>OY978030.1:461100-1661100 GCA_963854515.1 Pandemis heparana | reverse complement strand
TTTTAGGTACGTCTTGATTGGAATATTTTGAATCTTATCTCTAAATAATAACAAGGTTTAAACTTGCAAGGAGGCAAGTATTCGACTCCTTGCGTTGTACAGAAAATACTTTGAAAGTATTTTGATACCTGGTTTCTGCACCTGGTATGAGAAGGTGGACGTACTTTTAAGCCCTGGTACGCGATTTAGCAAGTATAACCCATCCCTACTAAATAAAAAAAAAAAACAAAATGTGTGTTATAAATGTCTTCTTTCTTTCTTTCTTTCTTTCTACTGACAGTACTTTTTACTGACCGTACTTGCTATATCCTACTCATTGCGAACCGGATTAGAAGTGGGTCCAAATTAACTTGCTAGATGCAATATAACTTAGAAACATAGCATGTAAGCATGTAAAAAAGCTTCTATATGAGAGGGAACATGTTTAATAAATATAGTAGCGTGACACAAAAAACTTAAGGACTAATTACAATCCTTAACCGTTCGAATCGACTGGCCAGTGTTATTGCAATCGCAGGCGCAGACGGTCGTGCGCGCGAGTGTGTGCTGTGTTAGTGTGTGTGTGTACACGTGGATTGCTCACGCCAAATTTGTTTGACAACAAAACGGTATTTGTACATAAGGTTGTCCTTTTTGTTACGTTTAATGATATGTAGTAACATTACTACTGCTAGTAACAAAGTGGACATTATTTTAGATCAGTTTTAGAGTTTTTTATCGATGATTTTATTGCCTTGAATAACTCGTTTGATTTGGACTTTACGATGTAATTCATTGAGCCTTGTTTCGCAATGTCAATGGAATTGTTTAGGACGTACATGAAACTTTTACTAATACGTTTTTTTTGATTGGTCATATTAAATGTGGTCAATGAGACTCGGAGTTACCAGGACAACATATATGACACATCAATTGTTGAATAAGTCAGTTATTGTTTATGTTAAATTGAGGAAGTAATTATGTTGTTCATTTTACTTCTTCATTCATTTAACAGTTTATGTCCATTTTGTTAATATTTGATTGTGTTTTTACACATTATACATTGAAGTGACGCGCTTAAGTTTTTTTAGTAGCCAAAATCAATAACAATAATCATATTTTTTTGGTTAAATACTCGAAATTTTAATCATATCAATTTATACTTTATGCACACAACAATAATCCATACATCAATGGGTTGGAAGAGCGGATATCTCACTGTCATGGATTATGTAAATATTATCGTTATTGTGTCACAAAATATCTCTAGGTTTTTCCGGCTTTTCTGACCTTCATTGAAAGACTTATTTGAATACAGTTAAACTTATATTTGTTGACTCTGACTTTGAAAACACGGTCGCTGGCTATGGTTGTGGCAGCGTTCTTTTATGATTTTTAACAACGACGAATAGGAGAGTTCTTTCATTTGCCTGAATATCATATACTATGATGTAATGGTTGCCATTATGATCATTTTGTCATCTTTTATGATGACTCTTCTTTTCTCAGAAATTGTAATTTCTCAGAAGCTCTAAAAAGAGTTATGGTAAATTATCATTATGGCTAACAATACATTTATGGCGTATAAAATTATGGGAAATAATAGGGAACCCGAAAAAGGTGTAAGAGTAGAGTGTAGGTAAAATATTAAAAAAAAGTACAATGTAAGTAAAAAAAATAAACCCGTTTTCTATACTTGCGATTTCGACGTTGTAATTTATCTCGTTCTATCATAGTACTAAAGAATAGAGAATTAAACTTATCTAGGTTATCAATACACCTTCGTCATTTACAACCTTAAACCCTTATGTTTGGTTTAATTACTACTAGGTATCTAAGTCTGTACTAACCTAGAAACCAACTAATTGTTTATGCATTCAGGTATTTGGTGACAAAGCCTCATAAAAACAATTGCTTCACAATCTGAACGCCTAGCGCCCTAGCTAGAGTGTGCGCGAGAGTTGTGTCGAACAAATGAGATAGGTTATCCGTCTTTTGTTTACTGTTCGTGCTAGAAAGAGACGGGTAGTCTTTTTTTATACGTATAAAATAGGCTTACGTTTGACTTCAATTTCGCTTGATGGAAGGCGAAGATGAGGCCTAAGAGAGAAGAGAGAGAGAGAAGTTTAGTCCATCTCGCGCGCGATACAACTCTCGCGCGCTCTTGTGCTGGACGCTACGCAAAAACGACATATGTGTATGTATATAAATATTATCATGCAAAAACCCATCCCACTTTAAGAGCGATTATCCCTACTGGGCTGGCAACATCGCACTTTTGGTGTTTTTTACGATTTTTTCACAGAAATTGAATGAAAGTTTAAAAGGTGGTCTATACAAGTTCTTCGTTTTTAATGTATCAATGTGTCCAATGCAATAATTATTAATCGTGGAGTTTTATTTTCGTATTAAAGGGATAAAATAAGATATCTCGTTTAATATAGCTCTGTAGGAATACACCCTCTTAATCAATCTTACCCAGCATAAATATATGTGAAAGTTATAGGTTATTTTTTAATGAACTGATCTAATTTTCCGGTTATGAGTAAAATATACATTTTGTTATGAATGAGTCAAACATGCGATAGTGAATTAGTGGCGGATGGTAACGGAAACTCCCCCAGCTTGATTTAGGTATGATTCTGCTTTGTTGAGTTGTGAGATGATACGTCAATTTCTCATTTTTTCTATATAGTATAGAGAGCAGTCAAAAACTGTAAAATATAGGGAAATCTGTTCTTAGGAACCTTGGCATCGATTTTACATTTAATAAAAATTATATTAAATATTTTTTTAATCATACTTATTTTTTCATACTTACAAACTTTTTCGAAATTTTGCTTTGAAGAACATCCGACTACCAGTAAAAAATTTAGTTTAATCGGGAACCAATCATTTCACTAAACAACATCTGGTACATCATTTCACTGGCTCACCCTCTGAAAACCTTTCATGTGCTAATTTGTACACTTTTAAAACAAAACAAAAAATATGATAATTTTGTTGTCGCGTGGCTTACATTGGATAGAAAACTCATTGTCAATATTTATTTGGTAGACAAGAAAAGTTTACCAAATGATGCGCTTGCGAAATGATGTCTTTGTAAAATGTTGATTGGTGAAATGATTGGGCTTTTACACTATAATAGGCTACCTTTTATTCCGGGAAAGGGGAAATTTCCTACGAGACGCAGGCGAAGTTGCAGATACAATTCGAACACTGGAAAGCCCATAATGCAGGAGGAAGGGAGATAGTGCGATTCGCGTACTACGCCGGTTAAATGTCAACTTTATTGTGAATGATTTATAGTCGATTTTCCGAGTCAAGGTTACGTGTTGTGTACACACCGAAATACTAGCATTTAGTCATCGTGCGTACGCGCATGGTGACGTCACGAGAAACGGAACCAAGCTGATAATTTTAGATGATTGAAATTCTTATTAGGTATGTTAAATAACAAAGAAACAGTAGTAGTAGTTGTCCGGGATAAAAAATACTCTATAACCAGGCCGAGATTTCTTGCCATTAGTAAAGTTTGCATTAAAATCCTTTCAGCCGTATTGACGTGATGCGCTTACAAATATACAGCCAGACAGATAAACAAACAAAAATTCTAAAAGCCATTTTTTTAAAACATATGTACTATTAAAAATATATTAATTGAAAGAGAGAAGCAAAAAGTGACAATCTTGCTAGAATTATACACTGGTTAGCTCTCGCATAACATGGAGTAGGTGATATTGGAATTGATGTTAAGTGGTGATTTATTGTATCATCTGCACTTTGATTGATTCTGTATGTTTACTCGTTTGTTTGATAAAAACTATTATTACGACTTATAAGTGTAGCAGTCACCCTGTAGATAATGTATTAATTAATCTCCTATAGTAATGGCCGAACAATTTATTTACAGCTCAAAAAATAGGGCATACATTTAGCCACTCCACTCACAGTTAATATCCAGCTATCTTTTACTACGAAACAGTCATCATAGATAACTGACACTTTAGATAAGGTCAATGTGGGTAAGACCGTCTACAAGGCAAGTCCGTCAACACGTTATAACTTTTGAATTTGAAAGCGTTTCCCGCTTTAGCGTCCAGTAGATAAAGCAGTTTGTCGCGCTAGTTCCGTCACTTTAATTTAGATGACGCTGTGACAATAAACTTCAGAGAAATCCGCCTAAACAAGTCATCACGTGTATGGAACTCGAAGTCATAGTACGACGGTCTCTGCTAATATTTTTTTTTTAAATAGTTGGTGACAAGATTTTGCGCCAGAAAGTAACTACATATGTAATACAAGAACCGGCTATCTTTCTTCTGTGTTTAAATTATCAGAAATTGGCTTAGTTTTGTAATTATACGGTCCATCATTTATCACATTAAAATTTCGTTAAGTTGGAAAGTCCGTCTACTATGTTACAAGGCAAGTCCGTCATATGCCGGACTTCCCTGGAATCAGAGGTTACCAACTATTTTTACGACTTCAATTATTATTAAGATTTCATAAGGTAAAATTTCATAGATAAATCCTTTCAACATTGCACAAACTAAGCAAAGCTTCTGCTATCAGTGCTAGGTGACGACATTATACATATTATACAAAATTACTATTGATCTTTTATTTGGGAAACCTAAAAATAAGTAAGTACGTATAATATTATTTGCCAAAAAAGGTTTACCACCCCATTTACGTAATATATGCCGGTCTTGCCTTTGAATTCGAAAAATTGTGTTTATTTCGAATCTAAACCTTATTTTAATAAGTTGAAAGTACACTTTCAATCGTCTTGTTTCATTTTTTTAAGGATTCGAATACTAACATATAAGCACCCATAGTTTGGCTGATATCATTACTAGACGGACTTACCTTAAACTACACGGGAAGTCCGTCTACTCGCCGAATTTTTAAAAATACCATTGTTTCTGCTTAATTTGTGATTAAAATGATCTGTCACTATAGCTCAACTATTATTTATGAAATTCTTCATCGTATGCGATTACAAGCGGTAACGTAGGTGAATAATTAACGCAGCTAGATCACTCCGAAGTGAAAAAAAAATGAAGTATGCCGGTCTTCCCCACATTGACCTTAGCTGAAACTTAATAGAGAGTGGTGAAAGGCCATCAATCTTTCTCGATTGCTACAGACAAATTGGCAGCGCCACTTGCGGATCGAAACGGCAACAATAGTTCTCATAGTATTTGACAAACGCAAACGCGTTCGACGTATTTTGTGACCGAAGTGCATTTTTCTGAAAAGACATTCACTCACCTTTGTTCTCGAATTATACAACTGCGATGGCAGCACTTGATTTTAGTATAAGGCAAAAAGTGACCAATTTTTTTTCATTCCTTTTCCGTTACTTCTCCATAGACACTTGTATGCTGAGGTGGGACCATTTCGTGATTTACGAGTATGTCCTCAATATGTTTTTATTTACTTCTTTTTTGTCTGTGTAATAATATATATCACGAATAAATGTTTTCTTTCTTTCTTTCTTTATTTATAACAAAATAGAAAGTTGAAAATTGTATGAATACTTTGGGACAGTTTTTGCCTAATACTAAAACTAGCTTCTGCCCGCGACTTCGTCTCCGTAGAATTATACATATAAACATTCCCCTTGAATCACTCTATCAATTCAAAAAACCGCATCAAAGTCCGTCGCGTTACTTTTAAAGATCTAAGCATATATAGGGACACACAGACAGACAGGAAAGCTACTTTGGTTTATACTATGTGTTGATGATCAATAGTGCTCGTGATACTGAGCAGAACTTCCCTCGAAGCTGGATATGTTTTCAGAAAAATCCAAATCTTATTCTAAGCATATTGTACAGTGAAGGAATTTTCCTTAACCCTCCACGGAACCTATTTATATTAAAGCGTCGTAACGATTTTTGAACGAAAATCTTAGGAATTATTATACAATACAATACAATACGCACATAACACACATATAACAATCAAACAGAAAAAAGGTATACAGAATCATATTATAGGCGATGCGGCTAGCAACCTATCACTATTTTGATTCTCCTTTCCACCTATACGCCCACAATCATGCTAAACGTGGCCTTTAGGTCTTGTAACATTGGGCTCTGTCTACCCCTTAAGGGATAAAGACGTGATTTATTTATGTATGTAACGATTCTCCTTGAAGTAATCCGATGACACTATGACGTTTTATGTGAAAAGTCCTCGACACGGGTGTTATATTATTAAGACACTTCACGTAAAGTTAACTAGATTATAAGAATTCGTTTAACTGTGTATAGGTTCTAAGAATACTTAATCTCTGTGCACTGGCGACGTACCGGAGGCGCTGCAGACGCTACGTTGCGAATTCCTTTAGATAGCTCGCCTCGCGACGGCTCCGATGCACAGTTCGAGAGTTAAAGATAAGTCAGATCTAAAATATTATTCAGACGGTTCGGACCTGAACTTTCAAACATTATAATTAAATTGTGAATTGAACTTTTACATACAGTTTACACTATAAAGTGAACTATTACCCAAAGTGTTGTCAAATCGATCAATATTGATTATTTACTGTTTACACTAAAAGGTGGACTTTTGTACGTATTTTGTGTTAAATCGAATAAAAACATTTGAAAGTGATAAAATAAACTTTATTTATTAACTCCACGTCCGAATCGCATATTTGGCGCAGTCTTGATAGGTGCACTAAGCCGGTTGCACAAAAATTGGTATCCGGTATCCGTTTTAACGGTTAATTAGTGTATTTACGAACTCCCGGAAGTGAACTGTTCATATCTGTGGAAGCTGCGACGTCCAGAAGGAGCAAATATTCTTCAACGGGACCAGTTAAGAAGAAAATGATAATTTCTTTAATTATCACGATACTGTGAGTACGCTTGGAATTTTATTTAAAGGTTCGCAAACAGATAAATTTCCCAAACTCCTCGATCGTTGTATTTTTATTATTAATTAAAGTTAAATCGTGTTTACAAGTGTTTGCATAGTGAATATTGTACAATATGAATCAAATTCAATTATTTGATATTGCATTAAAAGTTGTACCTACCTATGATGGTGATGTTAATTCTTTGTACCGATTTATATCAGCCGCATCCTCTGTAGCTGACCAGTATTACGATAGAGATAATCCAGATAATTTTCAAAATGTTATTGTTACAAATGGAATAATCGGTAAACTACAAGGTAAAGCCTTGGAAATAATTGACATTAATGGCGCTAGAAATTGGGATGAAATAAAAGATGTTTTGATTCAAAACTTTGCCGACCAAAGAGATGAAAATTCCTTGAATCGTGATTTGATCAATTTACACCAAAATAATGAGACACCGCAGCATTATTACGATCGCTGCTTACGTTTGCTTAACACTATAATAAATTATGTGAATTTACACAATGATGATGCGGAAGTAATAAGCTGTAAGAGATCCTTTTTCACAACGCAAACTTTAAAAACCTTCTTAGCCGGATTGAAGGAACCGTTAGGGTCAACTATCAGAGCAATGCGCCCCAGTTCTCTGCCAGAGGCGTTGCAGTTTATAAAAGAAGAAAGCAATACTTTATACTTGCAAAAACGTAACCAAAATAACTCGTTTGCCAATAACCAAAATAAATTTGAGCAACAAAAAAGTACGTTTACAAATACTCAGAGATTCCCCGTTCCCGTTTGGAACCGTAATAAACCTTACACACAAAGACCTGGTTTCAGCCAAGTTCAGCCTCATTTTAGCCAAAATCGAAGCAATATTCTACAAAACAACCCAAACGCTTTTTACCAAGATCCAAGAACATATAGAGCTCCTAGGCCAGTGCCCATGAGCGGTGTATCTCACGGCAATGCAACAAATAATATTCCGCGTCCAGGCAACAATACCACAGCGAACGCCCAGCCAAGATTTGTCCCCTTCCAAAATAATAGTCCCCAGCAGGCTTATGCAAATAGGCAAAATACATTCCAAAATATCGGTCATTACCCTGATTATCAGTTCGAGGAACTACATCAACACGAGACCCTGAATGAACCCGAAGTGCATGACTTACCTGCTTCCTTTGAATCTGAAGAAATGCCAAATCCACAGATAGCATTTGAAAACTAAAATGAAAATTTTTACTTGGGCCAGGATTCCGAAAACGAAACGTAATACAAATTAACGCTCACCTTAAACGTCAGCTTCCTTTCATTCAAATAAGTAACCCACCAATGAAACTACTTATCGATACGGGCTCAAACCAATCATTTTTGTCTCCTGAAATTGTAAAATATTTCTATAGAAACTACAAAGTAAATTACGAGCCATTCACTGTGACAAATATACATTCTACTTCTCAGCACAAATATACTATTGACATTCCGATATTTGACGAATTCAACCTAGAAGGCATGTATAAGTTTCACATATTTAAATTTCATAATGTGTTCGACGGATTGATAGGACTAGATTTATTACAAAAACTCGGTGCATCCGTTGACTTATCCAAAGGGCAGCTCGTTACTCAAAGAGCTACGAACAATCTACAAATGTTAGAATCAGGGATTCACAATCTGTTGGAAATCCTCATAAAAGCTAACACTTCAAATATTTTCAAAGTACCCGTAAATCAAAAATGTGGCGAGATTTACATTCCCGAAAAGAAAATTAATCAGTGCATACTGCCTTCTGTAGTTACAATGGCAAACGATGGATATGCATTTGTTGAGATTAACAATCCAACGTGCAATGACGTCATCATTAGTTTCACAGACCCCATTTCCTGTTCGCGATTAAAGAATAATTTTGAATGCCACAATTTTGAATCAGCTCTGCCAAAAGTTCACGACATTGAAAATTTAATTAGAACAGATCATTTAAATTTTGAAGAAAGAGAATCAATTCTAAATTTATGCAAAGAATATAGCGACATTTTTTACCGTGACGGAGATCCCCTTACTTTTACAAATAAAATCAAACACAAGATTCGTACTACAGATGAAGTACCGGTATATACCAAATCTTACAGATACCCCCACGTTCACAAAACAGAAGTTGAATCCCAAATAAAAAAAATGCTTCACCAAAAAATAATCCAGCCTTCAGAATCTCCATGGTCTTCTCCTATATGGATCGTGCCTAAAAAATTGGATTTATCAGGAAAACAAAAATGGCGCCTCGTTGTCGATTACCGCAAACTTAATGAAAAAACCATTAGTGATAAATACCCAATTCCGAACATTACTGATGTGCTCGACAAACTAGGCCGCTGCCAATACTTTACCACCCTTGACCTTGCCAGTGGGTTTCACCAAATCGAGATGCACCCCAGCGACATCGAAAAAACTGCATTCACAATAGACAACGGCCATTATGAATACTGCAGAATGCCTTTCGGTCTCAAAAATGCGCCATCCACGTTCCAAAGGACAATGGAAAATGTTTTGAGAGGCTTAATTAACTCAATTTGCGTCGTCTATATGGATGACATCATCATATTTTCCACCTCATTACAAGAGCACATCCTCAACCTTCAAACAGTCTTCCAACGCCTTCGAGAAGCGAATTTCAAGATACAATTAGACAAGTCCGAATTTTTGAAACACGAAACAGCTTACCTTGGTCACATTGTCACTTCTGATGGTATTAAACCGAATCCTGACAAAATCGCGGCTATTAGACAATTTCCAATTCCCACAACCCAAAAGGAAATTAAGTCATTTCTTGGATTGATAGGTTATTACAGGAAGTTCATTCCAAATTTTTCTAAATTAACGAAACCCTTAACCTCCTGCTTGAAAAAAGGTGCAAATATTGATCCAGACCATCCAAAGTACATTAATGCGTTCAAAACCTGTCAAGAAATCCTGATGAACGATCCCATTCTCCAATACCCCGATTTTGATAAAGAGTTTAACTTAACCACCGATGCCTCAAATTTCGCAATAGGCGCGGTTTTATCCCAAGGGCAGATCGGATCTGATAAACCAATAGCATTTGCTTCCAGAACCCTTAACGAAAGCGAGATAAATTACAGTGTTATCGAAAAAGAGTTATTGGCCATCATTTGGGCCACAAAATATTTTCGTCCATATCTTTACGGACGAAAATTCAACATTATCACTGATCATAAGCCTCTTCAATGGCTTATGTCGTTGAAAGAACCAAATTCACGCCTAACTAGATGGAGACTAAAATTAGAAGAATTTGATTATAAAATATCTTACAAAAAAGGAAACGCTAATACAAATGCCGACGCTCTATCTAGGGTGCAAATTAACATTAATGAAACAGCAAACAGCCTTCACGAAGTTGGCAATGACAATCTGTCAATGATTGGCAATGCTTCTGAATTTCCCCGCATAAATGATATCATCGTGCGCGAAGGCACCGAAACTATACACACAAACTATGAAAACCCAGTTCTTGAAATACCCATTGTAGAAAAACCTGTAAATATATATAAAAACCAACTAGAAATAAAATTCGTTCTGCACTCTCCCCACAATCCTGTAACTAAAGAAGTACATCCTGGGAAAAACCGCACGACGGCTCAAATCAGCTTGAACAATTTTAAAGAGGATACTATTAACCTCTTTAAACACCATGTACGACCCAATATTCAATATGGCATTTGGCTCACAGATTTTAAATACATTCCCGAAATCACAACTACTTTACAACAAGTTTTCAAAAACTCTGCGTATAACCTAATCATCTGTAAAGAAAAGCTAAACGATGTTACCGATATAGACGAACAACTCAGGCTAGTGAAAGCGTTTCATGATGGTAAAACGAATCATAGGGGCGTGCAAGAAACCGAAAAACAATTAAAAAGAACTTATTATTGGCCTAATATCACAAAAATGATAACAGAACACATTAATAATTGCAATGCGTGTCAAACAAATAAATATGAACGCCGACCAAACAAGCAACAACTACAAATTACTCCAACTCCCATAAAACCATTCGAGGTGGTTCATGTCGACACATTTACCGTAAAAGGTCACAAATTTTTTACCATTATCGACACGTTTTCAAAGTATGCCCAAGCATATCCCATCGAGAGCGTAACAGGTGTGAATGTTATAAATGCCCTTTCTATATACATGACTCATCACGGATTGCCTTTAAGTATTACAGCCGACCAAGGGACGGAATTTAAGAATCTACCCTTGAAAGAATTTGCCGAATTACATAAAATCAATTTACATTTCACCAGTGTCAGTAACCCACAGTCCAACGGTGCCATAGAAAAATTCCATTCCACTATATTGGAACACATACGGTTACTACAAATAAAACATCCTCAATCTGCTGTAACCGAACTCATGCTCTTTGCAGTGTTGGCCTACAACAATTCTATACACTCAGCAACAGATAAAAAGCCAATAGAAATCATTAATGGTCATTTGGACAACCGCGACCCCTTCGATCTATTATTAGAAAAAACATGTCTTCAAAATTATGTTAATAAGCATAAAGAAATTACTACAGACTTGTACACGAAAATTAACGAACATTTAAGCGTTAAACATACCGCAACTATAAATAAACACAATGAAACTTTAGAAGAACCTCTTGAATATATAGAAGGCGAAGCTTGCTACATAAAAAATCCTTTAGCTGCGCGACATAAAGAGAAACCCCGCTATATAACTAGAAATGTTGCCAAAAATTTAGGTATAAAAATAATTGATCAAAAAGACCAAGAATACCATAAACGCAGAGTTCGTAGACCGTTAAATTTGCAACATAACTTGTTACAGGGCGACGGTCTGCAGGCCGACATGGGCCGAAGAAGCGACGCTGATACGTCTGAATAAAAGTCCAGGCATATTGCCATTCAAACTAGACCCAGCAAAAATTCGTCAATCCGATCATATATTCTTACACTACATACAGTTAAATGATTTTAAAGAGCAAATTCGTACCATAGAAGACCAAACTCAAACGTTAGAAGCCTTGTATAAGGACTTTGATAGTGGTTTTAGGTTTAAATTTAGTGTATTTTATAAGCACATTAGTACTAAGTTAGAACTTGCTATAGATAAATATAATTCTGTAGCAAAAAATAGATACAAACGAGGTCTTATCGATGGCATGGGTGCTATAATTCGTAGTATTACAGGTAATCTCGATCAAACTGACGCTAAAAAGTATGATAAAGCAATATCCATTCTCGAAACAAATCAGGCTGAAATAGCAAAACATTTTAACAAGGACGTTACACTGAATCACTACTTTCTTAACAGTTACAATGAAACCGTATCAACATTGTCTCAAAATCAGAACCAAATCACCAATAAAATAACAGAAATACTTCGAGAAATAAATTACACTAAACTGGAACTATCTGACTATTTAAAAATAGATACCTCCTTCAAACTAGTTGAAATAAATTTGCAACTCGTTCTCGAAGCACTCTCTAATCTAGAAACAGCCCTCTCATTTTCAATTAAAGGAATAGCCGACCACAATATCATCACTTTTGAAAATTTACAGTATTTCATCCAATTTCTGAGCAAGCATTATGACCCCAAACAATTAATAACTACTGATGTTAAAGAATCTCGTATATTTTATAATTTCGTAGAATTAAGTTCTTATTTTAGTAACGATAGGATAGTCTTTGTTATTAAGGTGCCAATTCTATATAAGTCCACCTTCGACTACTACCAATTGTTCCCCATACCTACCCTGAACTATAATATCCTTGTGCCTCCCAAACCTTATCTGATTGCGGACGACAATGCGTACCAGTATCTAGAGGAGGAATGCCAACATTACGGAAAGATGTACTACTGCCAAAAATCAATAAAACTATATAACGCAATGCAACAAGATGACTGTCTATATAAGCTAATAAGATCCCAAATTGTATCTTCATCATGCAGTTTCCACAACATAAAAATTATGGAAGAGATATTCGAGCAAATCAATGACAATTATTATCTACTATTCTGTCCGAAGCCTACTAAATTTCACCTACGTTGCCACAATGAAGAATATACCACTGTCAATGGGTCTTACTTACTGAATCTTCCCGAAAACTGTACTGCATCAACTGAGACGACTTCTTTTACAAACGAAAAGAGTATTAACAAAGGAACTCCTATAAAGCTGTATTCTCTCAATCTCCAGGACATTCGTGTCAAGAATCCTATAGAACCATTAAAAATTGACAAAATTTCAATGAATCAGCTATATAACTCAATTGGATTCATACAGAAAGAACAACAAAAAATACAACTCATCAGTTCTGATACCCAACAACTACACATATATTGGACCACACCACTCTACATTGTCTTAACGATCGCCGCAGCATATTTTGCATTTACTAGAATAAAAGCACGAAAGCTTACACGTTCACCTGCCGAGACTGGAGGGCAAACTCCACCAACCGAAGGATGTCCGAGGTCTTTCTGCAGTTAAACAACTACGAAAAAGACCTCTATCTGGTAGGGAAGGTGTTATATTATTAAGACACTTCACGTAAAGTTAACTAGATTATAAGAATTCGTTTAACTGTGTATAGGTTCTAAGAATACTTAATCTCTGTGCACTGGCGACGTACCGGAGGCGCTGCAGACGCTACGTTGCGAATTCCTTTAGATAGCTCGCCTCGCGACGGCTCCGATGCACAGTTCGAGAGTTAAAGATAAGTCAGATCTAAAATATTATTCAGACGGTTCGGACCTGAACTTTCAAACATTATAATTAAATTGTGAATTGAACTTTTACATACAGTTTACACTATAAAGTGAACTATTACCCAAAGTGTTGTCAAATCGATCAATATTGATTATTTACTGTTTACACTAAAAGGTGGACTTTTGTACGTATTTTGTGTTAAATCGAATAAAAACATTTGAAAGTGATAAAATAAACTTTATTTATTAACTCCACGTCCGAATCGCATATTTCGGGTCAGGGGCCTTACCATGACGTCCTAATTCCGACTCAGTTCAAGTTTTAGCTGTCACTTTTAGTATGAATCTGACAGCGAGCAAACCTAAACTGAAACGCATTAAGACGTCATGGTAAGGCCCCAGGAATTAAATTGGGAGCGGGTCAGGAATGCATAAAGCTTAAAATGTATAATGGGTTAAAATACGTAATGGTTCAAAATATATAACGCTATTTTCTGTCAAACTATTAACTAAATGAACTTTTTTGATATCGTAATCTACAGATTGCTTTAGGTTAGGTTAGGTTTGTTTTATAACAATCCTGTTAATATGTCACTTTCTGAGAAAATCGCATTATATGTTTTGAACCATTATGTATTTTAACCCATTATGCATTTTAAACTTTATGTATTTTAACACGTACTTACCCATTAAATTCCTTGACTGTCCGCCCCTGACTTGTTCGCTTAGACGGCCATGCTGGATGGAGCCGCGCACGCGCATCTGATGATTGTTCTAAATTGCTCATTCAGCTTGTTTAGTTCATCAAAGCTAATTCCACATTTTTGTGGACGTCCTTATGTGATAAATAAATTAAAATTATTGTAGTACGTTGGGAGCGTGAGATATTAATAGATGTTGCCCTTCGAATAAGCACGTGCGTGAATTTTTATACCGTTTGCGCGGAACTTAAGCGCTATCCCGCGGGAACTATGCAGTTTTCCGGGATAAAAACTATCCTATGTCCTTCCCCGGGACTAACGCTATCTCTGTACCAAATTTCATTAAAATCCGTTCAACGGTTTAGGCGTTAAAGCGTAACAGACAGACAGAATTACTTTCGCATTTATAACATTAGCATTCACTTGTATTTTTGTTTCTTCTGTTTTGAATTGTTGTGTTGGTGAATAAAAATGTCTTCTATTCTATTCTATTCTATTAGTAGGGACTAGTAGGGATTGAGACCGTTATCTGTTAAAAAGAGATGAACTTTGCTTTGAATGTTAATGTTTGGAACTAATGAACAAGTAGGTACAGTTGGCTAAATAAGTCGCCTAAAGCTGGGTACTCATATGCGAGCAGTTTCCGTTACTGTTCTCGTTGCAGTAACCAGAAACCCTAGTGGGTCGCGAGTCCACCACGAGCGGCAAGTAGGGTTGATGGGGAAGTGGTTACGAGGAAGGGGAAGTATTAAGCACATTAGTTTGTGGAAGCGGATGAGGAAGAGATTTTTATAAGGATGAGGATGCGGATGAGGAAGCCGATGAGGAAGAGAAAGAGTGATAGGTACGATTGTGTGAAAATTACGTAGGTATTATTATTATTACTAGTTGAAAATTAAAAATTGAAATAGATAGAACGCAGTATTTGCTTATTTATTAATATAATGATAGAAAACTTAACTATTTCCATAAAATAATCGAAATTGACCACTGGGAGGTTTATTTTACTGAAAATGTACGAGCGCGTGAGTGAATGAAAATTCCTCTATATTTAAGAGGAAGCGGATTTGGCTGATGATATAAACAGTAGATTGTACAACAAGAGCATAAAACAAGCCATTTTACAATGCTCGAGTTTTACACTGTTTTTCAATTCAATTGCAAGGAAATAAAACAAACTCGTAGGACATTGTATAATGTCGATTAATTTGTAAAATTTTCAACTACACCACAGCAAATTCGGCTTGCTTAGACAAATAATTAGTTTTCTCATCACAACGTGAAAAAAAAAACAATTTTGTGGCAGAAAACTTTTCTGCCACAAAATTGTTTTTTTGTTTTTTTTTTCAGGTTGTGATATTAGACTATAGTCAGAGAATTAATGCCAAGTTACTAAAATAAATATTTGTTTTGTATCTAACGTACTTTTTTACCTACATAAATTTACGCTTATTAATCTTAAATGTGTATTTAATTAGTGTCTTCGCTAAAGTGCCGCTGGCTTAGCATTATACTAGCGTGACTAAATAAACTCTCGGTAACCATTAATCGGACATCGTAAAAGTTGCGGGAAACCGGTGGATGCAGGTGGCGACTTGTCGTTCATTAAGGTGTGCTAAGGGGGAGGCCTTTGTACAGCAGTGGACGTCTTCAGGCTGATGATGATGATGATGATGATGATGAATCGTTAATCGTAATCCATCGCCATGTAACGTACCTAACTATGTGTCAATATAATTGCTCGCGAGTGTACAGCAGGTCAACGCGACCTCTGCCGCGCCTGCGCCCTTGACACGCTGGAACTAGATCTGTCAAGAAAGTCAAGTGTACTCTGGCAAAAAGTGTTGCGTAAGCGCATTGTAGCCAAGGATTTGGTTATGCATCACTTTCCTTTTTGTTTGGAGGGTTACCATGAAGTCTTAATGCGGTACGAATCCGATTCAGTTTAAGAAAGAAAGAAAGAAAGAAAGAAAACATTTATTGACACAAAACGACACATAAAAAATTAGGTTAGGGTTGGTTTAGGTTCGCTCGCTGTCAGATCCATACTAAAAATGACAGCTAAAACCTGAACTGAGTCGGTATTGAATCGCTTTAAGGCGTCATGGTAAGGCCCCGGTTAAGGTTTCGTAAATCAAAAGGAAATCTTAGGAATCACGTATTAGGATTAGGCGATGCGGCTAGCAATCCATCACTATTTTGAGGAATCGACCTTTTTCCGCCTATACGCCAATAATCATACTAAACGTGGCTCTTGTTACTTTAGGCTCTGTCTACTCCGTAAAGGATGCAGACGATTGTTCATGTATTGTGTATGTGTGTGTATTAAACAAAAAAAAAAGTAAAAAAAAGTCAAAAGTTTATTTTGCAAATAGGCCGCCAGGGGCTCTTTTACATGTCTTTTTTGAATCTACCAGCGCATTCGGGAAGACCATCATTGCCAAGAAGAATGCGCCGTAAGAAACTTGGCAGAAAGTCATTTTTTCAAAATAAAATAGATTTACAACAGTGCTTAAATTCTACTTAACTTACCTATAATACAATTAATACATTTTATAAAAGGGATGTAAAAGGTCCCTAAGTTAAGTTCGTACCTTAAATTACATTGGTCTATAGTAGAGATGTATAAAGTCTCTACTGGTCAAACCGAAAAGTCTCTAAAAACCAAAGTCATGAGTATAAACTTCTTAACAATCGCCAATCAACTTTGATTTACCACAGACCTTCGTTTCATATGCAGGATGATGTATGCGCGCGCGCAGTACTCTTACGTACGCTATTACCCCACATAGCGAAGGCTGGTTGCTAGCGCTAGCCCGCGGCGTTGTCTGACTTACATTCTGTGGGAACTAGAACAATCGATAAATTATTGCCTCGCGTTTTTTGGGTAAGGTAAATGAACCAGTAGGCTTATTGTCTTACTCGCTCGCAATCGCCATCGTGTTCAGTTTGACAGTTCTTGTATGAATGTGACAGTTAGCTGATTCCGATGCCAACTGTCAGCCCATACATGAACTGTCAAAATGAACACGATGGCGATTGCGAAGGAGTTAGACAATAAGCCTGCAGTTTGTGTATTCTATTTGAACTCAAGAGTCTAGCCTTATATTCCGAAATTCGATTTTCAAAATTAATTCTTTTCAAAATACCAGGGGCCTTACCATGACGTCTTAATGCGATTCGGTTTAGGTTCGTTCGCTGTCAGATTCATACTAAAAGTGACAGCTAAAACTTGAACTGAGTCGGAATTAGGACATCATGGTAAGGCCCCAGTTGTCAATGTACCAGTTGCTTCTCCTCCCGCGCAGATGGTAAAAGTCCATCATCTAACTAATATTATAAATGCGAAAGTATGGATGGATGGATGTTTGTTTGTTACTCAATCACGCCAGAACGGCCCAACGAATCTGGATGAAATTCGGCACATAGATAGAGAAAAGTCTGGAATAGCACATAGGCTATTTTTTATCCCGGAAAATTCCCGTGGGATAGCGATAAATGAATTCTTTGCAGACGAAGTCGCTGGCAACAGCTAGTACACTATACATACTGGTCGGTGGAGTAACTTTTTCTTCATAACAAGGAAGGTAAACGAGCAAGCGGGTCACCTGGTAAGCGAGTATCACCCATGGGCACCACCAGAGGATGGCAGATGTGTTGCCAGCCTAGAACTAAGAGAGAATACGTCATGTGCAATAAATAAATAAATGAATGTGCCAGTAATTTCACTGGCTGTCTTACTCTCCATGCCGGAACACAGCAGCACAAGCACTGCTTGGCGGTAGGATTATCGAGTAAGACAGGCACACCCGCAAGACTAAATAGACTTCATTCGTTGCTATAAAAGAACTAAGTATTTCGCCATGTAATTAAGAACTCGTTGAACCTCAATTACAGCAGTATTGTTTGTAAACAAAGCTTAGAATGACAGGTGACACAAATTGACGTAACTCGTCCGCGCCTTTTATTACAGTTTTTTTTGTTGTGGCGTCTATTTTCGACACCAATTTCCATATTTCTTTTGTGGTTGCATCTTTTGTTTCGTGATTGTTGGAAGTGGACATTGAGACATGTCGCATCTCTTTCTAACTAGGGCTGCCGCTTCTGATGGTGGTCCACCTAGTAGGAGGCCAGAGGCGTCTCTAGCCCTTGTGGCGCCCGTGTGCAACCAGTACCCTGACGCCATAACACGGGCGCAGGGTCTTTGAGAGCGCCGGCGCCGCGAGCGACGCATCTTTGGAGGTGTCGCATTAGAGGGCGCTCGGCGCCCCCTTAGACCCGGCGCACGTGTGCGCCGCACACCCTGCACCATAGGTAAAGATGCCTCTGGGAGGCCGCTGCGTCCGGTTCCTGGCCTCTCGAGAACCTTTATCCAGAAATTCCAAAATACTACCCATAAGTAAACAACGTTGAGCGAGTGTGCAGAATGAAGTGGTAATCAATCTTCTATGGTCTGGGAGCAAAGAAAACACATACCCCCTTATTCATAAATGCTCCATAGGCTTCTGCTAACTTAGCAATCGTTTGTCCTTATCTGTCACATTGACATTTACCTTTCACAGATAAGGACAAACGATTGCCAAGTTTACAGAAGCCTATTAGAGCGTTTATGAATTAGGGGGATAGATTATACCAACTGCTTCTATTTCATTTCATTTCATTTATTCATTGCAAAGTTATTGTATACTAGCTGTTGCCAGCGACTTCGTCTGCAAAGAATTCGTTTATCGCTATCCCGCGGGAACTAAATTTTCCGGGATAAAAAGTAGCCTATATGATATTCCAGACTTTTCTCTATCTATGTGCCGAATTTCATCCAGATCCGTTGGGCCGTTCTGGCGTGATTGAGTAACAAACAAACATCCATCCATCCATCCATCCATAGTTTTGCATTTATAATATTAGTTAGATTGTATTCCCGCGCATCGTTAAAATCCGTCGAACGACGAATGAGCAAAAATCTTAAGATCTATCCTTATCCCACGTCAGGGATAGAGACGTGAGTAATATTTATGTACGCATGTTGATATTATTCTTCGCACTCTGGTTGCTTCACATCTTTCATGGATGTCCAATCTAAAACAACGGTGTTAATTATCTTTGTCTGAAATGGAATGACAACGAATTATAAATGAGTCATTATTATGATTCCTAGAATTATAGTAGGAATTTGACCCATGTTTGTTAGCTAACATCTGATTCATTAGCGGCATTACATTACAATACAGCGAATAAGAACGCTAAATTAAAAACTATTTGGACCACTTAATACAAGCTATTGGTATGATTATAATTATTAGTGTATGTTTGTTCCTTCTTCACGCTGAAACGACTCGACGGATTTGGATGAAATCTGGAACAGAAATAGCTGGTACTCTAGATTAAACAATAGGCTACTTTTTATCCCGGAAAATTGCATAGTTCCCGCATAGTAAAATATATATTTCACAAAGGAAAAGGAAGTTTTATGGAGGTTTTTACGCCGTCTCAAGTGTCCATCCATTATCTAGAAAGAAAGAAAGAAAGAGAATTTTTTTTTTATACACATTCGATACACTTAGATATAAAACAAATCTAACAACATTAACATTAAACATTATCTAGGTTTTATAACGCTTTGGAAATTCTAAAATGCAGACACATAACGTCAACAATCCAAGATGGCGTCAGACCGGTTTCTGAATGATGTAGGAAAGGCAGAGTTGAGTTTTGGGTTCTGGGAAAGCCCTTCGCTAGGGCATTTCTGCTAAAGATAACTAAAAGACTGGACAGGATAAAGTTATTATAAAAATACAAATAAACCCAATAAACCTCAGTCTGTGCTGCGATGCCTACATAAATAGGCATACTTAATGGAATAGTATCGGAGTACACTTAAGAAAAATATTTAACCAAACTACTTCGGCTATTTCGTCAATAACCATAATTCGGTAAGACGTTATTGAAGTTAATTTGATTTAACAAACAGGTTTACCATATTGGGATGTACCATTACGTCTTAATGAGATTCAATCCCGACTCAGTTCAGGTTTTAGCTGTCATTTTAGTATGGATCCGACAGCGAGCGAACCTAAACTCTAGGCTTATTGTCTAACTCGCTCGCAATCGCCATCGTGTTCATTTTGACAGTTCTTGTATGAATGTGACAGCTAGCTGATTCCGATGCCAATTGTCAGCCCATACATGAACTGTCAAAATGAACACGATGGCGATTGCGTTGCGAGCGAGTTAGACAATAAGCCTACAGTTTAAAATGACAGCTAAAACCTGAACTGAGTCGGGATAGAATCGCATTAAGACGTAAGTCCCCTGCTGCTGAATTATTCCGGATATTTTGAGCCTGTGTAGAACAAACAGTTAAATTGTAAACTCTTTATTACTAGTAAGTACGAAATTTTGTCGCATGTCTGTTGTTTCGTCACGTAGCTGTTATACTACTTGACAGATAAGGTGCCGAATGAGCTAATTGTGACTAAAATAATTTATGGGGATTGAGTCATTCCATAAACACTGGCCAGCAAAAATAACCGGTCACTTTCGTACAAAGTCCTATGAAAAACGAACCGTTATTTTTGCTCGTGAGTATACAACACAGAAGCAGTATTGTGCTAACTGTAATAAAGAAAAAGTATTGTTGCTTAGTAAATAATAAAGCTCTGCTTACTTACCTGCTTACTTGCGTATTACATTTTTAATTAAATAAAAAGACGTTTTACAACATTTTTCGTTCAGAACACTTGACACATACAATATAAAACAAAAATACTTTTTTTTTAGAAAAACGTAAAAAACATATAAAAAAGGTTGTCTGTCGCCAATAAATAGGTTTGAATTAAAGCAGGCTTTGAATCAGGTTTGGTATAATAGGACTTAAAAATAGATTACATTACACATTTGCACATTACTTAAATCACGTTTTGATCCCGTGCGAGGTTGACAGAGCCTAATAACACTAGAGCCCGTTGAGAGAACGGGCGAAAATCTTAAGAATCATGTTATAGGCGATGCGGCTAGCAACCCATTACTATTCTGATTCCCCTTTCCTCCTATACGCCCTACGCTAAACGTGGCTTTTAGGTTGTTGTCTAGTCCGTAAGGGTTTCACAAAACTAATACATTTAAAAGTAAACACGTCGAGTAAAACCTAGTGATTGTCAACGACCATACAAATTATCTGAATGGTGTTTCATACCGTATTTCCTGTCAGATTTAGACTGACGCCCGTATTGGGACAAAAGCGTGTATAATTTACTTTGAAGTGAAAGAGCCCTTATTATGAAATAGTGCTGTTTCCCATCCATTCTACGTGTGCTATGAAACGCGTCCGTAATTTTGTGTTACCAAAAGCAAGTACCTTTCTGAACAACAAAGGGCGATAGTTTTCGATCCAATTCAAAATGTGTCATCATCATCTTCCTAGCGTTTTTCCTGGTCGCATCCACCCAAAGAATTGCGAAACTGAAGTGGCAGTGGGCGGGGCACATTGCTCGCAGGACCGATGGCCGATGGGGTCAGAAGGTTCTCGAATGGCGTCCGCGGACCGGGAGACGAGCTGTTGGTAGGCCTCCAACAAGATGGAGCGACGACCTGATCAGGATCGCGGGATCGCGGTGGATGCGGAAGGCACAGGACCGGTCCGAGTGGAGAGCCTTGGGGGAGGCCTATGTCCAGCAGTGGACGTCTTTCGGCTGATATGATGATGATGATGATGATGATCCACACAAAGGTTGACTGGAAAAGTTCCCTTGACAAGATAAATCCACCCTTGTACATTTATCTTGATGTTTGACAATAGTTTTTATTAGAGAATGTTCTCAATTTTGTGAATCTGAGCGTGACATAAAACTGTCTCGATACTCTTCTCTTTAGACTAGTTAGATAGAGACAGATATAGGGACATAAGAAGGTGTGCCACTCATACAGTACTTTATGATAACATTCCATAATTATTTGAAGTGTAAGTAAAGATTGTAAACATGTTTCTCAAGAGGAAAATGCTGCTGTTAATTGTAAGTGATATTTCAATATGGCCAACACGGATTAATAAAATTATAAAATGGTAGATAGATTTTTCCTTGTGGAATAAATACTAATTTGCATAAGCTCAATTAAGCATTGTGAATCAGGTATTTTATAAATAAATGTCGTATGTATTCATGTAGGTAACTATTTTACACAATTTGATCAGTAGGCTTATTGTCTAACTCGCTCGCAATCGCCATCGTGTTAATTTTGACAGTTCTTGTATGAATGTTACAGCTAGCTGATTCCGATGCCAATTGTCAGCCCATACATGAACTGTCAAAGTGAACACGCTGGCGATTGCGAGCGAGTTAGACAATAAGCCTACAGGTCGCATCAAATCAATATTTCTTTATTTAATTCTTTATATTGTTTTTTGCAAAACAAAATTCTACAACATAAAGTTCCCGAGCTTGTTTATTGTTGGGATTCCTATGAGCTTTATATAGCGTTATTTTGTAAATAAACAGTAAAAGATGATGTGTTTGTATAGAGATTTTAATAAGGAGTGACAAAGTCAAACGAACACAATAGGAAACTCAAATATTCAAACTTCAATAAAAATAATATTGATTAGCCAGTTACAACATTCCCCCTTAATCAAAATTATTCTAAGAAAAACAAACTATACAACTAAACCTATGCTAATTGTACATTTCCTATGTGCAACAGGCCCAAGAGGTTTTGTTAAAATATCTGCAGGCATGTCGCTGCTCTTTAAATAATCTAAATTAACGGTACAGTCGGACACCTTTTCCCGTATAAAGTGAAATCGAGTATCTATATGCTTCGTCCTGCTGTGGTGCACAGGATTATGAACTAAGTTAATAGCACTCTGACTGTCCGACAACAACTTAACTGAGCTAAGTTTACCTGTAATTTCCGATATAAATCGACGTAAGTAACACGCTTCCTTTGTAGCTGATGTAAGCGCCATGTACTCGGCCTCTGTGGACGACAGCGCCACCGTGGGCTGTTTTTTAGCTTCCCAAGCCACTGGTCCGTCAGCTAACTTAAACACGAAGCCCGTGTACGACTTCCTATCAATCAGACAATTAGCCCAATCCGCATCGGCATAACCTATCAGGTCTTTTCCTGTTTTTCTGTAAATTAAGGAATACTGTAATGTACCTTTTAGGTACTGTAAAACCCGTTTCGCAGCATTCCAATGTTCTTTGGTAAAACAAGTGTTAAACTGACTTAGATAACTAGCCGCGTATGCGATATCAGGACGTGAGTTTACTGCCAAATACATAAGACTACCTATAAGGTTTTGATATGGTAATAACGGTAACTCACCATTTGAATTCTTTTGTAATTTAGTCTGTGCTAAAGGAGTAGTCGCCGATTTGCAATCACTCATATTGAACTTTTCCAACATTGACAATATGAAATTCGACTGACTCACTTTTATGCAATCTTTATTGCTTTCTATTTGCAAACCTAAATAAGATTTCAAATAACCCAAATCTTTAAGTGAAAAATGTTTTGACAGATCATTTTTGACACTCTCAAATATCTTGTCAGATGAATAATAGACAATCAGGTCATCTACATAGATACCTAGAATACAAAGTTCCTTGTCAAAAAGTTTTGTATACACACAAGGTTCAGATGGCGTTCCAATAAAACCTATTTTCAGAAGTGTATCACTTAACTTTTTATTCCAAGCACGTGGAGCCTGTTTAAGACCATAAAGGGATTTTCTTAATAAGCAAACCTTATTTTCTTGACCTTTTTCTGCAAAACCAAGAGGTTGCTCCATGTAGACCTCCTCTTGTAAGTCGCCGTTAAGGAATGCGGTATCCACATCCATATGCCTCATCTTTAAACCAAGTTCTGCAGCTAATGCAAATAAGGTTCGTAGGGAAGAATGACGTATTACAGGTGAAAAAGTCTCATGATAGTCAACACCTTTAGTTTGACTATAACCTTTTACAACGAGTCTTGCCTTATATTTTGTAATATTGCCGTAAGCATCTTTCTTCACTTTGTATATCCACTTGCAAGGTATAACCTTTTTGTTTGCTCTATCCACTAGCTCCCAGGTATGGAATTTCATCAAAGAATTATGCTCATCATTCATGGCTACCTGCCACTTTGCAGCATCATCTGAATGAATAGCTTCATAATAACTGGTTGGTTCATCCACGTTAATTGACACTTGATACGTAAGATAATCAGGTCGTTTCCGATTCCTTGAGGGATATCTCGGCTCACATGGAACTTCTAGATGTTCCACATTTACTGCATCTGTCTCCATACTCACTGGAACGTTCTCAGTCTCGGTGTCCATTGAAACTGGATTTACAGGAACAGACGATTCAGCAGCTGAACTAGAGCTGTCAATACAGTCGAAATATTGAGATCCTCCTTCATCAGATCGTCCTTCATCTGTGTCAAATAATAAAATTGGACTGGATTCAACCTGTGAATGTGATTCTTTTTGCTTAAGGGATGTAAAACGATTCTCAAAAAAAGTTGCATCTCTAGATTTTAATACTCTTCTTGGATTTTCAGGATCACGAAATAAATACGTATTTGGATCCTCTGAATATCCAACAAATATAGCTTCTTCAGCTTTCAAATCTAGTTTCTTTCTTAGACATGCGGGTATATGAACAAGAGCTCTGCATCCGAATACTCTTAGATGACTTAAGTCACTTTTACGACCACACCATCTATCGTACGGTATTTGTCCATTTAAAGCTCTATGAGGGGACCTATTTTTCAAGTATACAGCTGCGGTGAATGCATCTTGCCAGTATGCTTTAGGCAACGAGCTCTCAGCTAACATCGATCTTGCCTTCTCTACTATTGAGCGAAAAGTGCGCTCCGCGGTCCCATTTTGAGATGGACTGTACCTCATAGTAGTTTGATGCTGGATCCCTTTAGAAGCGAGATAATCAGCAAACTCTTTATTTACATATTCTTTGCCGCCATCTGTTCTAATAGCTTTTATATGAGAGCCTAACTGTTTTTCAACAAAAGCTTGAAATAAACAGAACTTGTTCCTTACCTCTGTCTTAGAATTAATAAAATAAGCAAAAATCTTTCGTGTATAGTCGTCTACAAAAATTAAAACATATTTGTTTCCTTGAAAGGATGACGTGGCCATTGGTCCGCAAAGATCACTATGGACCAATTCCAAAGGTGAAGATGCCTTATTATAAGATATCTTCTTAAAAGGTTTTCTAGCTTGTTTACCTTCTACGCAAGCGATGCAGTTACTTTTGTCTACCTCGGTAAAGTTTATACCTACCTGATGATTCTTCAAACCAGTCATGCCAATACGACATAAGTGCCCTAACCGTTTATGCCAGAGTTTGTAGTTACTCAGACCGTCAGAGTGCTCATGTTGTGTTGCATTTGCCCGGGGTATATTAACAGTACAATCTAGAGTGTACAAACCACCACAAGGCGAAGCATGTAGAACCGAATCACCTGTAACATAAAAATTCGCATCATTTTTGTAAAAAGTACAACCATTAATATCAAAAATACATATAAAACCTTTTTGAACTGCTTTCTGGACTGATAACAAGTTAGCTTTTAATTCTGGTACAAAAGCAACATCACGTATCATGTCTACAGTTTTATCTGGCGTATTTATTGATATATTTCCAACTCCACAACATTTGATTTGTTCACCATTCGCGACAGTAACGTTTCCATTATCTAAATTTGTAAGATTTTGGAACCAATCTCGTCTAGATGTCATGTGCTTAGTCGCACCCGAATCAACGTACCATAAATCAGTACCGGAACCAGAAGTATTCAGAGCTGTAAAAGATGTCCCTTGACCTTCTTCGTTTGCTACATTAGCCTTCTTTCTTAAAGGACAATCGGGTCTTTTATGCCCTGGTACTTTACAATCGTAACATACAATCACATTTTTCTTCTTCTTCTGCTTTGTATTTACTTTGGTTTGGAAAACTGTATTTACTGGTATAGCTTCATTTTTCGACATCTCATTTAAAAGTTTCGCTTTTACCAAATCAGTCGTAACAGGTTTGTCACAATTCTCAATTGCCATAACCAGAGGTTCATATTTTGGTGTTAAACCTCCTAGAAGTATAGCTGCAATGGACTCATCATCTATCTCCTTTTCAATATCTGCCAGGTCTTGTGCGGTTGAAAGAACTGCATTAATATACACCTCGATATTGTTGTCAAAGTCTGAAAGACTTAACCTGTATAGTTTACGCTCTAAAGCAAGTCTACGTCCCATTCCCTTATCCTCGTAGGCTTTCTGCAAAGACTTCCACGCTTCGGCTGCAGTTTTTGCTCGTTTTACGTGAGTTATAGCTGCACCATCTACTGTTAAGCATATCTTGGCCAATGCCTTTCTGTCATTTCTTACCTTTTGAGTAATTGGAGTGCTATCGCCTTCAGGATAACCACTTATGGTACACCATAAATCCTCATGGATAAGAAAATTACTCATTTTAAATTTCCATGTCGGATATCCATCTTTACTTCTTAGGTAGAATGAGGGAACTGCTGACTGCTGTTTGTAAACATTACAATCTCCACTTTCATGTGACATTTTTCACAGAACTTTTATTTTTCCGATCACACAAAAAATATAACACATTTAAAAATATTACTGCACAAATAAACGCTTTCTCTTTTATTGCTCTTCGTGCTGATAACGTGTTGGGATTCCTATGAGCTTTATATAGCGTTATTTTGTAAATAAACAGTAAAAGATGATGTGTTTGTATAGAGATTTTAATAAGGAGTGACAAAGTCAAACGAACACAATAGGAAACTCAAATATTCAAACTTCAATAAAAATAATATTGATTAGCCAGTTACAACATTTATCTTTTCAGTTAAAAACTTTGGCCGTTGGGTATTTTCTTTCTAAGTAATTTTGCGTTAAAGAAAGTTTACAATAAAATTCAGAAGTGGGATGGTTAAAACATTTGTATGGGTATATGTACAAGTCCTGACTGTCATAAAAATGGTAAAGCACTTTCTTGCTCGACTATACTACAAGTGGAGTAACATATTTTACCGTAAGTAGAGTTACGTTGTACCTAAACACGGGCAAAGCGCCGGAGCATATGTTTTGTATCGCCGGCGCGCGCAGCCTTGCACGCTTTCGCCCGATATTGGTTGCTAGGGTTACCAAAAGACCAGAAAACATGAGACATGGAAGAGATACCTCAGCCGTTTTTTTGCCGCAACAAACGACAGATCTGTGTTTTGCCAAGCAAGTTCAAATTAATATGAAATATTTAGGGCTTACGTGATCAAAACATACAATCGTTTGAAAATGCAATGAAACTCATGGCAAACATAAGATGTAAGTCTCATTGGTATACAAATATGAAACTGAGCAAGAAATTAGGCCCCACTACACAAGTAAAGGCACTTGTATAATGAACTAGCTGTTGCCAGCGACTTCGTCTGCAAAGAATTCCTTTATCGCTATCCCGCGGGAACTGCACAATTTTCCGGGATAAAAAGTAGCCTATGTGCTATTCCAGACTTTTCTCTATCTATGTGCCGAATTTCACCCAGATCCGTTGGGCCGTTCTGGCGTGATTGAGTAACAAACAAAAATCCATCCATCCATCCATACTTTCGCATTTATAATATTAGTTAGATTTATACCCGTGGATCTTGTACGTACGTACGTATTTAAGTATGTTTATCCGTTGGCTAGTATCCAAGGTACAAGCTTTGCTTGTCTTAGGCCTAGATCAATTTGTATAAATTGCCCCATATATTTATTTAACACTTGATCCCAAAAAAATGTTTTTGGTTTTTCATAGTTTTGAGTGTCGACTTATTAAATGCGCACGGAAGCCTCAGGGTGCGAGGGACACCCTTGGCCTAATTCTCAAGCTTAAAGGAGACTGTCCGGGTCAATACCCGACACATGGTAACCCTAACAACGTGTCACAATGGCCTTGCTGCGAAATAAAATAAAATAATCACTCACGGTAATACGTTTATGAAATCAATTTGCCATGTCAACTGAGTGAAAGTTAGCTTTGTATGTCGTAACGTCTAATGGTGTGTGACATATGTCAATGTACATACCTTACCTTACTTGTGTGTAAATAAATGTTTCTCTCTCTATCTCTCTCTTATAATTACAACAAACCGGATAACTCACGTATAAAAGCCGAAGGATTGCTCCGACAATTGTTTCGGACTATTCCGTAGCCCTTCATCAGAGAGCGCTCGCCCCGGCGGCAGCGAAACGAACACTCCGCGCCATCGCTCTGCTCGCGCGGCTACTCGGCGCAGCTGACATCGGCGCACAACTACCCTCATTTTTATCGTCATTATTATTATAGTCAAAAGTAGGGCAGCACACAACACTGATTACGTCACTTTGTAAAGGAGAAAAAAGTTATACCCAGTTGATTATTGTTAGGGGCTATCTGATACAACCTGTATAATGCAATTTTCTGTGAAACTATTAGGTATACTTACATATGATTTTTTTTATAGCGTGATCTATCGATTGGTTTAGGTTAGATTAGGTTTAGTTTATAGAAATTCAGTTAATTTGCAATTTTCTGAGTAAATCGCATTATAACAATGAACCATTATGTATTTTAACCCATTATACATTTTAAACTTTATGGATTTTAATACGTACCCTGATTAAACAGACAACAACTTATGTCACAAGTGCCATCTATGAATCACGAATGATAATGACATGTGTCATTATTGGACTCGTTCCCGCATATCTGTTAATACTTTCTTAATGCCACTTGACTTGATATACACTGACAAGTTTATGATGGTGATATATAATATAATATGTATCATCACCATGACGTTACGGTGGTCATAATCGTAATCTTAATCCAACCTTTATACGTCCCACTGCTGGGCACAGGCCTCAGGTTGGGAGAGCTGACGTAAACCACGTCTTTATCCCTTGCGGGGTAGACAGGGGCTAAGGTAACACTAAGACCCAAATGGCCACGTCGTAAAGGTGGAAAGGGGAATCAAAATAGTGATGAGTTGCTAGCCGCAAAGCCTATAACACATGATAGCTAAGATGGGTTTTCACCTGCACGGGCAACTGCGACATTTTATGTATTCATAGAATAGCTACAGAAGCTAAAAATAATATTATTATATATAAAAAATTGGAGTAAAAAAAAAAAAGTTTTCTATAGGAATGGTAGTATTAACTGCAATCATTCCTATAGAAAACATAAAAAAAAATTACTCCAATTTTTTTTAAAATATTTTTTTTAGCTTCTGTAGCTATGGTTATATACCCCAGTTGATTATTGTTAGGGGCTATCTGATACATCCTGTATAGGTTTTTTTTTTTTAACTGTTTTAAGCTTTACTTTATTCAATCTATATACATCATCGTCATCAGCCTGAAGACGTCCACTGCTGAACAAACGCCTCCCCCTTAGCACACCATAATGAACGACAAGTCGCCACCTGCATCCACCGGTTTCCCGCAACTTTTACGATATATTTATGGCTCTGAGACGTGGTCTTTGACTGCTGGCCTATTGGAAAGGCTCAGAGTCGCTCAGCGAGCTATGGAGAGAGCTATGCTCGGAGTTTCTTTGCGCGACAGAATCCGAAATACGGAGATTCGCCGAAGAACTAGAGTCACCGACATAGCTCGAAAAGTATGTACGTTGAAGTGGCAATGGGCAGGCCACATCGGTCGTAGAACAGACAACCGTTGGGGGAAAAAAGTTCTCGAGTGGCGACCGCGATCCGGAAGACGTAGTGTTATCAGGCCACCCACTAGGTGGACTGACGACATCGTAAAAGTCAATATACATATTTACAAAAAATTGGACCGCAAATGCGATCCGCTGGGATAAATACACGCCAGCTCTTGGGTCCCCTGAGGCGTCAACAGGGCCTTTATAAAGATTTTCGTGTCGGCTGACCAAGGCCCCAAAGTCTCAACCGCAAGCGCCGCAATATAGGATAGTTTTTATCCCGGAAAATCACATTCCCGCGGGATAGGCGAATTCTGCGCAACGCAGAGGTCTATGTATTTGTCCCATAAAAATGAAGTTCCGAATGTACGGTTTGCCATAATTCTCGTTAGTCATAAAGCGTTTTATTTCTGAAACAGTAGGTTTTTTTTACTTACCTAACCAAACCTAGATTCTAATGACTTTTCCAAAACTCCTGAAAAATGCACGGTTTCATGTGTTATGACCAAAAAAATATGACTAACGATTATTACGACCAATGAAAATTATGGGATAATAATGCGGTTCACAGAATACATCTACTTACCAAGTTTAAACAGTATAGCTCTTATAGTTTCGGAAAAAAGTGGCTGTGACATACGGACGGACGGACAGACAGACAGACAGACAAACAGACAGACAGACAGACATGACGAATCTATAAGGGTTCCGTTTTTGCCATTTGGCTACGGAACCCTAAAAAGGACCCGGGTAAATAACCATCGATACGGTACATCGCGTCTTATGTCAATAATTCAATATACATTCGACTGATAATCGATCTGACACCTCAACCCAACCGTAATTAACTAATTAAACATTTAAATACGAAGACTAACGGTCACAAGGCGATCCGTTACACAAAAAACAAATGACAACCCAACAAACAAACTTTGGACTTAATTCAAAGTGAAACAAAAAATATGATTTGTTTGTCGTTTGTGCAAACTAAAAAAAACCGGTCAAGTGCGAGTCGGACTCGCGCACGAAGGGTAACGTACCAGAAATACTCTGTTGTATGGGAGCTCCCTGAATTATTATTATTATTTTGATTTTAGTATTTGTTGTTGTAGCCACAATAAAAATACATAATCTGTGCAAATTTCAACTGTCTAGCTATTACGGTTCTTGAGATCTAGCTCGGCGAGTGGTAGCCATGAAAAAGGGCTAAAATATCACGTTTTTTGTATGGGAGCCCCCCTTAATTATTATTATTATTTTGTTTTTAGTATTTGTTGTTATAGCGGCAACAGAAATACACAATCTGTGAAAATTTCAACTGTTTAGCTATTACCTACGGTTAGATACAGCCTGATGACAGACGGACGGACGGACGGACAGCGAAGTCTTGGTAATAATAGGGTTCCGTTTTTACCCTTTGGGTACGGAACCCTAATGAGCGTTCTGAATAACAAAATGTAACAAATGCATTGGAATTTTTGTAGAAATAACAGCTTTGAAGCGGTTTGTGGAATTGCATTTATCCATGTATGTTGGTCGTATTTTGTTTTTCGATGGTGGTTTCGCAAATAACTGCATTTTAGGCTTGATTGCGTTTTATCAATGTATAAATTGAATGTGCAAGGTATGATTGTTAACAGGTTGGCTGGATTAAGGATTATGACGGGGTTGAGATAAACTGAACAGTAAAAACAGGCTTAGTGGACCAGGAGTTAGTTGCAATAAATTAAAGTACATACTTAGTGCTTTCTTTGGTCCCAACGGAAGACCAGTGCTGGCTGTAAGGCCAGCAAATGCTGAGTTGGGACCATATTGTGACAATTTATATATCTGTCGTTTTAATATGTATTTATTTATTTATTGTTTGTGATGGTCATAAATAAATAAATAAACTTTACAATACAATACAAATACTTTCAACATGAAACTACCGTGAGACTCACACAATATTATATAATGTTTTATAATAAAAATACGATAAAATTGAGGGTAGTTGTGCGCCGATGTCAGCTGCGCCGAGTAGCCGCGCGAGCAGAGCGTTGGCGCGCAGTGTTCGTTTCGCTGCCGCCGGGGCGAGCGCTCTCTGATGAAGGGCTACGGAATAGTCCGAAACAATTGTCGGAGCAATACTTCGGCTTTTATACGTGAGTTATCCGGTGTGTTGTAATTAATACAAATACTCTTTATTGAATACCACAAATCAGTACAAAACAATACATAAACAAAGAACAAAGTATACAATAGGGGGTCTTATGACTAAAACTAATCTAAACCTAAACTACACTAGTTTAGAAAGAAAGAAAAAGTTTATTTATGACAATCACATTAATTAAAACAAAAACATATTAAAAACTACATAAAAACTGACATAAAATGATCCCAACTCAGCATTTAGCTAACATAACATTTAACTTTTTCCTTTCTTTCTTTCTTTTCTAGCGTTATTTTGTGGGTAGGTACCTACGCCCAGAACCACGCTAAACGTGGCCTTTAGACCTGGGCTGTCTATCCCGTAAGGGATAAATATGTGATTTAACCCCCTTATTCATAAACGCTCTATAGGCCTCTGCTAACTTAGTAATAGTTTGTCCTTCTGTGAAAGGTAAATGACAAAGTGACAAATAAGGACAAACGATTACTAAGTTAGCAGAGGCCTATAGAGCGTTTATGAATAAGGGGGTAAGACTATATGTATTTAAGTCATAAGTCAGAATCATTCAGGACCATCATCATAATTTTTTGAGTCAGGAAGATTTTGTAGGTGGTAGGACCTTGATGATGATGATTATGCAAAAGCCATCCTACAGACAAAATAAAATTGAACATTCCTTATAGACTCATGAGAAACTTAATGACTTTTTTTAGCCTTCGCTCCCAATCATTACATACCTACCGTTGTTTCAATTGTACGCGCACATACAAGTAAATTATGTTTATTATTTGCTATGTCACACAACATGACATACGCGAGAGATAACATTGCCATATGACTACGTGTATATGCCTTACACAGTGATACAGTGATATTTTTACTTTGTGCTTGTTACTTTGTGATCTGTCTACCCCGTAAGCGATATAGACGTGTAGCAATAATAATAATAATAAGTTTATTGCCAGAACATAGTCAATACAAAAAGGTCAAAAGAAAAAAAAAACAAAAAGGTCAAATTTTATCAGAATTTATTTCATTAAGTAGTAGTATAGTAATCTTTCTAATAAGAGAAAACTATTTAACAAATTAAATAATGCGAATTAAACCAACAAATCTAAAATGTTGCTATTTAAAATAAAACTAGCCTAAACTTAAAATACCACTGATAATACAAATAATAATTATAATAATAATGAAAACTAAAGATATACAAATTCAAACCAGACCCCTTAGGCAAGGTTCCGAAGATGCTAGCAGCGTTCCCTGTTTGAATTGCTATGCTAAGCCGCATCAAATTTGTACAGTCGCCATCAGATATATCGTAGCGGGCGAGGTCCTCAAATATTTCGGAGCAGCATTTAATTTCAACGCGGACGTTCCGTGATCAAATTGGGGACGTTTTGGAGAAAGGCCAGTAGGCTTATTGTCTAACTCGCTCGCAATCGCCATCGTGTTCATTTTGACAGTTCTTGTATGAATGTGACAGTTAGCTGATTCCGATGCCAAGTGTCAGCCCATACATGAACTGTCAAAATGAACCCGATGGCGATTGCGAGCGAGTTAGACAATAAGCCAGCAGGTCAAGAGTACCCGAAACCGACGAGCATGTATGAAGAGATTGATGAATGTAGATGAAGCGAAAGAGGTATGTCAGGATCGTAGCAAGTGGAACAAAGTAGTCTCTGCCTACCCCTGCGGGAAAGAGGCGTGACGATATGTATGTATGTATGTATGTATGTATGTATTTAATTTCAATAAATTCGTTACACTAGATATGGTTAATAACATCGGAACACGCAAACCGTCATAAATATAAGAGCAGTGACTTTTCAATAAATTCGGGACGTTCAATGAGCTAAAAATATGAGGAAGCACATATCGTCAAAGGTATCGACTCAGTCATGCTGATCATAAATATCGGAACATATGTGGAAAATATACCTTACCGTATATAATAATAAATTCGAATTCCAAACAAAAGACAAATAAGGCTCAAACGTCATGCCAAAATGAAAGATATGACACCTATATAGTGTAAGCGTTTGCATGCATAATTCATTGTGTGAGTAACAAAACCTTTTTTGTTATATAAAGTGTAAATTGTTACTGGCCACTAAATTGCCATTATACTTTTTTTACGAATAAAATTTTTCTTCTTCTGCTGTTATAAGTCAAAGCATGTAGTTCTATTCTATAAAACTAATTTTATTATAAACACACTGTAATTTGAACTGTTTGTCACAAAGTTAAGGTATATTTTCCAAAAGTGTTCCGATCTTTATGGTCAGCCTGTCTGCATATCTTTGACGATCTGTGACGTCTTGATTTAGTTGAAAAGTCGGTGCTATTATATTTATGACTAATTGCGTGTTCTGAATTGCTGCTCCGAATTATTTGAGGACCTCGCCCGCTACGATATATCTGATGGCGACTGTACTCAAATTTCTCAGTATCACTTTGTTTAGACACACGCATCACTTCGACTTCTTAGAACTGATCCCTAGTTTAGTATAACCTGAGCTTCCTCAACCACCCGACCGTATAATAATTAAGAGTTCGTATTACGCTGGACGCTTCACGCTTTACCTATGTGGTTAATTTATGCAATCAATCTCAATAAATCGTGAGAAAGGATTGAAAGAAACTGTTAATTACCTTAAGTAATTAAGATAAGCAGTCAAACTGTTGTTTAGTAAAATCCGTAGACTTTGTACTAGTTTTGACTTGTACTTTGGTTGTGATGAGACTTTGAACAGAGGGCAAAAACAACTGACAATATAATAATGTATGTATGTATTTATGTGCGAAATTACATTTGAAATTTACCCTGAGCTTTTCGGAAACCGGACCCATCCCAATAAGGCTTAGTTACCCTTCTGGGTTAGGTCAGATGGCAGTCGCTTCTGTAAAACTAGTGCCTACGCCAAATGTTGGGATTAGGTTGTCAAAGCGGGCCCCAGGCTCACTGAGCCGTGGCAAATGCCGGGAAAACGCTAGGAAGATGATGATGATCCAGTGTGGATTGAAAACTTCACTCACATTATACAAGGTCACTCAGAATTGTATACATATATACTTGCTTAGTATTTATTTACGTATTTTATGCTGTTTCTCTTCCATCCCTGTAGGAGCGAAAAAACTGAAACATTCATACATTTCCTATGTTCTGGTTTTCCATTACGCCATACAAAGTTTATGGAAATTGACATTCTAAGAGCACGTGGACTTTATACTTGCACTATGAAATATACTCGCTAGCAAAAATAACGAGCCGCTTTCCATACAAAGTTGTATGAAGAGTGACCCTTTATTTTTGCCCGTGAGTGTAAAAAGATAATCGTCAGTATGTCTGTCACGGCCGACGGGTCATATTTTGTATGACGACTTGATGTCATCGTAATTTTTTAAGTATTGCTCTTTTTATGGGTTGATACAGGTTTTGTGGACATTAGTCGATTATGAGGAAAACTGGAATTTATGTGGGTTTATAGCGCGAGTCTATTGCGTACTTCATCAGTTTTATGTTGAAGACATAGAGAAAATAATCAATAGAGTGGTAAGCTATCCAATTGCGACCACACATCAGTCTTTTTCGACTTATACCATACTAACACCCACCGCCTATAGTATACTTTGTTCTTTGTTTCTGTAGTTTGTTCAATAAAGAGCTTGTATTGTATTGTGTTGTTGTAACACTTGTAACACAATTTTTTCCGACTGTTTTCCTTTGTTTTCTACATGGAACAAATAGCCATTTAAATAATTATGATTTTGATTACGTTTGATTTCGATTTTTTATTAAAATTAATTGAGTTTCATTCGCTATGCCGCACAAGTGAAATAGGTACCTAATCTTCAATTTAGGCTTGGCGTAATTTTAGTTCATACCTAATTTCTTTGTGTATTATTAGAAGTCTTTATTAAAAAAACATATAAAAAAAAAACATTTAAAAATTAAAAACTAAACTATTTTTTTTTTTTTTAATTAAAAATTAATTTTTTTTTTAATAAAATTATTAAAAAAACATAAAAAAAACATTTAAATATTAAAAACTAAACTAATACTGATATTAAAATAAAATAATTAAAAAAGGAGGGGCCGAGGCATAGTATCACAGACGTTGGCATCATTTCCCCTTTGGACAGCGATACTAATACGCTGTCCAAGGAAGCCGCCAGCTCTGCGGTCACCCGTAGCGTCTCTTAGCCTCTTCGAAATATCTTTGAAGAGGCTAATAACGCTAATAATTGTATGACGTTTCCACTCTATGAGGCTGTTTGCTCTATGACTGAAGGGGAAAATTATGATGGTGAACCGGTGGTGCTTCAGTATGTTGAGGTCCTGCGGTTCCTTATTTAATACACTAGCTTTTGCAAGCGGCTTCGCTCGTGAATCATTTGTAGGTAAACAAGTAAGCATTCAAGCAAGGCCAAAATCCAGCGTGGTTTTTCAATTACGTAGGTACTACTTTTAATTTATATGTAAATTTTTGTGGTCGATATTTTGTGATTTTAATTTTTTTTATTTATTGGGAATTTTCGACTTTATTTACTTACTTAAATTTCATGGTTCAGGATTTAACGTTAATATTTGAGTACCTGTACGAGTGCATAACGGTTGAAATTTTGATGTATACAGACACATACACAAATCACGTCTTTATCCCTTACGGGGTAGACAGAGCCTAAGGTGACAAGACAAGACCTACAGGCCACGTTTAGCAAGATTATGGGCGTATAGGTGGAAAATGAGAAAATCAGGATTTAAAGTAGCGTATCACACACACACACACACAAACACAAACTTTTGCTTTTAAAATATTTGTGTGATTAGTGGCATCAAATATTATTAAATGTTGACGTCATTTTACTTACTACAAGTTAAGTAGATTTTTTTGATGATCCATTATCCCCGAATAGAATATTTTTACGACGCACAAAATCATTCATTTGTTTTAATTATCGCACAGCATTTTTTATAGGTTCGTCAAGAACAAGGCTATTAAAAAACAATTGCAAATATAAATATTGAAGCGATAATTGAATTTCAAGGCGATAGTTAACTTATGTGATATATAAATCACGATTCTTATGGTACCATAACATAATACGTCTTCGTTTTAGTCCTGTGTAAACCAGCTTGCGCCAGTTTGTTGCAGTTTCAGAACCAGAATCAGAATCATCCAGAACATTTAGGGCCTGTCTCACCAACTGTCAGTTATCTATGATTCCGTCTTTATTTATTACTACGAAACAGACAGAGACGTCATCATACATAACTGACAGTTAATGGTGAAACAGGCCCTTATTGTTTTACTGTGTAGATTAGGTACGGTCGCCCAAATAATTGGTCTACCACTTTTCATCCATATTCCTATCAAATAATAATGTCGCTAAAGTCGAACTTTCAAGTTGACAGCCTGTCTTATCGACGTTATATATTGTGACGTGCAAAGAATTTTTAACCTTAGGGTGGTAGACCACATATTTGGCTGATGGTACATAATAAGGGTGAACAGATTGGTATCAACAGTGGCCTGAACAGGCATACAATTTTAGGCAATCATACTAAATACTAACATAGTTACAAATACATAATGTGTTACATATCAATGTTTACATCACATTGCATCTTTATAATTAAAAAAATCATTTAAATTGTAGAAAACTCATATTAAATTAAAAAAGAAATCATATGGGGGTGTACTGAAAATCAGCGCTGTGTCAGTTGGAGGCTCCTGTGCGAGCTCTAACCCACAGCAAATGCTGAGTGCATCCCTTTTGCCACATTTGTTTTATGTTGAAAGAAACATTACATTAATATTATTATGTAGTTAAAATAAAGTTAAAGTTGTACTTACATAATTTAATTGTTTTTTGTAATTGTTGTTTGTGGCAATAAATCATCTTTTATCTTTATCTTTATATAAAAGTAACCTTTTTTTATTGGAAGCGGACGGATGACAATAAAATTTTAGCTGCCATGGAAGCAAGGCGCGGAGTCACCGTAGGTCAAATAACTAACAAAACAAGAAACAACACAAAAAAGTTTAAAAACGGTATAAAACACGCCCTTGACCGTACGAATACGAATACCAAATAATTGCAACAAGGCGATATTCGTGAGTTACGAATTAGTGGTTTTTCTTGAAATGAATTTATAGAGGTTCAGTTGGATAAAAGTACATACATACATAAATCACGTCTTTATGGGGTAGACAGAGCCTAAGGTAACAAGGCCTAAAAGCCACGTTTAGCATGAATGTGGCCGTATAGGTGGAAAGGGGAATCAAAATAGTGACGGGTTGCTAGCCGCGTCGCCTATAACATGATTCCTAATATTTTTGGATCTGCTTTTACCATCCGCCTTCCATACAAAGTTGTATGAAAAGTGACCCGTTATTTTTGCTCGTGAGTCGTCATCATCATCATCATCATCATCATCATCAGCCTGAAGACGTCCACTGCTGAACAAAGGCCTCCCGCTTAGCACACCATACTGAACGACAACTCGCCACCTGCATCCACCGGTTTCCCGCAACTATTACGAGTATATTAGTCGAATTTTCAAATCGACAGCCACATCTTATCGACATAGTATTTTATGACGATTTCTCTAGTCTAGGCAATAAAGTATTTCATACAAAAAGCTTGTATTTTTAATTTAATGCCAAAGAAATAAATTCTGATCAACAAAGAAAACGGAAACCTCGTAGGATCATTTGACATGTGTTCAGACGCACGCCACACCGGCATCATTCCCTCTCTCTCACTCACAGGCAGTAACAGTATGTGTGAAGAGTGCTGCTGCCCGAGGTTGGCGCTGTCAGCTCAACACCAACCTGCCAGTGTTAACATGTGAACTGTTTGTTGATATCTGTTCTGTATCAGTTCGTAGCTAATTTAGCACTAATTTTAAACTCTTCGTAATATTTGAAGCGTTTGCGCACATTTTTGACCGACTTCATAAAAATAAGTCCTATTTTCGTCTTTGTTTATTCTTTACAAGCTTTTAACAAGCTTTCACCTGTCGTGGTCTCCAGAATAATTTTGAAGACTCGAATCTACGTAAATATATAAATCACGTACATATCCTTTTAGGCATAAGTTCGCTTTTGTGCATTTGCGTCAAAATCAATCAAAATCAAAAGTTTATTTTGCAAATAGGCCGCCAAGGGCTCTTTTACGTCTTTTTTTTAATCTACCAGCGCATTCGGAAAGACCATCATTGCCAAGAAGAATGCGCCGCAAGAAAAATGGCAGAAAGTCATTTTTTCAGAATAAAATACATTCACAACAGTACTTAAATTCTACTTAACTTACATTTGTCCCCAAGTTAAGTTCGTACCTTAAATAAGTCTCTAGTAGAGATGGATAAACTCTCTACTGGTCAAAGCGTTGTCCTGTAATCATCTTTTTCATGTGTTTTATGTACTTAAGTGCAATAAACAATTATACATACCTACATTAGCTTCTGCCCGCGACTTCGTCTGCGTAGAATTAGCAATTGACATGTTTATCGCTATCTCTCGGGAACTGTACAATTTTTCGGGATAAAAAGTAGCCTATGTTTCAATCTAGCGTACCAGCTATCTTCGTTCCAAATTTTATCCAAATCCGTCTAGTCGTTTTAGCGTGAAGAAGGAACAAATATACACACTCACTCACATCATCACATCGTCACATCGTCACAACGTCACATCGTCACAAACTTTCGCATTTATAATATTAGTAGGAAGTAGGATAGGATACATAATTCTAAAAGGCATTGAGTAGTTACGTCAACTTCGTATGCCACCTTCAATAAAACCCATGACTACCACAAGTGATTTAGTTCTGATAGTAAAGTTCCACCGTACCGTTGTGTCAATAATGGTGTGACAACAACGTACACCGTTTATGGCAATTTAACTAATATTGCCTTCCGCTAACGTATGATAAGAACTCTGACGTGCTATGCAGTCATTTAGTCATCAGATAAATGTTAATTAATTTTTGTTAATCTGATATTGCGCAAATCACTTTAGAAACGTTTGACGCACAATTTTTAGCGTAATCATTTGTTTATTAACTCAATAAAACTTTCTAAGCATAACAGTTTACAGCAAAGCACTGAAGGCAAAAAAAAAACAAAATAAATAAAATAAAAACACAGAAACAGGTAGGTAAGTATTAAAATAAAAACACAACACTATAGGTAGGTACCGGAAAATGCTGCAACTTTGTGCACGGAATATCATGTTTTTGACGAATAATTTTTAAACTATACGTTACCTGTGGCCCTCGTCGCTTTGTAAGCTAATTGAAACCATAAGTCACATAGTTTGTGGTTCATAATGCCAAAAAAGCTCTTATTTTCGACAGTAGACGCAATTAAAGTTGTAGGCAAAATTGTAGCCAAAAGATGCAACATTGTCTAGAAGATTATCAGTACCTAGTAAAATCTGTATATCTAACTAATATTATAAATGCGAAAGTATGGATGGATGGATGGATGTTTGTTTGTTACTCAATCACGCCAGAACGGCCCAGATGAAATTCGGCACATAGATAGAAAAAAGTCTCGAATAGCACATAGGCTACTTTTTATCCCGGAAAATTGCGTAGTTCCCGCGGGATAGCGATAAACGAATTCTTTGCAGATGAAGTCGCTGGTAACAGCTAGTCTGATATATGTGGGAAAAATTAATTATCCCCCTTGTAAACTTTCAATCACCTTGACAGTGCGCGCGCGCATTGCGCCACACCTATCAAGTGCAACGGCTATTTACATAAACAAACTATTGCGATACTAAACATTATATTACGTTCGATATGTCATTCGCACTAAATGAGTTTGTCTGGGGCCTTACCATGACGTCTTAATGCGATTCAGTTTAGGTTTGCTCGCTGTCAGATACATACTAAAAGTGACAGCTAAAACTTGGACTGAGTCGGAATTATGACGTCATGGTAAGGCCCCTGTTCTCTGATTCATGATGAAGGTTTAGATAATTGTCGAGATTTCACGTGAATTGCTCGAAATAAAACGATTGTTGGAAGTGTAAGGAAAAGTCGCGCTGCAAAGATACATATTGTAGTCCTGCGCGGATGAAGTCGCGAGTAACATTAGTATTATCATATTCTAGTCACACCCCCAAAAAACATTTTGATCGAAAACCACGAAATTGTATGAAAATTACCACAATCACAGAGCTCAAGTTGCATTGATACCACCATATACCTTATTTAATTTAGAATAATATAACATTTTTAATTATAACATTATACTGCGTCTGGTCAACTATTTCTTACCTAGCATATAGTACAGTACAATAGTCAGGGAGCCGCAAAATAAAATTGTTTTAATGACACTTTATTTGCGTTTCGTTAATTGTTACTCTAGTACAAATTATAAAGAGATTACAGTTCACGAGCCGCAATATAATGATATTGTGCTTTCTCATTCTAAATTAAATGAAGTATAAGCATCACTAGCATGATTGTCCATCAAATCAAATATTTTGTTACAACCGAAGGCCTAATACGTCAATTAAGCGACCTTCCCTGTGTTTTCTGCATCTAATCGCTGGTTTAGAAGCTTTTTGTCCAGTTGCAGTTTTTATTGAAGTGTCTGCAAAGACTTTACCGGTACTAAGGCTACTGCCTCACTTAAAGCGGAAAGCGGTGATCAGTAAGCGCTTGAAACAATAATAATAATAATATCTTTCATTTATTGACAATACGCTACAAAATCAAAATGAAGTCCCTGACTTCCGAGCTAGGTTGACACCTGTGTTACGGAAGTCAGTATCCTCTCCCATTCAGACGATATAATATTGCCTTATATAACTAGATGTGTGTGTGTGTGTGTGTGTGTTACAACAATAACAGGTGCACGTATTTTATTTAAAAAATAGCATATGTTTTTCAGGGATAATATACCTAGCATCCTAACGTGAAGGGATTTTAAAAATCAATGCAGCAGTTCTTGAGTTTATTCGTTCTAAGCAAAAAATCAAATGCTTTCTTTTTACAATGTTAGTAAAAAAGACGGGAGATTAATCGTGAGACATGAACAAAGCAATTAAGAGTTACATAGCAAAGAAAAAGTCATCATCATCAAAGTTTTTTCCGGCATTTGCCACGACTTGACAACTCACAACAAACAACAAAGAAAAACACAGCAAAGAAACAGTAAACTAAAATAATTAGGTCGTATAGCGCTAGCGATAGTTGAAAATGGTTGTAACGGTTTTCTCATTCAATAAACAAACAGGCCTTCAGAATATCATTATAAAGAAAATTACATAATGTCAATTTACTATTAAATTGCGAGTAGTCGCGTGAAATACTTGACACGTGCAGCAAAATTGCGAAAATGACTAATGGAGTCCGATTTTCGATATGTACTCGTAAAGTAAAACGGCAGCTCAAATGTATCGTATAAAATTAAATAAGCTTTTTATTTATTTATAAGCCTTTTTTATTCCGAATTCGCTACAATTTCAGTAAGTACATGTTGTTGTTGTTGTTGTTATTGTCGTTTTTATTTTTTATTTATTTATTAAATTGTCGCGAAATTCGGCGTGCCTCAGGCATAGGTAGGCCTCCTCCGTGTATTGGAGGGTTTGGGCTATAGTTCCACGCGCGCCCAGTGCGGATTGGGAACTTAACACACACCATTGAATTTCTTCGCAGATGTGTGCAGGTTTTCCTCACGATGTTTTCCTTCACCGAAAAGCTCATGGCAAATTACATATGTAATTTTCGCACATAAATTCCGAAAAACTCAGAGGTGCGAGCCCGGGATTTGAACCCACGACGCTCAGCTTGAGAGGCCACAGGTCAAACCACTAGGCTACCACGGCTTTTTAAATAAGCTTTTAAATGTTTCTAAATAATTGCTACCTTTTTTTTTTAGTTATTATGCAAAATTCTTTGAAATGTTATTTACAGAAATATGTCATGTTCAAATATCCTAATAAGATAGTTATAAGTTTGTTTTTTTTTTGTATTCTTATTAACATACTACCTGTTGCTCGCGGCTTTACCCTGTTCCAGTTTTTTCTAGTTAATTTTTTTACCCTTTTCTCTAAATGTAAACATTCCGTAAAACTTCACGAACTAATAAAAAAAAGATTAGCCGAATTGGTCCAGCCGTCCTCGAGTTTTGCGCTTAGCAACATTAATTTTTATTAATATAAAATAAATAAATTACTGATATTACATCTAAACTAGGTAGGTAAGTGAATTATCATAACAATTTTTATTATTCACGCTCATGACGTCCTAATAGTTCACATTTAAAATCCGTGAATGTATACATAATCAATAAAATAAACATAATTTAACTCGCCATTCGCTTATCGCTGTCAGTGTGACTACAGCCTTATCGGTCTTTAGCGAACATTTGACGGCGACTGAGCGTGAAAACAATAATTATTTATGTTACTACAAGTCACTAATTGCCGAAATTCTTTAAGTCAAATTTGAACTCTATGAATTTACGTTATTCTGCAAAATATACAATACCTTATTGTCACGCCTGTTTCCCATAGAGGTAGGCAGAGACTATTTCGTGCCTCTTTCGCTTCATCCACATTCTACAATCTCTTCATGTCTTTTTTTGTGTAGCCTATTTGGTGTCCCACTGCTGGGCAAAGGCCTCCCAATAATGTTCTTTTCCGTGTCAAAAGCTAGAGTATTTCATCAAAATTAGTTCAGTAATTAAGGCGCCAAGACGAAACAAATAAAATAACGCCGCATTCATTATTATGTTATTTCGATTAGTATAAAAACTTTTGTACAAAATGGGTATTAGTCGAATTTAGGAAAGTCATTGAAAAGTCTATAGAAAAGTGGATGCAACAGCAAAAACTAAGGCCGTGGCCTCGCTGGCGGCGTCTTGCTCCATTTGTACCGTATTGTTTATTTATTTATATTATTCTAGTAAACAGAAACTGGAATTATTCAAAGCCTCAACGGAAAAGCATTGAGATGTCACTTTTTTCTATTTAATCTCTAGTTTAATTACCTGTCACGCTCACAGACGTTTATTTCCTTCTTACAAATAGTTGAACCTTATTCAAATGAGTTTTATTTAGTCAGCTTAGTTAACTTGTAGAAGAACTTTTACAGCAGGTATTCCTCTTATATTTATTACGCGCTCAACTTCTAAAAACCGGCCAAGTGCGAGTCGGACTCGCGCACGAAGGGTTCCGTACCAGAAATACTCTGTGGTATGGGAGCCCCCCTTAATTATTATTTTTATTTTGATTTTAGTGTTTGTTGTTGTAGCCACAATCAAAATACATAATCTGTGCAAATTTCAACTGTCTAGCTATTACGGTTCTTGAGATGTAGCTCGGCGAGTGGTAGCCATGAAAAAGGGCTAAAATATCACGTTTTTTGTATGGGAGCCCCCCTTAATTATTATTATTATTTTGTTTTTAGTATTTGTTGTTATAGCGGCAACAGAAATACACAATCTGTGAAAATTTAAACTGTCTAGCTATTACGGTTCTTGAAATACAGCCTGGTGACAGACGGACGGACGGACAGCGAAGTCTTAGTAATAGAGTCCCGTTTTTACCCTTTAGGTAGGGAACCCTAAAAAAAACGTCTTTCAAGCTGGTCTAGGAGCAAAGAAAACTTCTATCTTTACGACCGAAATCATGCTAAAAGGTCTTGCTACCCTAGGCTCTGTCAACTCTGTAAGGGGTAAAAATATCTGCCCCGACCGGGGATCGAACCCGGGACCTCAAGCTTCATAGTCAGGTTTTCTAACCACTAGGCCATCCGTCATTATTGTATATGTATATAATATGTATGTCAAACAGCAAGCCCCTGTCGCCAACTGACATATATCTGCGCGGGCGCAGTGATAAATTACTCTCACAATCTTGTTGATTGTGATAACGAATGAGCTTATTTATAAATGTTTTGAATGTACTTTGAAACCTGAAAATTGTGCTGAAAATAAATCACAGGTGCATTGTATAAAATCATCCATGTATCTAATATCTTTAAACTATTTTTTTTAATAAAATATCCTTCAAACGATAAATTTTCAAACAAACTTTCACACCCATTCAAGAGTGTAAATTTCCTAAACTTGTTTTTTACTCTAGGTCTATATCTATCTCTTTAGCTAATTTCATTAAATCGGTTAAGTAATGTACTACATTTTTGAACTCAGGACTTCTTCCTCTTTCATTTGGTATCCCAGTAAATTATGTATCAAAAATATTTTGACCCCCAATTTTTCTTTTATATCTCGACTTCTAGGTGGGATTTCGTTATAGAGGCCCCTTAGTTTATTTTTTCTTTAACAATCTTTAACCTGTTACTATTTTATTATTATGTAAATATAATATTTTATGTAATAGAATAGAATACTAGCTGTTGCCAGCGACTTCGTCTGCAAAGAATTCGTTTATCGCTATCCCGCGGGAACTACGCAATTTTCCGGGTTAAAAAGTAGCCTATGTGCTATTCCAGACTTTTCTCTATCTATGTGCCAAATTTCATCCAGATCCGCTGGGCCGTTTTAGCGTGATTGAGTAACAAACAAACATCCATCCATACTTTCGCATTTATAATATTAGTTAGATAGAATAGAAGATAGATGATATGAGTGAGGATTAAACCATTCAAGTCGGGTGACCTTGATAATCTATGATTGCATAGTTTTATTTTCATTATACTACGTACGAGTAATAAATAGTTATAGTAAATAGTAGTAGCACTGACGCCGGCGCCGCAGCCGCGTCACTGCCATTGGTCGACAACCTGCGGCAGTAAAAAAATGTTTGTTCAGTTATTTGTAGATGGCTTTAGAAGTGTGTTTTTTGAAGACACGACAATGTGTACTGTACGGTCGAAGAAGCTGAATCACGAACCTCTGTCGAACCTTTGTATGAGTACGCGTGTACAGTACCTAAGTCATTATGACATTTGCAGTGACAAGGTTCCACAGTGGTAGGCGATTCAGTTTCTTTAACAGGGCCTTACCATGACGTCTTAATGCGATTCAATTTAGGTCCAAACAGAAAACTAGGAATCTATATTTTCTGATTTATTTAGTTTATACTTATGAGCTTTGCAGTTTTCATAGCGCTAGAGAGCGAACTCTCTTAGACAACCTGTAGTTCACCATAAAAAAAATATGAACTAGCTTCTGCTCGCGACTTTGCGTAGGATTAGTGATTCAATGAACACAAAATATTTACCTTGCTACTCCGCTACTTATAAGCGGAGCTTAAGTAGCGGAGTAACAAGGTAAATATTTTGTGTTCATTGAAATGGACCTCCGCAAAGTAACGCCTGATTCAATAAAATGATTAGTGATTCGTTGAACTTTTTTGTCAATTCAGTAGCAAAAGTGCCCAGCCGGTATTTGATCATCTTCCTAGCCTTTTTCCCGGCATTTGCCACGGCTCAATGAGCCTGGGGTCAGCTTTGACAACCTAATCCCAAGATTTAGCGTAGGCACTAATTTTGATGTTTTCCTTCAGCGAAAAGCTCATGGTAAATTTCAAATGTACACAACATAAATTCCGAAAAACTCAGAGGTGCGAGCCCGGGATTCGAACCCGCGACCCTTTGTTTGAGAGGTCACAGGTCAAACCACTAGGCTACCACGCCTGCCGTTAGGTATTTGATGCAGTTCCAATTTTCTAACAAACTAATGCTTTGCGTCTACTTCACATATAACTTTCAACGAAGGTTGACTGCATCTGGATAGGCATCCGTTATCACTATATCTATACTTGACACATATACATTATATTTACTTTATATATGCCCACTTATATACTGAGCCAACAATAATTGGTCGTGACCGAGTGTTTTGCATGGTCGTGACGGTGGCGAATCGAAGACTTCATTGTAACAGCATATATGTTTGTATGTTTGTCTGTTATGTCACCTGTTACAAGGCTTTCGGTTTCTGTGCGGTTAGTGGAAGTTTTTGAAAAATCAAAATCAAATACTCTAAAATTACTGTGATGTTTCTTCAGGCTCGCACTTTAGTAATAAACTGGGGCCTTACCATGACGTCTTAATGCGATTCAATTCAGATACAGTTTAGGTTCGCCCGCTGTCAGATCCATACTAAAAATGACAGCTAAAACCTGTTCTGAGTCCGAATTGAATCACATTAAGACGTCATAGTAAGGCCCCTGGGGCCTTACTAGTGGTGGCAATAACGGCTGTTTTGCAATAATGAATAACAGTGTTGTGTTATTCTTAAATAGCTGTTATTGTAAACTGTTGTCTGTTATCCTGTTATATTGCTTTTTTACAAAACGATAATGAACTTATTATTAAATAATTGTCATACTTATTTCGTCGCGATCGCAGCGTAATAAAAACGTACGGAAACAAAAGCAAAACAACGCTCTGTTACCTTGTATGTTATTGTACTGACTGACAACAAACAGCAATAGCTAATAATGATACCAAAAGTCAGTTATTTGAATTGCGATTGCGATGCGAGCTCGCGCGTATAGAATAGAATAGAATAGAATAGAATAGAATAAACTTTTATTACCACAAATAGAACAGCGCTATCTCTCGCACACAGCTACTTGATTTGTTGTGCACTCACTTGCGCTTCTATGCCAAGTGCGGCAACAGTGCGCGTATGAACAACGTTGACAACAGACAACGAATAATAATAACAGGATAGTTTACGATTCGATAATGTGTTGTTTGTTGCGTGCAAATAATGCATTACGTTATCTGCTATTGTAATAACGACCACCACTAGGCCTTACCATGACGTCTTAATGCGATTCAGTTTAGGTTCGCTCGCTGTCAGATTCATACTAAACTGACAGCTAAAACTTGAACTGAGTCGGAATTAGGACGTCATGGTAAGGCCCCTGATCAAAACGCACCTACGCTTGTTGTACAAGTAACTTCAGTAAATGTGTCAGATCAGAATACAGTCATGTTCATAAATCATAGACCTAGTTAAGAAAAGTGCAGCAGCAATTCATTACAAAACTTTTTCTCTCCACACTCTAAGTAGAGTAACCACGAATTTGACAACGTTTCATTTTTATAACACCTGAAAATGTATATATGGTTCGAAAGCATTTTGCCTCCTGATCACTGCAATATAATTATAATATAATTTTAATATCGCTTATTATAAAAAAATATAAATTAATTAAAAATATGTCCTAATTTTACCAAAACTACCACAGGATAGGTGAAACGACTTTGCTTTTTTCACGAGAAAAAATAAACGATCATAATTTTGTATTTATGACAACTTCAAAGTACAAGGGGGGCAACTCTGAAATTATATTTTCGAAGTTCGTTGCATACCTTCTCTCTCACTCTCAAGATAATGACTATTAGTATGAGCGGAACAGCACGAAGCGAACCTCGAAAATCGAATATTGGAGAATAGGGCCTGACGTTGACAATTTGAAATTAACGTCAGTTTTTTTTCTATAGAGAAAAGACAAAGGGATAAGTGTGTATTCTGTGATAGTATCGGAGTTACGCCCTTTTAGAATAAGCACAAATTAATAAATTAATTATAAATTAAATACAAACCCTAGCGAAAAAATTAAACTGTCAGCATGTTCATCTTTTCAAACAAAATACAGAGAACCATTAAAATTATAGGCTCAGAAATATGAAATGTTGTCAATTAAAACAATGATATTAATCCCATATTAGTCAATTAAGATGACTTTAACAACGCGTGACCTAGCAGATGTTTTTAGCACCACGGAGACTAGTTTAGTTGTATTACCTTCAATGTGCATCATCCTACATAGTATAAAACAAAGTCGCTTTCTCTGTGCCTATGTCCCTATGTATGCTTAAATCTTTATGCGGTTTTTTTAATAGATAGAGTGAATCAAGAGGAAGCTTTATATGTATAATACATGCATAATATACCGTGCGAAGCCGGGGCGGGTCGCTAGTACACAATAATACACATATCAAACAAATCACGTCTATATACCTTATGGGGTAGATAGAGCAAAAAACAGGTCGCTTTTCATAGAACTTTGTATGAACCGACCGACCCACGACCGGATGGCCTAGTGGTTCGAGAACCTGACTATGAAGAGGTCCCGGGTTCGATCCCCGGTCGGGGCAGATATTTGTATGAAAAATACGAATGTTTGCTCTCGAGTCTTGGATGTTTAATATGTATTTAAGTATGTTTATCCGTTGTCTAGTGCCCATATCACAAGCTTTGCTTAGTTTGGGACTAGGTCAATTGGTGTCAATTGTCCCAAGATATTTATTTATTTATTTATTTATTTAGGTAACCCGTTATTTTGGCTCGTCAATGTATATATTTACATGGATTACTAGTAAACATAAATAAACACGAGCACGCGAGGCTCATTAGTATCGTAATGCCTAATTAGTATATAATATGCTAACTTTACGAGGTGTTTGTTGTGTGAGGCTCCAACTCCAAGTAATCATAAGCCTGTATAAATATATGTATTTTTCCAAGCTGGTCTGGGAGTAAAGAAAAAACATAGAATGTACCAGTTGCTTCTCTTCCCGCGCAGATGGTAAAAGCCCATCGAGGGAACGGGCGCAAATCTTAGGAATCATGTTATATTATAGGCAACGTGGTTAGCAAGCCGTGGTAGCCTAGTGGTTTGATCTGTGGCCTCTCGAGCAGAGAGTCGTGGGTTCGAATCCCGGGCTCGCACCTCTGAGTTTTTCAGAATTTATGTACGATATCTCATTTGAAATTTACCATGAGCTTTCGGTGATGGAAAACATCGCGAGGAAACCTGCACACAACTGCGAAGCAATTCACCGTGTGATCTTTCCAATCCGCACTGGGCCCGGGTGGGAACTATAGCCCAAGCCCACTTATTCTGAGAGGAGGCCTGTGCCCAGCAGTGGGACGTATATAGGCTGGAGAGAGAGAGAGATTAGCAACCCATCACTATTTTCATTCCCCTTTCTACCTATACGCCCACAATCATGCTAGAGGTGGCCTTTAGTTCGTGTTATCTTAGGCTCTGTCAACCCCGTGAAGGATAAAGACTTGATTTATGTAGGTACATTTGTATGTATATAGGTATGTTTTTCTGAATGTGCCTATGCTGAATTTCAAGTTAATCAAACCACTGAAGATACCTAGATAAAATTCTTTGAGAATGAAAAAAATAGAAGGTTTCGACTAATTGGAATTTTCGTCTACTCTACTTGCATTTTAAGCTCAATACAATTTTTCGCCACTTTCGAGTCGTACTTTCGCGGAGCTATTTATTTGCTTTCAAAAATTCACTGGTCAATGATTCCCCACGTATTCTGCCTAGTTTATTAGCGAGATATTCTTTAAAAATTGTCAAATTACGCCACATTCTGAAGTCCTGAAGCCTTGGTTGCTTCACGAGCATGTTTGTCCGCAAATTGAGTGCGCACGCGCACAGAGCGGGCTCACGTTCTGAGCCATTACGAAATGCGTGAAAATTCACAAATTGAGACGTCTTCGAGTTTGCATGAATTAGGTTTGGCACGGTTTGCGTTTGGAACGCCAACGTCTGCGTTTACGGTTTCGCGACACGTTTGAAGGGGCTGTTAATTGTGGGGTTTTGGGGATTGACACCCCTGGTGAGATGTCGTGAGATTTGGATTGACCCTTTTCAATCTCACATGAGATTTTGAAATGGATTTTAATTTGTATCGATTCAAACTTTCGCGGTTTTCACACATTATTATTAGATGTTGATACCCGCCTCTTCAGTCCTCTCGAGACCATGGATGCAAAATCGCGTCCGAAACGTCGAGGTATTTCCGTTTTCTTATAATAATGTGATTTTAATTTGTGCTTGATACCACTGTCAGTCACACAACAATCATTATCGTTGTCTAGTACCCATAACACAAGCCTTACTTGCGCTTACTTTGGGACTAGGTCAATCTGTGTGAATTGTTCCCAAATATTTATTATTATTATTATTAACTGCTTATTAACTGTGACTTTTAAATTTATCCTAGATAATGTAAAATCTCGACAAAGCTTAAATTTCCTCGTGGTGCTGATATTAGTTCGATTTTATCCAAGTCTTGAAACTATATTTCACTTTCATGATTGAACGATTTCGACAATGAGACGGAGAGAAATCATCCTAACTGACCAATCACGTTTTTTCATGCATTCTGAAAGCTTCAGGGGAGTTTTGAAGTCGTGATTTTAATTTGTGTCAATAGGTCACGTCAGAAATTTTATTGAAATATGTTATTATTTATGTATTTGTTTGTGTCAAAACACTAAAGATACTTAATTAAGTATAATAATGAAAATGGCATCGTTCTGTAATCAGAGGCAGCAGATATTAAATGTAGTTTTGTATTTAAGCGTGGATTAAATCATCTTCAGAGTTTCTAGTGTAAGTTTCTGACACGAAAAACGTTTCAATTTCTGGGTGAATTGACAGCGTTACTAGAGCTCTGTTACCTTAAGGTTTGCCAATGGGCAATGGAGCGCAGTGTTTTAGTTGTTCGTCTGATCGCATCAGAAACACGGACACAGATGTGGGAGCAAAGACAGGCTCAAATGGGACTAGGCTCGTCATGTCTGCCGCATGAATCCGGGTCTTAATCGCTACCCGTTGGGTTCCGCAGGCCATAGAGTAGGCAGACCGAAAAGATGGCGGGATGACTTGGACGCTATCAATTAAAGTAGCAGGAGCATGCCTTCGACCGGGACGAGTGGCGGAACAAAGAAGGCCTTTGCCCAGCTATGGGACACTCGAAAGCTCTGTTAACAAACCAAAGTGTCTAATTAGAAGCAACTAGGTTCGTCATTGATACGTCAAAGCGTTCTTCATCGTCACTTTAATCATTCTTCTTCTGATTTAACATCTTAAATGCACTGACGTTTTAATTTTGCGAGCGATCACCTTGCTGCTTCACAACAATTTGCAATTGCTCGACATAATATATCTGAACGATAACCAGTTTACATTCCACGCAAAGCAAATAAGAACTCGCGTAACTATTGCAAAATCAGAGTAATGTCGAGAATCCCAAGTACTGCTGTTATCATATATTATCTATAAGATAAGCCGAGACAAATTAAAGATGATGTTAAGTTAACCTACATTGAGGTCGTGCCTTTCCGTGTTTAATTGTTTTATTTCTTGTGTTTGTTTTCCGCGCGGTTTTTAGAAACCTGTGTCCAAACGGTAAGCACGACTTTTCCTAGTTCCGCACGTTTTTCGTCCTCGTTTTTGATGTTTCTGAGCTTGGAAAATTAAATCGTATAACTTAACGAATTAGAATATGACTATGGGTTTGCCAAATGATGAGTTGATGAAATTATACACTCGCCAAATGCATCTAAAGCTAGATAATAGATCTCCAATGTTACCATAACAGAATATTATGAGTGTAGAGTATTTACATATACAAAATCACGTCTTTATCCCTTTCGGGGTAGACAGACCCTAAGATGACAAGACACACAGGCCACGTTTAGCAAGATTGTGGGCGTATAAATGGAAAATGGAATCCAAATAGGGATGGGTTGCTAGCCGCATCGCCTACAACACGATTCCTATGATTTTCGCACATTCAATCGATGGGCTTTTATCATCTGCGAGGGAAGAGAAGCAACTGGTACATACAAAGTACAAAGTACTTATCTTAGATTTTATTTATTTCTAGCTAATCGAATGCGGGATTACCCCAAGGCTCATTTCTAGTAAAGTTTAACAGTCCTCGATTGTTAGTTCGACTGTAATGAAATTTTCACTCGGGGTAGCAGGGCACTATAAATAAGGAATGAAACAAAGACTTTGGTACAACAAGTTTATTAGAACAAGTGCAGTTTACCCCGTCTACACACGTCAGGAAAGTCTAGCTTAGAAGCTAGGTTTTAAATACTAACTTAAATGTATTACACTACAGACACGCAAAGGGTCGTGAATGCAATTGGCCAGTGATCTTTTACTTATATTCCCTACGTTACGAAATCACACCTTCGAGTGCGGACCAGCCAAGCCAGGCTGCAGGCAGCCGTGGACCACGCTAGGACGTCGTCTCGTGCCCGGCGTCCTAGCGCCGCCAACAGGAAACCTAACGGCTCAGCCCAGATAGCCACAACCCTCTACAGCAAGACTACACTTTAACTCCCTACGAAAATTGTAAGGATAACGCCAATACCTGGTACTCAGTCGGTCAAACCTGGCCGCTAATCACTAACTGTGGGCCGCACTCGGACGTCGTCTGAATATTGATAGTTTATTGTTGTCAAGTGTACATCGCGTGAGTAAGTCGCATCATTGATACGACATCATTTTGCTGTAATAAAATATCTATCTATAGTTAAACAAGACAGGACAAGAGAGTCTACGTTTTGTTACTTTGATGGCTCCACCTATGCGCCTACAATCATGCTAAGCGTGGCCTTTGGGTTTTATTACCCTAAGCCCTGTCTACCCCGTAAGGGATAGACGTGATTTGTGTATGTGTATGTATGTATGTATTTGATGACTCAAAAAACAGCCTAGTGCAAGTTTTGCGGGTGGTAGGGCCTTGTGCAAGGTCTGTCCGGATCGCTACCATCATCTTACTCGCTAATCCTGCCGCTAAGCAGCAGTGCTTGCACTGCTGTGTTCCGGTGTGGAGAGTAAGACAGCCGGGGAAATTACGGGCACAAGAGGCATTTCATCTAAGTCCTCTAGGTTGGCAACGCATCTGCAATCCCTCCGGGGTTGCGGGTGTCTATGGGCAGTGGTGATCGCTTACCATCAGGTGACCCACTTGCTAGTTTGCCTTCCTATTCACATAAAAAAAAAAGTGCCCGATTTTTGAAAGCACATCACTCGAAAGTGGTATAAATCAGCTTATATCTCAAAAACTACAGCTCTAATCAAAGTTTTGACTAGTTCACCAGATTAATGAGAGCTGTGATTGTCTTCTATGCTAGGTACTCGTATTTCAAATTCAGTACAATTTTTAACCACTTTCGAGTGGTATTTTCACACATGTGCTTTCAAAAATTGGGACCCAAGAGTGAATCATACCTTGAATCCTCTTATGTTTTGAATAGATAACCCATCAACGCTTCGTTTAAGCCAAACCCCTAACCCATAGCCCTAGAAAGCTGAAATTTTGACTAGTGGTTCCCATTATGATGAATTTTCTTTTTTTTAAGAATAAGAATAAGAATAAGAATAATTTTTTCCATGTAAATAGGCTTGCATTTGACCATAATCACGCTTGATAGTAAACGAAGATGGCACGTGAGCCTAGCAAGCAATCACCCTGGATTCGAAGCCGTCCAGTAGGCTTATTATCTAACTCGCTCGCAATCGCCATCTTGTTCATTTTGACAGTTCTTGTATGAATGTGACAGCTAGCTGATTCCGATGCCAATTGTCAGACCATACACGAACTGTCAAAATGAACACGATGGCGATTGCGAGCGAGTTAGACAATAAACCTACAGGGGCCTTACCATGACGTCCTGATTCCGACTCCGTTCAAGTTTTAGCTGTTACGTTTAGTATGAATCTGGCAGCGAGCTAACCTAAACAGGGGACTTACCATGACGTCTTAAAGCGATTCAGTTTAGGTCCGCTCGCTGTCAAATTCATACTAAAAGTGACAGCTAAGACTTGAACTGAGTCGGAATTAGGACGTCATGGTAAGGCCCCTGATCGTAACATTCAGGGAACACAGACGCAGCCAAAGAATTCCATTGCATAGCCGTCTTGGTGATAACGGATGAGCGAAACCAATGAGTGCCAATTAAATAAAATGATGAATTTTGCAAAATTCCCACGGGATTTTGCCGCGGTTGCAAGATGGTCACTGTTATTTTAGGCTGGTTAGTGTTATGACGCAAAAAATAGCCGTGGTAGCCTAGTGGTTTGACCTGTGGCCTCTCAAGCAGAGGATCGCGGGTTCGAATCCCGGGCTCGCACCTCTGAGTTTTTGCGAATTTATGTGCGAAATTATATTTGAAATTTACCATGAGCTTATCGGTGAAGGAAAACATCGTGAGGAAACCGGACCAATCCCAATAAGGCTTAGTTACCCTTCTGGGTTGGAAGGTCAGGTAGTAGTCGCTTCTGTAAAAACTAGTGCCTACGCCAAAATTAGGTTGTCAAAGCGGACCCCAAGCTCATGAGCCGTGGAAAATGCTGGGAAAAACGCTAGGAAGATGTGAGTTATGACGCAATATAAAGCGTGCGACGAATAAGCGTGCGTGCAATAGTGACATGTCGGCTGACTCGGCTGTCATCTCGTACAAGGCAATTAAATATCATCTACTTGCCACCTAATGATCCTTTTCTACGAATCATCGATGATTGCTGACGTTTATGCTGCATAAATAATAATGGTAGGACTATTTACGCCAATTGAACTAGCAATACTTAGCAATGCTTTTACTATTGGCTTTACGCATTTACATTGTTATATTATTAGAATAAATAAAATTAAAAAAAAGTAATTTTGATTCAGCATTTGACTTTTTACACTACATCTACCATAAAAGGGCAATGTTTACGTAAGGCGTTTATGAGTGGTTTAGGGCGTTGTGTCAAATCTCACACAATCTCACTTGGGGGGAAAGAAAAGCCTCTGAAAGAAAAAATATATTAAAGACCGTGTTAAGTTACGTAAAACATTTTTTCATTAAAATATGGCTAAATCCTACAATATATTATACTTATATCATTTAAACAGTCCGTTATGGTTGCCTGGTAGAGATCGCTCTGTAGCGATAAGGCCGCCTATTGTTACCTTATTACTTCTGTATACCTTTTTCTGTTTTGATTGTTATATGTGGTGTTCAATAAAGAGTTATTGTATTGTAAACAAGACGCATTTTTTTAAATCTCATGCGGGACTGAAGAGGGAGGGATGGGGTCGAACCGAACCTCACGAAATCTCACCCGGGGTAAAAGAGGGTCGAATTATCGCCAAAATCGCCTCGTCGATACCTTCTTACCTCACATCAAATTGTTTGACGTGTATTGCCAGAAGAAGTGGGTTTTCCTTCCAGTTTTTCTCTATACCTATCTCGTTTTTACAACTCAAATAATTACCTACGCGGTTGAGATTTATCGCAGTTGTAATATGCTTTATTATACACTTCATTTTTATTGTATTGTAGTCGTCGCAATCATAGTGCGGTATCTCCCAAAACATTGATGTCATTATTAATTAACTACGTGCTATGTTAGAAAAAACTCAGCGTTCAGTTGACACTTTGAATCATAATTCATAACTATATGCCAAGACAAATTCTGATAGTGTGTATCATAGCATAATGTTGCCGTACGGTGCCGTTTACAAAAGGATCTTTAGGACCTTGTGCAAGGTCCATCTGAAACGCTACAGCATGGGAACCGTACTGTGCTTTGCTTTTTACTGTAGGTTTTTTATATAAAAAAAGCGACGGGTAGCACTCAGGGAGTGCCGGCAGAAGTGAAAACAGCAGCTTAGATTAGATTTTAATGTTGTAACCTCCATGACGCTCAAGACGCGTGCCAAATAAGCTCTTAGAGGATCTGATATCCTGGTACTTAAACTCTCCCTCTGTCTTACGCCTGACGCGAGTTTAATTTTTTTTACCCATCCCAAAAAGTGTTCAACGCCGCTAAAGTTTTCACTTCAAAAAGAAAAGATTTACAAGTGAAATGATGTTACTTATTTGGATGGACCCTACATAAAATATATTCTAAAGTCCAATCTCTTTTTTTCAACTTAAAATGTATTTTTTCTGGCCGAATCTTGCGAGTCACATTCCCATAGTGGTCGAAATAACTACATTTAGCAAAAAAAGCTTAAAAATTACATTATTGTATTGTATAAGGTTACGTTCTATGGGTTTTTATGTATTGTATAGTTAACGTAATGACGTATTGTGGTACTCAATACTTGTCATTTTAAACAAACTCGTTGCTCCCTTATCAAAACTTGACTGGAAGAAATCCCTTCGGCTTTGTACATGTCTTAATGTTAGTCAATTTTGCGTTTTTTTGCGCAACAAAGTATTTACACACATGCTTTTATATCAAAACTAAAGCCTATGACAGTCACAAATATTGGCTCTCTATTGGTAAACGAACTTTCAAAATCGATTCAGTAGCTCCAGTAAATCCCCTACAACCTCACAAACTCACAACTTTACCTCTTTATAATTAAGTACATAGTATAGGTATTTTTTGCTACTAACATTCATCAAAACGCCGCATACGTCCGTCTAGCAACTTAGCACGCCGCTATCTGTCGCTATCAGTGATCCTTGATAAAGCCAAGCAAGCCCCAGTGCCGCGTCGCGCCCCGTCGCCAACTGACGTGTGTTAGACCACAGTGACGTAAAATACTATAACAAACGCACCGTAAGTGATGCACTGGTGATGCGAAAGTGATTGTGCGGCGATATGGTTAGGGTAGGATTGGCGTTTGTCCGAGATTCTCGAATCAGGCTGTGATTTTGTTGATGGTTTTTATTTTTGGTGATCGCTTGTGATTTGAATTAAACTGGGAGTTATGTAGACGCGTTTTGTTATTTTGAAAGGCTTTCAAAATAAGTGTTGAAGTTTTTAAGATGCGTGATTTAAAGAATGTTTTGTTAGTTATCGTGGTTTCGTGTTTGATGTTGTGTGATAATGATTGTTGTATTTATTTAGAAGGTTGCAGGCTTAGTAGTTTTGATTTGACTAAGTTAGTGGGAGCAAAACAAACGGATGGCGATAATTTTTAAAAGAGTTAAATTGTGATCATGACATAAAACCTAGACACGTGTTACATTTACCTCGACGTTTCGCGTTTATAGTAACAACTACGGTTAGAACATAAATCAAATTAAAATTACTTCGATAGTGTACGTGTGATTGACTTTTCTTTGACCGGCTTTTATTTATTTATTTTGTTTATAAAAAAAAATATTTTATATCTTTATTCGTTTCAAAGAGGTTTCGAATGTAGCAATTTTTTTTAGTCAGGTTGACTTGCAGTGGCGTGGCGTCAAGTATATCAGAAGGCAAGCCGAAGGGAACTTAACTAGCATTTTCCTCTAATTCTGCACAATATATTGCCCAACTGCCTTAAAATAGGCAAGCCAGTGGGAATCGACTTCTATGGACGCCACTGTTGACTTGTTACTTAATAAAAGAAATAAAATAAGACGGGGTTTAAGTTATATCCTTATATACTTGCAGGACTTATATTACGCTCTTTAGGTAGGTACGTTTTTAAGAGATAGAGTGATTCAAGAGAAAGATTTATTTTATATCTTTAATACATGCATAGTACGAGTATAGTAGAGATACACTGATTGCACCCGTGCGAAGCTGGGGCGGTCGCTAGTATTTTTATAATATACTTAAATTTAAGTCCACCTCTATTCAAAATCACGCCAAAGCGTCTTTAACCCCGTAAAAGAAAAATAAACTTAAGAGTTTATTATTTCGCGGAAATTTGGGAAAATCCTATCTCAGTGCTACTCTATGGTGGGTACTTGGGGCATGTCCTTTTAAGTCTTTATTTACTGTGATTTAAGGCCCATTTACACACATGCAAGGATTGTATGCCATTTTGGTTACATTGCGACGTTTGACAGATCGGTTGAATTCGGTTTACCCCGGCAACCCGCAATGTAATGAAACTTACAGGCAATTCTTGTATGTGTCTAAATGGGAATGTAGTTTGCAGGCTAAGCGCTCAGTCAGTCACGTCGCATTATATACGTATACGTTTTGAAAATTTATTGATAATTGTCTACGTAAGTCAACAATTTGTATTGGTTAATTATATTTTAAACGCTCCATTAAAGTCTGAAGAGACCTGAAAACTGTGAAGGTCATCCATCAATGCCTCGAATTCATATGCAAATGCAAGATAAATTGTAAATAACCAGATTATTTACTGTTTGACATTCAAAATAAGAAGAGCCTAAGGCCTGAAGTTATGACTAAAACAATTTTAGTAGCTTTCCATAGACAGATCAAATCGTTTATTGGTTCTGCAAATACTTACAATACAATACAGTACAAATACACCACAAATCAGTACAAAACAATACCGAAACACAAAACTTACCTACTTACATAATCAAGACTAGTGCAACGAAAAACTGCGCATTGGGCCTTACTATGACGTGACTCAGTTTGGGTTTTAGCTGTCACTTTCTGTATGGATCTGACAGCGAGCGAACCTAAACTGGATCGGAATTGAATTACATTAAGACGTCATAGTAAGGCTCAAAAAGAACTAACAAAATCATTTTTATGATGTGCATAGCGCAGAGAGGTGTTATCTCAATATTGTCTACATTATTCACAAGAAAACCTCTGGTTCGATTTATTTCTAGTGGTTTGGTTTGTTAAAATGAAAAACTGGTCACCTGAGAAAGAAGCACTGTTATTCCATACCTTATACCACTAGGCCAATTGCACATCTATACGTTATAGCGACGAAATCAACGTACACTTCAAAAATCGAACACGACTCTAGCTTCATTCGTATTTCAAAATAAGCTCTTAGACTTAGAGGATCCTGATATTCTGGTACTTAAACTCTCCCTCCGTCTTATGTCTGACGCGAGTTTAACATTTTTTTACCCACCCAAAAAACTGCCCAACGCCGCTAAAGTTTTCACTTCAAAAATGACGCCTTTTCGTCGTGCATTTTCTTTTATAATTTGCTCGTGTTAAAAGCAAATACATAACACCGTAAGAGACTCAAAAGTGAAGTTAGGTATACAATTTTTCATTAATACGATATGTACACAGATTTTTAAAACAATAACATATTAGTTAATGACACGTGTAAATTACCATTTGTCAAGTGCAACGAATCGAGTTGCGTATTTTGAGGGTATTTCCGTACTTCAATTGTTTTTTCGGCAGTTTGCAGTTTGTAGTTACAAAGTAGACAAACTGTTCAGTGCCAATAAGCATGTCGAAATTTTAGACTATAGATTTTTCGTCTTGTTACACTCATGTTAAGATTGAATTTGGGATGACGACAGCAAGCACTCTCACTTTTACGATTCGGTCATTCAATTGAAGCTAGTAGTAGTATTGTTTGGTGTGTTAGCGGGCGCTTTAGTACACTTGTACTAAGTTGGATCTTCACGTAAGATGGCGCTGTATTGTGACAGGTCATTCTCGTTCGTGATTGGACGGGACGTTTGAGCTTGCTTCTTATTGGCTGATTACTTCCAAGGTCGTGTCAAAGATTCATAAGTTCAATATCGAATCTTTGTCTCTAAGTTTTTGCCGTGTGGATGCGACAAAAAGCAATAAAAATAAGTGAAACAGAATTATGGCTATTAAAGAGTCATCAACATTATAATAATGAGCAAGTTTTTTAGACAATACATTTTAATAATGTGACAGAGGGATTGTAAGTACGACCTTGTTTTGTTGATTTTTAAGTTCTTTATGAGGATTGATTTCGAACATAAACCTTTATTTCAGAAAGATACACAGTAGCCAATTATTAAGATCTAGCAACACACTAAAAATCACACTTCTAGCATGGTTCAATACGTAACAGTTGAACGGACAAACGGATAGACAGACGGATGGTAACCAAGAAAAGAAAATCGCAAAAATCCTGCGCACCTTACGCAACACACACTTATTCAGATCGCGAAAAAAAACTTCAATAAAAATGAGGACACGTGTTCCACTGTGACTAGGCCTAATTACTAGCATGCCTAAACTTTTGTTCACAAATCACACCAATTTTGAACAATTGGTCCGGCAAGGCCGGTTATGATGTAACGCGGATAATGTCGGACAGTTAGTCGGACGCTTAATTACGGGTTGAGTCCTTGAACCGATTTTGTGCTGTGCTTTGCAAGTCCGTCCGGGTCGGTACCACCATATTACCAATGCCGCCAGCAGCGAGAATAAGATAGCCTGTCACTGAGGGATGAGGTCTTCTCTTAGCCCTCTAAGGGAGCGTTCAAGTATTACGTAACGCAATTTGGGGGGGCGGAGGGGTCTCGTAAAACGTTACGATGCGTTACAGGGGCGGGAGGGGGTCTTTCTTACAACACGTTACGTAACATTATTTCTTTTTTTATATACTCTCTTAACATGAATAAGTGAAAATTCACTTATTGCAAGTGAAAACCGAACCAAACGGTTATTAAAAATGATCACTTGAGAGTTACGTAACGTTTTGAGAGAGGTCTACAGAAAAACGTTACGGAGCGTTACAGTGGGGGGAGGGGGGTGTCAAAAATCTTCAAAAATTGCGTTACGTAATACTTGAACGCTCCCTAAGGCAACGAATACACAACCCTTTCCATCCATGTCTAAGTACATCGGTGCCAGTGCTCACTCACCATCAGTTGACTCGCTTGCTCGTTTGTCATTACCATAAATATACTATATCAAGAAAAAAGTGAAGAAACTGTATCTAACATTACAATTACTTAACCTACCACTAGTACTATAGTCTATTTATTTTAGCTAGATACTAAAATGACATTACCTGTGTTGCCTGTAATACAATTCAAAAATAGTGATGTGCCACCACAAATCGAAAGTTAACGATGAATTAAATTTAGTACTTATAGATTTTTGTATGTATAAGCTAGTGTAATAAACTAATAAACCTTTAAATTTGGTTGATTATGATACAATCGTATTTTTTTAAAATATAACATGACCAAACCTCTTGTATTCAGTAGGCTTATTGTCTAACTCGCTCGCAATCGCCATCGTGTTCATTTTGACAGTTCATGTATGGGCTGACAAAATTGGCATCGGAATCAGCTAGTTGTTACATTCATACAAGTACTGTCAAAATGAACACGATGGCGATTGCGAGCGAGTTAGACAATAAGCCTACAGACCACAAACATTGTCGATGGTTTCGAGTACACCACTAAACAATAAAAGCTGGTATCATTATTTCACAATTTGACATTTGCAATTGTCAATTTAGTATCTAGCTAAAATAAATAGACTTTATCTCATAGTGTTTGACACTTCAACGCGAATGCATTCGAAACGTAGTTTTCTGCGACAAAAAACTTAAGTGCTCTATGGATTATTTTTGTTGCCGTTACGTGCCGCTAGTGGCGCTGCCATTGTTCCATTATTAATATTTCAAACGTTAACGCAATGTGTTAGAGACTTTTTGCACCAAAAAACTTATATTAAGTGCTTTGAGCCTCATTCAAAACGGGCACCCATGGTTTTTTTATTTTATGTACATAAAAGCTTACTTTTTAAGCTTTATTGGCTCAAAATCTGAAAACCTAATAATAAATTTAAAATTATAACGCAAACACGTTCGAGACATATTTCGTGGCCGATTTAAACCGAGAGCGTACTCTAAAACTAATATTATAATTAGTGCAACGATGAAACTTAATAATTATAGAAAAGTGTTATTAATTAATCGCATCTCATGGGCTTGGTTTCGCTACCCATTGAGTGACGTCACTCAAGTATTTCTAGGTTATTCAAACAATCGATCAATCACTCTTATCAAATCATAGGAAGGTAACAATGTGGAAAACTTCGTATGGCCCAGAAAAATCAAGTTTTTTTACACTTGCGGCGACGAAACAAGAATATTACTATGAACACAAAATATTTACCTTGCTACTCCGCTACTTACGTGCAAGATAACCAAGCTTGTGCGAAATATGTACGTTTTGCATGCAAGCCCTCCCACCACTACTACCACACAAAACGCACACAAATCCCACAAACTTAATTAATCCTAACACCACACAAACACTGACGCGCGTTTCGATCCCTCTACGGGATCATTCTCAAAGTTAGAGCACAACCGATGCACATGCGAACCAACGTCGTACACGGTGTACGCGCGTCAGTGTTTGTGTGGTGTTAGGATTAATTAAGTTTGTGGGATTTGTGTGCGTTTTGTGTGGTAGTAGTGGTGGGAGGGCTTGCATGCAAAACGTACATATTTCGCACAAGCTTGGTTATCTTGCACGTAAGTAGCGGAGTAGCAAGGTAAATATTTTGTGTTCATTGAAATGGACCTCCGCAAAGTAACGCCTGATTCAATAAAATATTTAAGAATATTACTGTCTTAAAATTAAAATTAAACACCGGATATAATAGGAACTAAATAAGTATTTCCACAACAAAATGATTAGGTACTTTTGCTAAACGAGAAGTTAACACTTTCGGATTCGAATCCTGGTAAGGGCATACATTTGTAATGTGTGATGAGTACCTACGAATATTTGTTCCCTAGTCATGGATGTTTATATCTATTTAAGTATCTGTTTCTCTATATTAGTATGTATATCGTTGTCTAGTACCCATAATACAAGCCTTACTAGCGCTTACTTTGGGACTAGGTCAATTTGTGTGAATTGTTTCCCAATATTTATTTATTTTATTTATTCTTACTCTATCTTTCTTTATCCTATAAGTATCCATATCTTTATTCGTTCAAGGCAAAACATTTATATATCCAAGAATGACTATGATTTACGACAAACTTATATTGAGTTTTCAGTTTTTTTTTTACAGAAATAGCGGTTTTTTCAATCTGAAGATAAGATTTTGTTCTTTAGATATCGATAACTTAAATGTTCGACAGTTAGATATATCAGACGCGTGATAAATCTTACCTACACTACTTAAGATTATTTTTTGACAAAGATATACAGCGTTACAGCTGGTAGCAAGCCAAGCTAAGTTAATATATATCTAACTAATATTATAAATGCGAAAGTATGGATGGATGGATGGATGGATGGATGGATGTTTGTTTGTTACTCAATCACGCCAGAACGGCCCAACGGATCTGGATGAAATTCGGCACATAGATAGAGAAAAGTCTGGAATAGCACATAGGCTACTTTTAATCCCGGAAAATTGCGTAGTTCCCGCGGGATAGCGATAAACGAATTCTTTGCAGACGAAGTAGCTGGCAACAGCTAGTATTATGTAAGTTTGACACGTTTTTTTTAATACAAGCTATTTCGCTGACAATTTTTGACGTGACAACGTCTTATAAATTGGTTTGCCGGGTGACACTTCAAGAAACTGCGTTACGCTCCGCTCACGTTATGCGCTCACAATGAGAGCGAGTGAGAGGCACGCGTCCCTTCCACTCGGGCATGGTTAGCCCGCCTAAGAGCGAGAGAGACAGACATAAAAAGTGAAAGGCACGCGTCCCTTCCACTCGAGCACAGTTAGTGTTAAATATAATTCTTTGTATAAATAAATGTTTTAAATTGTTACTATTATTTCATCCTTCTTCCTACTATACGAATGAATATTCACATTAAAATTATTTTACCACTCAAAGTCGTTGTCACGTAAAACTTTCGCCCGTATACCGACTTTACAGGCAACCAATTTTTTTATTTAATATTTGTCTGTCTGTATAAGTAACCAATATAAAATGACCGCACACTGCCTACATTTTGCTTAAGAGTAGGGCTCTGCTAAGACTGGATTTTATAATAACTTGGCGAATGGCGAATTTGTACGGAACCCTCAGTACGCGAGTCCGACTCGCACTTGGCCGGTTTTTTTTGTTAATCCGATCTAGAAGTTGGGTCAAAGCATTGCAATAATTGATGACAGACGCTACGAGGCATTGCAATAAAGTGGTAAGGTTAATTATTTTAGGTAAATTTCACGAAGTCCTGTCTGAAGCAAACGCTCACTCTCTCTCCAGCCTATATACGTCCCACTGCTGGGCACAGGCCTCCTCTCAGAATGAGAGGGCTTGGGCTATAGTTCCCACGCGGGCCCAGTGCGGATTGGGAACTTCACACACACCATTGAATTGCTTCGCAGTTGTGTGCAGGTTTCCTCACGATGTTTTCCTTCACCGAAAAGCTCATGGTAAATTTCAAATGAGATATCGCAAATAAATTCCGAAAAACTCAGAGGTGCGAAGCCCGGGATTCGAACCCGCGACCCGCTTGAGAGGCCACAGGTCAAACCACTAGGCTACCACGGCAACGCTCACATTTGGTCAATATTTTAAGTAGTCCTGGGGCCTTACCACGTCTTAAAGCGATTCAATTCTGACTTAGTTCAGGCCACAGAATATATAATAGTACTAACGTACAGAATGGCCACGCTCCGCCCCGCACCAATTCGAGTTACCCCACCCCTCAAGCGCAGTCTGCCGGAAAGCTGCTGGCAACTAGTAGGGCTCGCAACGCGATGTATGTCGGCCGCACGTCACAAGTTCGGGAACCTATCCTACCTACTTCTAAATATATAAAAGAAGAAACTGACTGACTGACTGACTGACTGACTGACTGACTGACTGACTGACATATCAACGCACAGCCCAAACCGCTGGTTCTAGAAGTTCCAAATTTGGCACGTAGGTTCCTTATAAGGTGTAGGGGTGCACTAAGAAAGGATTTTTCAAAATTCGACCTCTAAAGGGGTTAAATGGGGGTCCAAAGTTTGTATGGGGAAACAAGATTAGTTAGACTATTTTATCCGAAACTTCACAGGAGTAATCTTAACGATAAATGAGTAAATACCTGTTTCAGGTTTTTTGAAAATTCAACCCCTAAAAGGGGATAGGGGGTGACAAAGTCTGAAAATCAACGTGGGTATTATAGTGGGTAGTATTGTTTGTACGGTTTATCGGGTCGCTGATTACGAAAACAACAACACACACACCTACCTGACACACACACAAACACACACACACACACACACACACACACACACACACACACACACACACACACACACACACACACAAATTTCCACGGGAACGGGAAAAAACGGGATTTATTATATTCGATTCCGAGTGACCCTATCTCAGTAACTATACTTAATAAATATAGACTTCAAATTTCGTACACAAGTAGATGATTACAAAACTAAGAAAATAATTTCAGGATTTTTGGAAATTCTCACGGGATAAGGGAAAAACGGGATTTATATATTCAGTTCAACGAAATCCTATGAACTATAATTACTAGAACACAAAATATTTACCTTGCTACTCCGCTACTTACATGCAAGATAACCAAGCTTGTGCGAAATATATACGTTTTGCATGCAAGCCCTCCCACCACTACTACCACACAAAACGCACACAAATCCCACAAACTTAATTAATCCTATCACCACACAAACACTGACGCGCGTTTCGATCCCTCTACGGGATCATTATCAAAGTAAACACACACGCATGTACATCGGTTGTGCTCTAACTTTGATAATGATCCCGTAGAGGGATCGAAACGCGCGTCAGTGTTTGTGTGGTGATAGGATTAATTAAGTTTGTGGGATTTGTGTGCGTTTTGTGTGGTAGTAGTGGTGGGAGGGCTTGCATGCAAAACGTATATATTTCGCACAAGCTTGGTTATCTTGCACGTAAGTAGCGGAGTAGCAAGGTAAATATTTTGTGTACATTGAAATGGACCTCCGCAAAGTAACGCCTGATTCAATAAAATATTTATAATTACTAGACTTCAAATTTGGCATAGAAGTAGGTGATTATAATAGTAAAAAACAGTTTTAAGGATTTTCGAAAATTCCAACAGGATAAGGAAAAAACGAGATTTATATTCAGTTCTACGGGATCGATTTTTCGTTTTAATGATCGTAGAAAACTGAAATTTGGCCTTCAGGTTCCTTGGGGAGTATAGGAGAGCACTACGGAAGGATTTCCCAAAATTCTGACGGAAATGAACGGGAAAAAACGGGATTTTTTGTTACTACTGCAGTGCAGGTTGTAGAAAGCTGAAATTCGACATGTAGGTTGCTTGGGAAGTATAGAGAAGCATTTAGAGAGGACTTTCCAAAATTCCCACGAGAACGGGAAAAAAGGGATTTTTCGTTTTACTGGTCGTAGAAAGCTAAAACTTGGCATGTAGGTTGCTTGATGAGTGTAGGGAAGCACTAAGAGACAATTTCCTGAAATTCCCACGGGAACGGGAAAAACGGGACTTTTCGTTTTACTGGTTGTAGAAAGCTGAAATGCGAAATGTAGGTTGCTTGGGGAGTGTAGAGAAGTATTAAGAGAGGACTTTCCAAAATTCCCACGGGAACGGGAAAAAACAGGATTTTTCGTTTTATTGGTCGTAGAAAGCTGAAACTTGGCATGTAGGATGCTTGAAGAGTGTAGAGAAGCTATAAAAGATAATTTTTCAAAATTCCCACGGGAACGGGAAAACGGAACTTTTCCTTTTACTGGTTGTAGAACGCTGAAATTCGGCATTTAGGTTGTTTGGAGAGTATAAAGAAGCATTAAGAGAGAAATTTCAAAAATTCCCACGGGAACGGGAAAAAACGGGATTTTTCGTTTTACTGGTCGTAGAAAGCTGAAATTTGAGCAAGTGGGTTCTTTGGGGAGTGTAGGGAGCATTAAGAGAGCATTTCACGAAATTCTTACGGGAACGGGAAAAAAACGGGATTGAAATACTCCTGGTACACACAAGCGAAGCCGTGGCCAAAAGCTATTTGTCAATAAATGAAGTCTACGCGGACGAAGTCGCGGGAAAAAGCTAGTCATTTTATAAAACATTAGTAAATTAATGCTTTCTGAAATTATCGCGATTAATATATGAAATAACTACAGAATCATTCGCTTAAGTTTGTTGTCACATCTATTGTAATTGAAAATAATAATGCTTAAATAAATACACAGACACACATTTTAAGTAAGTTTAAATAAATAGATAACGATTAAGTACATTTATTTGCACACATCTAAGCCATATCTTCATATAAGTACCTATATATATGTCATTGGTAGTACTTATAGTACTAGGTTTTGCGATAGACTCAACCCTGTGTATCTTACGCACATATTGACGCGTGTACAGAGGACGTCGTGCCTGTGTTCATTCCAGAACGCGGATATTTGTATTTATGCCGTGTGGTTCAGGCTTTAGTTGTAATTTTTTAGTATGGATCTGACTGCGAGCGAACCTAAACTGAATCGCAGTGTCGGAAGGCCCTTGATTTTTACAAGTTTTTCTAATTCAAATTCGAGATGTGTTCTGATCGTCTTGAAATTTTGCATACTTAGCACGTAACAATGCAAGTATATACAGTACAGTCAGAAAAAAAACTGTATTTTTTAAAGAATCTTATTCCACACTTCAGTAGCAAATTTGACGAGGTCACGCAACTGATTTGTCACCCGCAATCACTGTAATGTTTTATCGCCGACAGATTTTGAGCTATCACAATCGAGTTGATAAACTGGCGACGCCAAGCGCCTCATAATCTTTAAGCCAATATTTTTAACTTAAATTACAAAGAGCAAGTCAATATACCTACCTGGGACCTTACCATGACGTTTAAATTGGCCAACGACGAGGCAGACCAAGAAGGCGATGGCGGGACGATTTGGACGCGTATACGGAGGGCTGGCCTAATATATTGCGTCGGACCGGGAATTGTGGAGGTCGAGAGGAGAGGCCTTTGCCCAGCAGTGGGACAGCACAATAGGCTAATTAAAAAAAAACCGGCCACAAGTAGTCTTGTCAATTACGAAAATTTTATTTTAATTTTAATTTTATGCTCTAGTTTCGTAGCGATACACAGTTTTTTCACTTTCGAAAGGTAATTTCGAGTTGATTTCAAAAAACGGGCCCATGTAGATTATGGTTATACATTTTTTAGTGTGTACTTATATATTATTTTAATGTGTTTGCATGTTTAGGCATCAAAAGTATGTATGTTTTGCAATATTTAGTTTTATCATAGTGTACGCACGCCTGTATCTGAAGTAGCGAAACGTGACCGAGACTCGAGACTGTAATTACAAGTACCTAATCCTTATTTAATAATACAGAGGCAGGTACACTGTGTAATAACTTTGAGAGGGCTCTTGACCAACGAATTCCTCCGAAATAACACAAGATTCATTGTACATTATGACTCGAATCCTGTTAATAATCTGTAAAAATTGGGTTCGGTCGTCGTCTTTCGAGTGAATTCTACCGTATAGAGAACAGCGCCATCTATCATTATAAGTAGTATAAAACGTATTTAGAACATAGTAGGCCCATGAGGGCGCCACTTTCTAAGTAAATGGTACATTTTTAAAGTATCTACAACGCTAGAAAATAGCAAAGAGAATTTGTAGAAATATACTCAGCGGAAATAAATGGGGCCCTCATATTTATTTAGTTCCTCTTTCATCTGTCTATTGCTTGTTTATGTATAGTTACCTCAGTATTCTGCTAGATGGCGTTAATAGTTTGAAGTTTAAGTTTAAACAAATAAATAATAAATAAGCCTTATAAACTTGATCGAAACAATGGTAGTAGGTCAAAATGACAGTGTTGTTTGAACTGTCACGATATCTGACAGGTGAGGCTGTTTCTTATCTGTATTTGTACTGTTATTGTTCTACTGGCGCCGGCGCCGCCGCGTAAGCCCACTACTGGGCTAAGGTTATGTAAGTATTAATATTCGTATTATAGTATATCGTAAAATTATACGATCGTTATTGACCGTTTCTAATTTAACTAATCGCCTTTGATCTTCAGTCGGTTTATGTCGAATTTTGATTTGGTTTTGTAGTTGACAGTAAGAGAACCAAACACAACTAATAAGTTGCCGTGTAGTTGCAAAAATTACTACATTGCAACTAAACTAGTTGCTGGGTGGGGAACCGTCAGCAAAAAAGTGTAGTTATGTTTTTTTTACGTTTTCTTCAGGAACTATGGTTTGATATTATATTGTTTTTCTTGTTTTTTAGTTTTTATAGTGACAAAATTATACAATCGATCCATTTGATTTCTGATTCTAACCCACCGTAGGACGTTCTCAAATATTCTTCATCTATTTTCTTTTTAAGCAAGGCAATGTAGTTAATTATGTCATTTTTTCACAGACAAAAAGGTTCCACAATGAGTTATAGCTCAATTTTATTGGTTCGATTAGTACTTACAAAGGAAAAATTGGTTATATTTATTTTATCAATGAATGCTGTCATAAAACCACAACAAAAGAAAATAATTTATTGCAGTCATAAAACCTACACTGGTTTTTCCACAAACTCACTTTTTACTTTTTATAATCAATTCTATTTTTCCTGCACTTACCGACATTCATAGTCAATGAATCTTAGTGAATACGTAATTGTACATAAATTAAATATCACAGTTTGTTTAACCATCGCTTCTAAAGTTAGCAGCACGGCTAGCACGAGTGTGCGCGAGAGCAGTGTTGCGCGCGATTTAGACTGACAGACTATGTTCAAGTTAAGGCTGTTTTATCCATCGCAAGGAATACTAAATACGAAGTAGAAACGGTTTTTTTTATATATAAGAGGGGGCAAACGAGTAGACGGGTCACCTGATGGAAAGTGATCACCATCGCCCAGGGACACCTGCAAGACGTGGGGAATCACAGGTGCGTTGCCGGCCCTTTCAGGAACAGGTAGGCTCGCTTTTTAAAGATCCCTAAGTTGTACCGCTCGGGGAATGTTGCAACAGGAAGTTGGTTCCACATCTTTATCGTACGAGGAAAGAAATTGCGTTTAAAACGCACAGTACTTGACTGCCAACTATCGAGATGTTGAGGATGGAAGGACAGACGGTTCGGAATACGGTAAACAGAAAACTGAGGCCGGTAAAGTACGCCCCACCATTGTACAATTGCGAGCACATTCAACTGATCTTTAGAATTACCTAACTAAGACCATAACCATAGCTTTACTTTTCGGATTTTTCAATATGAAAATGAATGAAAAAAATGAAAATGAAAAAGTGTTTATTCCAAATAAATTTTACAGAACCATACCTATAACTAAGGGCCCTGTGCTAGGATACCATGTTACAGGACCCTTCCATAGCGATACACTGTTTAATGCTACAAGTCGTACAGAGAAGAATAAAATAACAGCACGCGTGCAAAACATATGTTCGGGTTTTCTATCGTTTAGAAAATAAAAATAAAAATACAAAAATCGGTAAGTAAAAGCCTTGAATCATTGATATTATCGACCACGAGTCGTAACGTTTTTGACGTGACCAAAAACGCGCTATTTTTTACTAAAAGTAATCCATTTATTTACTTACCTCTTTTAGTTAGCATATTAAAGAGAATATCAGTTTATGCGATGTGTTGTCACAGCTAATTCTGCGAAGTTATAAACAAGGCAGTGCACACACAGTGAGCAAACAGTGTCTACCGAAAATTTGATTATCTTATTATACTTGCCTACTTTTAGCTGTCCGTCTGACACTGAAAGAGTGCATCAAACTTTAATTAGGATTTCCTGACTGAAATATAGACGGCATTATAAACAATAGATCGATTTGCTTAATAGAAGCCAATCCCTCACGAAATGTCAAACGGACCTCTCGACTAGCATCTAGCGTTTTCTTAAATCGTCTTTATAATCATAAATCCATTAATATTTAGACTATTTGCAACAGTGCAAAGTGTGTAATAGCCAAATGCGTTTTTATGAAGCGTAGTCACCAGAGTCCCGTTTCTCGAAGCTTATTAGACTAATAATATTAGTGTATTGTCTCGTAAATTAAACGAAAGAATGAAACAAAGCACTAATATTATTAGTCTATAGTCTGGCAGATAAACCACTGCAGCCAGATGACACTTTCAGTGTTGTCAGTTTTTGGCAAATATTAAATAGTGATGTGACTTAGTGAGTGAATGAAAGAATGAACGATGTAAAGAAATTAATTTGCGTCATAAATGAGAATTTTCAAAGCGTATTTTAATAAAATGGTTTGTTCAATAAGGTTTTTTTGGATGTTTTCTAGTTAGTAGTGTAAGATCGCGATTTGGAAATGTGCGGAAGCGGAATTCCCCATTTTGCCATAAATAAAACAACAATTATCACATTAATATTTTTTTCTACCTTTGTACTTTTACATATAAACTTAAATTATTCCGAATCAGTTTCACTGCTGCTGTCACTATTTACGTGTATTTCAAAGTCATCGCACATTTTATCTACTATGTTAATATGAACCTTGAATGCCTCAAAAGTATCGCGCTTATTTTGAAATAATACTAAACTACGAATGTGTCATTTTTCGTTCGTTCAATAATCAAATCATTCATTACCTACGTGACCTTAGTCGAGCACTAGTGAAATAAATGTGGTATCATTATTTCGTAAAATGACATTTGGAAGTGTCATCTGGCTGCAGTGGTTTAGCTGCCAGACTATAATAAGCTTCGAGAAACGGGGCCCTGATGGCAAGTGAGCAGAGGATTGCAAATGCGTTGCTACCCTAAACCGGGGTGGTGACTTTGATATACGGGTGTCTTAAAGCAGTTACAATGACGAAATCATGATTTTTTATGTTAACACTGCTTCCCATCGATGTCTTCATCGGTCGCCTTTTCGTCTACATGCCATACATTCACTGCGTATGGACAATATCGATTGTATAGCAATTTTAAAACGATCAAAGTAGCCCCAAAATTATCAAAGTCAACGGTTAACGGGACTTAGGAATAAACTCATGTGCCATTAATTTCACCGACTGTCGGAAACTGAAGCAAAACAGGATTAGCGAGTAACATGGTGGTAGCAATCTCAACAACAACCAATTCCTTTTTGTGAAACTGTGAATATAGAAAATATGCTAAAAGCGATCTCGAGCGCCTGTGCGTTAGACAAAATGGCTTCTGGAAGGGCCTTGAACAAGGTCCTATCATACAATGTGTCTTCGAGATTTAATTCTTCAAAGCCGGATGCGTGACGTTTCATCCGAACTTTGACCGAAGTTTTACTTCAAACATTGATCTTTGAATTGAACTGCGGTTTCTAAGGAAACTGCTCTCATCCATCTAACATCATTATATTTAGCACATCCTCGTACGTCAACAATACAGGACAATGCGTCTCCTTGTCTGAAATCATTATGAATATTACCGTCGTCAACTCGCTCGTCCACTTCGTATGGCGTACCATTTACAACATTGTTACCTCTATTATCCTCAGCCGTGTTTTTCTCGAAGTTATTGTTCTTAAGATTTATAACAAGGCTTTTGTGGATACACTTTAGGTTTCTTTTTTATGACAATGGCCGTGTAATTTTGTACGGTTTTGAAAATTACTCTTGTTAAATTGCTGTGGTGTCAGAATTTTGACCTTCTTTGGAAAAATTAGAGAGTTTGTTGGTCGAATCGTCATTGACTTCTGGTTTGGTCTAATGAAAGTTTTTAATTCATGTTTTGGTCAAAGTTTTATCAACGCTTTTCCACATTCGCCTGCAGCCGTAACGCTATGTTGACGATTTGGTTGTACTTCTTTAGTTGTTTATTGGATTATAGAAGAATATATGTTACATGTTTCAGTAGTTTTTGTCGTTTTGGTTTACACTGTTAACAAGATTGGTTTTAATATTCCACATACAATCAATACATACATAAATCGTGTCTTCATCCTTTACAGGGTAAAGGCCACGTTTAGCATGATTGTGGATTGTGGGAGGTGAAATTGGGAATCAAAATATTGATGGTTTTGATAGCCGCATCGTCTGTGCCATCTGCACGAGAAGAGAAACAGCTGGCACATTCTATGTTTTTTCTTTGCTCCCAGACCTGTGGACGAGAATTTTCCACGTGTCCCTTATTAACTTTACTTCGAAGTGATAAGATTTAATGAAACGTTTTCTAACGATTTTGATCAGTTATCGAACACGTAGTTTTTAAGATAGATTTTGTGATAATTAATTACAATTATTAACAATCTTTATCAGATAGTTTAATAACAAACGTCATAGCTAGACAATCACAGCCGTGTAGTGATTGCTTAGAAACTACGATATTGGTTTATATCAATAGCTTAGGTGTGTGTAATTTTGTTATTGTCGTTTAGGCTTACGTCGATACATATCGTCACGCCTCTTTCTCATATAGGGGTGGGAAGCAATAACTTTGTTCCACTTACTAAATACGATCCTGACATAGGTATTTTTTTCGCTTCATCCACATTCATCAATCTCTTCATACACGCTTGTCGGTATTGAGTCTTGACCTGACAAAACATCTGGTTCAATAAGTCACTTTTGTCACTTTTTTATCAAGGTTCTGCCCGCGAATTCGTCCGTGTAAAATTAAATTTAAGAACTGATGTTGATAGTTATATTCTGCAATAATTATTTACGTTGCGACTCTAGGCAGCTACGACCTCTGACATGTTTATCACTACACCGCGGGAACTATACAATTTTCCGGGATAAAAAGTAGTCTCTGTTAATCTGGGGTACCAGCTATCTCCATTCCAAATTTTATCTAAATCCGTCCAGCCGTTTGAGCGTGAAGAAGTACCTAACAAACATACACACACACCCTCACAAACTTTCGCCTTTTTTTCGACACAAAAACAAACTTTTAACAGAAACGAAGGTTATATTAGGTCTAGGCTGACAACGTCGCTGCAATCCTCAAGTGTTGAGTGTTGTGGTTTCCTTGCTCGTTGCCTAGTCGTATAAAAGACACCGGCGCCTACGGTCAATGGGCATATCACCGAAGGTAGGTCATATTATCACGAAGATACTATCGCTGTGTGATAGATTTCAATCGCGTTGCTATCATAATCACGACCTATATTATCGAAGGGGCATGTTTGAAGATTGTGAGAGAACGAAAAACTACGCATTTAATATGTTGCGAAATAATTATCAATAGGTGACCCTGTAATTATGGTCATAAGTAATAAAAAAAATCAGAAATAATCTTAATATTGTTCAGACGCTCGATGTACACATTTTTTTTTAACTCTATAAAATTAAAAAAAAATACAGAACTAAATTTTAAAAGAAATAAACCTGGGGCAAATGATAAAACTGATAATCAGCGACATCAGCTTTATAAAACATCAAGTCTGAAAGAATACTAAAGTGTAATAATGAAGTAAGAAGCACATAATGTAACTAATACCCGCTTGTGAATCTAGGGATACATGAAATATGAAGAAAATATAATCCATAAAAATGTGTGTTAGTAAGACTGTTTATGACGTTGCCAATTAACACGGGTCTGCTAAACAGAAAGACACACAAAGGGCGGTCTAATCTCTTCGTGTTCACGTCATTTTGATCACACAGTCCTTCCTTGGTCGTGTATCTAGTACCGTGATAGAAGAGTGATCATTTTTATGTGTGTTAGGTACACTATTGTCTTTGGCTTACCTACCTAGTTCCTGTAAAATAAATTGTGAAGGTGGATATAAATAAATAAATAAAATTTCTGAGAATAATGAAGGTCTTCTCTTACATAATGCATGTTTCAGAACTGCCATTATAATTTACTTAAATTTCATATTGAATGGCAGGACACATTGCATGAAGATATGACGCCTTTCATTTTTACACGTGCGAATAAATTCCTGCTCAAACATTTAATGAAAAGTTATCTCGGTGATGATGAAAACTTAAAAATACAGTAGAACAAGGTACAGTTTCACGCCTCTTGTTAAAATACGTCGAGATATGATTTTAAGTACTTCATCAATCAAATTGTTGACATTATCTTTTTCTAACGCTAGTTTCATAAGCCTATTGAGATGGAGACCTATGGCGGCGGATTGCCAGCTGTAGAGTTTAACTGATCAGTCAGTTTTGTTTGTTTCAAATTTTCTTGCTCTAAAAGCATCCTTGGGCATATCACACATCACTACTAACAGATATATCGAGAGTAACTAATCTATTTCCTTATTTACTTCACTATTTATCACCCGAATCGAAATGCGTACTGTCTGCGGTTTCTTTGAATTCATGTTTAAGTTCAACCTTGAGTTATTTTTCTTACGTCTATGTAACTTTAAGCAAACATAGTATGGAATCTGTTTGTGTGTATTTCATCTTCCTCTTGCGTTATTTACTTATTCTTATTAGTCATTAGTGTGGAGTAGAATATAATTATGACGAATAACACAATTGGATTTATGAAAACACTATGTTTCCACGTGGAAACCAAATATTTGCTACACGATTGCGTAAACTGCAGTGATAACTTAATGTGTTACGTAGATGATAAGTTAGGTGGTGCCACAAAATTAAATTCTTGCTAATAATGACAGATTGATAGGACCAATCATGTCTTTGATTATTTTATTACTTATCTACTAAAATTATTCGGGTACGAAAAGTAGGTATCTAGTTTTTATAAAACGACGGCAGTAGGAGAATGTACTTAGACAAACATGTATAATGAATGACTAATAAGACGACTGAACGTAAACTTATCTGAAAGACACGTACAAATAAATGATGTCGTATTAAGTGGTGACAAAACGGTGAAAAAACTTAAACACCCAAAATCCCGAAGCGACTAAAGCGACGTTACCTAAATATTTGATATTTGAAATTCGGATGATAGTGTTATCATCATCTTAACTTAACAATCAGGGACGTGTCACCATGCATCATCATTCATCATCTGAGATCTCGACGTGATTCTAAGACATGTGCCATTTTGATAACATTTGTTACTACGTCGTCTACAGTATGGTTTTCTCCAAAATATTACATAACCACTTACGTAGCGCCACCATTTACAACTTTATCGTCATTCTTATTTAGGTCTTTACCATCTCCAGTTCTATCTTTATCAGACACGTCACAAATCAGAATTTTTTCACGTGCAACATCAATTATTCTATTATCTTAATTATAAGCTTAAAGCGTCACCAGTGCATCAATCACCGTATCTTAATCCTCTGTTATGTCTTGAAATTACTTAACAAAATCGACAGCCTTATCAATTTTATTTTTTGCCAGCCTATCTTCCACGGAATTAAGCAGTATTAAGTAACCAGTGATTTGAAGTGTGTGATCAGTATTACAAGTGATATTTTTGGAATATTTATTGAAACATGAGTGTTAGTAGTGAACCCAGTTAGTGAAGATGGTAGTGAGGTGACGAAGGGGGGCCGATTGGCGGAGTACGTCGCATACAGAAACATTCCACTATTAAAAATAGTCACCAAGGGCCCGGTGGAACAAAGCAAGGACATCTGCAAAATGACCAAGGGCCCTCGGAAAGTCAAGCTAGTCATTGTAGTCAACAATAAGAAAGAGTGAGTATTACTATTGATTTTACTAAAGAAGAAGACACAAATAAGTCCTGATCAGTTTCTTGCTAGTTTTATATCTTAATTTTTAATTTCTTACTGACGGGATTATTTTTGTGTGGTCTTCCTTATTTTTATTTTCTTGCTATTCTGCCTTGACAATTGTCGAAAAGAATGTAATAATTGAATTCTTTTAAATGATAGTAAGAATTCGAAATGAAATTGTTAATATACAACATCATGAACAGATTATGTAGAGTCGTAGACGATTGACCATTTGACAGATAAGGTAGACTTTAATGTCAATAATTTGAATTTTCGTAAAGTTATTAAAAGTGAGTTCATTTGGTCGAATTAAGTAACTTCGAGGCTTCGTTTCGCCAATATTGATCATAGTAATTTTGTAACGGACTTGTTAGTCACCTCAACTTTGCTTTAAAGATATCTGCCTATGTTTTTTGCTATCTTAACTCTCGATAGAAACTGCGTTACTCAAGGTTAAACTTGCAGTGACGCAGCGAGTTCCTTAACCATAGCTTAAGATTTGTCAAAGAGTATCCGTTCTGCGTTTCGATTAAGGTGACCATATATGGTGTATATGATATATTTTATTTATTATGTATTTATTATGACTGTATATGTATTAGTTTATCGTATTTATCTGTTATGTATTATATCTTACATTAAGTATTTAAAATTTAGGCATTTAGGATTATTTTAGATTTTGATCAGTTTTTTTACTTTTTCTGTGTGTCTACTCTTGCTTAATACCTATGTCCTGTCAATCGTTCAAAGGTTAACTGGAAGAGATCCCTTACATACATACATACATACATACCATGACCTCAGCATGACTGATATATGATGATCTTTTTTTAAATTCCAAAAATACTTAGCCACTGCAGTATAGTGGCTTGCTTATCGATATTCCACAGGATCCATGAGTGGTTGAAACTGTATGACTTTGTTCCACTAGCTTTCTTTCACAGGTTGGCTAGATTATAGGTGGGGTTTTCAGTCTTTTGTTATAAATAGTCTATTTAATGTCTACTGGGTAAAGCTTCTCTTTCCGTGTTTGTATTTCGCAGAGCTTCCCCAGTCCGGTTTAAAAAGCGTCAAATCGTCCCACCATCTCCTTTTTGCTCTGCCTCAGCTCCGGTACCCGTCGCATTACAAATGTACAAGGTCTCTAAGATATTATTCTGGATCAAATCAATCGTCAAACCTCTAGGCTATGATCACAGTAAGCATAATCGTGTTTCATCTTCTAGCTAGCGTTTTTCCCGGCATTTGCCACGACTCTGTGAGCCTGGGGTCCGTTTTGACAACCTAATCCCAAGATTTGTCGTAGGCACTAGTTTTACAGAAGCGACTGCCATCTGAAATTCAAACCCTGAAGGGTAAATAAGCCTTATTGGGTTTGGTCCGGTTTGCTCACGATATTTACCTTCACCGAAAAGCTCATGGTAAATTTCAAATGTAATTTCGCACATAAATTCCGAAAAAGTCAGAGGTGCGAGCCCGGGATTCGCTGCGACCCTCTGCTTGAGAGGCCACAGGTCAAAACACTAGGCTACCACGGCTTGTCTTGTGTAATGTATTACCTGAAGTCCTAATCAGATCCGTCTGGATCTAGCCTTCATCACCGGATGCTCTCAAGATCATCGGATACGACGGATGATGACGTGGAACATGTCATGACGTGACATTAAATCCAATGATAAAAATGTGCTAATTTGTTTGTCATCGTAATCAATTACGGAGAATGCTTTATACTTTATACACTAGGTAACAGAACAGAACGTTTATACCGATGATTTTCTACTACCTATTAGTTCCAGGAATACGTCCACTGTTCGACAAAGGCTTTCCTCTTGGGATGCCACAATGACCGATAACTTGTCAGTCTTGCCACCAGGCCTTACCATGACGTGTTAATGCGATACAAATCCGAACAAAAGTTGGATCGCTCGCTGTCAGATCCATACTAGAAGTGTCAAAAACGGCAGTTTTTGAGGCGCATTAAGACGTCATGGAAAGGCCCCAAACGGTTGCGTTGCGAGTAAGTATAATATTTATTCCGGAAAAAATTAGAGATCTTGTAGGTTAGACGCTTAAAGTATGAACTTCGTACGTCTTTCAGTTTCCTGTTATCTCAACTCAAATCGTCCATTTAACAATATACAATGACTTAAACCTTGAAAAAAAGCAGTGGGCATACCCAATGTAAATCATATTATAAAGTGTAAAGCATAGCGTTGCAAATTGCAATTTAAATATCCCAACTTACTACCTACTACGTACTTGATAATAAAAATGAATCCATAAAATATCAACGAATTACGACGTAGTACATCAATGGTACGATCTTATGAATGAACGGATCATTATATGCAAATCTGTTATCGCATAATGGACTTAATTACTTGGGATATTAAGCGAATGATCACTTGCATCCTCACTGGCGACGCGTAAACAATGGTTTGCGTAATTGGCTAAATACAAGAAAAAAGGTGATGATTATCAAAGGGCTTTAAGTTTATATAGATACTAGCTTCTGCCCGCGACTTCGCCCGCGTAGAATTAGAGCTACGACCTTTGACATGTTTATCGCTATCCCGCGGGAACTATGCAATTTTCCGAGATAAAAAGTAGCCTACGTGTTAATCTAGAGTCCAGCTATCACCGCACCTAATTTTTATTAAAATCCGACCAGTCGTTTCAGTGTGAAGAGGGAACAAACATACTCACATCGTCAAATCCATCCATCCATCCTCACAAACTATCGCATTTCTATTACCTATTAGTAGGATTAACTAGCTGTTGCTCGCGACTTTGTCCAGGCAGAATTAAATGAATGAATTTTGATTCCCCTTTCCACCTATAGATACGCCCTACCTATGCTAAACGTGGGCTCTATCTATATATCCTATGGGATAAGGACGTGATTTATATGTGTATGTAATGTATGTATGTCCAATAAAGAGTAATACATACATACTTCCAAGAATATTCGAAATATTATAAACGGGATGTGAACCGCTACCCGCAATTTCTTCAGTCTACCCGTGATCATGATGCATGCAAATGCGTCGTAATATCGGGTGGTAAATAAAGGTAATCGCGGTTCACATCCCTTTATAATATTTCGAATGAACTTAACCATGAATCATTAAAAACTCTTCCAAGAATATTTTCAAAATTCCAGCGCCAGGGTGTTTTTGCTTGTTGTTTAATATCATCTGTAATATAAACAGTAGAGACCGCGTAAACAGTCGGCCTTCCGCTATCCACGACAAATGCGATGAACCAAGGGCGAAGCAAATCGGCGTGAGAGCTTGTTACACTCAGATGACGACAAAACGCTTCCGTGTTTCGTCAGAGAGTCGTACGACACGTTCATCATCGTCATGTCAGCCGAAAGACGTCCACTGCTGGACATAGGCCTCTACCAAGGCTCTCCACTCCGACCCGTTCTAAATAAATAAATATCATGGGACAAATTACACCAATTGACAGTCCCAAACTAAGCAAAGCATGTACTATGGGTACCAGGCAACGGATAAACATATTTATATAATACTAGACTTTTCTCTATCTATGTGCCAAATTTCATCCAGATCCGTTGGGCCGTTCTGGCGTGATTGAGTAACAAACAAACATCCATCCATCCATAGTAAGATAGATAAATACATACTTAATAAAGAATACATACATACATACTTAAATGTATACAACATCCATGACTCGGGCACAAACATTAGTATTCAATTAACAAATGTCTGCCCCTACCGGGACGGGATTCGATCCCGGGGCCTCTAGCTTCAGAGTCAGGGCTACTAACCACTAGCCTATCTAGTCCGGTCGGTCGGTGTGGTTTCCGCATCCACCGAGACCCAGCGATCCTGATCAGGTCGTCGCTCCATCATGTTGGAGGCCTGCCGACAGTTCGTCTCCCGCGCGGACGCCATTCGAGAACCTTCTGACCTCATTGGCCTTGCGTTGCCTGTAAATACCGTTTTCCTCAGTGACGCGAATAGGCATCAAGCTGAAATTAATATGAAAGTCTCTGGTCTGGTCTGGCTGTCTTGGAGCATTAAATCAATCAAGCTGGGCGCCTCCCATGCCAGTCTGGGAGCAAAGAAAGAACAAAGAATGTACCAGTTGCTTCTCTCCCCGTGCAGATGGTAAAAGCCTATCGAGGGAATGGGTGAAAATACTGTAAATCTTAGGAATCTTGTTATAGGCGATGCGGCTAGCCACACTATAACTATTTTGATTCCCCTTTCCACCTATACGCCCACGGTCATGCTAAACGTGGCATTTAGGTTTTGCTATCTTAGGCTTTGTCTTCCCTGTTCGGGATAAAGACGTGATTTATGTATGTATGTGTCCGATCTGTACAAATTGTCGTAGAATGAAAAGCTATGGGGTATTGAAGTAGGTACCTACCATTTCTTTCCTTGTTTTTATGTAATATTTAATTTAGAAAGTTCGTATTTATGAACAAAATCCTACTGTAAATGTTTACTGTTAATTTTTATAGACCTCCGCAACTATTTTATGGACGCCTGATTCAATAAATTATCTTCTTATTTTGTTACTAGCTGTTGCCAGCGACTTCGTCTGCAAAGAATTCGTTTATCGCTATCCCGCGGGGACTTCGCAATTTTCCGGGATAAAAAGTAGCCTATGTGCTATTCCAGACTTTTGTCTATCTATGCGCCGAATTTCATCCAGATCCGTTGGGCCGTTCTCGCGTGATTGAGTAACAAACAAACATCCATCCATCCATCCATCCATCCATCCATCCATCCATCCATCCATCCATCCATCCATCCATCCATCCATCCATCCATCCATCCATCCATCCATCCATCCATCCATCCATCCATCCATCCATCCATCCATCTATCCATCCATACTTTCGCATTTATAATATTAGTTAGATTAACTAGATGGAAACTTGAAAATACATTCATCAAAAATGTCTAGGGTTATTTTTTATCGCTAGACAGTTTTAAACATTTCAATATAGGCATATTACTACCGAGTCACAACATCAAATTTGTTAAGGGATAATGATTATCCCAAGGTTTTTTTTTATGTGTGTATATTAAAGAGCTATTTATATCTTGGAACAGGCGTATATGAATGGTTATCGTAATTATAACAAACAATAAAACATAATAGTGTCATTGTCCAACCAAGGCCGAACGATTTAGCGTTCAACCCTTTTATATTTCTTCCAATACAATTCATTACATATCTTGGAAGACAATATGTTTCTGTTTGTTAGGTTTCCACATAGTTGCGTAACTATAGGGTGGCAGGGCTGGCAAAATGCCACGGGCCCCCAGCTCTATGAGGCCCCGAACTGGCTTGGCCTTGAGCACAGGGAAGATGATGCACTTCTTTATAGTGAGGAAGGGCCCCATCTGATAAATTTGCCGCGGGCCCCTGACGTTGTAGTAGTAGTTACGCCACTGGTTCCGCAGGTATAGGATACGTTAGCAGCCTACAGGGCTAAGGTAGAATACCTCATGTGCCAGTTTCACCAGTTGTCTTACTCTGCACGCGAGCACAGCAGTGCAAGCACAATTTTCGTCAGGATTATTTCATTTCAAATGGCGGTAGCTTGGACAGACCTTGGAAAAGGTCTTAGCGCTCATAAAGATATTGTTTTTAGTGAGTTCCCTTTTTGCCATGAATTTAAACAGGCGTGCTTAAGTACACCCGTCAAAAATGTTTAGGGATAAAAAAAATAAAATTTCAATGTAATATTACTACCGAGTCAGAAGATCAAATTTTTTATTGTGTGTAGGTAGTTACAGTTTGAGCAGTGAAGTTATTGAGGGAAACTACTATAAGAATGACCTCATACCTCATTGATATTCTTCTCAAAAAGGATAACGCTTGACTGTCAAAGAATTTGTCAGATAATCAAAACAGCTATAACTTTATTATACTGTTCAAAGTCAAATAAGGCAAAGGGGAATTTATATGCATTATTCACATAAAACAAAGAACGGCACTTAATCGCGTACTTGTTTTTATTATTTACCTCGACGTTGCGGACAAGCTGCAATGTCCCTGGTCTCGAAGAGACTGAAGAGGCCGGTTTCAAACGCACCCGGATTTGTAAAGTTACTAAAACACTAGAATACCTATGTACAAGTATACCCTGTCAGGACACAGCCAAGGCATACACCACTAAAATACCCAAAAACAAATTGAAACTATGAACACAAAATATTTACCTTGCTACTCCGCTACTTATACGTAGCGGAGTAGCAAGGTAAATATTTTGTGTTCATTGAAATGGACCTCCGCAAAGTAACGCCTGATTCAATAAAAAATTGAAACTACTCCGTAACTCCGAGTTCATTTCTAACCTAGGGTTAAGAATTTGTCACTCCTAACCAAAGTACTTATTATGATTTATTTTTATCCCTATTCAGTGCGGCCGTTACATCAGCTACAAATATTTTTTAATAATAGATAAGAATAATTTCCACTGTATTCTGTAGTTACAGTCGATATAAGCCTCGAAAGGTGTTCAACACCATTGTCGCCTAAGATTTCTTAACTCCAGATCTCTGATTTCTTGTAATAGTCCGTCACTTGGCAATCGAAAGGCGTGATGAATCAACCTTGAGCCTAACCCAAGCGTGAAGCCAGTATTTACTGTTTAATACATAATCAATTAAAGAGCCAATCATTCCGTCCTTCACCAACATCTCGTATTAAGATTCCATCTCATCTACATCGCGTGCATTCGTTCCTCGATTGTAACGACCAAAAGATGAACCCTTATTCTTTAGAAGCAGTGGCTTTGAAGAGACCCAATTATACTGGTTGTTTCAATTTTGTCCACACTAGTGCTTTGGTTAATTAATATAGGCAACTGTGGGAACTGGATCATCGCTGCGATCAAAGGAAATTATAGTTACATGTGATTCAGGGTTAGAACTGTAGCATTGTTCGAAGCATTTTGCACTTTTATCCGTATAGGTATTTAGAAAACTAGTGTTTTATGTGCATGTTGGACTGAGCTAATTATTCTTCAAATTTATTTATTTATGGGCAAAAATTTTAGGAATCATGTTATAGACGACGCGGCTAGAAACCCATCACTTTGAGTCCCCTTTACACCTATACGCCGATGATCACGCGATACGTAGCTTTTAGATCTTGATACTCTGGGTTCTGTCTACCATGTAAGGAATAAAGACGTGATCAATGTCGTATACATATAATGTCATTTCCATAATGTACTTCCTAGCATAACATTTAAGTTATTTTTTAACTAACCAATTTAAGCCAAAAAAATCCTCCAAATTCTCCGCAATTCGGCGGACTCTGGAAAGCATTTGTTGGGTGAATCAAATAATATCGGCGAATGATTCAAAGGTCGGAATCTGTGTGTATTTGCATCACGTGTGTCATTAGGCTATAATGACGGGAAGCCACGGTTTCCGTGTAACGATGACCATCATTATGCCATCTGCATGAGTGCATGGGAACTGCGTTCAAGGTCGCATTGATGGTCCTTGTATCACCCTTGCAGCATCCCTCTTTTAAACGTGAAACATTGTTAAGAGAGAGAAAGAAACATTTATTTACGCACATTCGATACACGTAGATTTGAAATATTCAAATACAATATACTTAAGAATAGCACCGATATGGTGTAAAATGGGCCCCACTCAGCATAATGTTGCGGCAAGCCGAGTCTGTGTTGATTTGGTCTTCAAAAACAGAAGGGAGTTGATGGTGTTATTGAAGCTTCACAGAATGATAAAGCATGTGTACAGGCACACTGACGTATAATAAAGATACATACATAAAGCACGTCTTTATAGCATAAGGGGTAGACAGTAATTGTAGGCGTATAGGCAGGTGGAAAGGGGAATCAAAATATTGATAGTGTTGGGTTGCTAACCGAATCGCCTATAACATGATTCCTAGAATGTTTGCCCATTCCCTCGATGGGCTTTTATCATCTGCGCGGGAAGAGAGGCAACTGGTACGTTCTATGTTTTTCCTTTGCTCCCAGACCAGTATTGAAGCTATTTTGTTTTCTTGCGCCCATCAAACAATCGATTGACGCTTGCTCTTTTTAACCGACTTCAAAAAAAAGGAGAAGGTTCTCATTTCGGCTGTATTCTTTTTTCCATAATTTTTGTTGGAGCTTTTTTGTAAATTTTAACCATCATACCTTCTCACTCATCGTCCTAGCGTTATAAATAGCTTAAGACGTTTGTCAAAGCCTTGATGCGTCATTTGAACAATAGATGTCGCTCAATGAATGCCGTCACAGTCAAGGTCATCGTGAATGAAGCTTTTACTACGCTGACGCAGGCACAGATCGTTCTATAGAAACGAGACTAGACAATTACTATACTAATCACCTGCGTTTCTTACAAAAGAATCTTTATTAGTCTGGTTGTCAAGTACTATGTGAATTATTCGGAATAAACAGTTACCCGCGGCTCCGTCTGCACAGTACTCGCTTATCACTATCCCGCGGGAACTTATCCGGGATAAAACTATCCCATGCCCTTCCTCGGGATTGAAATTATAATAATAATAAATAAATTATAAATATGATAGGACAAATTACACCAATTGACCCAGTCCCAAACTAAGCAAAGCTTGTACTATGGGTACTAGGCAATGGATAAACATACTTATACATTATAATGTAGATAAATACATATTTAAATACATAGAACATCCATGACTCGGGCACAAACATTCGAATTCATCATACAAATGTCTGTTCCTACCGGGATTCGAACCCGGGACCTCTAGCTTCATAGTCAGGGTCACTCACCACTGGGCTATCCGGTCGTCAAATCTGTACTAAATTCCAATAATTTCATAATTAAATTAAATTTCAATAATTTAATTTCCGTTGTCTAGTGCCCATATCACAAGCTTTGCTTAGTTTGGGACTAGGTCAATTGGTGTCAATTGTCCTAAGAAATTTATTATTTATTATTTATTTATTTATAACTAAATCGGAACAGCGGTTTTAGTTGGAAAAGCCCACTTAGGCATTTATAATATTAGTATGGATTATAGTACCTACTCTGATTCCTCTTTTCATCTATACGCCCACAACCATGCTAAGCGTGGTCATTAGGGCTTGTTACCTTAGTAATTGTCTACCCCGTGAGGTATAAAGACGTGATTTATTCATGTACTAGCTGTTGCCAGCAACTTCGTCTGCAAAGAATTCGTTTATCGCTATCCCGCGGGAACTACGCAATTTTCCGGGATAAAATGTAGCCTATGTGCTATTCCAGACTTTTCTGTATCTATGTGCCAAATTTCATCCAGATCCGTTGGGCCGTTCTGGCGTGATTGAGTAACAAACAAACATCCATCCATCCATCCATCCATACTTTCGCATTTATAATATTAGTTAGATGTATTATAGTACCTACTATAAGCGCATAAGCGCCATGGTTTTTAGTCAATTACTTATCGACTTTTGCCTTTAATTTATCAATCAGTTGTTATTTTTTGCTCGAATTTAATTACAAATATTTAGTTGCAAACTTGCACTAGTTATGTGATAAATCATAAATCCGGTCTGATTAAGGATTAAATGATTAAAAAACTTAGATACACGTTTGCTTATATATTTTGATGCGGATTTTTAAGGATTATACATTGTCACTATCAGTTACAACTGGAATTGAATAGATAGTGGAAAAGTTTGGTATTTTTGCACTCACGCTATTTTTATTTATTTACTACTCATTTGAAATTTGCCATGAGCTTTTCTATGAAGGTAAAAACATCGTGAGGGAACCTACATACCTCTGCGAAGCAATTCAATGGTTTGTGTGAAGTTCCCAATCTGCACTGGGCCCGCGTGGGAACTATAGCCCAAACCCTCCAATAAATGGAGGAGGCCTATTGTACATATATTGTATTCTTACAAATAAATAATTTTGAATTTTGGATTTCAATTTGAATTTGAGGCACGCCAACGCGGTAATTTAAAAAAAAGACTACATTTTCTGAAATTGTAGCTAATTCAGAATGAAAGGGCTATATTATTATTATTATTAATGTGCAATTGGACAGACATAAGTGCGGACAGGGTGCGTTGGAAATCTAGGGGAGAGGCCTTTGCCCAGCACTGGGACAACATGACAGGCTAATAAAAAAAAATGATTCCTAAAACTAAAACATCTTATACACGTCACCTCATTCTTCAAATCGAATATTCGTCGTCTCCCTCATAGTATAGACCGTCTCATTCACAACCTCTTACGTTCCATTCCACTTTACTATAATTATCATTAACAAGTATGCTGGACACAGGAGTCCAATTAAAATGAGAGAGCAGTTGTTCCCACGCGACTCAGTGCGGTTTAAGAACTTCATTCACACCATTGAGCTGCCTTGATGTGTGCATGCAGGTTTCCTCGCGATATTTTCATACAGCGATAAGTTCATGGTAAATCAAATGCAATAAATTCCAAAATCAGAGATGCGAACCTGGATTTGAACCCACACCCTTCGTTTGGAGGCTGCAACCAATAGGCTACGTTGGCTTTTTTTTATCAGAAGTATCCACGTAAAAATGCATAAATTCACAAAACGGCACTAAATGCCAAAATTTGCAACTGAATGCAAAATTATGTCGCTTACGTAATTTTAGCATAACTGGTAACTCAAATCGAACTTTACTTTATGTAATCACGCTGTGGTATCATGCTGGTTAACCCGGGATCAGTCAAATGATATCATTATATATCTTTAAGCGCCTTAATCTGCGGATTGCGGCGAAATTTTAACAGATTATACTATATTTACACTATCTGCAATGCGGTAAAAACATTTTATTTGGTTTACGGTGATTTACAGGAGTTGTTAGTTGAATTGAAGTTGCGATGGTCTTTGAACTTAGATTGTCTAAATTACACAGATGTAATCGGAGTTGCCTTAAAATTTAGTAACAAGTGAGTTCAAGAGTTTATGTCATTAATTACTATTGGTTAGGATTATTTCGATTGGGTGGACCGACCTTAAGATTATAGTTCTGTAAAAAAACCTAAGTGCCAACAACCATACTATGGTATGGTATGGTATGTTTGTTGGTGCTTAGGTTCTTTATACAGTGGCTTAATTATAATATATTCAAGTTAAACATAAACAGTAAAAGCTTTTTATTACTATTTTTATCAAAACACCTCCAATTTAATATGTACATTACAAACGTTAATTAATATACGCGACATTGTGCTAGATTACAATAAAAATAAAAATACAAGCCATTATCTTATCTAAAGTATTACTCAATACTTAGTAAGGTAAGAGGAAAAACACTGGTTCGTATATATATTATACAATTAGTTACGCGAGGTTTGGAAATGTATACACAACTGTACTGGCAATAGCATATACTTTATTGATATATAAAACCTTCACAAATTCCAAAAAAACGTGTAACAACTCAATCTGTTTACTTTCTTGACAGCTTAGCTTATCATGATATCAAGCTGCAAATCAAATGAAGCTGAAGCGAGTTTTTAAAGTGTGCGAGTCGTGTTACCTCCGCGTGTGGTCAAGAACTGCGGTTTGTTTTTGGATCCATCCGGGGGAAGAGCAGTGCTTGGTCCGGTGCACCCTGGGCATCGGCTAATGATTTCCTGGTAATTTCTGCGGGATATTATTGACCGTTGGCTAAGAGCCCGATAGGGGGAACGGGTCCTTTGAACTTGTTCTACATATTATACTAAAAATTGAATTGAATTGAGTTTTAAAAGGATATAAAATCTTTTTCTCAACTAAAATCATGGTAGATTGGCGATATATCATTCCATCGGTCAGCTATTATTTCCATTTAGCCAATTGCCATTTCCATTTTGTGCATGTATCTCAGTGTTTGATAATTGTGTTGTTTTGCACAATAAAGAGTTTACATACACATTATAATAACGCTGAAAAATGTATCCTGTCTCCTTGACATGCCAAATAAAGCTATCACGAACAATACAATAAAGTAAGCAACAAACGCAGTAATGGTTTGGACTTTAGCTTTCAAATAGCCCACTTAACCCTGCCAATGCTCTTTCGACATCGCGTTAAAAATTTTCGCGCGTGCGCCAAATTCGCGCGGAATCATAAGGACGTGGATCATTGTTTGCGAGGCGAATTTCGAAATGGGATGTGCCAAGTATTTTGTGCGTAAGCGACAAGGAGTGCGCTTTCTAAATACATACACATACACAAATCACGTCTTTATCCCTTACGGGGTAGACAGAGCCTAAGGTGACAAGACCAGCAAGGCTAGCGAGATTGTGGGCGTATAGATGGAAAATGGATAAAAATAGTGATTGCAGGCCGCATCGCCTATAACATGATTCCTATGATTTTGGCCCATTCCCTCGATGGGCTTTTACTATCTGCGCGGGAAGAGAAGCAACTGGTACATTCTATGTTTTCCATTACTCCCAGACCAGCATCGAAGGAGGCTCTATCTAACCCGTTATTCGATTCGATAACGACGTTATTTATGTTATGTATGTATTGTATTGAAAAACTATAGTGTCGTATTGTACATAATACTCGTTTTATCTAACTCTAACTAATATTATAAATGCGAAAGTATGGATGCATGGATGGATGGATGGATGGATGTTTGTTTGTTACTCAATCACGCCAGAACGGCCCAACGGATCTGGATACAATTCGGCACATAGATAGGGAAAAGTCTGGAATAGCACATAGGCTACTTTTTATCCCGGAAAATTGCGTAGTTCCCGCGGGATAGCGATAAACGAATTCTTTGCAGAAGAAATCGCTGGCAACAGACTTGTATAAAACAAGGATGTCGTAAGAGGAAAATCCCACGAAATATTTCGTAAGACTAATCAGCTTTATCAATAAAAATAGATACAGTCCACAAATCCAATGTCAACTCATAGGCTGCCGGTTAGAGCCCTGATAAGGAACAGATCTAGTTATCAAAGGTATCGGCTGCATGGCGCTACGAGTGATTAAACTCTCTTGATTACGAGCTACGATATAGTAAACACTTTGGTATTTATATTTCTAATCGGTACTGGAAACTAGAACAGATGGGAACGTCCGAAAAGTGACCGTTAATCGAATTTGGATCCTCATCAATCTGTGATGCGTTTTAATTTTAAGGGCAGATACCTAACCTCTCTAGGTACATTTTTGCAATGGTTAGGATTATAGGATCTTGTTTAAGGTCTGTTCGGATCGCTGCCACCATCATACTCGCTAATCCTGACGCCAAGCAGGGCTGGCGCTGTTGTTCCGGCGTGGAGAGTAGGACCTCCGGTAAAATTTCTGCCTCGTGAGGTATTCTATGCCCTCTAAGCTGAATATCCTTTGCGATTAAAAGGTGTTTGTTCGTGTCAATGGTTGTTGAAGCTCACTTACCATCCACTTGCTCATTTGCTACCTTGTTTCATAAAAAAAACATCTCAGATGTAGTTAACTCAGGTTAAGCCTAAATCGGGGAGTTTTTGTCAAAAGTTCAGATCAAGAATACCCGGAACCGACGAGCACGGCGTAGAGATTGGTGAATGTAGATGAAGCGAAAGAGGAATCTCAGGGTCGTAGCAAGTACAAAGTAGTCTCTGCCTACCTCTGTGGGAAAGAGGCGTGACTGTATATAGTTAACCATTTAGAAGTTTAAACAGACGTAATGTTGTATAACTTTCATCATACAGCCGAGTTATTAAGGCAGTCACATCAATTACGCTACGCCGCATATCATAAGTGTGCGTGCGCGCATATGTGCTCTGAATTAGCGGTCAAGGGCGACACGTTGCAGCGTTTGTGAATTGAGACAGTAGTAAGGTTGCTAGCCAGTGAGGTTGTTTGTATGATCGAGATACTATAAGATAAACATACGTACAAGATGTCCTAGAAACGTTCTGGAATATTTTAGCAGGTCTGTAACCAGTAGGCTTATTGTCTAACTCGCTCGCACTCGCCATCGTGATCATTTTGACAGTTCTTGTATGAATGTGACAGCTAGCTGATTCCGATGCCAATTGTCAGCCCATACAAAATCAAAATCAACACGATGGCGATTGCGAGCGAGTTAGACAATAAGCCTACAGGTCAGTGACTTTGGACATGGCTGTGAAGGTTTTTCGTTGTTATTTTGGATTCGTACACATACTCCTTTGACGTGGTACTTGATTATCGTCGTAACTATGAAACATTACGTCAACCACAGTTGAAAAAATCGAAAAAGATTTAAAGCTTAAAAATTAACACTAAGCCATCGCCGTCACCAGCCTATATACACATCCCACTGCTGGGCATAGGGCTCTTTTCGCAGGAGAGGACTTGGGTTATAGTTCCCACGCGGGGTGCGGATTGGTAACTTCTTTCACGTCATTGAATTGCTTCGTTATTGTAGTAGTGGTTTGGCCTGCCTCAAGCAGAGTTGTGGGTTCTAATCCCGTGCTTAGTTACATTTAAGCACCATGAGGATGTTTTTAAGCCATGAGTAGTAATTGATTGTTTGTCATTTTTACACTAAGGGCCAGGTGATCCAGGCAAAAATGCGTAAGCGACATAATGTAACATTTTAATCTATTTCTAACTAGAAGCGTGGCATCATTCAAACGCTCAAGCTTTTTATCAACAGAGCTTCTAATTTGAATTCCGAAGTAACGGCAAAAGCTCTCTGTAAGCTGCGCACGAGTCGCTACATTGTATGGAGAACGTAACTGTCACGGCTGACGCCCAGTCAAACGAGATTAGTCGCCTGCGCACCAACCGCACACCTTACTGTTATTTTATTAGGTACACGACGCGATAAAAATCCAAAATATTTGTGACGTGATGACTCACGAAAAAGCATGACTCATTGTCATGTCACGTTCCGCGTGACGTCAGTGTGCAAGCGAGAGCGCGAGACAAGCGATAGAGAGGCACGATCTTCTCGCGTGACTTCAGAGCTAACAGTTCGAACATGTTTCTAATAAAAAACCATGGTAAAAGCCCATCGAGGGAATGAGCGAAAATATTAGGAATTATGTTATAGGCGATGCGGCTAGCAACCCATCACTATTTTGATTCCCCTTTCTACCTATACGCCCATAATCATGCTAAGCGCGGCCATAAGGTTTTGTTACCTTAGGCTCTGTCTACCCCGTAAGGGATAAAGACGTGATATGTGTATATGTGTATGTATGTATGTGCACAGTACACAGCCGTGGTAGCCTAGTACAGCCGTGGTAGCCTAGTGGTTTGACCTGTGGCCTCTCAAGCAGAGGGTCGCGGGTTCGAATCCCGGGCTCGCACCTGAGTTTTTCGGAATTTATGTGCGATATCTCATTTGAAATTTACCATGAGCTTTTCGGTGAAGGAAAACATCGTGAGGAAACCTGCACACAACTGCGAAGCAATTCAATGGTGTGTGTGAAGTTCCCAATCCGCACTGGGCCCGCGTGGGAACTATAGCCCAAGCCCTCTCATTCTGAGAGGAGGCCTGTGCCCAGCATTGGGACGTATATAGGCTAGAGAGAGATGTATGTATTAAAAAACAGCAAACAATTGGAGTATCCTACATAATCACAATCCAATTGGTGGCTGTATGCTGAACTTTTACTAGACGTCGCCCGAAATTGTAATTTTGAGGCCCGTGCGGTTGGCGTGGACCCGGTTATTGACATGATTGACAGTAAACAAACCAGAATTGCGAAAGTTGTTACCGTTCATATGTGTAGCTTGACTTAGAAAAAGTTAATTATATCTTGACAGAACAATAGTGCTATGATACATGAATTATATTATAAATTATAATTAATCAGTTAATGGGGTGATCTGCGCAGTAAGACAAACAAACTGTCAATCAATTATATTGACATACTATTAAGTTAGGTATGTCAAGCGCGTTATGTCATTAAATATGTTGCCGTTGGATATAGGGAAGCAAGGTAGTAAATACCAGTAGCGTGCAGTTGAGAGTCACCAGGGTAGGCAGCGGTGGTGCGCCGCAATTTGTTTTCGACATTAAAAATCAAGAAGTAAAATTTCTTGATTCATTTGATATTTCCTATAATTTGAAAAACAGCGCCTTCTCTCGTCCCTGGTGAGCAGTACATGTTCCACGGGAGTTTGTAATTGTGTCGTACAGACACATCATTCAAACAGAGGACCCTTAGCGACAAATATTCGCATAGTAACAAGGTCACGTAACAGTTGGTAACAGATAGAAAAATTCGGAGGCTTACTCATCTGCTATGGGTGGTGTAGGGGTATAGCACGCGTCACGGAATGACGAGGACCCGGGTTCGATTCCCGGCCATAGCTTTACTTTTCGGATTTATCTATGTGTTCTAATTTTCAGTGTCGTTTAGAAATTCAACCCTGGGGCCTTACCATGACGTCTTAGTTCCGACTCAGTTCAGGTTTTAGCAAGGTTTTAGCTGTCATTTTTAGTATGGATCTGACAGAAGCGAACCTAAACTGAATCGCATTAAGACGTCATGGTAGCCCCCCTGGTCCGTGCAAGTGGTTATCCCAACAAACACAGATAGCAATACAAAAGTCCACTTTTGGTGTAACACGGAACCTTAAGAGTTAATAAACATTTAATATGGTACAACCGTGAACTTATAGCGGCGCATTACGCTTTTGCCTGTATAATAGCATCATAAAAGCAGGAACGGATACTATTGTTACGCAATCGGTGTAAATGCAGATGTCAAAAATGCCTTCTTACAGCCTCTAGCAGCATGGTTCCTTAAGAGCATTTTAGTGGTAGTCAAATATGTTAATTGCTGTATAAAGGCGTAGACTTATACCACTCTAATGCCGCTGCTTAAAAGAGTCACTGTGAACTACTGTACAGCCAACAGTTTTAGAGTGGTGCACACTTAGAGTGATTGAATGCAAAAAGTTACATAGCGGCTCACCTCGACTCTGTTACACAGCTTTTTAGAGTTTTTTTTCAAAGCTGCTTAACGGCGTTTTATTAACCCACATGAACACCAAAGGTGTTGCGAGATCCTCATATAACTCAGAAACGCAGCATTTGGCTGTAAATTGGCTACACACAAATACTTCTATACTGTTTTAGTCTGCATATTAGAATTGTCGTTAGCTATTCTAGGGCACATTGAGCAATATTGGAACTTTTTGCAGCCATGGGAATTAATTCAGGATTAAAACGGTTCACATAGGCTTCTTCCTGAATGTCGCCATTTTGTGCTACCTTATCCTGAAAAACAATGTTATTGTTTATGTTTTAATCATGATTTCTGCCTTTTTACTTTTTGAATTACACGTTAAAATTACACATATTTTAAAATAGAACAAAAACTTTGCATAATTGTGTGTAAGTCACATAAAAATGTATTTAATAATATTTACTTGTTACTTCTTTCACGATCTTTGATATTTAAAAAATAGATATTTTCGAGGCGCGTAAAAATTTAGTCACAAAACCATATAGACATTCACAGTAAACATGCATTCCCAGCTATTTTCACAGGCTGTTACAAACTATACTTACCAAAAATACAATGCTCCCCTAATTTCACACTTTACACCGCGCGGCCATTTCTTTATTTTTCGACACCATTGAATGAATGTCAAATATTCTAACTCGGCTGACAGTCCAAAACATTTTACTACGGGCATATTTTCAATATTATTCACACGGCTGATGATATTATACAGGTTTATATTAACCAAAAGCGTTATTTAAGAGGATATGTGACCTATCCCTACTCCTTAGCCTGTATAACAGGACACTCGTGTTCTGTTAAACAGCAGATAATCAGCTTTGTTACCTAGAATAATTCCAATATAGTGCTACTATAATTCTTTTAAGTAGAAATGTGAACTCAATTAGAACCAAAGGCTGAATAATTTGTGCCCAAATAAGAGTTATATTGGTGTTAACAGCGCTGTTAACACCATTATGCAGCCTCCTTATACAGCTTTTGGTGTTGTGTTACACCAAAAGTGGACTTTTATATTGCTATCTGTGTTTGTTGGGATGGCTTGAGTTTTGCCTGTTTATTTTGTTATTTCTCCTCGTTTACACCTTAATTTATATCTAAACCTGTGCGTATGTTTGTTGCAGCCCGCCCACATTCAAGACGCTCACGCCAACGTCTCGCACGCAGCTCAAGCAACAGTTGATGCGCGAACATGCGCAGGAACAACTGCGCAGAGAATCTTTACAGGTAAGCTAAATAGCTATAGTGGTGTTCTGCATTTTCACCGAATTTTATTTGATCGAATATCATTTGGCAACCAACATTTCACCGAATGTTCGCTTTGACAACTGACAATTGGCAAATTTTTGTATGCCTGACCACTCATTTGGCCGAATTTTCATGAAGACGAATATCATTTTGATTTTAAACTCTTGGAATATCTTTCACATGGCAAATGTTACACTAGGCCGAAAAACTCTTATGATTAATTTGGATTAATTTAGGTTTAGGTGCGGGGGGTGGCCCTTGGGCCACCCCTTAGCCGCGAACATGTTTGTTTTAATTTATAAACAGTCTTTATTTTACCTTAGAATGTCTTATTTTTTATTAATGGTTATGTTACCATTTGGCTATATAAAAAAATACATTTTAATAAGTGCCCACGTAAAAAAAAAACAAACGTTGAACTCAACGTTTGTTTTTTTTGCAACGTTTGGCAATCGTGAGGTTGGGAAATGAAACTGCAAAATCATTTTAACAAGTTGCCATAATGATGATTCGGCAAAATGAAATTCGGCCTAACGTTGGTTGGGAAATAAAAATTTCGGCAAATCAATAGAGAACCAGCTATAGTAAGCTAAAAAGGAAATGCCGTTGATAAGCAAGTGCAACGTTTAGTTAGAGGCCCCATTTTTCAAGCGCAAATGCTAAAATATCTAAGGTCCCAACAGCCCCAAAGTTACGTACAAAGTTTTCCTAGAATACCTACCGTACAACTTAAACAATCAGTCTAAACTCTAAATTCTCTGAGAGAGTTGTCTTCTGCAAGGGCCTTACCATGACGTCCTAATTCCGACTCAGTTCCAGTTTTAGCTGTCACTTTTAGTATGAATCTGACAGCAAGCGAACCTAAACTGAAACGCATTAAGACGTCATGGTAAGGCCCCTGTTCTCTGAAACCAAGCAGTTCCATAAAAAGTTATCTCTCATGCATTTCTTCCGTGCTAAAGAAATAACAAAGAATGTACCAGCTGCTTGTCTTCTCGCGCAGATCGCAAAAGCCTATCAAGGGAATGGGCAAAAGTCTTAGGAAACAGTTATAGGCGATGCGGCTAGCAACCCATCATTTGATTCCCCTTTCCACCATACGTCCACAATCACGCTGAACGTGGTTATTATGTCTTAATACCCTGGGCTCGGCCACTCTCACCCAGCTCTTGCCAGCCGCCTTGAGATCATCGCTCCTATTCTGAAGACCTCTGTCTGTCTGTTTGGTCTCGCTCAGTGGCGTGCCTTGGGAGACGCCTTTGTCCAGCAGTGGACGAACATAGGCTGGTGATGATGATGACCCTGTGCTCTACCCCATAAAGGATAAAGACGTGATTAATAATAAGTATTCTCTATTCTGTTCCAGGCACAGCAAGCGGGGCAATCTAAGGACAATGTGGAGGAAAAGAAGAAGTCAATACCGGCGGACGTGCCGCGGCTCGTGCCTCACGTTGAACTGCCGCCACAGGTTTTGCAGGTGAGCTACCCACACCTACACAGCCAGAGATAGACTTTTTGAAAGAAAGAAAGAAAAAGTTTACTTATGACACTCAAAAGAAGGAAACAAAAAGAAACGTGTACGTCTCGGGACGCCCGACAAAAGTGATAACTTAAACTAATGTAAGTTAACTACTAGTATATGTACTCGTATGTCTATCGCACACGATACACTGAATAGAGAGAGAGGGAAGCGTCTGTCCAAAATACGACTAGCGCTGTGGGTTAGAGTGAGAGAGGAAGAGCCTGCGTACCGCTGCCGTATGCGTCAGAGGAAGGGAAGCCAGACAGACTGACGCCGTAACGCGTTACGTTACGAAGCGGTTTGCCCTCCTATAAGAAGTTATCACTTCAAAACATATATAAAGCATTTGTTGGCCTTACAGCCAGCGCTGGTCTTCCGTTGGGGCCATCGGGTGATGCATATTTTCTTTCTCTTCGTTCGTATTAAGGGATATATAAGGACCCCAAGTTAAGTAGGAGGTACCTTAAATTATTTTAGTCTGTAGTAGAGATGTATCTTATTCTTTCATACATCTTTTGGCAAAGTGCCATGTGCTAATGATGATGGTATCTTTCCAGGTGCGGACAGTTCTGGAGAACCCCACCAGGTATCACGTGATACAGAAACAGAAGAGCCAGGTGCGCCAGTATCTCAGTGAATCCTTCCAGCCTAACCCTCAGGTTGGTATATTTCTTCTACTGGTTAAGAAAATGACCTGTAGGCTTATTGTCTAACTCGCTTGCGATCACCATCGTGTTCATTTTGACAGATCATGTATGAGCTGACAACTGGCATCGGAATCAGTTAGCTGTCACGTTTATACAAAAACTGTCAAAATGAACACGATGGCGATCGCGAGGGAGTTAGACAATAAGCTTTCTGTATGCTAGGGATACTCGTACTGTGAATGAATACTTGAGAGTTGCTTTAAGAATTGAATATTTTCCGTGACTTTATCTCGGAAACCATTATTGGGTATCGTTAATTAGGATAGTGAGTTCGGCTTTGTTGAAGAGTAAGAAGCAGCATTTACTTATTTTTTTAAATTCACTCATTTAGTTTATTTCACTTTTATTCCGAGCGTTATTTTGCTGATTTTGTAAGTCAATCCGACTAACCATCGAGTGCGCTTCTGCGGAGGCCATCCTGGCCGGGCCACTAGAATTTCACTTCAAAGATATTGTCACTGGTACAATGAGTGAAACTAAACAAAAGGTTGCAGATTTTACTTTTGTTATAGTACAGTAATAGCAGTCGCGTGCGTCATCTACGTTGTTTCTTCAACGTAGTGATTATATTCTCTTTGGTTTCTTCTGCCATTGTTGAGCGCACGACCAAGCTTGGTTTCAGGATTTAACGTGCGATGCGATTAAATTCTGACTTAGTTCAGGTTTTAGCTGTAATTTTTAGTATGGATCTGACAGCGAGCGAACCTAAACTGAATCAGAATTGAATCCCATTAAGAAGGCCCTGGCACGCGTAAGTGTAGTCCTCCCTTCGAACTTAGTCGCTTTTACGTGCCCGTTATGTGGTCAGAGATGCCGCTCCCATATAGGTTTAGACAGCCACCAATGATAGTGCCGCTGACATAATGCTTGAATCATGATCAGTTGAGCAAACTTATCCAGAATCTTCTGCCAAACCTTGTTCATCATCTTGTCATACTACTGTTCCAGGTGACGGTATCGCCACGCGGTGCGCCCGCGCAGTCGGCGCCCGAGCTCGGCGCGAAGCCGCCGCCCTCGCCCGACCGGGGTTCCACCTCCAGTCTGCTTAGTCCCGGCATATGCTCAGTGGGCACTAACAACTCCGAAGTAAGTCCTGCGATAAGCGAAAGTTTGCGTTGATATTTTATAAAAAGACCTTAATTTGTTTTTTTAATAATATAATTGTAACAGAATGTCAAACAAGTGGGTCGCCTGATGGTAACTAAGCACCACCACCCAATGGTTTGCAGATGCATTGCCAGCCAAGAGGGCTAATATGAAACTCATGAGCTGGTATAATTTCCTCGTCTTGCTCCACTTCGGAATACATCAGCACAGGCACTGCTTCTTGGCGGCAAAATTAGCGAGCATGATTATAGTAGTAGTTCGGACGGACCTTTGCCCAAAATCTTCATTATGTCAGCCGAAAGACGTCCACTGCTGTCCACTGCGTCCACTGCTGCTGTCTTCCCCAAGATCCTACCACCCAAGAAACCCTCAATAATGTCGCAAACCTTCCTGCTTATTTCAAATATTTTCGTCATATTTTCAGGCGGATGAGTTCCTCGAAGACATTCTTTCCCTGGACAGCGGCGCGGGGCCCCTGTCATCATCAGGACCACCTTCCGCAGCAAGTTCTGTGGCCGGAGACTGTGCCCTGCTGTCTGATGCTGACATGCACGCGCTAGCCAAGGACAGACAGAAGAAAGACAACCATAATATGAGTGAGTTGGGTTCTTTTATATGGATGCAGCAACACTGGTGTGACGTCCACTAGGCTCACTATTTAGATCCTTTCCTTATAATTTTTGTATCTGGTGATTGTCAGTCTCTTTGCGCCTTTAAATAATTTCTAATTTCCTTTTTTTCTTCTAAAAAAGTCTGCTAAATCTACTTCTTCGATATCTTCTAACTTATACACAATGCTAGCCATCGGTTTATCTAGCACCGTAAAACGATAATATTTCAACAATTGTTTGCTACCTCAAAAATACCAGTGTCATCTTAATATTATGTATCCCTAAACAAGATATCGTGACTAATTGACTCCTGAACACCTTAACAGTTATACCTAGTAAGCTAAAGTTTTGCATAGAGGTATCCTTCATTTTGCACGTATTTTGTAAAATTCTCTAGTGATAGGAAGTTTTGTATTTATTTCACTTTCCTCAAGTTGAGGTCCCCATCTTCCGTCATCCTCAACGTCTTCTACTTTTTCAGTTGAACGCCGCCGTCGTTTCAACATAAACGACCGCATCAAAGAGCTCGGAACCCTCCTCCCGAAGACTAACGACCCCTTCTACGAGGTCATACGGGACGTGAGACCCAACAAGGGCACCATATTGAAGAGTAGCGTGGATTACATTAAGTGCTTGAGAGACGAAGTGAACCGACTCAAGCATAGCGAACAGAGGAGGAAGCAGATTGAGCTGCACAATCGAAAGTTGACTCTTAGGATACAGGTTAGACCACCAAGTTTTTATTTAATTCGGTTTTCGTATATAAAATTGAGTGGCAAACGAAATGTGTCATCTGCTGATAAGTCATCACCCGTGGACACCATTCACACCAAAGGATCAGCCAGCCTGGAGGGCTAAGATGGACTCATGTTCCAGGAATTTTACACAGGGTCCTACTGCCTTGATGTTAAATAATAGCACACCAAAGAACTAGTGTCATCGACATAGCTCGAAGATTTTGTAAGTTGAAGTGGCAATGGACAGGGGCCTTACCATGACGTCCTAATTCCGACTCAGTTCAAGTCTTAGCTGTCACTTTTAGTAAGAATCTGACAGCGAGCAAACCTAAACTGAATCGCATTAAGACGTCATGGTAAGGCCCCAGACCACATCGCTCGTAGAACAGATAAGATAACCGTTGGGGGGAAGGGAACGGTTCGCGAGTGACCACGAGACGCTGGCTTCTCATTAGGGTGGGCCCTTGCAAGAGTGAGGGAAACTGGTTTCAAGTGGCAAGTTGTTCATAGCGGCGTTCTAAGAGGCCTTAGTTCAACAGTGGACTTCTTCCAGCTGATGACAAGACTGCAATTGTTTCAATTACAAATTGATTTGTCTGATGTTTCAGGAATTAGAGCGCATAGCTCGTCTGCATGGGCTCCCGTTGTCTGCTGGCGAGAGCGGAGCATCCCCGCAGGCAGAGGAAGCACCTCCACCTCCCGCGCCGGTAACTAAGCCTTTATAACCTTTAAAAGCGACCTTTTGATGTGATGAGATGACTTAAGTATTTTGATTCCATAAAAAATGCTTGACTTGCTTTTTTGCGGTTAGTAAAGACCAGCTATGAGTTATAATACTTGCTCATTAAAACTTGATAAATACTGCCACGCATTTCTGACGAAAAGGGGTCCTGAATGACGGACTAATAGACGGACACTGCAGTGATTTTAGAAGTACCTAGTTAAGGATGCTTTTTGCCTTTCTAGATACGGTACTTCTCTTGTCATTAACATTATCAGATAACTTTTCCCTACTTCAAACTGTTGTGAATTTTCGCTTTGACTCAATACTTAAATATTTCCTTGTGAACCAGGAGGTAGTCCACCCGAAGACGGAACCAGCGCCGTTGATGGAGCTCGGGGAACAGCCTCCCGACCTGCTGCGGGACATGCCTTCCACAGACTGCCTGTCCGTGCCTGATGCCCTGGGTAAGGAGCACCACCAAGACATACTTACTTGATATAAGTGCCGGCATAAAATACGGTATCCGTGGGTGCGCACATACCCTCCACGTGACTCGTCATCGCTAGACTTACGTGCCGGCACGTAGACCCCACGAACATAGCTATAGTACGAGTATACACCGTTCTTTCATAGGAGACTGACTCTACCTTTGTTATTGCAGATGGCCTCAAGCTAGGCTCGTGTTCCCCCCTGCGGGGCGAGGAGGGCCTATCCCTGGGTTGCTTGGAGCCCGACCTGTGTTTGGAGCCCGAGCCCAGTGACTTCCTAAACCACAAACATATCAAGGTTAGTTTGTTTTCTGATGGGACTCTACCAATTTCTGGTGTCCTAGTATGCCAGCCACATTCAGAAAAAGCTGTTATTTATGCAATAGGATAGTTAAAGGGCTAGGGAGTTACCTGGTTGTAAGTAAGCATTGCTACACAAGGACACCTGCAACACTAGAGTATTGCAGATGCGTTGTTACCTTAGAGGACCTAATATAGAATACCAGTAATTTCACCCAGAACACAACACCGTAAACAGAATGAGTCTAGAATAATCCCTGGTCTACCTTTTTTATGGCGTGGAAAATGCTATATCCGAACGGTACAGGGTTACTGGGGATATCTGGGGCTCTCCCGCGTCGGGAGATATACCTGCTAAAAACCACACGGATTCCCTATTCGGTCGAATGTGTGTCGACACACATGCAATGATGCATAGCTAGCACGAGGGCGCACGAGAGTCGCGTCGTGCGCGAGATAGATTGCCCGTCTTTTTCTTACTGTTCGTTCTAGAAAGAGACGGCTATCTATCTATCTAGCCGGGCTGGTTTAGGAATTATACCTGGTCTACCCTGGTCCAAATTCCTATGCTGGCTCTCTACTCGCGCAGATGGTAAAATAAAGAAACTGAAACTCATCGAGGGAATCAGTAAACCATGTTATAGGCGATATGGCTAGCAAACCATCCCTAATTTGATTCCCTTTTCCACCTTTACGCCCACAATCTTGCGTGGCCTTTAGGTCTTACCGTAGGCTCTGTCTACCCCGTAAGGGATAAAGACGTGGTCTTTTGCAGATGCGCATGTCCCCGTCTCCTGGTCTGCTGGGCGATGAGGACGCTGTGCTGAACCTGGCGCACATCGAGGATCTGATGGACGACGACTCCCACAACCCAGTCACCTCAGGTACATGTACACCTCGACTCCTTCACATCATAAATAGGTACCTATGCTGAGGAATAGCCCTAACAAGCGTTGGTTTGCAGGAGACCCGATGCTGTGCTCGTCGCCGACGTCGCAGCTGTGCAGCCTGGCGGACGTGGTGGGCGACGCGGCGGGCCGCAGCATCGCCACCATACTGCACGAAGCGGCGCAGTACTCACCGCACAGCGCAGGTAATTATACTAATAATTTAGGTTTCTTCTCTGGTCTGGGAGTATAGGAAAACGTAGAAGCAGTGGCGTAATTACAACGTCAGGGGCCCGCGGCAAATTCATCAGATGGGGGCCTTCTTCACTATAAAGAAGTGCATCATCTTCCCTTCTGTGCTCAAGGCCAAGCCAGTTCGGGGCCCCGTAAGAACTGGGGGCCCGTGGCATTTGGCCAGCCCTGCCACCCTATAGTTACGCCACTGCGTAGAAAATACCAACTAGCTCGGCTAACACGAGAGCGCGCAAGTCGCATCGCGCGCGAGATACCCGTCTCTTTCTAGAACGAACAATAAGAAAAAGACGGGCAATCTAACTCGCACGCGACGCGACGACGTGCACATGCTTCTCTTCCAAGGGCCTTACCATGACGTCTTAATGCGATACAGTTTAGGTTCGCTCGCTGTCAGATTCGTACTAAAAGTGACAGCTAAAACTTGAACTGAGTCGGAATTAGGACGTCATGATAAGACCCCTGGTAAGCTGGTATAAGCCAGACAAGGGAATGAGCGAAAATCGTAGGTATCATTGTAATAGGTGATAGGTATAGGTAGCAAAGCAACACGCGATTTTCCGGCATTTCTAGGATAAATAGTTTTTTGTGTCACAAGGGAGCAAAATGATGTATTTACGGCGAGGGCGCTACATTGAATCCAGAATGTAGCGAAGGATTCTACAATAGAATCCTGAGCGTAGCGAGGGATTCTAAAGTAGAATCCAGAGCGTAATGAGGGATTCAAGTGTTAACGCCCAAGATGAAAGTAATTTTGCTTCCGAGTGGCTCATACAACTTTTCACACCGAACATTAAAAAACTTGAAAAAAAAGAATTCCAAACATAATTAAAGAGCTACGAGCATAGAAAATGGCGTGGTTTTACAATTATCAACTTCAAAAAAATTGCATTTGCAAAAAACACTTAGAAAAGCCTTGAACAGAAAAGTTGCACTTTGATCCCTCTCGACAGGGAGCAAAACTTACTTTTCTGAATGAGAGGTGTGAAAAAGTATCTTATGTCCTTCCCGGGACTAAAACTATATCTGTATCATTTTTTTGTAATCGGTGGTTTAGGAGTGAAAGCGTAACAGACAGACAGAGTTACTCAAAAAAAAAAAAAAGTCAAAAGTCAAAAGTGTTTTATTTGTGAAACATAGGTTACTTTCGCATTTATAATATTAGTAGGGATTATTATGATACCAAATGCCTCTTCACGTTGGACTCGGCCACATGAGTGCCTTTCAAATGTTGTGTATCTACTCTATAACTTTATTCTTATCCTCGTTCTTATTCTTATTCCAATGTCTCCAGGCACGTCATCCCTGATGTCAGACGCGTCCATAGGGCTGAACGGGCTGCCGGGGCTCGGCGACGGCTGCCTGCCGGCGCTGCTGCTGGGCGGCCACCACCACGCGCCGCACTCACCCCACTCTCACCCCCGCCAGCACTGCTTCGACATGGATCTGGGGGCCTAAGCAACTGGGACGTCAGGCAGTCAGTGGCGTAATGATACAGGACCAGGGCTTGAAGCGTGGCTTTGAATACCAGTATTTGATGGAGCCGGTACCTCGGTACCGAGCTTGGGAACTGGTATGGTGAGGCACCAAAAGGCAGCGTCGCATACACGTGTAAGAAACTTTATAGAGAACCGGTATTTTTGGATTCTAGTGCAGGTATTTTTTTACCGGATCTCTGGAGCTGAAACGAAGCGAACCTATAAATACCGGTTCTACCGTACCGGTTCCAAGCCCTAGGACAGGCAAAATGCCACACGCCCTTAGGTCTGCGGGTCCTCTGGCTTGGCCAATAGCACAGAAGGGATGATGCACTTCTTTATATTGAGGAAGGTCCCCTGATGACTTCGCCTTGGGCCTTCGTCAATAGTTACGCCTCTGATCAGAGTGGTGGATTAATATTCGGCGTCATTATCCTCTCATATTAACGAAACTAGACATGTAGAAACATCTGAAATGTTAAGCTATCTCCAGGAATCGAATTCCAATACGTAGGAGCATAATGACGTTCGATCCGCGCGAATATTGACCATGTTGCAGGCTATACGATTCTGCGACACTAATTTGTTACTTATACCTACAATACCAGCATGTCTAGCACGAGAGTGCGCAAGAGTCGCGTCGCGCGAGATATACCTATTGCCATCTTTTTCTTACTGTTCGTTCTAGAAAGAGACGGGTAATCTATCTCACGCGCGACGCGACTCTAGATGGGCAGCGTTATAAATTGGCATTACGTAGTTTTTACAAGCTATTAATGCCTTGGTCGTTCTCAAAAAATGTTTCAATCATACATTTTGTTAGAGTTTTGTTCTATTAGAGGATGGATTAAAAGAAATACTGTTGCGAAAGTATTTAGTGCTAGTAAGTATAGTCCGTATGACCACTCTATCCGATTAATGACTTTATATCCTACAGATAAATGATTTGTTTGAGACATTCAATTGAATTGAATCGTAAATTGTTTGAAACTCTTTCTTTGCTTGCAAATCAGCAATGCCTGGCTACGTAGTTTATAAAAATTGGTCCAGTACTTTTGGAGATTATTTTACAATATCAAGATGGCGTTGACCGAACTAAAGACATTTTCACTGTAAGTCAATAAACGCGTCAACCCATCTTATTTGGAATTGACTATAATATTCTTCTACAGAGTGTTCAAATGATGTTCTTAATGAATAATTATCTAGTTATAATGTGTTCATTATTTGATTATCAGCACAATTTGTAAAATTATGTTTGTAATGGGTTTGTGAATTACATAAAAATAAAGTTAGACAACTTTTGTCCCAGTTAATTTTAGAGAAGCCAAAGAGTTCATTAACGTTTCGGTAGAAGACAAACATTTTTGTTTAAAAATGTTACTCCACTAAAATAGTTATTTTTATATTAGAAAAATCCTTCCTAAGTAGCTTAGATATTTTAAGCGTTGTAGTTATCGTGATTATGTAGTTACCAGCTCATGATATACTTATATATTTTTTAATCGCGACATTCTTTTCAAATATTTACTTGGCTGGCCGCTTCTGGCACACTATACATTTTAAAGAAATACTTAAATAGTTTAGTAAATGCTTGCTTTTTATTAATACGTATATATAATTTTTACGACACTGCTTTTGATACAAAACTATTACCTAAGTATTTCGAGAATATTGACAATAATGTTTTTATAGGATATAGCCAAATGGTGCTATTGTTGAGATATGTACCTATGTTATTTGTTAATTTTATAATTGATATCAATAAACATCGGGATAGTATCTTACTGACGGACCACAATATTTTATACAAAAATGTGATACAATATTTTTTTAGATGATATACAAAATGTAGAAAAAAAAATATATTTTTGTACATATTTAGACTCATAGTCTTGACTTGTATAAAACAAAGTGCCTTGAAAAGTAGACGTAAAAAAGTTTTGAAACTTATTATTGTAAATAATTAAATATTATAACTATTAGAATTGTTGAATACACACTGGTTTTATAGATCACATGTTATTTATTAAGTTTTATTTTGTGATGAATTTATTATTAATTGTTGCTATTTGAAAAGCAAAGCTAATAAAATATTGAGATAAAGAACCACAATTTGCCGAACAAATGTAAGATAAGGCATACATGATACGATAAAACCGTTCTTATGGGCCAATGCAATGAGCGCTGTTACTGTTATTATTGACGCAGGCGTTTGAAAAATATAAAATTATACGAAACAAGGCTTACTGTTAGAGAGATATCGCGCAATGAGACTACATGCCTATCATTACATACCTAATTCTATTCAAATCAGCCTATTTCACCGGTTAATCGATTCCCAGTGTGCATAGTGTAGGTTTTCCGTCACAAAATACGTCTCGACCGCTCCAGCGTTAAAATGTCAAATACTATGGGAACCGTTTGTTGCCGTTTCGATCCGCAAGTGGCGCTGCCAATTCCATAGTAATTGAGGCGTTTACGTGAACGCGTTCGAGACGTTTTTATTATTCGAAACTTACTAGAGGCTCAGTTCTCATTGTGCGCTGCAGCTATCTCACTCTGCCAAACAAGTCTTCTGATATTTAAACTAGATATATTAGTTATTTCAACATTCACATTGTCTATGACATGTAACGTCGTGCAAATAAACTAAAACATGGCTCGGTACTATAGAATGAGATGTGGAAAGTGAGATTGTGAGGTGTGCTCGCTCGAATTATCCAATTATTTAAATATATTTTTTTATATTTGATCACCCTGTACATGTCGATTGGCGGGCCTTTTAATATTAAATATATAGAGAAATCTGTTAAACTAAATATCCAGAACGTCCCTAAAAATATATTATTGTCTGGATAGTATTTATTTCGATGGATTTATATTCATGATAATATTTGTTAAATAAAACACACCATATTTGGTGCTAGATTACTCTCAACGTAATATGAATATATTTTTTGTAGTCCTTGTATAATTTATCCAAACCAGCTATCATATTATTTTTGATAATTAAAATCACACAACACAACAACAAAATAAAATAGAATACGCACACAATGTTGTTGTTGTTATACAATAAAATTTATTCTATCCTATCAACCAATTTGTTGATATTTTAATAAGAATATTGTCACTTTGGCTTGGACAAAAACCAAGTCAAAATAGAGTTTGCTTTGTTCAAACGACAAATGATTCTTAAGATATTGAAAAATAATTGTTATTGGGAAAACCGTCAACATTAAAAAAGGAAAATTTTCAATTTGAAAAATGTTATTGATCTTTTTTTGCGAGGGCGCAGTAATAAAATGGCAGCTTAAATAATTATTACTAGATAATTTTGTAAACATGTTTAAAACATAACACAATGCTCTTATGCATGTAAAAGAAATAATGTTGTCGGATCAAAGTATTTTATATAAGTAGATGTTTTAATATTATAAATCGATATTTGTTATTAGTTTTAGAACTTGTAGATTTAAAAAACGTGATATTAAAAGCAATTTTGTGCCTTAATCCGTACTATTTAATTATATTTTCAAAGACATGCTGTAGCTGAAATTATTTTTTGATTGTATATTAACATTGGATTAAAAAAAAATATTCGAGCGACACGCGAACACTATGAATTGTGTGTTTAATTTAATTTGTATGAGATTATAAAAATATTGTTGAAGTACAAAACGTGAATAAAACAGAATTTAATAGATTATTCGTCTTTTCATTGAATGAACTAACATTAGCGCTCTTTTTAAATTTGTCTTAGATTTTAGGGTAGTTTTATTTTTAAAGGGATATCCGCCATGGACACCAATCAACGGATGGTTTCAGTTCGACGAATCCCTTTATTCCCAGTAGTTCCGTGGCGGAACTAGTGACAATTTTTCTTCGAGATACCTCGTTAGGTACCGTGATAGCTAGACAGTTGAAATTTTCACAGATGATGTATTTCTGTGGCCGCTATAACAACAAATACTAAAAACATAATAAAATAACATTTAAGGGGGTCTCCCATACCACAAACGTGTTATTTTTTGCGTGTTCTGCTCCATATTAGTAGTGGCAACAGGCTTGAAATATTCACAGATGATGTATTTCTGTTGCCGCTATAACAACAAATACTAAAAACTGGAATAATGTATGTATGTCTGTACAATATCGCTGACCAATATAAAGTGACCCCACACTGCGTACATTTTGCTTTGGAGCGGGGCTCTACTTACACTGGTTTAAGATTTTGTCACAGTTTAGGGGTGTCTGGCAGGGGGAAGCAACCGCAGAAAGTGTCTGGCAAATGGATAACGTCATTTCTAAAGATGTTCTGAAGAACATATAAAAAAATTGACCTTAATACTTTAACGAAAGTAAGGTGCTATTTTATACACCTTTACTACCTGATATCTGCCCAAGCAACCACAGTGGAAACTCCATAGTCGCGGGGCGTTCTTACGTGTGTTAGAGCTATACACAGAGAAACTTTCAGCTTTAATAAAATAACGAAGGTCTGGCACTCGTGGGCTCTTGGGCTATTGATTTTAAGACACAGTGTACAAGTAGGTATTTAAAAATAATTAAAAGCAGTCGTTGATAAAGGCTTTATTTCCATTAGAATCTGGTTGGAAATACTCCCCTTTGACCCCAACCCCGGCCCCAGCCCCGGTTTCCTGCAAAAGGATCGAGTAATCCAACATTTATAGGAGGTTCCAGATAGTCGACGTGCAGAACCGCGGCGATGACAAGAAGCTTCTCTTTCAGCGATATCGGAGCTTCTAGAAACCGCACGCCCCATCTAAACCAGAAAACAAGTATGATAACGTTGTAGCGACACTAGCGCCATCTAGTTGTCCTCTACATGATAACTACGACGCACAAGTAGCTAGCGCCAGTTCTAATGACAGCTGTCACATCGTTCTACATCACGCTAAAGAAGTTTCTCACCGCGGATGCATAAATACAACTTCCAACTCTCTTCCTCTGGACTTCGGTCCCCAGGCATAACATCTGCCTGGAGAGATCTCTCTATTATGCCACTCCCCACAACGTTATTGTAAGGTTGCCTTTTTTGCACGTCTAGCACTAGAGCGCAATAAAGTCACGTCACGCGCGAGATAGATTGCCCGTCTTTTTCTTACTGTTTCTTCTAGAAAGAGACGGGTAATACATCCACCACCATCCATCCATCACCATCCTATCCACCGCCACCACCTCCACCATCTTACCACCATCCACCATCCACAGACCATCTTATTTTTAGACCATGTTTGAACAAATAAATGACTGATTACTGATTACTGTAGGCTTATTGTCTAACTCGCTCGCGATCGCCATCGTGTTCGTTTTGACTGTTCTTGTATGAATGTGACAGCTAGCTGATTCCGATGCCAATTGTCAGCCCATAGATGAACTGTCAAAATGAAGACGATAGCGATCGCGAGCCAGTTAGACAATAAGCCTACTGATTACTGGTAGTCCATCTCGCATGCGATGCGACTCTGGGCATTTGAAGATAGCTTACGAACCTAACCTAATTTTACTATCTCTAGTGAGAATTTTTATAACTGGGACATATGTTATGTCCCAGTGGGACCACGAGAACTAACTTAGTCTTCTACGAAACCTTATTAACTCTTAGATATAAGTTTATCTTATTTAACTTAACTTCACTATATCGCGGAGATAGCATTGTAAAGTTCTTCCATACTGGTCTGGGAGTAAAGAAAAAGCAAAGAATTCAATGTACCAGTTGCTTCTCATCCAGCGCCGTAAATCTTAGGAATCATGTTATAGGCGATGCGGCTAGCGAAGCAACCCATCACTATTTTGATTCCCCTTTCCACATATACACCCACAACCATGCTAAGCGTGGCCTTGATGTCTTGTAACCTTAAGCACTGTCTACCCCGTAAGGGATAAAGACGTGATTTATGTATGTATTATCGTATTTAAATGATGCCGGACATAAATATGCGTGCACAAGCCAGTAGTTAGTGCGTAATGAGTGAAAGCACTTATTATTAAATATGTGTTCACAAAGGGCGATGCCGGTGCTGATAGAAATCCGGTATGAGGACCCTTGCAACCTCTTTCTTCAATTCTGTGGAGTGTCCGAACTGCTGATACCTTTGCGGAGGCGTGGTCCTCACGCCCTCGAGTGGCTCGAACATATTTCTTCTGCCAACAAGTGCCACTGGTTCTGTTTGAGTATTCATCCGACATACTTTCATCGGCATAGGTCCAAACATACTGGGGTTGCTCGCTGAAGACATTATAAAAAAAGTTACATTACACGCCGAGGGTGGGGAAATAAAGAATGTCTCAGATCGCAGATCAGAGCCAAACGGCGATAAACATGCGACTTGAGGCTTTCTTTATCGCCCCATGAGGTGTGTACACGATTTTACGTCTTCCTCTGGCCAGGAAGTGGAAATTCCCGCTCGCGTAGCGGACAACAGGTTCGTGCGGTCGGTGCTGGAGTCACCTGTTTGCGCTTTTTGGAAACACTGGGATTCAGTGCATATGGGGTCCAGAGGCCCTGTATATGACATTATGTAAACCTAGGCTTAACTAACTAACATAGGATAAGGTAATGTAAACTAACACCTATAGACTTGGTCTGAAATAAATGTTTGAATTTGAATTTGAATTGCTACATACGGCCCGGCATGTTTATCGCCTTTGGCTAGTGTGACAAGCTCCTGCAATCTGACATCCTTTGTTTCATCACCCTCGACGTGTAGTGTACTATTAAACCACAAGCTAACATCGGTCAGCGAAGAAGTATCATTCCTCCAGCTCTTATCTTTCACAGGTCGATCAGACGTAGGGGTCTATACCCTGTTTGTTCACCCCAAAATTCACATAAAGCGGTTCCACTAGTCCTTTATTACCTGTTCAGACAGCTAATGAATAGGATTCCTTCAACATCTGTGTTCCCTGACAATCTGGCCTTCTTCAAGTCAAGGGTAGATGGGGATTTAAATGCTCACCATTGGAGGTGACGTGATCAAACGCATGTAATATACTATAAGATTGTAGATGCGTTGACAGCTTAGACTGCTAACTTGCTAAGGCCTAGAGGGCTAAGATATTATGGCCCATGTGCCAGTAATTTCTCCGGCAGTTTTATTCTCTTCGCCAAAACATAGCAGCGCTGCTTGGCTGCAGGATTGGTGAGTAAGATGGTGGTAGCGATCCAGACAGACCTTGCACAAGATCCGTAGCTTATTAGGTACGTTAACTTCACGCCAACAAGTACTGAGGAATACCTTCGATAAGCCCGCAACCAGCAACGCCCGCGGACAGTGCGGGGGTGAGTATGAGTGGGGTTAGTAAGGAACACGCACCCACCCTTCAAAACGATTTTCCGATAAGACCGAAACTAGTCGGATCGTCAGTGAAACCTTTTATTTTGTAGTTTACAAGGAACTTACGTCTTATATTCATAATTTGCTGTCTGTTTTCATCCCTGATTGAATAGAAATTTTGTCTCCTCACATGTCCAATCAGATTTCCAGCCGGTGCAAACACCTGCCACTCAAACGATAAGGTATCAATGAGTATGAGTATAAGTATCAGTATGAGTATGAGTATCAGTATCAGTATGAGTATCAGTATGAGTATGAGTATCAGTATGAGTAAGTATGAGTATTCTTTGAACAAATTCGTGTACCTATTCCAGAGATTTACTGATGAAAAAAAACCGATTGTCTATAAAGTCGGTTTACGGACGATAGTTTTACGTGATAAAGTCATAGAAACATCGAACTGCTAGCTCTGACGTCACGCGAGAAGATCGTGCCTCTCTATCGCTGGTTCCGTGCTCTCGCTTGCACACTGACGTCACGCGGAACGTGACGATGAGTCATGCTTTTTCGTGAGTGCCGGCGTTCATAGATTTATAAGACGTTATCACGTCAAAAATTCAAATAATAAATGTTTCAAATAACTATAATCAGGCCGGCCCCATACATTCGTAGCCCTGTCCCGTTCCGTTAACCCTTTATTTCGCAAGTTCGAGCAAGTGTACTGAATTTCGAGCCTCATTAGACTCTTGTTAAACTAACAAAAATAATAAAAAAAATTATACAAAAAGACCACCTTAAAGTATGTTGATTATAACTAGAGATCGGATTATATGCAATAATTATTACGAATAAATGAGTATGAGTATGAGTATGAGTATGCATTTGCATATTTGGATATGCATTTGCATATTTACATGTGCATTTGCATATTTGCATATGCATTTGCATATTTAGGCCATTCTCAGCGGTAAAAGGTAAAATCTGGTTATGATGCATATTATCGGTAGGTACATTAACAATATTTTTCCGAGTCCAGTGCACTCGATCTGCGTTCCGAAATGCGAAAGAGCTACTGCAAAGTCGTCCCTACCTACATATTATGCATATAAATAGTTACTTGTTTATACTTGACGTGCGTGCTCATTGATCTGCAGTTTAGTTTTTTATTTATTTGTGTAAAATTTAATGCGTATACACCATGCCTCCGAAAAAAAAACTGTCTTCGTGGCTATCTGACTTTCCTGGAACATTTGCATGCATATAACAAGCCGTGGTAGCCTAGTGGTTTGACCTGTGGCCTCTCAAGCAGAGCGTCGTGGGTTCAAATCCCGGGCTCGCACCTCTGAGTTTTTCGGAATTTATGTGCGAAAATTGCATATGTAATTTGCCATGAGCTTTTCGGTGAGGAAAACATCGTGAGGAAACCTGCACACTTCTCCGAAGAAATTCAATGGTGTGTGTTAGGTTCCCAATCCGCACTGGTCGCGCGTGGGAACTATATAGCCCAAACCCTCCATACACGGAGGAGGCCTATGCCATGAGGCACGCCGAATTACGCGACAATTTAATAAAAAAAAAAAAAAAAACGACAATAACAACAACAACAACATGTACTTACTGAAATTGTAGGAATAAAAAGGCTTATAAATAAACAAGCTTTTTATGTTGCATATAATCCGGTCTCTAATTATAACCAACAATGCGAAATAAAGGGAAAGCGATGTCCCGTTCACTGACGTCATTCCGTACGGAAATGTATGAAAGTTCCGTATGTATGTGTCCGGCCCGCCACTGATTGAATATCAAATACATAATATGCTCAGTGAGCATTGCTCACTCCCATGGCCATAGTGTAGGGACGCAGATTAAAGCAGGTTGATTGCGCTGGTACACGCTCCAGCCTCATCACCTCTGCGTCTCCATACGTGATCTTCAGTTTCAACGGCAACCGCGGGTCATCCCAGCATATTTTGCTGGGGATTTAACAAACAAATGACAAATGACTGTGATTGGCCGGCCTAAGGTTACACATGCATGACGCTAGAGACAGGCCAGCAGATGTTATCTTCAACAATTTTGCAGACATTGTAAACTTAGTTGAATAAATTAACAACTTAGCTGAAGAGACTATCAACTTAGTTCAAGAAATTAACAAGATAGCTGAAGAAACTATCAACCTAGTTGAAGAAATTATCAATTTAACTGAAGAAACTTAAGAAAATAGGGGCATTTAACTGGTGAACTTGAAATTTAAATAGACATGTTTGTTTCTACCAGAGTGCTTAGTTTAATTTGGTACCATCATCAACCAACTGCCGCCATTATTGCGTACATTCAGCGTCATATAGTTTAAAGCATCCAAGTTGGCCAAATGGTTCGGTACACCATAGAAATAGTATGGTGTGTCGAACTTTTTGGTCACCTTGGATGTTTCATACTATATGACGCTGTTTGTACGAGAGTTCAGAATAGATAATATATAATCGCTCGCTAGCGCAACGTAACTCAGTACCTACCAGTCCGATTGCTTACGTATTTTACCTCGTTTCGTTGGCATCACTTCAGTTGCGAGTTGCTTATTGCCACAAACACTCGGAGAGCACAAACAGGAAGGTAGGACGTTACAAAATTTGGTGCCATTTTTGGTCACCTGAGTAAAGTGTACCTGAGCTCCTCTTCAACGATCGTATAGACCACGGTCTCATCAGGATTCCCCAAGCTGTACGAGAAGTTCCTTCCTACCCTGGTAGTCTTCGTCATCAGCAGCATGGTAACATTCTCCAACTCTTCGAAATGTGAGGGTGGCAACTGAGAATGAAATAAGTTTTTGGCCAAAATCATTTTTAATCCAACACTTTTGCTGTCAATGCTGTATGGTCATTTACCTAATATAAGATATCTCAGAATTATTCCGGTATAGTATAGGTGGGGTAATTTGAAAAGCGGGGTAAGATAGCTCCCGGAGTTACGGACGGTTTTTTATCTTACCCCGCCCGGATTTTCAATTTACCCCAACTAGTAGATACTGATAGTTCGTTCGACGGAACACTTTCATCGTAGTTTTGGCCTTTGACGTACACTCTGAACATCATGAATGTATGGAAACATTTGTCAAGCATAATTGGAAAATGCAAAAAATATTTACAGAGCTTTAAGTCAAACTAACCCTGCCACCTGCTGCAATTATACCGGATTATTTTTTAGAGACATTTTGTATAACAGAGTCATTCAAAATTCAGTTCATTAAAAGTTGTACATTCAACTTTTTTCTAGGATATTGTTTTATTTTCCGTTTGCTACTTAGAATAACAAGCATCGATCCTGATAGGAAAAAATTGCCCCAAAATTCCATAGTCGAAGTAAAACACAATTTTAAAACTTAAAAAAAAAATACAACCGAATTGAGAACCTTCTCTTTTTTTTTCGAAGTCGGTTAATGATGACCAATTGACCATGGTATGGTAACACGGTCAATAGTACCCCCTCTTCTCGTTGGGTGCCAGGAATTCATTAGCCGATGGACATAGTTAGTAAGAAAGTAAATAAATAAATAAATATCTTGGGACAATTGACACCAATTGACCTAGCCCCGAACTAAGCAAAGCTTGTAATATGGGCACTAGACAACGGACAAACATACTTATATAGATAAACCTAGATAGATGGTTAGGTTTAGATGCTTACACCTATAGTCTGGCAGATAAACCACTGCAGCCAGATGACACTTTCAGTGTTGTCAGTTTTTGGCAAATATTAAATAGTGATGTGACTTAGTGAGTGAATGAAAGAATGAACGATGTAATAAAATTAATTTGCGTCATAAATGAGAATTTTCAAAGCGTATTTTAATGAAATGGTTTGTTCAATAAGGTTTTTTTGGATGTTTTCTAGTCAAAAGTGTAAGAGCGCGATTTGGAAATGTGTGGAAGCATGTCAAATCAGTTACCAGTTTTCAACTCATTCCCCATTTTGCCATAAATAAAACAACAATTATCACATTAATATTTTTTTCTACCTTTGTACTTTTACCAAAAAACTTAAATTATTCCGAATCAGTTTCACTGCTGCTGTCTCTATTTACGTGTATTACAAAGTCATCGCACATTTTATCTACTATGTTAATAAGAACCTTGAATGCCTCAAAAGTATCGCGCTTATTTTGAAATATACTAAACTACGAATGTGACATTCATTAAACATTTCGGTCGTTCAATAATCAAATCATTCATTACGTGACCTTAGTCGAGCACTAGTGAAATAAATGTGGTATCATTATTTCGTAAAATGACATTTGGAAGGGTCATCTGGCTGCAGTGGTTTAGCTGCCAGACTATAGCTTGCTTGGCTTGCTTGCACCGAAGCAAACACTGATCTTCCCCCCTGACGGACCTAAACGAATCGCAGCTCTTGACCAAACGTGGAGGTATCTCGACTTGTACCCCGACCTGACCATGACCAGTTATCAGCACTTTCAAATGCTGTAAAATTAGGTACTTTCAAAAGCCTACTCCTCTTAAACGGCAGAGCCAAACAATTTGAAAAAAATAAACACTAACGAGCAAAAGTAACAGGTTACTTTTCATTCAAAGTTCTATGAAAAATGACCCGTTATTTTGGCTCGTGAGTATACTATATGAATTATCGACTCTTATACAACATTTGCAACGCAGGCAATGATAACGTAGGTCGTTTAGGTATCAGCAAAAGTTCGATAAGTATTTAAATAAAGTTCAACTGAATGGTGTTTTTGGCTTTTATTCCCTTTCCCTACTGCTCCTTAACGGTAACGACTTATGAAAAAATATTAAAAAAATAAAGAATCCGGTGTACTTTAAACACAACGCAGCATTTTGTAAATTAATAGACTTTCTCATCAGGAATAACAACAAAACACCGAAAATTTGCAAAAGTCTATGACGTGGTACGTCGGTCGCTTGCTACCGCGTCAGTGCCTTCCATTTTGGGGCCAGCTGGCATGGCAAGGAACGATGGCAAGCGGCCAGACGGTGTCGCTTTGGTGCCGTGGAAGCTCGGTAGGGCCCTGGTGTGGGACGCTACATGCGTAGACACATTCGCTCAGTCCCACATCCAGGCAACCAGCCTACATGCCGGCGCTGCAGCTGATCAGGCCCAAATCCTCAAGCGTCGCAAATACTCCACTCTAAGTAAAGATTATGAGTTTGCGGCGCTTGCGGTTGAGACTTTGGGGCCTTGGTCAGCCGACACGAAAATCTTTATAAAGGCCCTGTCGTCCCGGTTGGTCGACGCCTCAGGGGACCCAAGAGCTGGCGTGTATTTATCCCAGCGGATCGCACTTGCGGTCCAAAGGGGTAATGCCGCTAGCGTCCTGGGAACCCTGCCACAGCCAGCAGGGCTGGACGGGGTGTTCTTTTTATAACTTATAACTTTTTATAGTTAGTTTCAGTTTAGTTTTTAATTTAATCATAGTATATATATTTTTTTGTAAATATGTATATTGAGTAAATAGCTATAGTTTCAGCTAAGAGACACAGGTACCAAATGGTTAGGTTTATTGGACAATACCAATAAAAACTTAATTTGTCGAATAAAGTCTATGATATTCTTTACTCCTCACATGTAAATAAAAAGACAAAGATAACATTTTGAAGGCGCTAGTCGCCTTCAAAAATCTAGAGGAAAGTAATGAAAAACATACCGCCATCTTTGTGCTTATTTAATATGTTTTCCGATCTATACATTCACAATATAAGACTTCATTAAAAACAGATTTTCCTCTATAAAAAATGTTATTGTTAAACCACACGCTTGTATACATAAATAAAATGTATTATTGTTTACGTTTACAATTGGTGACAAATGACAAGGTTGATGTTTCTCAGTTGGGACCTTGACTTATCTACTGCCAGTTCTGTTTCTTCTACTGAGCCTAGAAGAGGTTTATAAGGTGCGATCAAACCGCCGCGTTTACGCAGTGACGTGTTGTATGCGTCACGTTTTCTCCCCGTTTCTTCCACGTTTCTTCATACATTTTGTTGCGATTCCGTCCGTAACGTCACCGTTTTTTAAGCGGCGGTGTGTTCGCACCTTAATATGGTTGTGGTAATATATGGTAACATAGGTATAATTCACATTATATCAGAACCATTGTCTATCTGGTTTTCGACGCAGTTCCTATTTCTTGGTAATTGACAATATTTCAAATTTCTTTATATTCATAAATCAAAAACCATTTCGAGAGAAACACTTGTAGAACACAAAAAAAAATATTTTTGGATTTTTTCGTACTGTATTTTTTGGAAAAATGAGCAAAATATGTAAAACGGGAAATGACGTCTAGCGGCCCGTCCAATACTGCCATTATAAAAATCCTTGTCTTTCAGGTTTCCCTTTGACATTTACAACTTTCACAACACCACTACTTACAGCTGACAGTTAATTCATTCACACACCACTCGGCTTTGTTGCCATCGGAAACACTAGATAACTGTTTGCCGGGCGATAATGATAATATTTTTGCAAGTTTTCATTTAAAATCATATTTTTTGTGAAGTATTTTGTTTGAGTTTGTCAGCTCGTTTTGACGTTCATCGACATTGACAACTACATTCACTGTCAAACTATTTAAGCACATATTTTGTCGGTCAATTAATATAATTATTTCAACGGTTTTTTAAGTGTACGAAGCAAAGCATTGACGTCATTTCGCTAATATTGACGTTTGTTACTTACGTCTTTTCTGCTTGAGCAACGATTTAAATGGATTTTTCCACGACAATAGAAGATTATCACAAATTTATGTAAAAAATATGGGTGTCTTAAAATTGTGCGCTCTTTCCAGCCAGACAATAAAAAGTAGCACTTAAAAAATTGAAATATTGTCAATTTGCCTTTCAGGCAACTTGGGAAGAGCTCCGGCGAAAACCAGTTGGACACACTGTACGTAAGAAAAGTTCCGAACATAATGAAGAAACATATCTTTACCTATACATACATACATACATATCGTCACGCCTCTTTCCCACAGGGGTAGGCAGAGACTACTTTGTTCCACTTGCTACGATCCTGACATACCTCTTTCGCTTCATCCACATTCATCAATCTCTTCATACATGCTCGTCGGTTTCGGGTACTCTTGACCTGGCCTTTTTCCAAAACGTCCCTAATTTGATCATGGAACGTCCGCCTAGGCCTTCCCCTCCCAACGCACCCATTCACACTCGCCGTATAAATCTGTTTAGTTAATCTTCTTTCATCCATCCTCTCTACGTGACCAAACCAACCAAGCACACTTTTTTCTATCCTAGTCACTATATCTTCTTTCACACCAGCACGTTCCCTTATCACACTATTCCTTATTCTATCTTTCAGTGATACACCTTCCATACTTCTTAACGCTCTCATTTCTACCGCATTTATTCTACTTTCATGCTTCTTTTGCCATACCCAACTTTCGCTACCGTACATTAGTGTTGGAACGAGCACCCCTCTGTGAACAGCCAGACGCGCCTTCTTTGACACCTTCTCACTGCTCACAAAGGCGCGCAGCGCTCCATTGACCATGTTTCCTGCATTCACTCTTCTTTCAATATCTCTTTCACACTTTCCGTCTGTCGTAAAAGCCGAGCCCAGATACACAAACTCTTTTACCTGTTCTACTTTCTCACCCGCAATCATAATCTCACATTCTGTCATGCTGTCGTCTTTTTCGAATACCATAACTTATATAAAATGTAATTCTTGTATCGTAAGGAAAAACATGTAGTTTCACTTGTAAATCAATTTATTTACATGCAGACACAATGCCTAACATCCCCACCAGCTATTATATGCACAGCCGGCTCAATGTAGTCCACGATTAGAACCGCAGCAAGGATAAGAACCTTCTCTTTCAGCGACAGAGGAGTTAGTAAGTAGCGCACACACCATCTAAACCAGAAAACAAATATGCTAATGTCATTGTAAGGCAGCGAACCAGATAAAAAACCTCGACGCTCTATGAAGTTTTTGATGCAACAAACTACTTCCTTAAACGCCATAAAGATAAACGTTATAAACTCAAATAATATAAAATGCTATCATTATTTTTCTGTAAAGGCATTATTTGTGTTCAAAAAATCATGGCCTGTGCGCTGCGCTTAGATTTCAAACAATCTGTGTACTTTGCCTATACTGTATACTGTATATTTTAAGCTATTGCGTTGGTGTATGAGTGGAGCTGCTATAACAGTTCTACTGAAGGTAGAGAGAGCACAACGAGCAATTTTAAAAGCCACGACCAGGGGCCTTACCATGACGTCCTAATTCCGACTCAGTTCAAGTTTTAGCTGTCACTTTTAGCACAGAATACGTAATAGTACTAAAGTACAGAAGGCTCACTCTCTGGAGCCGATTAAATAGATAAAAACTCTTGCCGCGAACAAATAAAGCACAATCTAGTTCGCCCCTGTTATATTTACCTACAGCGATAATAGCCTACAGACCCATTCCATCACATTTCCCGCAAAGCATTCATGCAAAAATGAAACCTTGTTACAACGCGAGAGTGCTTATTTTAGTTTAACCGTTTCGATCATGGCCGTTCACGACGTCACCGCGTGCATAATTAAGATTGTGACTTACGAATTATAATTATTGTTTGTACTGTTGAGGGTAGAACGGAGTGAAGCGAGTGAAAGACGATGAGTAATTATTGAAATAGGTAAATGAAAAATAGGTGTGTTGAATGAAATAAGAACAGTTAATAGTTAAATTATTCTTACAAACATTGATTATTTATAATGTATGTATGTAGGTATGTGTAACTCTTTATCCTACTAATATTATAAATGCGAAAGATTGTGACGATGTGACGATGTGAGTGAGTGAGTGTGCATGTTTGTTCCTTCTTCACGCTAAAACGATTCGACGGATTTGGATAAAATTTGGAACGAAGATAGCTGGTACCTACCCTAGATTAAAACATAGGCTAGGTACTTTTTATCCCAGAAATAAGCATAGCTCCCGGGGGATAGCCATAAACATGTCAATTGCTTATTCTACGCAGACGAAGTCGCGGACAGAAGCTAGTTGTACTTAAAACACATTAATTATACAGGTAATAAGAATGTAGGTGGTTTAATTTCGCAATTAAAGGAAATTCAATTTAGCTATTCCTAAAAAGAACTCAAAGTACGATGACCTATACATACATATTATTATGTATAAAATGCTATGTCCTAAATGACTGACTGACTACCTAATTCGGAAGCGCGAGAATTCGAGAATCAACGCATGCGAATTAAGCAGCGCGCGGCGACCCACTGATTGACCGGCCCGGCCAGCCGGGTTTAGTTTTATATCTAAAGTGCGGAGTGGACCCGGCCTGCTTTTAGTATGAATCTGACAGCGAGCGAACCTAAACTGAATCGCATTAAGACATCATGGTAAAGCCCCAGAAAGCCCTTTAGGTACCCTATGACTGTTCTCTACCGTGAATGTGAAGTTCTCTGACAGTAAGAAGTTTGGAAACATAAAATCCTGGCATTTGCTGCCTACACAAAAACCAAGCATCCTAGATAGCTAGCGTAATAACCGTCTGACACGAGGACCTTTGCAAGCACTTTATTCCATTCCGTGGAGTCTCCGAACTACTGATACCTTTGTATATGGGTAGTCCGAGTGTTTTCAAGCGGCTCCATCATAAATCTCCTGCCAATATATGCCAACGGCTCCTGGTCAGCAACGCGAACGACATACATCGGAATCGACGCAAATAAACCTGTGTTGCTGGCAGCTGGGGACAACAGAACGCCGGTCGGTGAGGAAGTACATCGATACTTTATTATTTAGTCCTTTCTTCATTTTTCCCCGTAAAATCATTTACAAAAACCGATACCGGAAACAACCGAGCGTAGTCTTTATATGAGTGCCGCTGCGTCCGTTTTAACATTTTTATTGCTTAGTCTTGTAAATCTTGTAATAAACGATTATCTTATCGAGTTTCCTGCATGATATTGTATGTAAAAAGAAAAATATGAGCAAATGTGGCACCGTTTTTTGGCTTGTAAAAACGAATACGTCGAATACCCTAGGGTTCTGGCAGAATACCAGCACTCTAGGTTTCCTGCAGTATATGCTGAGTCAGCGCCTATTCTCGACATCATCGCATAGCTCTTGCTTTAAGAAACAAAATATATAATATGTAATGTTTTAAGTTATTTTTTCTTTGTGGTTTATCTTTCCTTGTAATTTGAGCTTTGCATATGTCTGCTGTGAATAAAGTTTACATCTATCTATCTATCTAAAGAGAGAAGACAAGAAACTAATCGTTTATCGCTCCTCGAATGTTCTCGGGTCTTCTTACCCACGTAGTGTTGGAGTCTGAACCAGCATCCTTTAAGTCGCAACACCCTGAACAGAGAGGACACGGTCGTGGGCACCAATCTGAACCTTAATTATGACCTTCTGGCGAAAATTATCAGGTTGTTTCCTGTTTCCTTCCACATGACAGTGCTGGAATAGCGTTCGTAGTTGGCCATAGAAAGCGTTGCTGCCAACTCTTACATTATCTACTTAGCTGGTGGTACTTAACAAGAACTAACGGCAGCTAATACGAAAAAGTTTCTCTCTATCCTCATCTTCGACGATATAGTCCATAATATTTTTACTTATTCTCCCAAGCAAGTCTCCAGCGTCAGTAAACACCTGCAACTCATAAACACAACCATTTTTGAACGAGTTTGCATTTTTATTCCTCTAATAACACATTCACTGCCGACCCGAGACAGTGTCAGGTCAGGTGCAATTGGTGCAAACGCACACGTGCGTTCACAAAGCGGACGTCACGAAAACGGGTGCGTAACGATGGGTATAACAACATTTGCTATAATCTTAGTCGCTATAATGCTCATTTGATTTAATTATTGAATCATATAACAACATTTAATATATTTAAATATAATATAATTATGATTTTCTATAACGATCATTTAATCTAAAAATATACAACCACTTGGGTAGGTTCGTTAGTTACCTTGTGACCCTCAGAGCAGAAATAGAAGCCCCGCGTTAGCGGGGCTTCGTCGACTAGCTCTTGAACCTCTTGCACGTGCATAAAACTAAGTGCTACCAGATATGTAGGTTAGGTTAGGTTAGGTTAGAATATTAAGTGCTACTTTTAAAAAATATACCACATGATAGTTATACAATATGAGTTTTATATGAAATCACGATTATACCAAAAGATTATTATATGAAATCAATGTTATACCAAATGATCGTTATATGAAATAAAAATAGATATTTTGATATTATACCAAACGTTTATTATATGAAATGAGTGATTATATCATTTTAAATTATATCAAATGTTTTTATATTGAATGAAAATATATCAATTGTTTTTATACCGATCATTACACACCCCACGAAAACGCATATAATTATGCGTTCCTGGCAGTGGATGCGTTTTTAATGATTCACGGTTAAGTTCATTCGAAATATTATAAACGGTTATTATTATATTTTACCCGTGATCATGATACATGCAACTGTATCGAAATATCGGGAGCTCAATAAAGGTAATCGCGGTTCACATCCCGTTTATAATATTTCGAGTGGATGCGTTAGTAAGAATTCGGAGTGTTAAGGCTAAGACTATTATTATATTCTGTGGTTAAGGTAACGGCCTTTTACCGTGGGTATCGAAATCGACGCCCATCATCGCGGCATATTATAAATTACACAGATTAAGGAATAAATGCGAAAACCGTAAATATGTATGTGTGTCTGTATATATCAGTGACCAATATAAAGTGACCTTACACTGCGTACATTTTGCTTTGGAGCAGGGCTCTGCTTACACTGGTTTATTGATATTTATAGATAATGGTACAGAATCCTCGGTGCGCGAGTCCGACTCGCACTTGCCCGGTTTTTTAACTATCAACATTAGTTCTTAATTTTCCTATTTCTTAGGTGAGGACTGAAAACGAGCAGCTCCGCTGAGTCCTTTCCTTATCAATTTTTTTTTTGTTTTGTGTTTATTATATTGTTTGTTTTGAGTGTGAATATATATTATGTGTGAATATATATATTATTCTATATATAATATTCTTTTATTTAATCTAATTCTACGCGGACGAAGTTGCGGGCAGAAGCTAGTCTATTTATAAATTGAGTTTATAAATTATAATGATCAAGGACGTCAAATCAAAATGCTCAGCTCACCCCCATTTGCATATATCTTGATGTCTTCTCGATTCTCATTACCTTTGCGCCTTTATACGAAACGCTGACTAGGAATATTATTATGCCGGACATTCGAGAAAGTCTGAGAATGTACAGAAGAATATTAATCAGAACAGAAATATGAATCACTGTTGCGATTGCCCAATGTTAAACAACGCTGGTGTCGGGGCACCAGATTTTATCATCAACTAGGCTGAAGAAACTATCAACTTAGTTGAAAAAACTATCAACTTATCAGAATTGCGTCAGGCCCAAACTGAAGGGAAATAGAAGCGAAGCGAAGCGGAGCTCCGTCGACTCTTACGCATTAAAATATTATTACGATCAAGTACGATGCGACTAAACGTAGACCGTCTAATTGAAGAACGTATCGCAATGACAATCCGGCTAATCGTTGAACCGCCGCATTTCGAAAAGGCCCTGTGTTTCTAAACGGCTAGGCGTATATAATACGGCAGATTATACGATTTGACTGCGACATATACCTACATGTAAACCATGGGCCTTACCATGACGTCTTAATTCTGACTCAGTTCAGGTTTTACCTGTAATTTTTAGTACCTATGAATCTGAGAGAGAGCGAACCTAAACTAAATCGCATTAAGACGTTCTAGTTGCCGCAAATACGGCGATCAAAATTCAGTCTGCTTTGCGCCACATTATAGAAAATGTTGCCAGGTTTGGTAATCTGAGTAAACGTTTACCTGTACTGCTCTTCGTCTATGTTATAGACTACGGTCTCATCAGGATCCCCCAAGCTGTATGAGAGTAATTCGTCTCCCTGCCTGTTAGCCTTCGTCATCAGCAGTAAGGTGACATTCTCCAAATCTTGGAACTGTGAGGGTGGCAACTGGGAATCAAAGTTTTTGACACAATATTTAATGCAATATTTTTGGCGGACTACACCTGCACGGTCACCCATCCTGTACAAGATCTCAAAGAAACATTCCGGAATACAATTCAATACAATAACTCTTTATTGAACAACACATTATAACAATCAAAACAGAAAAAAGGTACACAGAAGTAATAAGACACGGAACACGGAATATTTACACACCCACACGGGGGTACACGGGGTATATGGAATATTTTCTGCTGAGCCCTATTTTATAAAGCTACAAGTTATAATTTACAAGCCGAAGTCTCTTTCTGACCCTGTGTTAGATAGAGACTTGTGGCTTTATAAAATAGGGCCCAGGTGGTTGGGTGCGGCGGTTGGGGAAGAATCGCTTGTGGCTACACGCGGAGGTAACCTGACTCGTCCCCTGACCTCACTAGTTATCATCACTTAAAAAACTCAAGAGGTAAGCTAAGAACATACCTCCATCTTTGTACTTCTATTGTGTTCTCTGATCGGTATGTCTAAATTTAAACGACTACATTACAGTTAGTTATGTTGAAATGACTACATTATGATGAGATTTTCGTTTATAGTTTTTTTATTACTGAATCATTTTTCTTGGTATTATTTATTATTGTTTATGTCTACAATTGGTGACAATGACATGTTTGATGTTTCTCAGGACCTTGACATTTTCTAAGGCCAGTTCTGTTTCTTCTACAGAGCCTAGAAGAGTTTTAATGTGGTATGCTTGGAGCCTATCACGCCCGTGGTCCACCTACAGTTTGTCTGCCTGATTTTCGATGGAGTTCCTATATCTGAGTAATTTTCCCTTCGGGCAACTGATGATGCCGAAGTAACCTAACCCCATGGGGGTATGGATCACTATGAGAGCCTATGCACTACACTAGACCCTCACCGATATTATCAGTCACATGCACACTAAACGTAACTAATCGATGGCACGATGTTGCGCCAATTTTTTGTCTAATTCGATTCCCCACGAGACTATAATGCATCGGACATTGAATACATGCAAATACGGTATTATTATTGGCAGGGGACCTCATTTAAATTTATGAAAAAGAAACTGTATCGCTTTTATTAATCTATGTAACAATGGGAGGGAATTACAATGGAGACGTGAGGTGACCATCATTTTTATTTATCGCCTTACTAGCTGTTGCCAGCGACTTCGTCTGCAAAGAATTCGTTTATCGCTATCCCGCGGGAATTTTCCGGGATAAAAAGTAGCCGATGTGCTATTCCAGACTTTTCTCTGTCTATGTGCCGAATTTCATCCAGATTCGTTGGATCGTTCTGGCGTGATTGAGTAACAAACAAACATCCACCGATCCATACTTTCGCATTTATAATATTAGTTAGATTGGCAACAACGATTGGAACTTAACATACTTAAAAATAAATTACGAAATGGAAACGGGGAACAACGGGGAACAACTGGGAATTACGGGCACAAGAGGCATTTCATCTAAGTCCTCTAGGTTGGCAACGGATCTGCAATCCCTCCGGGGTTGCGGGTGTCTATGGGCAGTGGTGATCGCTTACCATCAGGTGACCCACTTGCTCGTTTGCCTTCCTATTCACATAAAAAAAAAAAAAAAAACCGGACAAGTGCGAGTCGGACTCCCGCACCGAGGGTTCCGTATTATCTATAAATATCTATAAACCAGTGTAAGCAGAGCCCTGCTCCAAAGCAAAATGTACGCAGTGTGGGGTCGCTGATATATACAGACATCAGTAAAAATCTCGACTTTAGTATTACTTAACTCATACCGTTACCAGGGTACCGGGGTACGTGATACATCCCAGAAAATATATGTTTTGTATTCATTATTTAGTTCGTAAATTGTACCTAAATTTGTAAACGACACTGAAAATTAGAACACAAGAAAAAAATCCTATATCGTTTTAGCTGTTTTGTCATAAAAGAGCAAACAAACATCCAAACTTACAAACTTTCGCCTTTATAATTTTAGTAAGAAGTAAGATAATCCACCTTATACTATGTATAAAATAAAATGCCCCATCAAACTAGTACAACGTGGTCACCGTACATTTTTAATGTCACGCGCACGCGTCGTTTTTATGCAAAAACGCAAATTTCGTTCGAAATTTGAAACGCCCCATTGTTGCCAGTTGCACATAAAAATAATCGCTATTCTTCAGTTTTTGGGGGAAAAATGCATTTGGATCATGCGAGTAGAATTAACAGGGAATTTTATGCAAGGGAGCGCTTGCCCGGTCGGATTGTGAAGCTTTTTGACCGAGATTTTGTTGTTAAAAGATGCTTGTAACAGTTAGTAAAAAACCGGTCAAGTGCGATTCTTGTTACCTTAGAGGAGGAACCCAAATAGTGATGGGTTGCTAGCCGCATCGCATATAACATAATTCCTAAGATGCCCATTCCCTCGATGGGCTTTTACCATCTGCGCGGGAAAAGAAACAAGCTGGTTTATTCTGTTTTTTCTTTGCTCCTACCAGCATAGAAGTTTTTTACTGTAAGTAATAATTTTTTTCTTTTTGTCTTTCTCTAGCGTTGCCGATCTGTTACTATATTTTAATATCTATGGACCATGGACCCGATATATCATATCAGTTCAGACAAATGTGGCTAGCTTTACGCACTATTTAATAACGTCTTTGGTCTAAATTAAACCTTGATTATAAAAAAAAATATCTTGTCTACTACTTACTTCACTACCCCGTCATGCCTGTGTCAATAATTTTCTAAAATCTTTTCACATCCTCTAGAAATTCAAATCTTGTGATCCTATTAATAATATTCTAAACATGTTGGCTTCCCCTATTCCGCTTCAGACGTATGATCCTATACTAGATGTGAAGGCAGCAGTTCCTGGTACGGATACAGAGGCACTTCTTGAGCCTTTAAGCACAAAAGACACTGTAAGTTTCTTTATTACCCTTAAAATCCTACTAATATGACTAATATTATAAATGCGAAAGTTTGTGACGATGTGAGTGAATGTGTATGTTATTTCCTTCTTCGCGCTAAAACAACTGGACGGATTTGGATTAATTGTAAAGCGATTATATCGTGAAGAGATAGCAATCAGACGGACAGAGAGCCAGTAGATACATTCATAAAAGTAGTAAGAAAGGATGGACATTCCGTGGTCTAGTCAAATGCTATTCGGGTTTCGGGTACCAACGGCTGATTCAAATATCAAACCCATAAGAGTAAGTGAGACAGCGAGATATACCCGAATGGCATACGGACTGTAAATGCACGCCAACACAATAAAACCATTGGCGTGTAAATACACCTCCTTGCACAAAAATCTGGCACTTGCTTTCCGACTTTTCGGCATTATAGCTTAGAAAGTAAGCTTTTGTAACACATAAAATACGAAAACCATGGGTGCCCTTCTTTTGCAAGGGGTTGTACAAGGAACCCGTACTTTGTTCTTGCTGGATTCTTCCACAATTAAATGATGAAGATGCCAAACGAAGTTCTTTTCAATTAGCAACAGGAGTCAGAGTCACCGATACTCCAGGAGCTGGAGCGGGTGGACCGCTTGCTGATAACCAAACGGCTGCATGTCAAGAGCATACTCCTCCTGCGGGGCAAGAGGACCCGGTACATCATCAAGTCGGAAGACCAGAATGTTATCTACACAGTTGACGAAGAGACCAGGTGAGGTGTGATAAAAAGCTGATCGAAACAAATTTTAGTAAGTATGGGTAATACTTTTGAACATTCAATCAGGGCATTTAATGCGAATAGGATCTTGTGCTATTCAAGTCCGTTTGTAACGTTACCACCGTCTTACTTGCTAATCCTATCGCCAAGCAGCAGTATTCCACCATGGAGAATATTAACCGGTGAAATTACTTTCACATCAAACATTCTTAGCTTTCTAGGCTCACTTGCTTTTCTCGTTTTATAAAACTATAACTATTTCAGCTGGTGGATAGGCTACCTCTGCTACGGCCTGCGTCCGCTTCGATTGAGGGTCCTGAATGAGCAAGGAGTGGAAGTGATGAGGATCATCAGACCGTATGCTTGCACCACGCGCGTGTTGCCATGTCAACTGCAGACAATGAAGGTGGTGATATTTGAAGTGGTCTACTGTTGCTAATCACGTCTTTGGACCCATCATCGTTGTCATCATCACCTCCAGCCCCATGTCCCACTGCTGGGCATAGGCCTTCTCTCAGAACGAGAGGGCTTGGGCTATAGTTTCCAAGCTGGCCCAGTGCGGATTGAACTTCACACACACTATTGAATTGCTTCGCAGATGTGTGCACTTCCTCACGATGTTATCCTTCATCGAAAAGCTGTCGTGTTAGCCGGTATAATAGACCACAACAATAGACATGGTCTTTAATGTGATGCAGGTCTACTCTCCCCCTGGAACTCTGCTGGGGACCATCGAACAGCAGTGGAGTCCAGTAAAACCGGTGTACGTTGTCAAGAATACGGAAGGCCAAGAGTTGTTCTGGCTCCGAGGTTAGTATAAATTTAGTAGGCCCTTAAAATATTACGGTCAACAACTTGCATAGGTACATACATAAATCACATTTTTATCCTTTACGGGGTAGACAAAGCTTAAAAGTAACAAGACCTAGGCTACGTTTAGCATGATTGTGGGCGTATACATAGATGGAAAGGGGAATCAAAATAGTAATGGGTTGCTGGCCGCATAGCCTATAACATAATTCCCTCGATGGGCTTTATCATTTGCGCGGGAAGAGAAGCAACTGGTATATTCTAACTTATTGCTTTACTTTCAGACCAGAATGGAAGACACAACAACAAACAACAATTAATTTCACTATTCTAACAAACATTTGCAAAAGAACTCGGTAACGCTAAATTGTTGGCTGGGGTTTCAGGATTTTAAATTGTGCCACCCAGCAGCAGGCCCCTATATCACCAAAGCGACAATTGTCGGTGACAAGTGACAATTCTGATTACATTACAAACTCGAGAATCTACGCCAGTTGGCTTCATAACCACGCATTGCAATTCAAATTGACACTTGTCATTGTCACCGACTAATGTAGACATGGTGAAATAGGGGCCTGGCCATCAAGATGGTGAGCGAAAATGTTAGGAATGTTGTAATAGGTGATGCGGCTAGCGGCCCATAACTATTTTGATTCTCGTTTATCTCGATACGGCGTTCGTTTCGTCGCAGCAAATTTAGTTAGGTTTAGTTTATAAGAAAAAGGGTCACATCAAAAATCAGCGCTGTGGCTTGCTCCAGCATCACGCTGACCTCTTTTGGCAATATTCGGCTCTTATTTGTCGGCTGTGAATGTGTAAGATGTTTATTTTTATTTTATTTTTTGTGTTGTATCGAACTATTTGTCAATAAATGTATTTCTTCTTCTTCTTCTTCTTTTTCTATACGCCCACATTCATGCTGAGCGTGGCCTCTAGGTCTGGTTACCTTAGACTCTGTCTACCCTGTGAGGGATATAAACGTGATTTGTGTGTAATTTAAGACAGCTTGCAGACTGCCCTTTCTTCCAGGACCCTTGCTGACGATCAGCCTCTTCAAAGACGTGGAGTTTGATATCTGCCGTCCAGACGGGACCTTCGTTGGATCCACTAGCAAGCGCTGGCAGGGGCTCACGCATGCGCTGTTCTTTGCTACCATCAGAGACAGGTGAGGTTGTTCTCTTTGATTCATCATCATGTCAGCCGAAAGACGTCCACTGCTGGACATAGGGCTGCCAGGCTCTCCACTCAGACCGGTCTTGTGCTTTCCGCATCCACCGCGATCCCGCGATCCTGATCAGGTCGTCGCTCCATCTTCTTGGAGGCCTACCGACAGCTCGTCTCCCGGTCCACGGACGACATTCGAGAACCTTCTGGCACTATCGGCCATATTGCTGATTTCAGGACTCGAACAATTTATGCGGATAAAGTTAAAATGTCGTCGTATGGACACCGGTAATGTTTGTATTTAAACTTTCGTGTGACAAGTCGCATCATAAAAAGGTGACAGGAGAGGTCGTGAATAAAGGTGGAAACACATTATTAACACGCGACGCGTGTTGAGTCGACACAAATTGTATTATTTTCTATGACCAGAACCACACTATGAACATCCGACGCGACGCCATGCGCATACATTCGTTGCATCGGGTAGCGTCGCGTGTTAATAATGTGTTTCCACTTTAAAATGTTGCACGAGCGGTTGTGTTTGCGACAACCTCACCCCTTTTCTTTTTCTCTCTGATGGTATTGCTGTTGTCGTAGGTTCGGTGTGGCCTTCGAGCGCGACCTGACGCTGCGCGAGAAAGCCCTGCTTCTGGCGATGACCCTGCTAGTCGATTACATGTACTACGATACATAAATGAATTATAACGACCCTTTTGTTTCATTATCCCTCTCTCTCCAATGGAAGGAATAAGGTATGTCCTATTACTATATAGTACAACGAACGGGAAGAATTTAATACAAAGTCTCAGAACTTTTCCGTAATTATTCAGCAGGTTGGGTTGATATTCTTTGTCTCGGTTATTTTCATAGTTGTATGAAAAATATCCTTGCTAGAGACCTTTACTCAGCATTGGGTAGATCAAGGTTGAAGTAGAAGAGAAGAGGAGATGAAAAATATTCTCTTTTATATTGTTTGTTACGTATGTAAAATAAAAGTATTGAAGTAGTTAGCAATAATGAATATTCCCTATTAAAGCTGTATTGTTTCGATTCTATTTAAAATTCAGGGCTATTTTTCATATTTTTTTTCAATTTCACCACGTCTGTAATTTTCAAACAAATATATAAAAAATATAAAAGTTTGCATTTAATATTCCATTTTTGTAGATTGTAAAGGTAGCCATTATAACGGCCGGATATAAAATGTAACAATAATTTTGAATAATGGCCTCAAATGTAGAGAAATAATAAAAATCAAAGTCTACGATAAAATGCAAAACAATTATTTTTCAGCGCAAACGATTACAACTCTAATCCCGTTGTTTCATCGTATACATTTGCTCGAAGTATCGCGTCTCGAACATTAATATTGAAATGAGGGGACATGGTCGTTCGTTATACTTTAAATGCATTCTTTTTTACACCCGAAAATGTCGATTTCTCCCTAAAAATTTATGTCCCGTCCCACCCCTATTTGCATTGTGCTTAAACTTTTTTTTTCTCAGCCAGCAGATGGCTGTAGTCAATGGCGCGAAATTTTGACAGGACGCACCATTTTTGCAACAATTAAGTGACGTAATCGGAAAGAATTCGGCGCGCGCCAGAAAAAGTTAACATTAGGTTCTTTATCGAACCCTTTTCCAAAGGATTGAATTCAATTACGCGTTCGGGCGTCGAAAAAAAATTTAATAAAGGGTGATTTTTACAGATTTTTGGAAATACAGGGGGCTTAGCGCATGTAGGTCAGTGGGTGCAGTGGAATTGAAAGTTCTTTTTTAGTTTTTATTGGCGCGCGTATGTCACGTGTCCGGAGAGCAAGGGTTTAAAAACAACAATGCCTTTTTAGGATGTGATTTAGAGTTTTTTTTAATAGCGTAACGGATTTACTTTTTTGGGGAAAATAACTGTACTTTTTTTAATGTGGAATTTATTTTTTGTTCGGTGATCAAGATTGAAAGGATAGGTGTCAAGAGCGCGAAATTGTAAAATGACTGATTGCATATTATACTTTTATTATATTTGGGTTTTTTTTTTACTCTGAAATCAGTTTACATTTACAGCGCTTTTATTTCCAGATCCTACAACTTAGAGATCTTTAGGAATCGAGCCCTCTTTCCTCAGAAGGCCGACAACGCACCCGTAATACCCCATGAACATTGGATGTCTATGACATGTGTATGTTTGGTACTTCTTCACGCCCAAACGGCTGGACAGATTTGGATAAAATTTGAAACGGAGATAGCTGGTACCCTAGATTAACACATAGGCTACTTTTAATCCCGCTAAATTGCATAGTTCCCGCGGGATAATGATAATCATGTCAACTTTCGTCACACTAAACACAATTAATATTATAAAGGCGAAAGTTTGTGTGTGTGTGTGTGTGTGTGTGTTTTTTATACTCGTAACGTATATAAATCTAACTCTACGCGGACGAAGTCGCGGGCAGAAGCCTAGTTGCTTATAATCACGTTAATGCGGTTTTAAATTAACACAGAAGTGGTTAATAGCGTCATTAATTTTATTAAATAATATCCTTTTACGCTTGTAAAACGATTGACCAGCGGCTGCAATAATACAAATAATTTCTTAGAACTTGTGTTGTAGTTACTCTGTTTATTTGTATTAACTAACATAAATTTACGTCTATATCCCTTACGGGGTAGACAGAGTGTGACAGTGTGTCTAGGAAAGGAGAATAAATATAGTGATGGGTTGCTAGCCGCATCGCCTACAACATGATTCCAAAATTTCTGCCCGTTCCCTCGATTGTCTTTATTTGTATTAATATTGAACAAAATAAGTATTAATTGTTTTTCACTGGTGATGATGATATTGTAAATTAATAAGAGTAATTATCTACCTTCAGAAAACAAATATAAGTAAATAGCGTTTTACAACAAACCGGATAACTCACGTATAAAAAGCCATAAAAGTTTTTATACGTGAGTTATCAGTTTTGTTATAATTATGTTTGAGTTTCATGTTGATAAGTAGCGTTTTCTTTACTGATGTCAAAATACATACACACTTACTCTATTTTGACTTTTTGTAAAAGTACCGAGAGATTGAAAGAGCCTGGCAGTAAGCATTGCTGATTCGTTTCCCTAATTTAAAAAAATATGGGTCAAATTTTGAAATTTGAACCAAAACGTACCTAATTTTGACGAAGCGTGGCGCCGATTTAACCCGAATGACACTGTGACGTCACTAACCCCGTGTCTATTTCAATGTTTTGCTTCCTTTTTTAACATTTAACCCATTTTTCAACAATTCCCCCAACATCCGACAACAATGCTACCCTCACAGTTCAAATGGTTGTCGCGTTTTTGATAAAAAACGAGTTTTTATGTGTTTTTTTTTTAATAATCTAAAGCCGACAGTTGACGCGAATGTAATCCTCTAAAGAGCAGTTTTTAGGGAGTTTTTGTGTAATTTATTTATTGATAATTTTACGGATTTACTTGGGGTCGGTGTGTACATTTAATTAAGTTTTATTTACGATACTTTCGGTTCGTTTAGGTTCAATCTATGATGGTGATTGTCAAGTTTTTGACAATACAGTACATACATAGACGTAGAATAGCGTTCTCTTTCTACATTAAAGTACAAATAGTACAATCAGATTCAACAATATCGTTAACTCTCGGAAATTTACTACTTGTTAGCGTGCAATAGAGTCCAGAGAAGATTTATTAAAGGTAAATAACCGTACGTGCCAAATTACGAATTTTTACTAGTTTTACTGAAACAAAAAATGAAAGTTTACTTGAGATTCCGTTCTCATTAAACACTAGCCCCCTTTGAGTCTATCTAACCAAAGCTGAACCCACTAGTTATTTGATTGGCAACATTTTGTCTTTAAGTGTCTATCTGAGGTGTCATGTTGTGTGTCAGATTGACATTTCTCTAAGAAAATTGCAGCTGTGTGAGTGATCCTGTGTTACCCGCACATGATTTTTTGAAATTGCCGCGCTTTTGCAGGTTCAGCTTTGGTTAGACAGACTCTATTCATAAACGCTCTATTTTTAAGGAATTTTTACTAGTTTTACTGAAACAAATGAAAGTTTACTTGAGATTCCGTTCTCATTATTAAACACTAGCTCTCTTATTCATAAACGCTCTTAGGCTTCAGCTATTAACTTAGTAATAGTTTGTCATTATCTGTCACTTTGACATTTACCTTTCACAGATAAGAACAAACGATTGTAAAGTTAGCAGCATGAAAAAAAAGGGAGTACCTAGCTGTTGCCCGCGACTTCGTCTGCAAAGCCTCGGGAACTATGCAATTGACAACATTTCATATTTCTGAGCCTTTAATTTTAATGGTTCTCTGTATTTTATTTGAAAAGATGAACATGCTGACAGTTTAATTTTTTCGCTAGGGCTTGTATTTAATTTATAATTAATTTATTAATTTGTGCTTATTCTAAAAGGGCGTAACTCCGATACTATCACAGAATACACACTTATCCCTTTGTCTTTTCTCTATAGAAAAAAAAACTGACGTTAATTTCAAATTGTCAATGTCAGGCCCTATTCTCCAATATTCGATTTTCGAGGTTCGCTTCGTGCTGTTCCGCTCATACTAATTATCTTGAGAGTGAGAGAGTAGGGTATGCAACGAACTTCGAAAATAGAATTTCAGAGTTGCCCCCCTTGTACTTTGAAGTTGTCAAAAATACAAAATTATGATCGCTTATTTTTTCTCGTGAAAAAAGCAAAGGCGTTACACCTATCCTGTGGTAGTTTTGGTAAAATTAGGACATATTTTTAATTAATTTTTATTTTTTATAATGAGCGATATTATAATTATATAAACATATTACAGTGATCAGGAGGCAAAATGCTTTCGAACCACATGTACATTTTTAGGTGTTATAAAAATGAAATGTTGTCAATTTTCCGGCATAATAAGTGACCTGTTTTAATCTAAGATCCAGATCCATCCAGTCGTGGCAACACAACTACAATCCGCTGGTGTTACCTACGGTTGATCATGGGTGGTGGTAGCTTTCCATTAGATATATTATGGCCTCTCGTTTTACTTCCTTGTATGTGTTATGTATATGTGTACTTAGTCGAGTAGAATTAAGTTGTGTTAGTGCTCTTGTATGTGTGTGTTTCTTGTATCGTAGAGCTACCGTTTGCCTTTCTATACCTTTTGATAGCACGCTGCTTTTCTTTATAGTTTCATATATAGTAACTAGCGGTCCGTCCCGACTTCGCACGGGTGCAGCAAGCAATAAATATAACCTATGTCACTCAGAGTGAATGTAGCTTTCCAATGGAGAAAGAATTTTTGAAATCGGCACAGTAGTTTTTGAGTTTATTCATTACAAACATTACACACAAAAATACAAATATTTCCTCTTTATAAAATTAGCATAGATATTATAGTAGATAGGATACTAGTACATGGATCCTAATACACAATAGTATAAATAAAGGATACCTACGCCGGGAATTATGTGAAATAATTAAAACACACTCGATTACTTGTATATTTAATTTATTGAATACGGTAGAAATGCTTCGTAGTAATTAATGGAAAACAAATAACGAACAGACGGATCTAGGAACATATACCGACCGCGAAACACCGAGTGGCACTTTTAATATTAAAAAAACGAATATTCAAAAAAATTACAAATGCCAGTGGGTCACAACCCTAATATAAACGCCTGGCTGATTAAAAAAAAACAAATGTCAAACATAACTCCAAAATCAAATCTTGCCATTGACTCGCGTGCCATGAATGTTTTTTGTTTTTCTTTATTCTGCTTTTCTGTTTAATTAAACTTTTTATTAAATAAGTGCTACTCGCTGTCCACGGCAAAAGATTTGGCTTTCTCCTAAAGCCGGAATATAATTCTCTTTTATACTTAAAATAGACGCAATTTGACCAATGCGAATGAGGCGCCCTTGAAAAAGAAGCCGTGTTCGGCTGCCAGTATTTTTGTTCTTTTTATTTCTTTTTGTCTTGTAATATTGGTAACTGTGATACAGATAAGAAATTCGTACGCATTGAAGTTTCAGACAAAGGTTACAGCTTTTGATTTAAACCTATTTTTACTTAATTAATATTGTAAATTCTGAGGTAGTTTTTGTTGTTTTTGGTCGTCCCCGCATTGGTTAAACTCGTAAAATAATTTGACTAGAAATAACTTCATAACTTGAAAAATTATGACCATAATTTTTGGTACAGTCGCACTTATAAAAATAAGGAACAATTTTCTTGTATAAGTTTAGTATAAATGCAAATGACTAGAAATCAATGTAAGTCTAATATTTGGAATGTTTTGACAAGACTGAAAAGGAACTATAATTTTCATACATCTTAGTTAAACTTAAGTACTTAATCAAAGTACCTAGGTACTACTTTAGAAAAGCATACGTAATAAAAATAAAGATTTTCTTTCATAGTATTGGTGTATCCCGACATAATAATATTCAGCCCAACACAGATGAAAATAAATTGCCAAAAAAAATAATTAAATACCTATAGCAAGCTTAGAGTAAGAAATTCCATTGTATTGTTGTTTTTATCCAAATTGAGCATCAAAACAAAACGCGTGTATCTGCCCCTTTCACACCTATAGAATAAGAGCGAGATAAATATAATTTTCGTTTCCAATTTGTTGCTCAATTTGTAACAATAAATTATTTCAGATTTAGAATAAGCCACTGATTTTACAAAAGATAGTTTTTCCGCTTCAAATCAATCTGTGCCTAACACCATATAAAAACCGAACAAACGAAATTATATTATTAGGTATTTAACTTACTTAGTACAATGTATAACTTTAGTTCTTAGACATCTGCGTAGGTGGCAGCACTTTGGCGTAAAGACTCGTATATGTCATTCTCAAGGTCAAACGGTCCGCCATATTTTTTTCCCAATTTATAAACAGCCTGTATTAAAGTTGAAATATTTTGTTACCTACGTACCTGTAGGAAAATTACCTGGGCCCAGTAACATGAAGAAAATTAAAAAAGCACGTGATTTAACTTTATAAAGTCTTGCCAACAAAAAAACGTCACCAACACGCGATTTGATTTAATTGACGTCTCTTAGTGCAGCCGGTAAATAGAATTTAATAAGTAAACATAGGCGTTTAAAAAAATAACAAGATCAAGATAACAAGGTATACAAATTATACAAATTTGTTTTGCAAAACTGATCGAATATGGTGTTACAACCTCATGACTAAGACCCAGTAAAAAAAGTCACTTAAACCGTGGTAGTACCACAAAACACGATATATCACAACAACGCGTGCGACTGTACACACCAGTTTACAAGCATTGTACCTCAGTGTACTTCCTATTTCCTATCTTGTAAAATCCACTATACTTATTCATTAATTTGTACTGAGAAACACCGATATTTTACGTTTATTTTGTACTATTGATTTGGACTTGGTCTGATTCCACAAGGTACAATGCATTAGGGAACTCATTCTGAACACAATTTTCTTTTATACATCATTTACTACATCCAATGACTAGGACGCAAAACGATCCCAAGATTCCGAGTAATAAAAACCACATTTGCAAGCTTAAACGCGCCGACAGACAAAAGTGGCACTAAATTTATTATTAACCTAGGCAGTCAATCGACAAAAGCAACTGAACTAAGTGATACAGACCCAGAACAAGATTCAATAGAGTCTTGATAGTGGAACTAAGATTTTAATTACCTAAACAGTATATTTTCGCCATCAACATTGACTTTATTTAGTTGCATTTCTGTCATAGTTATTGTTCCATTACCGGTTGTAATTCTTTTGCGATGACCGGGCTATGGTTATAATTCAATAGTATCACAAAACTTTGAGGACTTATTAAATTCTTGTTTATGATTCCTTAGAAAATTGGATATTTTATTTTACTCTGAAATTTATTTAGTTTCGGTCTCCTATTGTATTGTATCCAAACACATTAAATATTGCGTAAAAAATACGTGTTGAGAGAGTACGGTTGCAGTTTTATTGTTATTTACTTGGTATGGAATAGTCGATTGGCTGCCAAGGATTAAAAAAGCGTTTTTCCTAACTAGTCACCTTAAGTTTAGTAATAGACGCTAGCGCCCCTGTCGTCGGCAAATGTAAGTTTGCATCGTTCAATAGGAATGGTGGGAACGTTTCGGTTTGCCGTCATGCGTACATATTTTATTAATTTTGTTATTATTTAAAACTTTATTAATAATATAATTTGTTGTAACGCGCGTGGGTGTTTCGGCTCCGTGCGGGGGGTAATTTGGCTTTGGGAAGACTGTTAGGAAGTAAGACTATTAGGAGGTTACCGACTACGGAGATTTTTCAAAATGGCAATAAAAAGTAGAGTTCTGGTTTTGATATTATGGCAACAATCTAGCTGACAATCGTTTTATTGTATCGTTCGATCGTGTTGACGTGGGGATTATTTGTTGAGTGTGGCTAACGGTAATTATTTAAAAAACGATCTTTTGTGAACTTCATGTAAGGTTTAACAATGGCAATGAAAATAAATATAGGATCGTGTTACACACCGCCAACTATAAAGTTAGTATGGTTAAGTTACTGTAAAAATGGTATACTTATTAGTAAAAATTACAATGAAATATTTTAATTTAAAAGCGTCCGTAGTCGGATTTTGATTCGAATTGAGTTACTTTAAAACAAACTGTCTTGTTTTTTTTATATTTTATACCTATCAGTTTTTTTGGTAAAAAGTGCTGTGTCAAGCGTGACCCTGCCAACAAGTATATAATAGGGCTGCGCTTGCCCCGTCCGCAGCCGACGCACCCGCGACCTCTAGTTTTACTATAAATTAACTTACGTAGTTACATAGGAACTTTCTTTAGAAGCTGCATGGTTTGTACAAGCTAACCCCACACTGATCTACCGAATAAACGAATCTGTCACTTTTACCCATCAAATAAGTCTTGTTTATCTCAAGATCGTAACATTGATGACCGTCCCGCACAGCCCTAGCGCGCTCGCGGTACTCATTATTGTCACACGCTTTTTAATTTGCCGACGAATCGTATGGGAGGCTGCTCAGGGTTGTCACGCTTGGAATTACAGGACTTTTTTCAGAGCACGCTAGGGATAAGCGGGACCCGAAACTGCAGTAACATATTATGTTATCGATTACAATACAAATAAGTGTAAATATAGGGCGGCCGACGCGAGCGGGGGGCTGCGCCCCCCGCGCAACAATGACCCGTAGTGCCGCGGCACGCAACGAACGTCGACCCCCCTCACCACGTATCTAATCAAATTTAATACTAAAATTACGTTTAATGTTGATCACTGCCCAATAGTACGTATCTTTGTGCTTTAAGTCACTCTTAGACAACAATAATAGTATCAAGCTAACAGCCGGCACCGTCCGGGTAACGTAGTAACTACTTTGTACTTCGGTAACTCCAAAATATAATTTATACAACAACAGCTAATATAAAACCTAACGTGAGGTAGAGCGGTTATAGTCGTAGCACGCCGTCGGGCGAGGCGCCGACCGAGCGGCGCGCGCCGGCGCGGCGTCGGCGCCGCCACGCCGGCGCGGCGCCCCCGCGCCCAGTGATCAACATCACACTCTGCACTACGACGCTATCGTGAGCACGTACTCACAGGTAAATACATTTAAATAATAATTACGCCTAGGGTGTATTTCTTCTCCCGATCGAAATTAACGTTTCAAAAACTCGTCTCGGATCGACCCAAAGGAACATCGAGGAGATAATAATAAATAATTAAATATATAAGCGGCAACGTTTCATATATCACCCGTTCAATATAATTCTCAATATATGAAGTTAGACTCTGTCAAAACGAGCCGGCCGACGCGGTGTGGCGCGCAGCGCGGCCGGCAGCTTCTCCCAATTATAATTACGTCAATATTTTTCAGCAATCGCTTGAAGGCACACAGCGTTAAATGTAGTCAGTAGAGTTCAGCGATCGGGGCGCGACCGCGGCGGTGTAGTCTCGGCGCGGTCGCGCCTGGTCGGCGCGGCGGCGCGGGCGTTAGGCCGGCGTGAGCGTGAGCGTGACGGTGGCGCGGCGCGTGGCGCGGCGCCGCACCGGCAGGAACACCAGCGCCGGCACCAGGCTCAGCGCGCCGCCCGCCTCCTCCACCACGAACGGCTGCATCGTCAGCGGCGCCCGCGGCGCACGAGGGACCGCCAACAGCGCGCCCGCGCCCGAGTGCGCCGCGCGCAGGTGCGCCTCCAGCGCCGCGAAGCCCTCCGCGCGGAACTCGCAGCGCGAGCACGAGTACACGCCCTCCTCGCCGCCCTCCGCCGCCTCCTCTGCGGCGTCGCCCGGCTCGCTGGGCGGCCGCGGCTCCGGCGGCGCGCCCTCCGCTCCCTCCGCACTCTCGCCCGCCGCCTGCTGGACGTGCGCGCGCTCGTGCGCGAACAGGAACGCTAACACGTCCGTGGTGAACGGGCAGTAGGAGCAGGCGTAGGGCTTGTCGCGCGCCAGCAGGTCCAGCGGGCGCGGCGGCGGCGGCGGCGGGCGCGCGGGCGGCGCGTGCTCGGCCAGCAGGTGCGCCCGCAGCGCGCGCGGCCCGCGGAAACGGCGCGCGCACAGCGGGCACGGCTCGGCGGGCGCGGCCTGCGCGGGCGCGGGCGGCGCCGGGATGCCGTGCGTGTTATGCTTGTGCACGCGCAGGAAGTACTTGCTGCACAGCTCCTTGTGGCAGATGTCGCACGTGACGCCGCCGAGCTGCGTGCCGCTCTCCAGCGAGATGCCGTGCATGCGCTGCATGTGCGTTCGCATGAAGTACTTGTTGCAGAGTTCCTTGTTGCAGATCTCGCAGAAGCTGGAGCCGGAGGAGGAGGCGCGGCGCTCGTCGGGCGCGGGCGGTGAGGCGGAGGGCGCGCGAGGCGCGGGCGAGCCCGGCTCCTGCTCCAGCCGCTCGGCCGCCAGCTCGTTCAGCTGCGAGATCATAGTCTGCAGCTTGCGCAGCTCCTCGCTGGCGCTGGCGGGTGAGCCGCCGCGCTCCTCGACGATCAGGTTGAGCGGGCTGGTTTGTCCGTCGTGCAGCGCCGCCTCGAGCTCGTCTTCACATTCGCGCTTCACCTCCGCTAGTTCTTCCTCGAGCGGCGGCGGCAGCGAGAGCGAGCGCGGCGGCGTGTCGGGCGGCGGCACGAGCGGCGCCGGCGGCGTGGCCAGCGGCGTGGCGAGCGGCGTGCCCGGCGTGCCCAGGTGCAGCATGGGCGGCGTCATCGACTGCGGCGAGCGCTCCGCGGGCGACCGGTGCATGGGGACTCCGTGCCGCCGCTCCCGATGCGTCCGCAGAAAGTATTTGTTGCAGTACTCCTTGCAGCATATCTCGCAGAACGCTTCCGGGTTGACGACGCCGAGGTGGCGGAGCGCGTCGGGCTGGAAGCCGGCGTCGCGCGCGCGCCGCGCCGAGTCCGGGGAGAGCCGGCGGGGGGTGCCGCCGGACTCCTCGTCGGAGGCGCGGCGCGGGGGGGACGGCTGCGGCAGCGGCTGCGGCTGGGGCTCGCCGCCGTCGTAGATCCCGTGTTTGTTCGCGCGATGGGTCTTCAGGAAGTATTTGTTGCAGAACTCCTTGCAGCACAGGTCGCAGTAGGCTTCGGGGTTGAAGATGCGCGGGGGGTCGTGGCGGGGGAGGAGGCGGAAGGCGGCGAGGGGGTCGAAGGCGGGGAGGGAGAGCTCCCCGAAGGCGAGCGCGCTCTTGTAGATGTCCTGCATCTTGGCGTGCAGGTCGAGCGGCGGGGGCAGCGGCTGCGGCGCGCGCGACGGCGCGGCCTGCTTGCGCCGCTTGCGGCCGGGGCTGCCGCCGCCGCTCTCCAGGTCCAGCTCGCGCTTGACCGCCGGCGCGACCGACATCGCGTCACCGCCGCATCTGGAAAATGCAAAACGGTCACGTTAATAACTGAAAGAAAGAAGATATTTCGCTTTTGAAAAGCACCCAAAATATTACATAAACTAAAAACTGTGTCTGCACAAAAGTGACACGGTTGCTGGCTCAGCATTATGGCGTTAGACACATGCAGCACAGATTTTCTGCCAGAACCGTAACTGAAGTATTTTAGAATGCTATGCAAGTTCGAGAAAATGAGTCTGTGTCTTGAAATAAGGGTGCGTTTACACATTGGAATAGGGACGTGTGGAATCGACCAAAGTAGTTGAAATCCACGCCACGTCGTAATTTCAGGTAAGTGGGATGAGAATATGTGGATTCTGACCAATCGCAGCTGTTTGGTTGCTAAAAAAAAACAAACGAATTGGAAACCTCCTCCTCCTTTTTCTTTTTATAAACAGAACGAGCTTTTGCCCGCGACTTCGTCCGCGTAGCATTTATTGACAAATGTCACATATTGCTATGCATATTTGAACAGGCGCTTAACACTTTAAATTTTAAATAGCGATAACTTTTTTTTGCTGGCCTTAGATTTTAATAAAATATACATATATGTAGCCCATAAGTTGCCCTGATATAAGTATTAACTATTTGTGAAAACTGCAATAAAATCCATACATACATACATACAGGGTGTATCAGATAGCCCCTAACAATAATTAACTGGGGTATATAACCATAGCTACAGAAGCTAAAAAAATATTTTAAAAAATTGGAGTATTTTTTTTTTTATATTTTCCATTAATGGTAGAATTAACTGCAATCATTCCTACAGAAAACATAAAAAAAAATTTACTCCAATTTTTTTTTAATATTTTTTTTAGCTTCTATAGCTATGGTTATATACCCCAGTTGATTATTGTTAGGGGCTATCTGATACACCCTGTATATATAGATTAATAATTAACAGACCATCGTTTAAGGCGTACAATCCTTTAAAAACACTTCCGTTAAAAACTAACTTCTCAGATTTTAGAACATAATTAAGGCCTCAATTCATCTTCAGACTATCTAAGTATAGTAATTAATAATTCTCAGAAAATAAGTAACGAAACTAATTCATACATAAATACCGACACATACGCGAATCACGTCTTTATCCCTTACGGGGTAGACAGAGCCTAAGGTGACAAGAACTACAGGCCACGTTTAGCAAGATTGTGGGCGTATAGATGGAAAATGGAAACTAATTCAACAATATTGCTAAACTTTATACCTGCTTTCTTCACGTCGAAAAATCACATGAAAAATCATGTAGTTTTTTTTGTAATTTTTTATTTGTAAATATAGGTAGGTTTTTAGAGGTTACAGGTAGCATAGTTAATTTAATTCATTTTATAATGTACCTAGTCATAGTTTATGTTGTTTGTAGTTTTATTCTAATTAAACGTATGCTGGTTCTGTATGTTTATTATATTACAAGTTCTGAAGATAATTTTGAAATTTATTTAACAGAACATACCTAATAGACATTTTCTACTCCAACATCATTTACTATTTAAAATACACTTACATACATACAACAAATAGTAATTCAATGTTTCAACATTACATTTTACACAATCTTATTCACATTTGTTAAAATTAGATATATTTGTAATCACAATAATTGTTGCAGTAGAAAATAAATAACTATGGTGTTTAAGAAGAAGAAGAAGAAGAAAAAAGTTTATTCATGACAAACAAAACATCAAAATAAAAAAAAACACCATGTTTGTAATTTGTTTTAAAATGTCGTATGTTCGTCTCAAAAAATAAATCAGGATTGACTACAGAACTTGGATTTAGATCTCAAGTATATGTATAGTACATTAGTCACGCATAGTACTTCCAACATTCATGTTTTTGATATGATGATATAAATTTAAGCAGGAAAAAAATACACAAAACACCTACACAAATATCGATTCTTCTAACAAGACTCCAATAAGAAACTCACCTATCGTTCCTAAAATCAATATCTTCCTTCATCTGTCACCAAAGTTTACATTTAGTTCTTAAAACCATGTCACATTCACTTCTTTACATCTACATCATCCAAAAACACAGTCCACCAACACCATAGCCAATAAAAAAAAAACTAAAACACATTCGAAAAACAATCGACGGCCGTTGAATTCGAAAACAAACTTCGACAACGATTTGACAGTCGGGACGTTTTTGAAATTCGAACAGCACGCCGTGCGCGTGCGATCAAAACTGGTGTTTTAAGTAAAAACGCGTGCGGCGTATTATTTCTTTTTTTTTTGTAGAAAATGGCAAAAATGTACCCCACCAGGGTGTGAACCCCTAGTTGTGTTACAGAGGGGCTCGGCCGGTGCATTATGATTGCGAAGGGCTTACATGGAGGAATACTGGGTTTCTTGTAGATTCTTAATTTAATTTTACGGTTATATATATATATATGTGTATATATATATTTATATACGTAGGTGGATAGATGAGGTTTTGATCAGTTTTCATTTAGGCTGTCTAGGAAGAAAAACTTTAATGTCAATTAAGGGTGAGAGCAAAGGAGTGTAATTTTATGAGTATCTTTGCTATATAAAAAATCCAACACAATTTCGTGTCGCCGTGTGAAGGAAACATGAGTTTTTCACTTCACATGCTCGTAAAGTTGTTCATTTTGTGTCGAAAGAATGCTGCACAAAATTGCTTTTTATCCTCTAGTGCATAAAATTATTTCTTCTTTTAAGGCTCAGGCAAGGGCAACTAAGCTTTACGCCACATTATGCAATACACCTTCATTTAATAGACACGTTTTTTTTATGAAATAAGATCAGTTAAATCTTACTTAATCAAAAAAATGTGTTACCTATCTAAATAGAAATTTAAAATTGATAAGCGTAAATTTATGTACAGTCACCAGCATAAATAAGTGATCATTTTTGTACCTTGTCGCTTTCAGTCGTTACATGATTTCGTATGGTTTTTCAAACATGACTTTAAAGTGACAAGGTACAAAAGTGATCACTTATTTATGCTGGTGACTGTACATAAAAAAGTACGTAAGTGCGTGCGTAAAGTACGTGCATCATGGCCATCTCATGATAATATTTATTTATGCGAAATATAACCGCAAAACATACTTCTCAATTAATCACTTATTATAAAAAAAATCAAAGCCCAAAAATAAATTCAATTCCAATCCAATCATTCGCCATAAAAACCACCCCTACACCAAACAAAGGCCGTTGCTTTCCGAAATTTTGGAAACACTATCAGAAGGGCGGCGTTGAGTACATACAGCCGTCCCCCTCGCACCCGCGCGCGCCCTCTCGCTCGCACCTTAATGATTATGATGAATCGTCGACCAATAAATTTCACGTAACACAGTACTGTTATGTCATAAATTTCTTTTTTTTTAAAGATGCAAAGTTTGTTGCCGAGTTGCGAAGTATTATTGGGTATAAACAACGGGGATTTTATGATTCTGCGCAAAGTGAAAAGTTTTATATTAAAATGTTGGAGCGAGTATAATTAGATGAAGAAACGCTGCGGCGGGTAAGATTTTTATGTACAACATAATTTTTGGACGGAAATAGTATTTTATGCAACCGTTACATAATAGGGGTCTTTAAAACACGAGTGTTTAAAGGCCTAATTATATACAGTTGCATCATTACTTTATCTACACACTTATCATATTATAAGTGCTCTAAGATGGGTTCAGAAGCAGCAGGGAAATGACCAGCATTATTACAACCAATTATACTAGGTTCTGTCTACCCCATAAGGAATAAAGACGTGATTTAATTTTATAAGTACTTTCTTGTCTGTAGGTAAAATCTGTACTTTATTGTTAGAACAGTATAGATTTTTAAAGGGTGTATTAAGCGGTTAAGTTCAACGCGTTATTTTATCTACCGTACTCAGAGACATCAATCTCGCGCTCAATTTTGCGCGTGGTAGGGCCTTGTGCAAGGTCCGTCCGGATCGCTACCACCATCTTACTCGCTAATCCTGCCGCTAAGCAAAAGTGCTTTCACTGCTGTGTTCCGGTGAGGAGAGTAAGACAGCCGGGGAAATTACGGGCACAAGAGGCATTTCATCTAACTCCTCTAGGTTGGCAACGCATCTGCAATCCCTCCGGGGTGATCGCTTACCATCAGGTGACCCACTTGCTTGTTTGCCTTCCTATTCATATACAAAAAAAAAACAGAAATATATAATCTGTGAAAATTTCAACTGTCTAGCTATTACGGTTCTTGAAATACAGCCTGGTGACAGACGGACGGACGGACGGACAGCGAAGTCTTAGTAATAGGGTCCCGTTGGGTACGGAACCCTTAAAATTAATTAAGCGGTTAAGTTCAACGCGTTATTTTATCTACCGTACTCAGAGACATCAATTTGTTCATTATTAGCGATCCGTAACAACAGTCGCTCTTACTTAAGTGATCGCTGCTCTTGAGGCAATAATCACCTGACCCGTGCTCCGGCAGGCATTATACGGGGTCAGGGGTCTTATGTTGTTGGTCGTGCCACAGTATATATATAAGCTAAAGCAGTAGGGAAGATAGGCTTACTTTTTGAAATAAGTACCTACGCTCCAATAAAGCGTTAGGGTTGTCGATTTAATTTTTGTTAAATTGAAAAGTTTTTTATTCGTCGGTAGGTAAGTATTATATATTACTTAGGTACTGAAAAATACTTTCGCCTGCTACGACACGTTCGGAAAGCTCTGTTATTAAATTTTATTGTATTAAAAATTCTCATCCGAATGAATAGCTTTCTTAAATAAACTATTGGGAAACATGGACACGGCACTATAAAACTGATTTTTCTAGTTGTTTGTAAATTAATAAACCTAATTTGCAATTTATGTTTATTTCGGTTTTGAAGAAGCCGAGTTCAAGCAGCCGTACACTGCGCCATACGCTCTTGGCATATTTAAAACGAAAAAATGCCCGCTCGTCTCAATGCGCCACGCGCGACTGACAGCACCGCGAGATCCGCTTAGAGGCCGTGTAGAAGCGCGCGTCTATGTGTGCGTTCATTTCGACCGTTTTGTTCGTAGATTCCCTACTGCTTTAGCTTATATATATACTGTGGTCGTGCGTTGACCAGTAGGCTTATTGTCTAACTCGCTCGCAATCGCCATCGTCTTCATTTTGACAGTTCATGTATGGGCTGACAATTGGCATCGGAATCAGCTAGCTGTCACATTCATACAAGAACTGTCAAAACGAACACGACAATCGCGAGCGAGTTAGACAATAAGCCTACAGTCTGACCAGACACATCACTGCGTGTTATGCCTACGAGAGAACGGATCAAGTTATTATTGCCAAGTGCAAGTGCAGTAAAGTTATAGTGTTAAGCTCTAAAATACTGTCTGTTAAGTTGTTAAGTGCATGAAACACTAATAACCTAACCTAAAAAAAGCGACGGATAGCACTCCGAGAGTCCTTCAGCTATGTCAGCATGTTTACCCCCATCTTTTCCACTTACCCTCAAAAAAAAAAACTTGTAAAAGCGTCCTGTGCTGTCTGTACCGTCCATAACATATGTGTTGTTTGTTTTAGGTTTCCTGTCTGGTCCTCCCCCAAAATCAAAATTATTATAAACCGAACAATCTCCTCACGTGTGTAATGTCACTACGTCGACATTGGCGAAATACGCCTTACCAAATCAAAGCAAGGGTGAAAGCCATTAAAAAAAAAAAAAAAAGAGTATTCCATGTGATGAGATGAGAAATAACAAAAGTTGATATTTAAGGAATAAGGAACTAATTGGTGGAATAATAGCTTTAATGTTGTTTCTCTTTTCAGGTACCTAAGACATAATATTAAGATAATAATAATTCAATAATAATAATAATTTATTTGCTTAAAAATAAAAAGGAATATCTGACGAACCCCAAACTAGGCTGAGTCCTGAAGTGCAATAATGTGAAACAAATAGGTGAAAGAAAATTATAAACATGCATTACAAGTACAGAAAGCACAACAAGGCCAAGTGAACGCGACATCAACCGTACGAGCATTAAGTGTGCGTGTGTGATGTTGTATATATATTATGGCTAAGGTTAAAAGTGCTAAGTGTTAGCGAATAATAAAACATCTCTTTTATTTTACTACAACTACAAAAATTGTGTAGAACACACATTATAATGTATTTTCTTGAAATTGTGAAGTACTCAGGTTATTTTACTTAGTAATATTATAAAGGATAGCTATTAAGAATAATATGAGGAAAATAATATTTTCTTAGAATAAAAACTGTTTACGTAAACTGTATATTATACGGTTTACGTAAACAGTTTTAATTCTAAGAAACTAAAGGATTTCACGGCTTTATTTTAGTTTACTTCGATTATACAAATCAAATAAATAATACGATTGCAAAACCGATTAGGTTTTATCTTCTCTTGTAAGTAAATAAATGCTTTATTGTACGAAACCTTTGAGTAGATGAGAGGAACATTAAACTCTATTGTTTACGCAGTAACCACTAAATCAATAACATTTAAATTAGATAAATCAATTGAAAATATCACTACATTATAATACAACAAAATCCTCCGCCGCGTCTGTTTGCGATAAACTCAAAAACTATATAGACCCGATTTTAAGGTTTAGTGTTTAGCGGAACTCGCTTAAGCTATCCCGTGGGAACTATGCAATTTCTTGGGATAAAACTATTCCATGTCTTTCCCCGGAACTAAAACTATCTCTGAATCAAATTTCATTATAATCGGTTCAGCGGTTTAGGCTTTAAAGCGTAACAGACAGACAGACTTACTTTCGCATTTATAATGTTAGTAGGGATTGTTGGAGGTGGATAAGTCAAACTGACTGGGATGCCATTTTTAAACGACTTCAAAAAAGGAGGAGGCTCTCAATTCGGTTCTATTTTTGAAGTGAGAACTTCTTTAGCGACGTTGGGCACTTTTTGGGATGGGTAAAAAATGTTAAACTCGCGTCAGGCGTAAGACGGAGGGAGAGTTTAAGTACCAGGTTATCAGGATCCTCTAATTAAGCTTATTTTGAAATACGAATGAAGCTAGAGTCGCGTTCGATTTTTGAAGTTTAAGTTAATTTCGTCGCTTTAACGTGTGCGTGTGCGTGTGGCCTAGTGGTATAAGGTGTGAAATAACAGTGCGTTCTCTCAAGTGACCGCAGTTCGAATCTCGTGCGGAAAAAGTTTTCTTTTTCTTTTTGCGCGAGTGTGCGTGTCTGTAGTTTTCACTTCTGCCGGCACTCCCGGAGTGCTATTTTTATTTTCTGTGCAAACAAAGTCACAGGCAACAACTAGTTCTTTAGAAATGCATCATTATCTGTACAATTTTCTAATAGACTGCCCCTATCCTTTCGGTTCAGGGTCATCGCAAAGGTCCACGCTCGACCTTTACGCGGTTGGTTGGAGCGGCGAAAAATGAAACGGGGTCGCTTCAAAATAACGCGTTTGGACAGCCCTGGGGAAGGTGAGTAGGTGTCATTCTTTTGTTTTTATGTGACGAACGCGTCTGTTTTTGCCAGCCCTTGTGTCATGGTCTCTACGAATCCAGTTTTAATCATAATATAACTAACTAATATTGTAAATGTCAAAGTTTGGATGGATGGATGGATGGATGTTTGTTTGTTACTCAATCACGCCAGAACGGCCCGACGGATCTGGATGAAATTCGCACATATATAGAGAAAAGTCTGGAATAGCACATAGGCTACTTTTTATCCCCGAAAATTGCGTAGTTCCCGCGGGATAGCGACAAACGAATTCTTTGCAGACGAAGTCGCTGGCAACAGCTAGTCTAACTATAATCTAACTAATATTATAAATGCGAAAGTATGGATGGATGGATGGATGTTTGTTTGTTACTCAATCACGCCAGAACGGCCCAACGGATCTGGATGAAATTCGGCACATAGATAGAGAAAAGTCTGGAAGAGCACATAGACTAGTTTTTATCCCGGATAATTCTTGCGGGATAGCGATAAACGAATTATTTGCAGACACAGTCGCAGGCAACAGCTAGTCTGGAGTATTTTAATCGGTGTCTTAAAATTTTCTGGAATATTTTGACAGATTGGATTAGAGTGAACTAACTTACTATTTCAGGATTTTGTTAATTAGTGGTTGACAAGTGTTTTCTTGTCGATGTTCAAAGTTTACTTCAAAGAACCGACTTAATTTTGATTTCTACAGTAAAAAAAAGCTTTACGTCGCTCTGGGCCGTAAGTAAGTAGCCAGGCAGACCTCAAGCGGTTTTAAAGAAGGCCTCGGGTCGCATGTTTATCGCCCTCGCCTTTGGCTCGCACGACATGCTCCTGCGATCTCAGACATTCTTTATTTCACTGCCCTCGGCGTTTAAATGTGAAATATTCCGGAATAATTCTCAGACATATTGCATGTTACTCGTAGCTACAACCTATACCTATTCGGGTGGTAGGTCCTTGTGCAAGGTCCGTCCGGATCGCTACCACCATCTTACTCGCTAATCCTGCCGCTAAGCAGCAGTGCTTGCACTGCTGTGTTCCGGTGTGGAGAGTAAGACAGCCGGGGAAATTACGGGCACAAGAGGCATTTCATTTAAGTCCTAGTTTGGCAACGCATCTGCAATCCCTCCGGGGTTGCGGGTGTCTATGGGCAGTGGTGATCGCTTACCATCAGGTGACCCACTTGCTCGTTTGCCTTCCTATTCACATTAAAAAAAAATACAATGATCGTTTAAATCAGTCCTCGCCCGCGCGGCTGCGGGGCGCGGGGAGGGACGACAGTGGGGACCTCCCTCGGCCCCCGCGGTAAAATAATCTCATAATAATTTGACATTTCAATGCTAACGCCTTGGAAATGTCCTTTGCGACAAACAACTTAAACTAAGCACAGATGGTCTTGTTTTTTACTGTTCGTATCGTACATTCCTGTCCGATTCACCGGACCGAACGGAATCGGACAACCAATAATCCGAGCCCATTACAATTATCAAAATATTTGCCCAAACCTCAAAGTCACACCCAACACTCCTCATTCAGTTTTGAAGAGGCTATGTTTTTATAGCTCAGTCGTTAACTTTGAAATATCGGTCACCCACCCTAACGGGGTGGTAAGAGGGGGGGGTGTTGGCAAATAAAATAAAAATAAAGGCCCGATTACGGTCGACATTTTATAATGGACGTCGAAATGACATGCGGGCGCCGGCGAGGCGCAGGGGAGGCGTGGAGTAGGAAATGTCATGGTTATTTTGTATTTTTTTATAGCTGTTTGTTAGGTCGGTTTGGTATTTAGTTTTCACTTGTCATGCTCGTTTGTGCTGGATGTAAAGCCAATCAGAGCCTCTAGTGTAAGTTTTCGCATATAAAAACGTCTCGAACGCGTTCACGTGAACGTCTAAATTACTATAAAAAAATTGGCAGCGCCGCCTGCGGATCGAAACGGCAACAAGTTCTCATACTTAGTAGGTACCTATTTGACGTTTTGACGCCAACGCGTTCGAGACGTATTTCGTGACCGAAAGCTTACACACTAAGCACGAAGGCCCCGACAGCCACAAACACTAGAACTTTATAGAAACGTCTCGATTGAAGTGTCAGATGTTATAAGAATGCTTTGCCGCTAGTGGCGCTGCCTGTTTCTAATACGCTTTTTACAGTGAAAATTTTACTCTAGAGGCTCAGAACGGAGTGACTATGTTGAAATGTGATCTAACCTAAGTATAGTTTGATTACGCTTCGATAAATAAATAAAATAGAAATTCCCAGCGCAAATTGGAAAGAAAACTCACCCAACACGGTACCTATGTAATTTAATATGCTTTGACGATCCCTATTGGAGATACATTTTATTTTTATTCATATGTTATTAGAATTATAAAATTTACATAATTTTTTTACACGACTTATTATTTTTGACATTGTATTTTATTTTATTGTTTTAGTGTTTATAATTTATTAAACTCTTATTATTATTAATTTTTGACGATCTCAACAGAAATACTTATATTTGTGACATGCATGTTTTTAAGTATATAATGTAATTTTTGTTGACGTATAAATAAATCTAAATCTAAATCTATGCGTGGGTATAATTACACCCACGTATAGATTTAAATTCAAAACAGTTTTTTAAATAAATAAATACATATCTTGGGACAACTGACACCAATTGACCTAGTCCCAAACTAAGCAAAGCTTGTATTATGGATACTAGATAACCGTTATCTGATAACGGATAAACATACTTATATAAATAAATACATACTTAAATACATCAAGACTCGAGAACAAACATTTGTATTTTTCATAAAAATATCTGCCCCGACCGGGGATCGAACCCGGGACCTCAAGCTTCATAGTCAGGTCCGCTAACCACTAGGCTATCCGGTCGTCACGTCAGTCCGGTCGTTTAATAAGTTGAATTAAATTATAATGAGTAAAAGTTCCGTGAAAGTAATAAAATTAACGACTCTGAAAGCCAAATTTACAATCGTGCATATTTCGTTTTTATAACAGGTGAGCAGGAAAACTACCCATATATTTACATGGAGCAAAGGTATTTTAGTTATCTAACTAATATTATAAATGCGAAAGTATGGATGGATGGATGGATGGATGGATGTTTGTTTGTTTGTTACTCAATCACGCCAGAACGGCCCAACGAATCTGGATGAAATTCGGCACATAGATAGAGAAAAGTCTGGAATAGCACATAGGCTACTTTTTCTCCCGGAAAATTGCGTAGATCCCGCGGGATAGCGATAAACAAATTCTTTGCAGACGAAGTCGCTGGCAACAGCTAGTTTCTTATAAAAAGCGAGCGCGTTTGCAACTCCGCAACCACTCGTGCAAGATAGCTGCGAATGTGCGACACATATGTTTACATTACTTGCGAATACTTACTCAAAAATGTCCATCAACTCTCGAAATATAAAGACTTGTCTGTTTTTTACATGTAGCTATTTTTTGCGAACGTTCCTGAAAAAAAATTGGTTGCCTGTAAAGTCGGTATACGGGCGAAAGTTTTACGTGACAACGACTTTGAGTGGCCTTTCACTTTTTATGTCTGTCTCTCTCGCTCTTAGGCGGGCTAACCATGCCCGAGTGGAAGGGACGCGTGCCTCTCACTCGCTCTCATTGTGAGCGCATAACGTGAGCGGAGCGTAACGCAGTTTCTTGAAGTGTCACCCGGCAAACCAATTTATAAGACGTTGTCACGTCAAAAAAAATCTTTTGGCCTGGGCCTACTTGGCTTAGGTTATTAGTGGACATTAATTATTATACTAATGGCCTTTTGGCTCCGCCTTTTAGCGTGACGCATTCTGATTTAAATACCCCGAACAAATTAAATATCAAATTAATTGCCAGCCTAAATAGAGCTGCCAACTTAAACGCGGTTTTCGCGGAGAGAGGTCGGAACAAAATGGTTTTTAAACAATGACCAGGTTAATTGGAGCTGTTGGTGGTAGTGCTGTTGTTGATAAGAAAGGTCTAGTTTAATTGGTTATTTGTATTCCTATTCAAAGGAAGGTAAACGTCGTTTTTTGGTGTTTTGTGATGGTGTTGTTTAGAAGTTTTAATATTAATACATACTGCCTTCTTAGGTATTTAATAATTTATTTTATTAATAATATCGTAAAATATCCGTTTGGTCCTACTACTTCTGGCAGGAATGTTAATTTTTTTTTTGAACAATAAAAAAAAATTAATAAAAATATTTTTGCGCCAAAGCAACTCTACCCCACCCCAATCCATCACTTTATCGCGTATTTATTTTCAATCGGTCGGGGCGGGAGTCGAACGCGCGCCCCGTCCCCTCCAGGGCCAGGTGGCGGATTTCAAATTTTAAAATTGACAATGACCAACGTATTTTTGACACGAGTAAACATGGACAACACCGTGCCAACTCACTGTTATACGTGCCGGCACGTAAGTCGAACGATGACGAGTCGCGTGGAGGGGATCTGCGCACCCACGTATACCGTATTTTATACTTCTGCGCATACAAGGTCAGATTAGACTTACGTGCCGGCACTATAGGCTAATTTCCGCCTCGGGCCTTACCATGACGTCCTAATTCCGACGCAGTTCAAGTTTTAGCTGTCAGTTTAGTATGAATCTGACAGCGAGCGAACCTAAACTGAATCGCATTAAGACGTCATGGTAAGGCCCCTGCTCGCATCGCATCGCATCGGAAAGGATACGAACGGATGCGGCGACAGCCGAACGCGTCCGGCAGCATGACGAATTTCCATTAAACAGTATGTTTAGTGTAAAGGTGCGCTGCTTAAAAAAGTGACGTTACGGAATCACAACAAAATGTATGAAGAAAACGGTGAGAAAACGTGACGCATACGACACGTCACTGCGTATACGCCGCGGTGTGGTCGCACCCTAAGTCCGGCCACATACATACAGAATTTTCAGACGGTTTCCGTACGGAATGACGTCAATTCGTAGCCCTGTCCCGTTCCGTTATATAGCGATGTCCCGTTCGCTGACGTCATTCCGTACGGAAAAAATTTAACTACACTGACGAGCGAAAATAAAGGGACGCCTTCTATTGAAATTATTATATTTAAATGTTTAAAATGGTTTATAAATAAATCGTATTCATGTATACCTCATTTAATTTAGGATGAGAAACCACAACAACATTATATTGCCGCTCGTGAACTGTAATCTCTTTACGATTTGTACTAGAGTAACAATTGACGCCACGCAAATAAAGTGGCATTAAAACAATTTTATTTTGCGGCTGCCAAACTATTGCACTGTACTGTTTGCTAGGTAAGAAATAGTTGACCAGCCGCAATATAATGTTATTGTGGTTTCTCATTCTAAATTAAATGAAGTATAGGAAACTCAGAAGAGACAATGACAGCTATTCTCATTAAAAAGAACATTATGAAAAGCCTTGATGGCCAGCGTTAGATTCAACAGCTTCCATACAATACAATACAATACAATACAATAACTCTTTATTGAACACCACATATAACAATCAAAACAGAAAAAAAGGTATACAGAAGTAATAAGGTACCATACAAAGTTGTATGAAAAGTGAGCCGTTAATTTTGCTCGTTAGTATACTTTGTTTTTTTTTTCTCAGGATCGTTTACCCTATCGATTTTCATACAAGACATGCTTCCCAGATTTCATTATCAAACTTATTCCTGTTCGTCACGTTCACGTATAAAACGACGAACAAAAAGCGACGAACTGGAATGGAAGTTTTGGGACACATTTTACGATTACGCAACACTAGATAGGATTGCTGATGCGTTGCCAGCCTAGAGGACTATGTCTATATATATTACCTATACTAGCTGCTGCCAGCGACTTCGTCTGCAAAGAATTCGTTTATCGCTATCCCGCGGGACATACGCCATTTTCCGGGATGAAAAGTAGCCTATATGCTATTCCAGACTTTTCTCTATCTATGTGCCGAATTTCATCCAGATCCGTTGGGCCGTTCTGGCGTGATTGAGTAACAAACAAACATCCATCCATCCATCCATCCATCCATCCATACTTTCGCATTTATAATATTAGTTAGATTACCACCGCGCATAGCAGACCCCTATTTCACCAATTTGACAATGGTCGGCGACCAGTGACAATTCGAAATGCAATGCTTTTTTTTTATGTGAATAGGAAGGCAAACGAGCAAGTGGGTCACCTGATGGTAAGCGATCACCACTGCCCATAGACATAGACATCCGCAACCCCGGAGGGATTGCAGATGCGTTGCCAACCTACAAGACTTAGATGAAATGCCTCTTGTGCCCGTTATTTTCCCGGCTGCTTATTCAAATGGAAGCCGGCTAGCGTAAATTCCCGTCGATTTTGTAATGTAAACAGAATGGTCAAATGTCACCGACAATTGTCACTTTTTGCAGAGAACTAACTACTAAAATTACTACGAAGAACTTTATCAGGAGTGATCACCTGCTTAAATATTCTCGAAAAATTCAAGAACACGTAGAACAGTTCAACAAAAACATCAAGAAATCATCCATCAACATCCAAACATCCATCGTCAAATCTCAACACCTAAAACCCATAGAACTGACTATTAGGGTATCCTTCCACGTGACGTGAGGGTCAAGTGAAGGGTCAACGCCCTCGCACGTGGGCACAGAGTCCCTTTCTCAACGCGACCAGTGTTTACGTTAGGACAGTATAAGCAGCTGAGGATCTTACAATACAATACAAATGCTCTTTATTGAACACCAAAACTCAGTACAAAACAATACGGAAACAAAGAACAAAGTAGACAGGCGGTCTTATCGCTTAGTGATCTCTACCAGACAACCAAAAAGACAAAGAAATAAGTTGGAGACAGTTTAAGATCTTGTCAGTTAGAATGTAAATAATATTTAGTAGGGGGTGGTAACGTTCAAAAAAAAATTCTAAACGACACTGAAAATTAGAACGCAGAAAATTCCGAAAAGTAAAGCTATGGGTGGGATGGGAATCGAACTTGGATCCTCATAATTCCGTGATGCGTGCTATACCGCTACACGACCCATAGCAGGTGAGCCTTCGAAGTTTTTTATCTGTACCAGCTGTCACGGTGTTTGTTACTATGTGAATTTTTGTCGCCATGCATCATCTATTTGAATGATAGACACATCATACCAGCTTTTATTTCAAGTTGCTTTGTGTCGTAGCGATCCCAACGTTGGGTCCCACTGAAAAACAGCGTTGCGGCTTGCCGCAACATTATGCTGAGTAGGGCCCATTTTACATCATATCGGTACTATTCTTAAGTATATTGTATTTCTTCATATTTTAAATCTACGTGTATCGAATGTGTGTAAATAAATGTTTCTCTCTTTCTCTCTCAGCGAACTTTGCCCAGACCAAAGAAATACGCATAGTTGCACACCCAGGTTCGAAAACACGACCCTCTCTCAGCAAAACCAATAATACGAGATCGTTAGGAGCGGTAAAATAAAGAAAAGAGAGTGCTCAATAGTGTCAAAAACATTAAACATTACAAAAACAATGAAACTATAGCTGCTTGTTTTTTCTCCTTATGCCTATCTTTTGACGATGCGAGACACACGTAAGCGAAAACTTGGATTAAATTAAAATGGAGCACGTTTGTCTAGCGTCTATCAAATGTCCATTCACTTGAAGACGACCACATTGTAATTCAGTGTACACAGATGTAGGCAGGGAATTCTACTCTTCAGCTGTCTGGTATCTAATAAAAGATGAACAGAAACGTTTTACATGAATCTTAGGGAATACTGACAGCACAAGAATGAAGACCCTGCTTATTATTGGTAGACTTGTGAAAGAAAGGAGCTGGTGGAATATGGTGGTGGTTCATTAAACCATTTTAGATTTAATCGTACCTTCTTCACTGTAACATCACAACTAAAAACATCATAATTTCGCAATTTAATAGCCCTCGCAACACCTCAAAAACCGAACAATACGTTATCATGGAGGCTCCAATTCATAAATCGCGTATGGGTGAACGCCCGTATTCAACAATAATTGTATACCCCAGGGTCCATGTTTTGGGCAACAACTTTAACATCCTTGTAAAAACAGGGATGCAATAGAAAAAGAATCAAGATTAAGTGTATCTTCGGGTTCGTGTACGACATAAGAATAGAAACAAACCCGGAGGCAATTACAAGAATTATGATCGGGATATGACCAAAGGACTATGAAACTATGTAGACTATTTTTATCGTATTTTCATTGAAATCTGATTCCATTTCGATATTGAAAGCTCTTCTGAAATCAATATACGAGTATGACATAACCAAGACTAGTTAATAGCATTAGTCTACCAGGGAATTTATTTACCAACCTAAAGTTCAATGTCAATTGTACGACTATAAACATACATAAATCACATCTTTATCCCTTACGAGGTAAACAGAATCTAAAATAAACAATCTAAAGGCAACGCTTAGCTGAATGTGGGCGTAGGTGGAAAGGAGAATCAAAATAGTGATGGGTTGCTAGCCGCATCGCCTATAACATGATTCCTATTTTCGCCCATTCCCTTAATCAACTAAGTATTAGACTTGTAAAATCGTAACTTGTAGTTTCGAGAAACGCCCACAAAACTGTTTTTCTTGTATCTACAACTTTCTTTCATAATATTATAGGCAAGGAAACGTTAGGCAAACGTGAAGAGTGAGAGACTACTGTTTTTTCAGACGGAACAAAATCCGCACGTACGTATATCATCCACATACCCGGCGCCTGTATTGATTTTACGTCAAAACATTTTTCATTTTATCTACGGGGCCAGCATTAGTTTAAAGATAATGTCGGAAACGATAAGCCAAATTAAAAATATAGTAAAACGTATCAGATATTGACGTTATCAGAAGTTCCGAAAACAGGGCGATGTTTGGGCCCGAGGGGTTTTGTCCTACTAATATTTTAAATGCGTAAGTTTCTGAGTAAGTTGTGTTCATTGAAATGGACCTCCGTAAAGTAACGCCTGATTCAATAAAATAAGTTGTGTATGTTTGTTCCTTCTTCACGCTGAAACGACTGGACGGATTTGGATCAAATTTGGAACGGAGATCGCTAGTACCCTAGATTAAAACCAATGCTACTTTTTATTCCGGAAAATGTATGTATGTATGTATGTAAACTCTTTATTGCACATAAAAATTACACAGTTCCCGCGGGATAGCGATAAATATGTCATAGGTCGTAGCTGCCTCGTTCTTAAATCGCTTGTTCTTAAATGTAGATCGCAATTTGTGGCACGAGCCAAACCGCCAGAGGTGAGTAGTGGAAAGTGGAAAAGCTCGCGTAGCGTGACACCAGAGAGCTACAGTACAGTATAAGTACATAAAAGGCAACCGTGACTGACTGATCGATCAACACACAGCTCGAACTACTGGACGGATGGCGATGTGGCATACACATAGTTATTATGACATAAATGGGTATCCGTTAAGAAAGGACTTTGTGATGGGACCGGATTCAGATGGTCAAAGGCAAAAAAAAAACAGTCAAATTGAGAAACTTCATTTTGTCAAGCCGGTTGAGACGCGTTACAATTCAGACGATGAACATATATTATTTCCTCCCAAACATATATCGAGATCGTACGTTAATATATTATATTACTTTAATGTTTGTTGTGGAAGCTTCTAAGGGGGGAGAGGGGGAATGCAAATATCAATAAAAGTACTGATTCGATTTGAAGGGTTCGCATATATTTGTTTATTACATAACGGGCTCATACATACAAACATACATACACGACATTATGTATCTACAGAATGTATATACAAAACTTTTTGCTGTGGGTCATTAAATTACTCCTAAAAGTGACTTCTTATTACCTCGCAATTATTATTAAAACTAAACAAGGTCATCTACCAAATATACAAGAATGTCAAAAAACAATTCACCCATGGAGGTAAAAGCTTGTCCATAGCCAAGAAGAAAAATTAAAATAAAAAAATAACCGAGATATCACGAAATCCGCAACACTTTTACTTAGATCGTTTTTGTATAATGTGAAAATGACACTAAAGTCTGTACTTGAGCGTTTTTCGAAAAAAAGTCCATGACTATTTCTTTCTAGAATTTAAATTAATAGCTATTTTGGGTTTTTCTTACTCAGAACCGTTTACCGCATTGATTCTCATAAAAGAAAACCCAGATTTTAAGTATGATATTTTGTTTTCCTGTTCGTCACGTACAAAAAACGACGAACAAAAAAGTGACGAACCGGAATGAAAGTTTTGGGACATTTGTGGAGTGGTTTCAAATGCACTCTTATGATTGGTTCAACGCCGGTCTTGGTATGCCGTGAGTTCACGAGCCCTCATTGAATCTACACTGGCGTTCAAAATGACGGGTAGCTTTTCATACTACTTTATACGGAAAATGAGCCGTTATTCTTCCTAATCAATGTATTGGCAAGAGACTTTTAACAATACAAAGAACTCTTAATTGTTTCAATTGTTATCTGTGGTTTTGGATTCAAGTGTAATTCACTTGACACTAAGGAAAAACCACGAAAGCTACTCTAAGTACCTACAGATGTTATAGACGATGCCGCTAGCAACCCATTACTATTTTGATTCCCCTTTCCACCTATACGCCCACAATCCTGCTAAACGTGGCCTTTATTACCTTAGGCTCTGTCTACCCCGTAAGAGATAAAAACGTGATGTATATGTATGTATTGTATTCAAACTTGTACGCAAACCTCAAGTTAGACTACGCAAAACTTACGCAACTACTACACGTCAGTCATAATTTCCCGGGTCGTATCAGCCCGCCATCTTTTAAAAATAGCACAATGTGATGTTTCAAAAACCTGAGATCCTGAACGTTCTCAAGTCACGCAAGTACATTCACATACAAACAGGGCCATATTAATCTAATCACACAGGGTTTTCGGCAAGAATGTGTGAGTCTGCGTCTTTAATAATAACAGGGGAGGCGGCCCCCACCCCACACTAGTGAAAAAAATATATCCTAAGGAAAAACAATATTATAAATTGGACGGCGCGCGTGTGTGCGGAGACGTATTTCGTTCGCATGGCTTTTCATTTCATTTTACTTTATTTTATTTCGCGTACTATTTTCACTTTTATATCGGGTTCAGGGACGGCAATTTAGTCTTTTGTGCGCTGTTGAACCAAATTGTAGCGCTTCGATTCCACTTCTGGGCTCGATTAGTTTTTGTTTCAGTCGATTTCGTCTCTTCCCGCGCAGATGGTCAAAGCCCATCGAGGGCATGGGCGAAAATCTTAGGAATCATGTTATAGGCGATCCGGCTAGCAACCCATCTCTATTTTACAAGCTTCACTACATCTAACTAATATTATAAATGCGAAAGTATGGATGGATGGATGGATGGATGTTACTTAATCACGCCGGAATGGCCCAACGGATCTGGATGAAATTCGGCACATAGATAGAGAAAAGTCTGGAATAGCACATAGGCTACTTTTTATCCCGGAAAATCCCGTAATTCCCGCGGGATAGCGATAGACGAATTCTTTGCAGACGAAGTCGCTGGCAACAGCTAGTAGTATATAAAACAATGTCGCTTTCTCTGCCCCTATGTCCCTATGTATGCTTAAATCTTTAAAACTACGCAACGGATTTTGATGCGGTTTTTTTAATAGATAGAGTGATTCAAGAGGAAGGTTTATTATGTATAATACATGCATAATATGCCGTGCGAAGCCGGGGCGGGTCGCTAGTTAAATATAATTATTAACTTGAAACGTTTGTTTGTCCGGGTGTAATCTTGAGACTCAATTTTGAAGCAGATATCTTCATCCGATTCAGCTGAAATTTTGCATACTTATGTAAGTCGGATGACAATACAATAATCTGGTAGTGGAGTTCTGGTGGTCCAGCCAGGGTCGTCTCCGCAGGAGGGAACTCTTCAACGGTTGGTCCGATTGACTTGAAATTTGGTACACTAATGTAGGCCGCATGGCAATGCAAGTACAGTCAACAAAAAATACAGTCAGCAAAAAAGCTGGTATCTAAAATGAAAATTTTAAATATTTCATTGAGTCAGGCGTTACTTTGCGGAGGTCCATTTCAATGAACACAAAATATTTACTTTGCTACTCCGCTACTTAAGAGGCTGACAACACCTAATTTTGTTGAAATTGATGTTATTTAAACACTTTTTTAAGAAAAACTACACACAAAAAAAATACAAATAAAATATAATGTTAATTTTCATCATATTTCAAACACGCTAGACGGGCTCGATACATAATTGAACAAAATCGGCTCGATAGAAAATAATTGCAAAGATTGGTCTTACAATCATCATTAAACGGTTCTATGTCTTTATTTTTTCGACGTATGCGTCTGCAATTAAAAACATAAAAGTCAACATATTCATACCTAAACGGCTAACGAGTCATATTTCACAAATAATCCATACTTTTGTTTATTTCTTATGATTTGTGTCTTATTTGCAAGATTTTAGACGCGCGCCAAGCTGCCGGAATAGTTTCTTCTCTTTCACTAACAGGCACGTGAACCGTATGTGTGAAGAGTGGCGCTGCTCCAGGTCATTTGCTGTTGACAGCGCCTTAAAGGAAATCAAAAAGTAGGGAGGTTAAGTAGTGGAGTAGCAAGATAAATATTTTGTGTTAATTGAAAATTTTAAGTTAGGTTATTGAATCCCCCCCCCTATTGAATCACACCCCCTCAATCATGGTAAACGTGGCCTTTATAGTCTATTTATTTTAGCTAGATACTAAATTGACAATCATCATCTCCAGCCTATATACGTCCCACTGCTGGGCACAGGCCTCCTCTCAGCACGTCTAGCACGACAGCGCACAAGAGTCGCGTCGCGCGCGAGATAGATTGCCCGTCTTTTTCTTACTGTTCGGTCTAGAAAGAGACGGGTAATCTATCTCGCGCGCGACGCGACTCTTGTGCGCTGTCGTGCTAGCCGGGATGAATGAGAGGGCTTGGGCTATAGTTCCCACGCCGGCCCAGTGCGGATTGGGAACTTCACACACACCATTGAATTGCTTCGCAGTTGTGTGCAGGTTTCCTCACGATGTTTTTCCTTCACCGAAAAGCTCATGGTAAATTTCAAATGAGATATCGCACATAAATTGCGAAAAACTCAGAGGTGCGAGCCCGGGGTTCGAACCCACGACCCTTTGCTTGAGAGGCCACAGATCAAACCACTAGGCTACCACGACAATTGCAAATGTCAAATTGTGAAATAATGATACCAGCTTTTATTGTTTAGTGGTGTACTCGAATCCACCGACAATGTTTGTGGTCTGAATAAAAGAGGTTTGGTCATGTTATATTTTAAGATGAAAATACGATTGTATCATAATCAAGCAAATTTAAAGGTTTATTATTGTTAACTTTCGATAGTAGTGGCACATCACTATTTTTGAATTGCAAAAAACAGGCAACACAGTTAATGTCATTTTAGTATCTAGCTAAAATAAAGGTCTTGTTACCATGGGCTCGGTCCACCCTGTAAGGACTAAAGACATGATATATGTGCAGATAGTTTATTTTTTTGCAAAAATCGTGTATCCTATTCTATTACACAGGGTGATGTTTTGTCCCGAAGCGCGGAGATATCAATAAAAGTTTGATCGCCTGGGACAGGCCGCGGCGCCTCTCTCAACTTGTAAACAACATGTATAAAAGAGCTAGTGTGCCTTTTTCAAAAAAAAATAATGCCTAAATCATCTTTAAAAGATTTAAAAGATCTTTTATAACAGCCTTATTCATAAAAAATCCTTAATTGAGGTTTGATCAGTCGATTAGTTAACAGACTGATTAAGCTTATTTGACAGTTGTTAAAAAGTATGATTCATAAACGCTTGCTAGCAGTCTGTTAACTAATGAGCTGCTGATGGATGGATTAGACGCGTTATGTTGTCATCTTGACAAATCATAGACCAAAAATGGCCTTTTAGTGAATTAAAAAAAAAAATTGACAGCAGTGGCAGCGAATTAGCGGGAAACCAGCGAATTAACACGACAGACTGGGCAGTGTGGATCTAGTTTCCTTTACCTTTCCCGGAGGGAATAAAAACTTAAAACAAAAAAAACTGTTACTACACAACACTGTGTGTTAAAGTGTTGTGTGTGTTGGCCGCCTATTGTTACCTTATTACTTCTGTATACCTTTTTCTGTTTTGATTGTTATATGTGGTGTTCAATAAAGAGTTATTGTATTGTATTGTATTGTATTGTAACTGTCTTGCGTATGGTTTTGCTCTTGCCAAAATCAGCTGTTCACATGCGTGGCAGCCATTTTGTGAGTTAACAGAGAGATAAAGTAGGGTCTACGGTCCGCTAACTTTCGGAAGACTTAACAGACCCTTGATGGACTGATTAGCGCTAATTGACGTTTATGAATCATGTTTTTTTGCATCGGTCCTATAGCGAGCTTATAGCGAGTCTCTAACTTTTTATGAATAAGGCTGTGACTTTCGAGGGTATGAGTGAAAATCTTAGGAATCATTGCTATAGGTGACGTGGCTAGCAACCCATCGCTATTTTGATTCCCCTTATAAGCCAACCGGCGTAGTATCTCGTCGAGTTTGTAGTGTGAACAGAATTGTCACTTCTCACCGACAATTGTCACTTTGGTGAAATAGGGCCCAGCTGGATCCAGATATGAAAATAATTAATAATTAATTATTAATTTACAACTTTCACAACACTTCACACCGAACATAAAAAAAAATGAAAAAAAAAACTATTTCAAATACAATTAAAGAGATTGATGAATGTGGATGAAGCGAAAGAGGTATGTCAGGATCGTAGCAAGTGGAAAAAAGGGAAAGAGGCGTCCCTGTGGGAAAGAGGCGTGACGATATGAACGTATGTATGTCTGGATCCAGTAGGCTTATTGTCTAACTCGCTCGCAATCGCCATCGTGTTCATTTTGACAGTTCTTGTATGAATGTGACAGCTAGCTGATTCCGATGCCAATTGTCAGCCCATACATGAACTGTCAAAATGAACACGATGGCGATTGCGAGCGAGTTAGACAATAAGCCTACAGATTGACTTATGAACATTGCAAGGATAAACAAAGCGAGAGAGAGTGAGCTTAAAAAGTCATTTGTGTCTCAAGAGAGCAAAATAATGTATTTACGGCGAGGGCGGTACATTGAATCCTGAATGTAGCGAAGGATTCTACAATAGAATCCTGAGCGTAAGAGGGATTCGAGTGTTAACGCCCAAGATGGAAATAATTTTGCTTCCAAGTCCCCCGACCGAATGGCCTAATGTTAGAGAACCTGACTATGAAGCTCGAGGTCCCGGGTTCGATCCCGGTCGGGTCAGATATTTGTATGAAAATACGAATGTTTGTTCTCGAGTCTTGGATGTTTAATATGTATTTAAGTATGTATTTATCTATATAAGTATGTTTATTCGTTGTCTAGTGCCCATATTACAAGCTTTGCTTAGTTTGGGGCTAGGTCAATTGGTGTCAATTGTCCCAAGATATTTATTTATTTATTTTATTAAAGTGGCTTTTACAACTTTTCACACCGAACATTAAGTAACTTGAAATAAATAGTTATTTGTGTTACAAGGGAGCAAAATTATGTATTTACGGCGAGGGCGCTAAATTGAATCCAGAATGTAGCGAAGGATTCTACAATAGAATTTAGAGCGTAATGAGTGATTCAAGTGTTAACGCCCAAGATGGAAATAATTTTGTTCCTAAGTGGCTTTTACAACTTTTCACACCGAACATTAAAAAAAAACTAAAATAAAAAAACAATTTTAAATACAATTAAAGAGCAACCAGCGTGGGAAATGGCATGGTTTTACAATCATCAACGTCAAAAAATTGCATTTGTGAAAAAACACTTAGAAAAGACTTGAACAGAAAAGTTGCACTTTGAAACCTCTCGCCAGGGAGCAAATAGTAGATTGTTCAACAAGGGAGGAAAAGAACCAATATCACACGAGGTAACTTGGCACCGGAGCATGCGAGGGTGCCAATATTTCGAGTGTGATATTGGTGTTTTTCCCGAGTTAAACACTACTTTTCATTTCGACTACAAGGAAAGTAAAAAAATATACATAAGTAAGTATATGAGAAAAAATGTATTAAATAAAAAATTAACTAAAATTAATTCAGACATTTGTACAGTTCATAAATGAAAACGTCACGTTTTTCTAGGAATATTTACTCATTTTTTATTTATATTTTTATGTAAAGTTTTACCAAATGAAGAATGCTTTCGCGCCAAATTCGATCTCGCTTTTTCTAAACTAGTTGCATTGGCAGCAAATCAAGTTTTTTTAAAACATAAGTCAATGTGGTTATTGTCAAATATTTCAATATTTACCCATAAACAACATTTAAAATGTTTTATATAGTGATTAGAGAAAAACTGTAGATAAAGTACGTATTTTAGTCAGTTGAACCACGAGTTAAGCGGAATAAAGATGGCTGTGTGGACATATACACAATTGTCATTTACAATGTAATTTTTTCTTAATTTTTTTTTCTAAAACAGCATTAAATCTACGTATGTATAAAAATAAATTAGGTACCTAATGTAAATAAATTATAAAAATAATATTTGACTAAATAGCGTTATAAAATTGTTACCTAATTAATTAAGAAAAAAACATGGATAATTATGCCGTAATGCTTGGCTGAATGCGTATGTGTTCCACTGACAGCCAATGCCTTTATTTTTTTTAATTCATATCTACCCTTGGGAAGAAAATAATAGTTATCCTCCCGTATGTCAGATATGATTTGCCTCACTTTCCGAGTATGAGAGATGAAAAGTTACTTTTCTGAATGAAAAAGTCAATTTATCATTGAACGTTTAATGTGGAACTCAGGAAAACTATGTAACGATGATTGTATGGACGTATAATTTGTATGGTGTCTCCGTGCGCGGTGATACCACATAATTGCAATAAACTATATGACTATGACTATCAATAAAAGTTTGATCGGCCGGGACAGGACGGGGCCTCGCTCGAGTGTATTAAACATCCTGTATAAGAGCCGTTGCCTTTTTAACCACGCTTTTTTGATAAAAAAAAATGTTGCATAGTATTTTAAAATATATAGGTAGGTATGGAATGTTATGTCAAAAATTAAACATTTACGGTGTTATTGCAAAAAAGTTAAACGCGTGTCTGGAGGGGCAGGACGTACCTCGGACACCGAAATAAGGCTGCTTATCTCCAGCAATTGCGTTTCTTCGGATCTTCGTAGTTTTTCTCGGTTATATTGCACAATTAGGGTTTCAACGGCACTTTACACTAGTACACTGCACAACACTTTAATTTTAATGGTTTATATAGATTTTAATTAGTTTTGAGTTATTTTTCAGCAGAAATTATTAGCGTCACTCGCGAGTCATTTGTTGCTTCTTCTTAATTTGAAATCCGGTGCGGTAGTAGGGATGGGATGGGAAAGGAATGTGTTGCTAGTGTAGAATAGTGTTTGGTAGCGTTCAAATTATGTATGTTTGTGAATAGAGTTATGAAAAAATAAAATAATGTATTTAAATATAATCGGCGCAGCCAACTTCGGGGGGCCTAGAGGTTTCCTCTACATTGAAAACTAAAAATAATAACTAATATTAGAGCGGTTGATAAAGTATGAATAAAATAGAGTTTATAATTATTGCGTTGGTAGAGGACAGAGTCGAGTTAATGGACGTATGTACGTTCCAGAAGCGGTTCTTACTTTAGCAACACGCGTGATATTATCCTTTCCAGGATAGACCTCTGAAACAACAGCCAGTGGCCAGAACATAGGATGAGTATTGTCATCCTTGACTACAACTACCGTCCCTACACTCACAGGTTTGGAAGGTGTATTCCATTTATTGCGTTGTTGAAGTGACGTTAAGTACTCCATACTCCAACGTTTCCAATAGCTTTGAACTATTTTGCTTAAAAGTTGATAGCGGGTGAGCCTGTTATCTGAGAGTGTAGAGTCGATATTTTCAGCGGGTAAAAACTTAAGCGGAGTAACATTTAAGAAATGATTTGGAGTTAAAGCTATCAGATCAGCAGGATCTGATGAAAGTACACAAATAGGACGACTGTTTAACAATCCTTCAATTTGTATTAAAATTGTATTAAATTCCTCATATGTGAGGATTTGACTACCGATAGCTTTGAACAAGTGAGTCTTAACACTTTTAACATTAACCTCGCTCAAACCATTAAAGTGAGGTCCATAAGGGGGGCTATTCTTAAATTGAACTCTATGTAGAGTGAGAAAATGAATTAAATCATTTTGACAGTCAGTTGACTGTATGATAGAGTAAATCTCGTTTAATTTGCGTTTAGCGCCAATGAAATTAGTACCTCCATCGCTATACAAAATGGAGACTGGACCTCTGCGTGAAATAAAACGTTTGAACGCGTCAAGAAAGCAATCAGTACTTAAATCTGAAACTAACTCTAAATGAAGAGCTTTTGTCGTGAGACAAACGAATAAACAAATGTAAGCCTTGTGGCTTTTAACACCGCGATGGCGAATGTGCGTTATGAAAAAAGGTCCGGCGTAATCAACAGCAGTGTGTACGAAAGCTTTGACTTGAGAGACTCTAATTGGAGGAAGATCACCCATTGGTGGGTTTGTATTACGCGGTTTTAGTTTAAAACATAAGTTGCAAGCGTGCACTCTTTGACGAACTAAATTTCTAGCAGAAAGAATCCAATACTTTTGGCGTATCAAAGCCATCAGTAAAGCGGGTCCTGTATGCAGGTTTGATGCGTGATAATGATCTACTATAAGCGAGACTATGCGACTTTTAGCTGGCAATAGTATTGGATGCTTTTGATCAAAACTTAACTGCGAATGAGTAAGACGACCACCTACTCTAAGAAGGTTCTGTTTGTCGAGAAAAGGATTGAGTTTTAGAATGGCTTTGCTTGGACAAAGTTTACTATTTTTAATTGCGTTGATTTCTTGTGAAAATGCGTGGTTTTGTAAAAAGCGTATGGCGTAAATTTCAGCGTAATCTAAATCATTTACAGTAATAGAACCGCGAGAGTTAAGTAACTTTGCGAAGCGGAGTACGTATACCAACGAGCGTATAAATTTAAACCATGTTGAGCAGCGTTCGGCGAGATCATTAATAAGGTGAGTATTTTCTATTGAATTAATATTTTGCGTAGGTAACGATATAGTTTTAGTTTCTTGTATTTCTATGTTATCATTGTGATTAATTTTATATTCTTTTACAGGCCAGGAGTCGACGGGTGCGGACAACCATTGCGGACCATGGAACCAGAAATCGTTATTAATTAAATCTTTTGGCGTTACAGGGCGAGAGACGATATCTGCGGGATTTTCTGTACCACGAACGTGAAACCAGTGAGAAGCGTTTAAATGTTCATTTATCTGAGCGATGCGGTTAGCTACAAAAGTATGATACTTATGCGCAGGTGAGTGTATCCAAGTAAGAGTTACTGTGGAATCAGAGAATGCAAATATTTTATTTATGTTACAGCGTTTGCTGAGAACCGTGCGTACTGCGTCAACTAACTTAGCGAGCAGGACAGCAGCGCAAAGTTCTAAACGTGCGAGCGTTTTGTTTGGAGTCGAGACTTTGGATTTCGCGGTAAGTAATCTTACGGATTTTGCAGGCGCATTAGCATCAGTGTCAATTCGAACGTAAATAGCAGCGCCATAACATTTTTCGCTAGCATCTGCGAAGCCAATTATTGAAATATTATGAGTACAATTTATTCCTATGTGACGCGGTATTTTAAGTTCAGAGAGTAGCGAAAGCTCTGCGTGAAATTTATTCCATTTGGAAATTATGAAATCAGGAACCTCATCATCCCAATCGAGTTGTAGTTTCCAGCATTCTTGTATGAGCAATTTCATATATGCTACAACTGGACTGATGAGACCAAGCGGATCAAATAAGCGTGCGGTAACTGAGAGAAGCGAGCGTTTGGTACAAGTTTGCGGTAAATCAATGTTTAGTTTAAATTGAAAATTGTCATCATTAGGTTGCCATTGCATACCTATGATTTTAGTGTCAGCGTTGGGATCATCGTCGAACTTAACAACGAGCGGGCTTTTGTGAGAAGAAGCGACGCGTGACATGAACTCTGTGTCATTTGAGATCCATTTGACTAAGTTGAAACCTCCGGATTTAAACATTGCTACCATTTCTTTATAGGTTTTTTCAGCGTTATCTAAGCCATCAATAGAACTCACATAGTCATCAACATACATATGATTCTCGGCTTCATAAGCGGCAAGCGGATATGAGTCGCGACTGTCCGCGGCGAGCTGACGCACAACGCGCAGAGCGAGGTAAGGCGAACTAGACACACCAAAACACACCCTATTGAACTGATAAATTTCTATTGGAGAATCGGCATCGAACCGAAACAAAATGCGTTGAAACGGATGGTGTTTAGGAGTGAGCTTTACTTGAAAATACATCTTCTCGATGTCAGCGGATAGCGCGATTGAAAACATGCGGAGGTTGAGAAGTAGTTCAAAGATACTACTTTGCAAAATTGGACCTACATATAAAATGTCGTTAAGCGACTTGCCTGACGTGGTTTTACAGCCAGCATCGAGAACAACGCGAGTTTTAGAAGTTTCTCTTTCCGGACGATAAACGGCTTTATGTGGCATGTAATAAGCGTCATCATCTTGAAAGCTATTCGGAACTTTCGACAAATAACCTTGGTCAATATAGGTTTGTAAAGTTGCGTTATAATCCGCGCGTAAATCACAAGCATCAAGTTTCTTTTCTATGTTTAGAAAACGGCGTTTAGCTATAGCGTATGAATTTCCTAATTCAGAAGGTGGGTATTTGAAAGGAAGATCTACTGTGTATCTACCACTTTCATCGCGTGAGTAAGTACTTTGAAATATTTTTTCACAAGATTCATCATCGGGACTGGAATGTTTTTTATCAGGTACGTTTTCTATTTCCCAGAAGCGGTGCGTTAATTGTTCGAGTGACAGCGACTTTGTTTGACAGAAGAACGCTTTGTCAGATTCAGGCGAGAGTGTAGCGGAAGTCTTATGCGAGAGTGTAGCGGGAGCGTTAAGCGTGAGAGTAGTGAGTGCGGATTCATCTTTTAATTGTGTGTGCGAGTTTATTGCGGATTGAGTTTGAGTGTTTGTATTGAGTGCGTTTGAGTTTTGCGGGAAAGAGCGAGTTGTATGTGAGTGTGCGAGATTGAGTTCATCATTAGCGTGCGAGTTTTGCAAGTGAGTATGAGTTGCGTTAGTATCGTGCGTTGAGTTTACAGAGTGTGCGTGCGTTGAGTTTGCGGAGTTAAGCGAGCGTGAGATGCATTGGGCTTTACCCATAGCTACATAACCGAGAGTTGTTTCGATACCTACGACCGACGAGTTCGGTGAGGTCGATTTGTTAGATCCGAGTAAAAGTGGGAATAATTCGTTGCCTATCAGACAATCGATTTCTCCGGGTGCGTAATAATATTCATCAGCCATTGGCAAATTTTCCAAATGAGTTAGTTCCGTCCTATCAATTTCAGCATTCGGCAAAAAATCGGTTATAGTGTCAATAACACGAGCATTGACTGTATAAGAACAGCGCGAGTCAAAACGCGAATGTATTTTAAATTGCGTTATTCCGAGCGAGCGGTTTTCAATCTGACCGATACCTTTAACTACCGACGGCGCGGGAGTTATCTTTAAATTTAAGCGTTCACAGCAAGATTTTGTGATGAAATTACTCATCGACCCTGTGTCGAGGAATAAACGCATACGATTTACTTGATCGTTATTAATCACATTTACAGACGCGGTAGGTAATAATACTGTAGTACCATTATTTGAAATGCGCGCAGGAACAACAACAGACATCGCACGGTTGTTATCAGTATTTGAAAGCGCGCGCCAAGAGGACGTTTGCACTTGATCACCGTGAGTGCGAGCAGTATCTACGGGCGGCGGTCGCGACTGCTGCGAGTGCGATTGAGATGCGTAAGGCGGACCGGCGACAGCGGCGCCGCTCGACTGCGGCGGCGGCGAGGCGAAATGCGGGGCGCGTTGATACCGAGCCGACGGAATGTTTTTGTTATCACTGATAGCGTCTTGTTGGAAATCAGCTGATCGTTGAGCGCGGTTTGCATTCAAATTATTGTTATTTTCGAAGTGCAATAGTGAGTGATGTTTGCGGTTGCAAATAGAGCACCTGTTTGTCGATTTACAAGTGTTTATGTGATGAAAACCTAAGCAGTTTATACAGAATGAGTTTTGACGAACAATATCGTTGCGAGTTTGCACATTTTGACTTAAAAAACGATCACACTTGAATAGCGGATGAGAGGCGTTTGCGTTACATACTTTGCATTGTTGAAATTGTTGAGTTTGGAGGTTAGGATTGTTTTCAAATTTATGGAACATTTGAGGTGCAACAATTTGAGAATGGAATGCTTTAGTTTTAGTTATTTGAGGTAATTGCGGAGCGGGTCTAGAGTATTGTTTACTACTAGTACTGCTAGATTGAGATGAGGACACCTGAGTTCCATGAAGCGCTGTAAGCTTAGATTGTTCACCCAAAAACTTTTTTAAGTCAGCAAACTTGGGAATGTCAATGGTTCTATGAGCTTGTTCAAATAGATTCAGAGTTGGTTTATCAAGTTTGCTTAAGGCAATGTGAGTTATCATAAAATCTGACAAGTTATCAATATTCAATTGTTGCAAAGCGGCTTCAGCGGTGCAAAAGTTGTCCAACAAGTTATCAGCTGATTGACCAGGCTTTTGTTGAATCATTTTATCCAAGTACATAGATGCTTGCACCCTTGTATCTTGGTATTTAGCTAGAAGAGCTTGCCAAATGATGTCATAGTTTTGTGAAGTAGGCGTTATACCTGAGCAAATATTCAGAGCTTTCCCAGAAAGACAACCAATTAAGTATTGAACCTTTTCAGAGTTTGTTAATTGAGTGTTATGATGTATTACACTGCGGAAATTCTCATAGAACACTGGCCATTTATTAGGAGTACCATCAAAACCTGTGAGTTGAAGCGGAGGCAGTTTGATATTAAAATTGCTATGTTTCTGTTCAACCTCAAGCTCCCGTCTCAGAGTAGTTTCTGTTTGCTTAATGAAACAGTACAACTCATCAAATGTGTTAAAAACGCTATAACTCGGTTCTGAGGCTGGATTTTCTTTATATAGCTCAATCATAAGTTTATCAACCGTTTCCATATAATCAGAGCGGGTCTTGTCCAGGGTTTGAGTCCTGGCAAGAAATTGACGTCTATGTACAGAGTCAGAAACCTTTAGGCTAAGGTTATAAACTTCTTGAATGATGACAAACAAGCTTTGTCGTTTTCTTTCAAGGAATTTAATCATGATGTTTTCCTCACTTGAACTAGTGCCTGTTTTTTGGTCTGTGCCTCCCATTGTGGCGACAAAATGCGAAATTTACAATGAAAATATTACAATATGTGTCAACTGAGCACTAATTGAAGTTTGGAATAATATTTTACACAGAAATATTTAGAAATCCTAGTTGGCGGTGCGTATATAACAATATGGCGGGTATGTATGCGAGCGGTGCGTTGAGAAATTATTTACAAGAAATAAGTATGAAATACGCGAGATGATCGGTAATAGATACTTTAAACTTGAGTTTATATATAGTTGTCGAGAAATAAATGGTATTTACAACAAAACATAATACTATTTGCGTGATTAGAACAAAATAAAGTTGGGCGAAGCGTGTGAGAAAAAATGGCGGAACAAACTTGAAATTGGGTTTTTGCGTATTTGAGTAATTAAATGAGTAGCGTGTGTGTATCGTGGAGGATTATAGGACTGAGGGAAAGGATTCAGGATCGAAGGACCAGACTTGGAGGGGCAGGACGTACCTCGGACACCGAAATAAGGCTGCTTATCTCCAGCAATTGCGTTTCTTCGGATCTTCGTAGTTTTTCTCGGTTATATTGCACAATTAGGGTTTCAACGGCACTTTACACTAGTACACTGCACAACACTTTAATTTTAATGGTTTATATAGATTTTAATTAGTTTTGAGTTATTTTTCAGCAGAAATTATTAGCGTCACTCGCGAGTCATTTGTTGCTTCTTCTTAATTTGAAATCCGGTGCGGTAGTAGGGATGGGATGGGAAAGGAATGTGTTGCTAGTGTAGAATAGTGTTTGGTAGCGTTCAAATTATGTATGTTTGTGAATAGAGTTATGAAAAAATAAAATAATGTATTTAAATATAATCGGCGCAGCCACGTGTCTAAAAAACAATCTGTTTCTTTATATTTGTACTTGTACAATAAAATATTACTTACTCTCACTCTCAAAATAATGACTATTAGTATGAGCGGAACAGCACGAAGCGAACCTCGAAAATCGAATATTGGAGAATAGGGCCTGACATTGACAATTTGAAATTAACGTCAGTTTTTTTTTCTACAGAGAATAGACAAAGGGATAATAAGTGTGTATTCTGTGATAGTATCGGAGTTACGCCCTTTTAGAATAAGCAAAAATTAATAAATTAATTATAAATTAAATACAAGCCCTAGCGAAAAAATTAAACTGTCAGCATGTTCATCTTTTCAAACAAAATACAGAGAACCATTAAAATTACAGACTCAGAAATATGAAATGTTGTCAATTGTAACTTAAGGCGCTATCTCTTAAGAAAACGTTAACCTAACTCTAAATACACCGAACTTTCACTTAGTCGCATGTACAGTATAACAAGTACAGCAACCGTTACACTCCTTTATTTTTATGTAAATAAGGAAACCGCTGTTCAATAATTGCGGTTTTCTCGATATTTGGCTTGTTATTACATTTTTAAACCACAAAGCAATCAATTTACCACGAATTAACTGTTAAACAAACAAACTGCGGCCTCGAGCATTTGAACTTTATTGAAATAGGTTATGCTTGTTTTTACTTAACACGACTTACCTTATTTAAATGTCAAAGTACCGGTAAAACCGGTTTTTATATGTTAAATAAAAGCTGAGCATTGCAAGTTCAATGAAAGCAGTCGAGGGCATAAATATCGATACAACTATCTCGTCATATATTAAGTCACCGATCTTATTGTTTCTGGCATAAATATAGATGTTTTTGACGTCTTGGTAACGTACCTATGTTATATTTACGCCCTTGACTGTATATATACTTAGGTGGAATCTTGCAACTCAATTTCGAAGGAGATATCGACAATATAGGATATATTTTATCCCGAAAAACTGCATATCTCCCGCGGGATAGCGATAAACGAATTCTACGCAGACGGAGGCGGGGGCAACAGCTAGTCATTAATAAATTCATCATTATGAAATGAAACAGACATGAATGAGAAAAAACTTTATATTCAAATAATCAGATATTAAATATAGCTCTCGGCCTATTTTCTTAGGCAGTACAAGATAGTGAATACTTTTCTCAAAGGGACAGGGGGCGGTTCATCTGTCTTGTTCACTCCATTCATTATAGAAAGGGACAGCTTCAACTATCCAGTCTAAATAGGATCGCAGATGCTTTGTAATGAACAGTGAAAAATGATTCAAAAAATGCCTCTATCAATTTATATCTCTGTGGAACTATGTCTCATTTTTTTTATTATTTTGTACATAATCTAACTAATATTATAAATGCGAAAGTGTGAATGGATAATGGATGGATGGATGGATGGATGGATGGATGGAGGGATGTTTGTATGTTACTCAATCACGCCAGAACGGCCCAACGGATCTGGATGAAATTCGGCGCTTAGATAGAGAAAGGTCTGGAATAGCACATAGGCTACTTTTTATTCCGGAAAATTGCGTAGTTCCCGCGGGATAGCGATAAACGAATTCTTTGCAGACGAAGTCGCTGGGAACAGCTAGTTATGACATAAATGGGTATCCGTTAAGAAAGGACTTTGTGATGGGACCGGATTCAGATGGGATATATATATATTTATAGTTTGTGTATTTTTATATTTCTTTATGCATAGTGCCATTCATTAAGTCTTGAGGATTTATCATAATTAATCTTTTACAACTTAGAAGGTAATAAGAACCACGATGGGCGTCATCGCGAATGGCATCTAAATACTACTAAACTAAGGTCGAAAATCCTTGGCATGTCACAATAACATTAAATTTTAAAATTTAAAACCCCCACGCATTGATCGATTAAGTAATACATTAAAAAAATATGCCAAAAATGCGTTACATCATTTAGACGACCGGATAGCCTAGTGGTTAGCGACCCTGACTATGAAGCTAGAGGTCCCGGGTTCGAATCCCGGTAGGGGCAGGCATTTGTATGATGAACACGAATGTTTGTGCCCGAGTCATGGATGTTGTATGTATTTAAGTATGTATTTATCTACATTATATAAGTATGTTTATCCGTTGCCTGGTACCCATAGTACAAGCTTTGCTTAGTTTGGGACTGGGTCAAATGGTGTAATTTGTCCCATGATATTTATTTATTTATTTATTTATCATTTTGGTAACGACCGCATCAAAATCGATCCATTCGCTTGAGAGCTACGATGCCACAAACAGATTCACACATACACACATACACACAGACATCGACGACAAGCTTATAACTTCCCTCTTTTTGCATCGGGGTTTAAAAAATAATGTCAATAAGGCGTTGCTGTCACCTTGAAAGTTTGACTAAAGTCGACAATTTCATTTGATATGAAGTTGGATGAAAATTGATAGACCAGCTATTTGGCCGGCCGGTGAGGGCATAAATATCGATACCCATCATATCTAATACTTATATGTGTCACCGGCCTTATTGTTTGTGGCATACAGGGTGTATCAGACACCCCCTAACAATAATCAACTGGGGGTATATAACCATAGCTACAGAAGCTAAAAAAAATATGAAAAAAATGGAGTAATTTTTTTTTTTATAGGAATGGTAGTATTAACTGCAACTGTAACCTATAGAAAAAAATAAATTACTCCAATTTTTTTTTAAATATTTTTTTTAGCTTCTATAGCTATGGTTATATACCCCAGTGGATTATTGTTAGGGGGTGTCTGATACACCCTGTATAAAGGTGTATATGTTTTTGACGTCTTGATAACGTACATAATTTATGCCCTTGACATAAATAATTAAGTACGAAGTGAATTTTGTTTGGAGTTTTCAATACACACTGGACCCGCGTGAGACAAACCCTCTTATTTTAAAAGAGGCCTGTTCCCAGCAGTGAGATGAATACGGAGACTGTATAAAATAGATACCTATATGTAGAATGCGGAAAGTTACAAAACGCGCCCCATCGATCTAAAGACTTTATTTCTATTATATTACTTAACTTAACATACAGTTAGTTACTTTCATCAAATAAAAATACTAATACCTAGTAGTGGAATTTGTTCATTTGTAGATTATCTAGTGTATTGAAATTTGAACTAAATTATTAATTAAATGAAATGAAATGAAATTTTTATTTATCAAAGCGGATGTACAAAATTGGTCTTGAGGATTGGGTTTAATAATAAGTCCTAGAGTCCTTGCTTAATTTTCTTAACAAGATCGTTGTTATACGAGAAATGAACGGTAATATATAAATTAAGCTATATACGCGTTTTACTGCTACATTAAGCAGAGACAAAAAAAATAGAACAAAGGAAAGATCTAGAAAGAGATTGAAGATTTCATCATTCGCAACCTAATTTCAGTGAGACTGATTACCTCCCGCCAAATTGTCTCATCTACCCTCAAAACACAAACACTTACAACCAAGCTTCTCAGTAATTACGAAATACAAATGATTCGTTCGATAAACAAGGATTTCCTTAATAGTCTCCTTCAGCATATTCGTACCACACATTATTGATTTTCCTCCCCCCGATAAGCGTTGTCGCGAAATTATCGAAATCCAACAAAAGCATCCAAACGAAACTCGCAAGAAAACTAATAACTGGACTTACGCCACCCTCACACACCCACACGACCCACGCACACAGCCCACCCTACGCACACACGCGCCCAAACTCTAATTATATACGTCTACGCGAAAGAAAATAAAGATCGGGGAAAAATTTTACAAGAAACAAGTGTGCCGGGCAGGGGGGGCGCTGACCGCTCCGTCATTAAGCCCCCAAGGGGGGGGTGGGGGCTAGTTCCCCCTCAGATGTTTAATAATATGAAGAATTGGAGATAATTTGCGCGGAAACTAAATAAGAAACGCCGGACGAAAACTAAAAGGTCGGTGAAAGAGAGGGATGCGCTCTCTCGCTCGGGAACGTCCCGAGGGTGCGGACACTTCAAAAGAAGGCAATAATAGTGTGTTACTAGATTACGATGAATATTATGTGTTTAATGGTGGCATAGACGACTTTACTTGAATTGTTTTTACGACCCTGTAGCCTAGTGGTAAGAGAACTTGACTACATTAGGAAGCTTGAGGTCCCGGGTTCGATCCCGGTCGGGGCAGATATCACTAAACCGCAATGAGAATATGAATGGAACTGGCTGTTATTCCATCTAACTAATATTATAAATGCGAAAGTATGGATGTTTGTTTGTTACTCAATCATGCCAGAACGGCCCAACGGATCTGGATGAAATTTGGCACATAGATAGAGAAAAGTCTGGAATAGTAAATAGGCTACTTTTTATCCCGGAAAATTCCTGCGGGATAGCGATAAACGAATTCCTTGCAGACGAAGTCGCTGGCAACAGCTAGTATTATAATATACTCGGGAGCAAAAAAACCGGGTCACTTCCTATAGAGAGTTGTATGAAAATTTCATTCATCATTAATTACTTTACATCATTTACTTTAACGATAACATTAACCATGTATGTGTCTGAAACTTCCATGCCGGTCTGGGAGCAAAGAAAAAACATAGAATGTACCAGTTGCTTCTCTTCCCGTGCAGATGGTAAAAGCCCATCGAAGGAACGTGCGAAAATCATAGCCATCATGTTATAGGCGATGCGGCTAGCAACCCACTATTTTGATTCCATTTTCCACCTATACTCTCACAAGTCTCACAAACTAGCTATACGTGGGCTTGTAGGTCTTGTTACCGTTGGCTCTTTCTACTCCGTAAGGGATAAAGACGTGATTTGTGTATGTATGTGTATACGATATACGTATGTATGTATGTGTAAAGACGTGATATGTGTGTCCGTCCATAATATAACCAGGGGCTAAGAAAGAAAGAAAGAAAGAAAGAAGACATTTATTCATTTTGCAAGACACACAAAATATAAGAGCATATTATACGTACACACAATTTTATAGAAAAGAAACAACAAAAAAAAACAGACATGAAAATTAGACCATCAGCATTGTGTGTCTCCGCAAAAGTGAAACGGTCGCTAAGGCAAGCCATGACGTCCTCATTCCGACTCAGTTCAAGTTTTAGCTGTCACTTTTAGTATCTATGAATCTGACAGCGAGCGAAACTAAACTGAAACGCATTAAGACGTCATGGTAAGGCCCGATTTCGACATTTCAACGCATACGCGTTCGAGACGAATTTAGTGACCGAAAACTTACTCTAAACTGTTCAACCGATTACAACGTACGAGCACGTACCTCATAGCATGGCAAAGGACATGGGATACCCACTATCCCGCGGGAAATACGCTATCCCAAATTTGTAAAAATAACCGCAAACATCCCTGAGCAGCGATCATTTTTGAATTGGGCACCGTTTGGGTATGCCCCGGGGAGCGGATATCATGTCGACAAGGAAAATAATTTAAAAACTTAATAGTTCCGGTCTTTGGAGACAAACTCATGTTAATTGAAAGGTCAAAAGCCTTAGGGAAAGGTTTTTGCTGCCACAAACGTCTCGTACGCGTTCACGTAAACATCTCAATTATAGAGCGACCGCTTAGCTGAGTCCTCGCCCGTGCGGCACAGGGGCGCGGGGTAGGCGACAAAGGGGGCCGAGAGAGGCGCGGGCGGCAGGCACACTACCCGCCCGTACAAAGATTTGATTATTTGTTTGTTTGCATTGATCAGGCTACGAAACGATTTCAAAAATTCTTTCACCATCAGAACCACACATTAACCTGATGTACATCTACGAGTATATACCTATATAAAAGAAAGTCGTGTTAGTTACACCATTTATAACTCGAGAACGGCTGAACGGATTTGGCTGAAAATTGGTGGGGAGGTAGCTGAGAACCAGGAATAGTTTTTTTTTTTTTTTTTTTTTTTTTTTTTTCATTATTGTCCTTCTATCAATGTGGCTGTTATAGACACCCGAAATTTGGGACGGAGGCAGCCTAGTTTGTAGGTAGGCTACGTTAGTAAAAAAGATTCTTGAGGATCACAGTGGTGCTTTGAGAAAAAAAACCTCACGGGGTGGAAAATAAGAGATCGGTAAATTGCCTTTGTACTATTTTCTGTGTATTTCTGTATTTTTAAATTTTATGTGCAATAACGAGTTTACATACATACATACATTTCCTGTAAAGTGGCTCTATCACTAGAACTCTTATAAAAAAACCTGTTATTAGATACATTTTATACACGGAAATTGATTAGTTAATTGAAGATAAATTAAGTCTACCTACGCGGACGAAGTCTCGAGGAAAAGCTAGTAGGCTATATTTAGGCTATAAGCGGGCAGAAGCTAGTTCAGTATAAAAACATTGACTGTTTTCTTTTAATTTTATTTTCTCAAACATGCTCGGAAATGTATGCGTTAATATAACGAAACGACGACGAAGTATATTGTTTATGGCTACCTACATTACTTCTTGGCCTAGGCCTAGGACTCTTTTTATCCCAAACTCATCCAGCAATCCCTTACTTCACAGCCTCTGCAGTAATGTACTATTTACCAATGCGTGTAAATAAATGCTTCTCTCTCTCTCTCTAAAACAAAAGCCTCGACTTCCGTGTTAATTTCAAACACCCGATTTAAATAAACCCATAAATCGGGAACTGCATAAGTGGCAGCACCAGGGTCCCGTACATATTCATGAAACACCATAAAATAAACCTTCGATATCGGAGGGTGCCTAATTTTATAGTCTGCTTGTAACTGGGTGATTCTACTAGCTTGTTGACCGACCGGTTAACTGAGTCCTCGCCCGGGTACAGGGGCGCAGGGTAGGACGAGAAAGGGGACCGAGAGCGGTGCGGGTATTGCGCCTGCCGCGCGCACCTCTCTCGGCCCCCTTTGTCGCCTACCCCGCGCCCCTATGCCGCGCGGGAAGGACTCAGTTAAGAGGTCGATCTACAGGCTGTTAAAGAATTCCTGTACTGTCCGAAACCCAGTGACAGTAGGTAATCATGAAAAAGAACAACTTTCCCCAAGGAATATGGGTCGAAATAGCTGATCGGATGTTAGTATGAAGAGACCAAAATTTTATTTCATACTAGCTTCTGCCCGCGACTTCGTCCGCGTAGAATTAGCAATTGGTATGTTTATCGCTATTCTGCGAGAACCATACAATTTTTCGGGATTAAAAGTAGCCTATGTTGTAATCTAGGGTACCAGCTATCTTCGTTCCAAATTTTATCCAAATCCGTCCAGTCGCTTTAGCGTGAAGAAGGAACAAACATACACACTCACTCACATCGTCACAGTAGGATTTCGACCCATAATCCTTGGGGAAAGTTGTTTTGTTTCATGTCATGAGTACTGTCACTGGGTTTCGGATAAATAGTACAGGAATTCTTTATCACCCTGTATAACGGCAGGCTAACAATGAACAGAGTCTAATCAAAAGTCTAATCAAAAGAGGATGCATCGGAGAAGAAACACGTATCCGGAATATTCTATAGTGTTAGTTCTGATTGTCGTTTAGGTTGTTATTCCGTTGATTTTAATTTATAAAGATTGCACATCGGTCTTCGGCTAATTTCAGCTTGGTAGAGCGTTCCGTCGCTCTAACTGATGCCATGATGCCAATTGTCTGTTTCCAAAGACCGAAGAGTATCTAACTAATATTATAAATGCGAAAGTATGGATGGATGGATGGATGTTTGTTTGTTACTCAATCACGCCAGAACGGCCCTACGGATCTGGATGAAATTCGGCACGTAGATAGAGAAAAGTCTGGAATAGCACATAGGCTACTTTTTATCCCGGAAAATTGCGTAGTTCCCGCGGGATAGCGATAAACGAATTCTTTGCAGACGAGGTCGCTGGCAACAGCTAGTACCTTTATAATGAACTTGCCCATGACCACGAAGCAGTCACCCCCCTCCCTCCTGGGAAATAATGCCAGGGATATACACAAGTGCTGACAGCGGTTGGAACGCTTGTAGAACTGCCCTGCTGATTCCTCAGCGTAGAATTAGTTGAACGTTTCTCGCAGTACTAACCAACTCAACGTGGCGTAAGTATGCATTTTTGCGGGATAATCAATTTTTCCCGCTAAAAATAAACTTTGACGTTGGCATTTACATTTCTGAATGAGAAAAGTAGAAGACAGAAAAATCCCAACACAGGTAAAATACCCATAACAGGTAATAAATTGTAATAGCACGCATATCGGAATGGTGAGTATCCGGGTTCGAATCCCGGCCATAGCTTTACTTTTCGGATTTCTCTATGTGCTCTAGTTTTCAGTGTCGTTTAGAAATTTAATTTGTAACGGTTCAAACCGTAAAGATAAATATAAAAAATCAAAAAGTAAAATTTAACAAACTTTATTCGTTTGATAATGTCTATTGGCATTTACATTTGAACTTTACCATCTTTTCGGTGAAGGAAAACATCGCGAACCTGCACACATCTGAGAAGAATTTCAATGGTGCGTTCGAAGTTCGCACAGGGGCCTCACCATGACGTCCTAATTCCGACTCAGTTCAGGTTTTAGCTGTCACTTTTAGTATGAATCTGACAGCGAGCGAACCTAAACTGAATCGCATTGAGACGTCATGGTAAGGCCCCTGGACCCACGTGGGAACTACATGCTCTCTCTCTCAATCTGAGAGGAGGCCCAAACGTAAATAGTTGTCATCTACGGATATTATAATCTACATACTTAGTACAAAACAATATAGCTTCCATCAAATTCAAATTCTTTTATTTCGTCATCACAGGTAGATTTGTACACATTGATAGGCATTATTAAAGTGGAACAGCTATGACGCAAGATGACGGAAGAAAAAAATGTAACCGACTGAGAGCTTTTTTATGGAAAATAGGCATGCTTTGCATGCTTTCATCGAAAGGGCTGTCATATTGACAATTCATTCTATCCACACTGTACCCATGCGAAGCCAGCTGTGGAAAATATAACCAAAATATAAAATCTTTAGCAGTGTTCAGTAACTATAAACTTGTGGCTTAAAGGTTTATGCAACCGCCATAAAATCCAAAAAAAAAACCAGCTGTGCTGTCATCAGCATCATCATCAGCCCGTGACAGTCCACTGCTGGACATACTCATACTCATTTATTCGTAATAATTATTGTTATTACATGTCATTTTTATCATTTCATAGGCTGTGCTGTGGTGTAATTTGCCAGAAATACTATGAAGCATTTGTGAGTAAAAACAAAATAAGCCACGTCATTTTTAAGGAGTTTCATACTTAAGCGGTTTTACCAGGTTTTACATATTCGTTGATAGGTATTATTAGTAAGCTCTTCATAGTTTAGGTAGGTTGATCAAAACTTCCCAACATTACCTAACTTCTAGTCATTTCCCAATGCCAAAATTTCGCGTAACCACAAAACTGATTCACTGAATTAATGTCATACGTGACATTGCACACAAAACGTAACGTGTCACCGTACACTCATTCCCTCTTCACGTAATAGATAACCTACTGGACTTTCACAAGGTTCTATATGAACCAGAGAATGTTAAAAAATTTACTCAACCCCAGAAGCTTAAGGTTCAACATTGTTCTTCTTGAATTTCAAACATAAAGCGAACGTAAGACAGCTAATAGTTATTGAAGACATGTTTTTGTTTGTGGTTTCCTCATATTTACCTCAACAATGACGTTTTTGGATAAAGTTAATGGTGTGACTGCTTCGCGATGATGCATGTAAATAGTCGCATTTGAGAAACTTATTCATTGTTAAGTAGTTCTCATATCGAAATTCGGCGTGCCTCATGGCATAGGCCTCCTCCGTGTATTGGAGGGTTTGGGCTATAGTTCCCACGCGCGCCCAGTGCGGATTGGGAACTTAACGCACACCATTGAATTTCTTCGCAGATGTGTCCAGGTTTCCTCACGATGTTTTCCTTCACCGAAACGCTCATGGCAAATTACAAATGTAATTTTCGCACATAAATTCCGAAAAACTCAGAGGTGCGAGCCCGGGATTTGAACACGACGCTCTGCTTGAGAGGCCACAGGTCAAACCACTAGGCTACCACGGTTTTTTTTTGGACCTATTAAGACCTATGCCATGGGTCACGCCGAATTTCGCGACAATTTAATAAATAAATAAAAAATAAACGACAATAACAACAACAACAACATGTACTTACTGAAATTGTAGCGCATTCGGAATAAAAACGCCCGGCGACAAAAGCGACAGATACTAAAAAATACTCGCTTTTCGCTAATCGCCGGCGGTGGGACAAGTGCCTTATAGGCGATGCGGCTAGCAACCCATCATTTTGATTCCCATTTCCACCCATACGTCCACAACCATTCTAAACTTGAGCTTTAGGTCTTGTTACCTTACCCTGTCTACCCCGTAAGGGATGAAGACGTGATTGTATGTTTGTATCGAACAGAGCGCTCGAAGTGCGAATCAATAGTTGCACTATCTCAGCCATAACCGAGAATGTCAGTGCTTTTTAGGGTTTCGTACCTCAAAAGGAAAAAACGGAACCCTTATAGGATCACTTTGTTGTCCGTCCGTCTGTCAAGACCCTTTTTCTCAGGAACGCGTGGAGGTATCAAGCTGAAATTTGTATCAAACACTCAGGTCTACTACCCCCTGGAGCTGTGAAAAAATCAAACTTCTAAGCCAACGCAATCAAAAGATACAGCCGTTTATGCCGCAAATTTCCGCAACTCTCAAGGAAATCAAAACCTACAGGGTACTTCCCGTGAACGCAGAATCTTGAAATTTGGTATGAAGGTAGGTCTTATAGCACAGATTAAGGAATAATTGCGAAAACCGTAAATATGTATGTATGTCTGTATATATCAGTGACCAATATAAAGTGCACTGCGTACATTTTGCTTTCGAGCAGGGCTCTGCTTACATTGGTATATAGATATTTATAGATAATCCCCCTCCCCCTCCCCCCTTCCCCCGCGTCCGACTCGCACTTGGCCGGTTTTTTGTACGAGACAATAGCTAGCCATACACGTACGGATTTGTCCGTTGGATCTGCCTGACGGATGTGTCTGGCGGATGTCTGGCGGACACATCCGTCAATGTGTGGCGAGAAAAAACACAGCTTGACGGATGTGTCCGCTGACCGTTGGTTTTGAGCACGGTCAGCGGACAGATACCCGGCAGACAAATCTGTGTCTATTTCTCGCCACATACGGATGTGTCCGCCAGACATCCTCCAGACACATCCGTCAGTCAGATCCGACGAACAAATCCGTAAGTGTATGGCTAGCTAAACCCCGAGATTCCTACAATAATGTGGACCGAGACTAACCAAAACCGAGATATCGGTCTTTTACACCATAAAGTGACGTCTTTCTGTTGACGAACGTAGTGCCATAGTGACCTATTTTGCATTCGATAAGCAAATGCGTCAATATTTATTGTGAGTCAACAATGGAATAATGTCAACATCTAGCTCACTCTCGTGTATTTGCAAGGAGTGCAGTTCTTACAAGCTTTTCAACTTCTTAATGTTTGTACGTATGTAAGGTATTTTCAATCTTACCTGTCCTATTTGGTAAACAAAATTCTAACCTCAATGTGCAAATTTTTGTAAAGAATAAGGTGTTTTATGTTATCAAATAAACCTGAGGCAATATTTTGTACATAATTTTGCTGATATTTTATCTCCAGTTCCTTTATTTACGATGAAATAGTTAAAAAGTAACAAAAATGAGACGTTTTGAGGTTAGAATTTTGTTTACCAAATAGGACAGGTAAGAATAAAAATACCTTATGTAAGTATTAGTATGTATCTTGTAGTTGTTTGTTTGGGTCAAATCTTGCATGTTAAATTTAACCAGTTGTTAGTTGTTCTAAGTCCTCTAGGTTGGCAACGCATCTGCAATCCCTCCGGGGTTGCGGGTGTCTATGGGCAGTGGTGATCGCTTACCATCAGGTGACCCACTTGCTCGTTTGCCTTCCTATTCACATAAAAAAAAAAAAAAAAACCATGACGTCCGATTCGGTTTAGGTTCGCTCTCTGTTAGATCCCGTAGCATTTCATTTGCCCGAATTTCATATGCCATAATGTAATGTTTGCCATAATGATCATTTGCCATAACAATTTTTTTCTCTGAAACCGTAATTTTGCAAACAATCCTGTAGAACTCTATAGGTTAGGTTAGGTTTATTTCATAACAATCCTGAACAATCAACAGTTAAAGAGAAAAAAGAGTTATGGCAAATGATCATTATGGCAAACAATACATTTATGGCGTATGAAATTCAATCAAACGATAGAGAACCATTTTCAGGGACTTAAAAGCTGGTCTAGAAGCAAAGAAAAAAACATAGAATGTACCAGTTGCTACTCTTCCCGCGCAGATGGTAAAAGCCCATCGAAGGAATGGGCGAAAATCTTAGGAATCATGTTTAATGCGATGCGGCTAGCAACCCGTCACTATTTACATTACTCTTTCTACCTATAGGTTACGCATACGCCCACAATCATGCTATACGTGTCCTTTAAGTCTTGTTACTTTAGGTTCTGTCTATCCCTTAAGGGATAAAGACGTGATTTATGGATGTATGTATGAATGTATTTTCAGGTTACTTTTACTTGTTAATTTTATGAATTCAATTTGTAATTATTATGTAAATTAGAACAAACAAGATAACTCACGTATAAAAAGCCGAAAGAATGCTCCAGAATGCCGAAATGCCGAATGAATGTGGTTGTTCGTTCCGCTGCAGCCGGGGCGAGCGCTCTCTGATGAAGGTCTACGGAATAGTCCGAAACAACGTCGGAGCATTCTTTCGGCTTTTTATACGTGAGTTATCCGGTTTGTTGTAATTATGTTTGAGTCTCACGGTAGCTTCATGTTGAAAATTATTATGTTGCCTTATGTTGCTTTATACCTATTGTATTATGTTATAAAGTAACACATACATACAATATATATACAAATCACGTCTATGTCTCCTACGGGGCAGACAGAGCCCAAGGCAACAAGACTACAACCGCGTATAGCAAGACCGTAAAATTAACACACGTGGGTACATTTCCTGACGCCTCCACCAACGTCATACAATACATACAAAATACTAACTACCATAAACCCTGTCTCAATAAGAGACCTTTTCATCCAGTAAAGAAGTGTTTACTACACTTATTGAGCAAAGGTTGTAACGGTCGTAGAATATTGTTGTCTACAGTAGCGGTTTTCCTTAAAATTGAGTTACGCTAAAGCCTGTGCCTTGAGTTCAGGTTTAGAGAGTTCAAATTGCAGTGACATGACGCGTTAGAACAGATATCGGTTAGCGTCATAATATAGTTCGCACGCATTTGTATATTATACTTCTATATTTTAAATGTAATGCAACGGTTGAACCCATTTTGATAAACATATCTAAGAACCACGGCTAGAAAACCTGCCTTCTAATAAAAAACTGCATACAAATCGGTTCTGCATTTTAAGAGCTGCCTACAGTGGCACAGACAACCACACTATTAATAAAGGTCAGCATTTATAACACTCCTATTTTTAGGTTGGGGATTAAATATGCTTTCGCTTCCTTCAAGAAAATTACAATATTGAATTTCATTTAATTCGGAGCCTAGAGCGAGCTCCAAATATAATAATCACAAAACCAACACAGAAAAATAAATTAAACAGATTCATCAAACGAATAAACCAAAACTACCTAATACGAGTATAAAACTCAGTCTTAATACCAATTGCCCATTTCCCCCCATTTTCCCGGAAATTTTTGCCGATAGTTAGTCCGCACACACGCTTAGCCGTACACATGTAGGGGCGGGCGCGTGTGTGGGTGAGGGGAGGTTGGGGTGGCAACTCTGTTAAACTAATTATTGTAAGCGAGGTTGGGCGTCTAAGATTTTTCTACAGGCTATACGTGTCTTTATAATATGGATGTATATCTATTTAATCTTATGGATCAATAGTGTTGCGTAACTTTATCATATGAAATGATTTTGATTTCGGTTCCGTGTGCACACTAATATTGTAAAGGGTACGGGTCAGAATGTTTCAAAATAATGGTATATTCTGGGTAACTATTAGCTAGATGAACTTTTTTGGGGTGCGGATCAGAATATAATAAAGTTTAAAATGTCTAATGGGTTAAAATACATAATGGTTTAAAATATATAATGGTATATTCTGTAACTATTAGATGAACTTTTTTGATAGCGTAATATATAGATTGGGTTAGGTTAGGTTTCATTTATAAAAATTCTGTTAATTTGCAATTTTCTGAGAAAAAATCATTATGTATTTTGAACCATTATGTATTAAGCCCATTATACATCTTAAACTTTATGAATTTTAATACGTACCCTTTCACAAGTAGAATGCTCATTGTCTCTGAGTAACATCCCGACTACCTACCTAATATTATAAATGCGAAGGTTTGCCTGTCTGTTACCTTTTCACGCTAAAACCGTTGAACCGATTTAGTTGAAATTTGGTATGCAGATAGTTTAAGTCCCGGGAAACGACATAGGATAGTTTTATCCTGGAAAATAAAATAGTTCCCGGGGGATAGCGATAAGCGAATTCTGCGCAGACGGAGTCGCGGGGAACAGCTAGTAAGCTATATTTAGAGCCTGTCTCACCACTCCTTAACTATCAGATATCTATGATTCTGTCTCTATTTATTACTACGAAACAGACAGAGACGTCATCATACATAACTGACAGTTAAGCAGTGGTGAAACAGGCCCTAAGTTAAGTTGACATAATTTAGCATGTCATAACATAAAAAACCGGCCAAGTGCGAGTCGGACTCGCGCACCGAGGGTTCCGTACCATTATCTAGAAATATCTATAAACCAGTGTAAGCAGAGCCCTGCTCCAAAGCAAAATGTAGGCAGTGTGGGGTCACGTTATATTGGTCACTGATATATACAGACATACATACATATTTACGGTTTTCGCAATTATTCCTTAATCTGTGCTATAAGACCTACCTTCATACCAAATTTCAAGATTCTGCGTTCACGAGAAGTACCCTGTAGGTTTTGATTCCCTTGAGTCGAAAATTTGCGGAAATTTGCGGCATAAACGGCTGTATCTTTTGATTGCGTTGGCTTAGAAGTTTGATTTTTTCACAGCTCTAAGGAACAGTAGATCTGAGTGTTTGATATAAATTTTAGCTTCCGCGTTCCTGAGAAAAAGGGTCTTGACAGACGGACGGACAACAAAGTGATCCTATAAGGGTTCCGATTTTCCTTTTGAGGTACGGAACCCTAAGAACGTCAAAGATTTTGATATTTTACGAAAGCTAAGTTTGTCTGAATTAGGGCCTGTTTCAACACTGTTAAGTACCAGTTATATATGATTCCGTCTCTATTTATTACTACGAAACAGACAGAGACGTTATCATAGATAACTGGGACTTGACAGCGTCGAAACAGGCCCTAAATGTGACACAAAGAGTGTCATATATTTATTTCCGATTATATTTCCAACAAACTTTATTATAAGCGGTAGAAGTGGGCTGGGCAGTTATGACGATACTCTAATAAAGACAATTCGATTCTATTACAACAATGACCTACTGCGACACAGTTTAGGCTGTTTACGACATTACTACACGATTATAGTTTAGTTTGTGTGCGCTGTGAGCAGCCCCTAATCTTTTTTCGCATAGAAACGTCTTGAAAGCGTTCACGTAAAAGAGTCATATATATATATATATTTATATATATATATACACCGTAAGAAACGAAAGTTGTCTCTCTTGGGGCCCGATTTTTGAAAGCACATGTGTGAAAATACCACTCGAAAGTGGTGAAAAAATATGCTGAATTTGAAATACGAGTAGCTTAGAAGATACTTAGTCTCTCTCTCATTAATTATGAAGACTTTTGATGATATAAACAGATTTATACCACTTCCTATCTTGCCGCAAAGCAGCAGTGCTGGAACTGCTGTGTTCTGGTGTGGAGAGTAAGACAGCCGGGGAAATTACGGGCACAAGAGGCATTTCATCTAAGTCCTCTAGGTTGGCAACGCATCTGCAATCCCTCCGGGGTTGCGAGTGTCTATGGGCAGTGGTGATCGCTTACCATCAGGTGACCCACTTGCTCGTTTGCCTTCCTATTCACATGAAAAAAAAAACTTTCGAGTGGTACTCGGGGGCATAAAATTAGCGACTCCGAGTCGGCAAACTTAAGGTTTATTTAAGGCCGAAAGTTGGCCAGGCGTCCCACACGCTGATTAGACTTGACTTAAAAATATTGACTATAGACTAACTTTTGCCATGTCCACAGGAGAGACGAAAACAAAAAAATGTATATGACCCAAAAGTCTGTCTCAAGCTATGGAAAAATTGGCAGCGCCACTTGCGGATCAGAACGGCAACAAAGCCTTAGTGTAAGTTTTCACGCAAATTAAATTAAAAAAAAAAAAACCACGCATTTGTCAAGTAAGATAACTGCTAAACGTGCCCCTAAGTCTTGTTACCTTAGGCTCTGTCTACCCCGGGATATAGGCGTGGTTTGTGTATGTGAATGCATGTATTATTATACCATGTAAAAATATACTTATTTGTCCTTGTACCTACCCCATGCTACAAGCTTTGCTTATACTCTTGACTTGTCTTTTTACTGAAATATACACTTAAAAAATCTAAATCTTTACAGATTAATTTTGAAATAACAATGTAATTTCTGAATTAATTTGTAAAGTGTAAAGATTTATACATATATTGTGGTAAAATGTATATATATGTGTGTATTCCAATAAAAATATATGTGTATATTCCAATAAAAAGACATGTCAAGATTGTTTACATTTTTTTAAATACCTGAACGAATAGAGTATAGTTTGGGGCAAAGTTGATGTGTGTCAATAGTCCCAAGATATTTGTTTATTTGATGCAAAGTTCAACTCTATTGCTCGTACAAGGCGCGAAGAAATCTATGAGAATTTCTGGAGCCAAATCTAAAGATAATCATCCGTATATTATGCTAAATTATCATAGTAACAAATCAAGGCATATTACGCTAGCAGGGGGTAAATTATTTATTATGATTACCAATAATAAATCGTTTGTATGTTATTTGAGGGTTTCTGATAAATGGGAGTGAAAACCAGTCAAGTGCGAGTCGGTGTTTTTTGTTTATTATATGCGACAAGGAAGGCAAACGAGCAAGTGAGACACTTGATGGTCCACCACCACACAGGTGGTTGAGTTAGTTTTATTGAACATACGTACGTACATGCATACACATATCACGTAATTTATCCCTTATGGGGTAGGCAGAGCTACAAGACCTAAAGGGAATCATTATAGTGATGGGTTGCTTGCTAGCCGCATCGCCTATAACATGGTTCTTAATTGATTGAACACCCTGGTAAATCTATATGTATAAATAAAAATATTGTTCAGTAAAAAATGAAACTGCTAAGAAGTGAAAAATAACCTTGACAATTTAGTGTGCGCTACCTACTTACTATTTGATTGAACCTAATTTTATTATCTCTAGTGAGGATTTATTCCCATCCTACTAATATTATAAATGCGACAGTTTGTGACGATCTGAGTGAGTGTGTATGTTTGTTCCTTCTTCACGCTGAAAACACTTGACGGATTTTGATAAAATTTGGAACGAAGAGAGCTGGTACCCTAGATTAAAACATAGGCCACTTTTTATCCTTGAAAATTGCATAGTTCCCGCGGGATCGCGATAAACATGTGAAAGGTAGCTGCCTAGAGTCGCAACGGAAATACTTATTGCAGAATATACATACTATCAACATCAGTTTACGTCTAATACTACGCGGACGAAGTCACTGGCAGAAGCTAGTTGCTTTGTATTGCTTTGCTGACCTTCTGCATTTCTGGCTTTTTGTCTAACTCGCATTTTGCGTTCCTGACAAGATGCATGTGGGCGACAGACGGGCGAGTAAAGTCGTCGAGCCGTACCTATAGTAGGCGGCAAATAAGTAAAACGTGGAGGGGATATGCGCTGTATGAAATTGATGTTGTTTTTATACTGCGCATGTCCCCTCCACGTTTTACTTATTTGCCGCCTACTATAAGTACGCGAACTCGTCCGTCTGTCTGGGTCTTAACGTGTAAACGCTCTTTTATGAGTATATTGACTCGACAGTTAGTATTATCTGCATTATTATCCATTCTAACTCTGTTACTACTACGTTCAACAACTAACTAAGTACTGGGTATATACCTAGTTACTAAAACACGGTAAGGAACTTCTGTTGTTATTTGATGGGTTATTTCACCATTTTGTTCATCGACGTCATTCATAGTCGTAGGAAGGAAAATTCTTAATATTCTTATCAACGGTTTAGCAATTCAGAAACCACAGGAATAACGTAAATTTTACATGAAAGAATATTTCAAGGCTCAGTCATTTCTGAGCCTGTCCAATACGAACAAACAAATCTTTCTTCTTTATAATCCTACTAGCTGTTGCCAGCGACTTCGTCTGCAAAGAATTCGTTTATCGCTATCCCGCGGGAACTATGCCATTTCCCGGGATAAAAAGTAGCCTATGTTTCAATCTAGGGTACCAGCTATCTCCGTTCCAAATTTTATCCAAATACGTCCAGTCGTTTCAGCGTGAAGAAGGAACAAACATACCCACTCACTCACATCGTCACATCGTCACTCACAAACTTTCGCATTTATAATATTAGTAGGATTTATATTTATGTCCTTGACTTTATATACTTACCTACTCATAGTTAAAGAGTTATGCAGACAAAAAACGTTGTGAAATAAATTGTGATTAACTTGTTTTAAATCTAGACGCATTCCAAAACCCCCACTTGTTTTCCCAGGCATAAATCAACCCCGTTATCAAATGTCAACGTACACATATCATCAATAAAAACAACTCATTAAACATAATCATACAAACAAGTAGAATAATTAAGCGCTCGGATTGCCCTGACTCACGTCTGAGTCAAATGGCTAATGTGGGTATATATAGACGACCGAGCTACCGGCTTATTCATTCAAAACGAAACGTCCATAGCGAAAACATGTCTAAAATCGCCGTTATATTATTCGCTCTTAACTTAGTCGCCGTCTTCGCTCAGAAGATATGCGACTGCAGTGACGACAAGATCGAGCAATCCCTCAAAGAGTCCAACGATATCGTCGGCTTTCTCAACGAACTAGCTGACAAAGACATCTCTGATGAGGAGAAATACCCGGTGGTACCTCCCAACGTGATCACTGGGATGCTGGCCTGCGATTGCAAGGAAAACTTCAGGAGGAAAAGGAGGATTATCAAAGAAGATGTCACTGATAAACCTGTTTCCAAGCCAACAGCACGTCTGCTATCCAAGAGGAACTGCCCCAAAGGTTACTCAAGAATCGGAGCGATATGCATGCCGCAAAGTCTGCTGCTGTAATTTCTAAATGGTTTAGAATAGAACAATGGCTGCCGGGAATTGTACAGTTTATTTTTTGACCAGTGATAGTGTTTAGAAACGGTTGTAAAAATGTGATTTTTTTGTAGTATTTGTTTAGATTTTAATAGATTAATTCGTAGTTATACCAGTGAACCAGTGTGATGAAAGTATTAATTAACAATTTTTAATTTAATTTAGTTTTAGTTCGAAAGCTTTAATTAGTTCAATTAATTCGTAAGTCGACAAAGAGGCATGCATTTAATGTGTTTAATAAAAAAGTTCTTTCGCTTATTTCGTCGTATTTACTGAAAACCCATCTCTGTTTTTGATTGTAGCTTTTTTAAATATGCTCCTAAAATCTTCGGTGGCCATCGTAATTTTTTAAATTATCATTAAATTACCTAGTCAGACAAGTATTTTAATCATCAACTTTATTATTTAACATAACAGATAAACGAAAAAATTCAATAATAAAATAACTGCAAACAAAATCACGTACAATCTTGTAGTCTGCTTTAGAATATTAAATATACCAGACTATCAGGTTTGTAATCTTAATTAATGGTTCTTGACTTCTCACTAGTTCAATACCTGCGCATTTTGTATTAAATCCGAGGCAAAACATGTTTTAAAAACCGGCTAAATCCAGATTGAGCTCGCACACAAAAGGTTGGCATTAAAAGCAAAAACAAAACAAAATCGTTTATTGTTTCTTGGCCCCTTTACCTTCGTTGTAAAGAAAGTAAACATAGGTTTTTTTTTGTTAAATGTCATAATTATTATCATTGCGAAATTTCAAGTCTAGGTAGTCAACGGTTCAAAAGATATAAACATACATACAATACATACATACAACAGTCAACTTGACAGTCGAATAGACAGACAAATAGCGGAGCCTTCGACAGGTATCAACTTGGCTTACCTGGCTACAACCAAATTCGAATTCGTTCTAATTTCGTATCATAATCATCCTCTCATATCATACTCTCATATTTAAGCACCATGAGCGTGAGCGAGATGGCACAAGCGAGATGGAATGACACAATTAAAAAAACTGTTTAATCATTTAATTTCACAAATTACACAATAAAACTTATCCTATTGACATGACTTGGTTTCACCATGTTGAACAATATTAAAAAAAACTGGCTGAATGCACCAAGAGTCAGAGCCATAAAAAAAACTAAGTCGTAAAATATCAAAGCCACATTCTTTTCAACAGAGCGAACTCCACTTTAACGCAATCGTTTACAGTTCAATTTGAATTGAACCTGCGAAGGCCAAAAATGTGGTTTTGCCCATCAATTTTCATTGATACCGATATGCAAAGTTACATTTGCGTGTGGCTAAATAACTGTGCCACACATTTGTTACTTGATGGCGCCTAGCTTAGCTGATAATGTAAGTTAGTACTATATCTCGTATTTTACTATGACGCAATTCTATCAGAATGCCAGACGGAATAATTAACCATCCGATTAATCATTACTCATGTTGTAATGTGCGAAAAATCCCGCGGGGAAATCTTACCCACGTGTGTGTGTTTTAGGTTATGTAATAATTTTAATTCAATGTTGTATGGGGAACTATGCCCAAGCCCTCTCATTTTAAGGTATGTGCCCGTCTATGATCCTGAAAAACATTGCAGATAATTGGTTAACGGGAAGAAATCCCTTTTAGGGATAAGTTCGCCTTTGTGCATTTGTTTTTTCCTGTGTCCATCTTTTTCATGTGTTTTGTGTGCAATAAAGGGGTGGATTTTTGACGTTGTAATTTGTGTGCAATACGTTTAGCATGGCACACAAATTACAACGTCAAAAATCCATCCAAAGAGTTAATAATAATAATTAATAATTAATTAATCTAACTTAACCACTTTCTGAATTATCCCGGACTAGCTGTTGCTTGCGGGAATAATGTGTTTCCGGGATAAAAACTATACTATCCTTCCCCGGGACTAAAACTATCACCGAAACAAATATTAAAATCGGTTCAGTGATTTAGGCGTGAAAGCGTAACAGACAAGAGTTTAGCATTTATAATATGGAAGGAAATTCTATTACAAACTTGGGGGACTTGGGGGGGATAAGTTCGCCTTTGTACCTACTGTTTTCTGTGTAATTCTGTATTTTTTAATTTTTATGTGCAATAAATTGTTTACATACGTACATACATACTTGTTTGTTTACAAACGCTTTAAAGTAGATTTGAATGGACTATAGTGTGTGTTCGCTAGTAGGTACCTACTCGTAGTAGGGTAAGGTCCTAGTTCATAGACACATTCGATTCTTTCCACAACACACAGGATACGGCGTTTGAGACGTGTCGCGGTCTTACCCTGATCAATGAAAATCGCCTAGCTACGTGCAATATATACACACATACATATAAATCACATCTTTATCCCTTACAGGGTAGACAGGGACTAGGATAACAACACCCAATGGCCACTGGTAAATTATATGTTTTTTCTTTGCTTCGATTGAATTCAATTGTGAAAGAAGATATAGTGACTAGGATAGAAAAAAGTATGCTTAGTTGGTTTGGTCACGTAAAGAAGATTAACTAAACAGATTTATATGGGAAGTGTGAATGGGTGCGTTGGGAGGGGAAGGCCTAGACGGACGTTCCGAAATTATAATACATTTAATTATAATAATAATAAAGAATTAAGATTTATTGGAAGTTATTTGTGTTATTTTGATTCATGATATTAATTTAATTGATTTTAAATGACTTATTTAGAATGTAATTATAATAATTTATTAGTAAATTTCAATCTTTATAAAAATGTTGATAAAAATAATTGATTATAATATGGCAAATTTCACCTTAGATCATAAGATAGATTATAAGATAATATTTTGCATGGGTGCCAATGTATTTGGTTAGACATGTCACTGTACCTTCAATTAACTACAAGACCATTTCTTACCATGTGTAAAGCATAATAAATTATTTCATTTCATTTCCGTGATCAAATTGAGGACGTTTTGGAAAATGGCCAGGTCAAGAGTACCCGAAACCGATGAAGAGATTGATGAATGTGGATGAAGCGAAAGAGGTATGTCAGGATCGTAGCAAGTGGAATAAAGTAGTCTCTGCCTACCCCTGTGGGAAAGAGGCGTGACGATATGTACGTATGTATGTATTCATTGCTCCCAGACCATCATGGAAGTTGCAAAAAGAGCGGGTTTTACTTACTTTCTGCCGGGTTTTCCTAATCGAACTGGTTTTTCGAATTCATCGGATATGCGGGTTTGGTATTGGGTTTTGCCCCTGTACCGCTGCAATCAATTACACGCACTAACGATCTTGTTACTGCATTGTTTTTGGATTGCAGAAACTTAAGACAGTTTGTTGACCTGCCAAGCCAAGTTTTTGAGCCAAGTTTTTAAAAACTTTTTTTAAAATTAAAAGTATTTTAAACTAATTTTTAATTTAAATAAAATTATGATTGCTAAAAATATTCTGATAAAATTTAAGTACGGAGGACCAATTTTCTGAAAAAATTTATCGAACGGAAAAATAATTATTGAAGTGAAAAAAAATAGAAAATGCAAGAAAAATGTTGAATGGCAAGAAAATGTTAAGTTAAACGGTTTTTTTTTTAATAAAGATACTAATTATGTACCTATGTAATGTAATAAGAGCAAAGAAATATCGGTATTCCATTTTATATGACGTCCTTTAAAGAGGAAAAATATTTATAGAAAAATATAAGGTAGGGTTGTCACTTGGTTTATTTGAGACAGTCTTAAAATAAATATGTATAAATGAAAATATTTTTAACTCTTATATTTTACGTTTATGAATACACACAAATACCTGCACATACATATTATAAAATTAAATGTAAATTGTATGTGTATAGTTGGGAAATCAAAATAGTGATAGGTTGCTAGCCGCATCTCCTATAGCATGATTATTTATGATGATGATTGATTAGTAATGACTATTCTATTCTATTCTCTTCTGGATGGGCTTTTATTTTACTATCTGCGCGGGAAGAGAAGCAACTGGTACATTCTATGTTTTTCTTTACTCTCAGACTACCATGGAAGTAATCATACATACACTTACCTACGTACATACCATCACGCCTCTTTCCCACAGGGGTAGGCAGAGATTACTTTGTTCCACTTGCTACGATCCTGACATACCTCTTTCGCTTCATCCACATTCATCAATCTCTTCATACATGCTCGTCGGTTTCGGGTACTCTTGACCTGACCTTTCTCCAAAACGTCCCCAATTTGATCACGGAACGTCCGTCTAGGCCTCCCCACCCAAGCATGACGCACCCATTCACACTCCCCATATAAATCTGTTTAGTTAATCTTCTTTCTTCCATCCTCTCTACGTGACCAAACCAACTAAGCATACTCTTTTCTATCCTAGTCACTATATCTTCTTTCACACCAGCACGTTCCCCTTATCACACATGAAGTAATCATGCATGGATGGAATCATGCTAAGCGTGGCGTTTAGGTCTTCTTACATTAGGCTCTATCTACCCCGCAAGGGATATAGTACGTAAATGTGGTGTGGCAACCCTAGTGACGTCACAACACAGGACTGCCCCGAACCAATTAATTGAAATCAATACACAAAACAATACCAACAAAATGCGAAACCATTGCAAATTGAACCTTGAGTTTTATCCAATTAAGTTGAAATTTAAATGAAATTACATTCAGACTTATGTCTTTTTGTCCTTGAGCGATGACGTAACGGAATTGGTTTGCGGCGCGTGCGGCGGTCAAGGCCGTTCTTTATTACATTTTAGACTTTATTCTATTACAATGCGGTTGAATATTATTTGAATATTATGCTTAATAATGACATAATATTGTAGGTTATTATTGCTCTTATTGAGCTAGTTCAGAAGAAGCTTAGCCGGTAAAGTGTTTTTTATCGCACATGGGAATAAAGAATTAAGGTGCGCCCACACCGCCGCTTAAAAAACGGTGACGTTACGGAATCGCAACAAAATGTATAAAGAAACGGTGAGAAAACGTGACGCCTACGACACGTCACTGCGTATACGCGGCGGTGTGGTCGCACCCTTACATAAGATGCAGGCTAAGTCGGCTGGAAAGCCCTAAATAAAACCCATGGGCTTTTTTCTTTATGCCCCAAGAGCGTTCTATTTTTTTTTGTAGCATCATATTTATTTTGCTTTGACATTTAAGACAGTTTTCAACTTTTAATTGAAATTTAATTCTTAATTACCTACCGTAAAACATGTTTTTATTATATTAATCTCGAATGTGATGAGAAGTCTTTTATGTCTTATGAATTGTGATATAGAATTCGGGCTTGTAACAGCCTCGTGTCTCGTCCATTATTCCATATTTACCGCCCTTAAGACGCAATTTATTATTATATTATTGTGGGTAGTATCTATGGCAACATCACATCTACCTACACTGTTTTCTTTAAAAAGATTTCTCAATAAAAAAACAGGTCGAGATGGGTACAGTCACGTATTTTAAATAATTTAGGACCCATTTCGCAAAATAATCCTTTAAATTGTCATACAAGGTGACAGTTACTTAACCTTAACTGGGTCCTAAATTAAAAAACGTGACTGTACTTTCTTTCTACAGCTTTAAAAAAAACTAAACTAATAGCCTATCATGACTTTTCACCCGACTTCGATGAAGCCTAAAAGGAGGGTTGTGTGTTTGTCGCGTACATAATTTTATTACTACCAAGAAAGTTATAACAGTATGACCTGTCATTGTTATAAACCAACCGTTTGTCATAAGTATTAGGATGCATGCAGAGTACTTATCGGGCCGATATATCGCTCCGTGACATTATTCCTCCATGTGTCATGCCCGGACGTGACCCTAAACTAGTAAACAATGCTTTTACGACACAGGACGGTAACACGCACTTTTCCGCCCGCCAAAAAATATTAGAGTCCGTGAGCTCTTAAAGCCACTCGGATTTGTCTTGCTGTCACCCTCACTCGGCCGATTCAAGTATCAAAACTCATAAGAGTGAGTGAGACAAAGCCGAATAGCATTTTTTGATCAGTTCTTTTACTTTTACTGTGTGTCTACTCTTGCTTAATACCAATGTCCTGTCAATCGTTCAAACGTTAACTGGAAGAAATCCCTTTTAGTTTATGTTTTCCTGTATTCATCTTTTTCATGTGTTTTATGTATGTACATTTTAAATTTGCACGAACAGAGTCGCGGGCAATAGCTAGTTTGTGTTAGTTAGAACTAGTAAGCATGGAAGACTCGATGGCTCGCCACTCCTGTGGTCTTTAGAAATGGCTTAGAGATGCGTCACAGTCATAGTGCTGAGGGAATAAAAAGTGTCGGTATAGTATTGCAGTATTGCTCTTGTGAGTAAAGTCGCTGTCAATTGAAATTGCCAACAATGTAAATAAACTATTTAATAAAATATCCATATTCTAGTACTTGTTTATTGTTTTAATGGTTCAGGATAATGTTGTGGTGAATATTGATTAAATAACACACGGAATAGAATTTATAATAAAGTACCAGAACACATAATAAATATTGAAAATATGACTAATTTCAAAAAAACTTTGTGTAACTTTTTAGTAGCAAAAGCTTATTATACAACAAATGAATATTTAACGGACAGTAATTAATGTAAACTGTGCTTCTACATGCAGCACGACTAAAATTTGTATGCCTCGCGGCGCAGCACAGCGATACTTCATGCCTATGTACTATGTGCGAACCTGTGTTGAACAAATAAATATATTTCATTTTATTTCATTTCACGGATTTAGCAGTATTTGATGAGGGAAAATGGAAATTAAAGACATTTTAAATACAAGGTTTGTTTACATTGTTTGCAATTTCAATTGACTGGCAGTTTAATATCGCATATGAAATTAAATGAAATAAAACGAAACGGAATGGAATGAAATGGAATGGAATGAAATGAAATGGAATGGAATGAAATGAAATGGAATGGAATGGAATGAAATTAAATTAAATTAAACGAACGATTTTTATTTTGCGAAATCAGTTAACACGTACTTATATTGTAATACTAGCTCACTGTGCCCATGTGATAGGCATGCAAAAGTTTAACATAAAATGTGTGTCTTTTTAAGAAACTAACGTTTAAAAAATATATTTAAAAGTATCTGTATTCTAAGGTATCTTCTGAATAAAACAGTTATGAATGATTCAACGCCTTTTTACTAAATGGCATGTTTATATTCAAATAACGTAGTTATGTTAATTTTCGTTATTTATTTATTTTGTGTATAGAAAAAAGTAGGTAAATCTATCGAGCAATCACTATCTAAGCAAACAAGCAGTCATTGATTTGTTTCTGTGCAAATTGGGCAAAAAAGGGCAATGTTACTTATTTTTTCAGTTATACAAATAATTTCGAATTTAACAGAATGAATTTCTACATTTTTTTTTCTTTTTTTTTAGAAATTTGTAATTCGCGTCGTTAATGTTTATTTTGTTATAATGCTTCAAAGATGGCATAATGAAATTCTGACAAGTGAGAGGATTCGTGTGCCTATTAAAATATTTATATGTATAATGTATATACCTATATGTGTGTCTTGAAAGATTATTCGAAACAATACTTATTATTTACTTAATGCCTCATAGCTGGAAGTACTGATGCCAGAAAAGTATTGAATAAAAAATATCGAAACTAATATTTTAATCGGTACCAAAAAGTATAGATATTTTTCACATCCCTAAGTGCAGTTTGATACAACCTTGTTGCATTCTTGTGACGTCATATCCGGAGATTCAGAGGCTTAAGAGGCCTTTTAGAACACACCGACTATTTTTTATTGTGGTTAATTATTTAAAAAACACACAGGACTTTTTTTATGGCCTCGAAAAAGAAGTCTTACTTAATCTGTATTGTATGATTCCTTATAATAGGTACTGAATTTAATTTGGAGTTAAGTACCTATTATATTTTGATAAACTATAAAGATTATTATATTAATCAAAATTTTCGAAATGCTATTTAGTGTCGTTAAAAACTGTTTTTGATTTTTGTTTGATTAGTAGAAGGTACTATTTAAACTTCGAGTTTAAAGTTAAAATAAAATTAAAAATGAAATTAATAAGTAACAATGAATACTGAATCATGCATACTATATAGGTATGCATTGCATTGTCTAAAAAAAATAACTATTTTAAAAAGAAAAAAGGTAAAAAAAAATTGAAAACAAGCGTACGGTCCGTCTGATGGTAAGCGGCTACCGTAGCCTATGGAATGGACGCTTATAAATAACTGGTGCTTGCTTGACCCACTTGCTTGTTTGCCACATTATTTCCAGTTAATTGTGTGTTACGTTTTGGGTTTTTTTATCTTTATTTTATTCGTGGCTTATTGTTTTAGCGTTACAACTAATTATGACTATTTGTGACTAAATACGACTATGACTAATAGTTCTCAGATGTTCCTGAGAGTCATTTGAATAGCCTTAAATATGTTCAAGTGTTTAATAGGTTTGTGAATCAGTACTGAAAAGTTTGTATGATTCATGTTTCAGGTTATTATATACATATAGCATGTAGTATATGTAATTGTATATGTATCGTAACGTAGTAAATTAATTACTAACTTCAAATATGTAATACTTCCAAAAAAAAACAACCGAGTTGAGAGGTTCTTCTTTTTTTTGAAGTTGGTTAAAAACGCTTGATTTCGTCTGTCTTAATACACCATAGTATATTAGATATTAGAATCGTTTTAAAAAAATGTACATAGTTCAGGGCTTAATTACAACAAAAACTACCTTTTTTACCTTTTGCGGGTGGTAGGGCCTTGTGCAAGGTCCGTCCGGATAGCTACCACCATCTTACTCGCTAATCCTGCCGCTAAGCAGCAGTGCTTGCACTGCTGGGTTCCGGTGTGGAGAGTAAGACAGCCGGGGAAATTACGGGCACAAGAGGCATTTCATCTTAGCCCTCTAGGTTGGCAACGCATCTGCAATCCCTCCGGGGTTGTGGGTGTCTATGGGCTGTGGTGGTCGCTTACCATCAGGTGACCCACTTGCTCGTTTGCCTTTCTATTCACATTAAAAAAAAAAAATCCGCTGCAGTAAGGGTGAAATAGTCGTTACAAAAAGGAATTAATTAACTTTTGTTTCAATTAAAATCCTATGTTCTTACAATTTTTTTAAAACTACTCATTATCATTACAACAAAAAAAATACATATAAAAAAATTGTGTGTTTAAAATTATTGTGTTTTTTTTTACAATACCTACTTAAAGAGTTATGTTATGCATATATACATACACTAGCGACCCGCCCCTGCTTCGCACGGTATATTATGCATGTATTATACATATAAATCTTCCTCTTGATTCACTATATCTATTACAAAAAAACCGCATCAAAATCCGTTGCGTAGTTTTAAACATTTAAGCATACATAGGGACATAGGGACAGAGAAAGCGACTTTGTTTTATACTATGTAGTGGTTAAGCAATTTTTAATTATTGTTAATTTTATTTTCTAATAAAATACCAATGGCAACATGAAACTACCGTGAGACTCGATCATAATTACAAATACGGACAACTCACGTATAAAAGCCGAGTAATGCTCGACATCTTTCGGACTAACTCGTAGTCCTTCCTCGTGGAAACGTGAAACATGAAACATGTCGAGCATTACTCGGCTTTTAAACGTGAGTTATCCATTTTTGTAGTTAATATACCAATGGGTCACGGTCACCCTACATTCATAGTAACTGTCATACCACAAAAAAATCTTTGACAAGTGACAATAAGAAATCTCTTCTACTATGGGAAATTGACAGCGCCCCTTGCGGACCGAAATGGCGACAAACTGGGGCCTTACCATGACGTCTTAATGCGATTCAGTTTAGGTTCGCTCGCTGTCAGAATCATACTAAAAGTGACAGCTAAAACTTGAACTGAGTCGGAATTAGGACGTCATGGTAAGGCCTCTTCACATAATAGTATTTGACATTTTAACGCAAACACGTTTGACGCATGTTGTTTTTATTAATTACTAGCTGTTGCCAGCGACTTCGTCTGCAAAGAATTCGTTTATCGCTCGCTATCCCGCGGGAACTACCGAGAACTACCGCGGGAATTTCCGGGACAAAAAGTAGCCTATGTGCTATTCCAGACATTTCTCTATGTATGTGCCGAATTTCATCCAGATCCGTTGGGCCGTTCTGGCGTGATTGAGTAACAAACAAACATCCGTCCATCCATCCATCCATACTTTCGCATTTATAATATTAGTTAGATTAAAAGCTTTAAATTTAACTTGCAACGTATGTTTGTCCGGGTGTCTTGCGACTCTATTTTGAAGCAGATTAAAAGCAGACTGCGGGTGGCAGGGCCTTGTGCAAGGTCCGTCCGGATCGCTACCACCATCTTACTCGCTAATCCCGCCGCAAAGCAGCAGTGCTTGCACTGCTGTGTTCCGGTGTGGAGAGTAAGACAGCCGGGGAAATTACGGGCACAAGAGGCATTTCATCGAAGTCCTCTAGGTTGGCAACGCATCTGCAATCCCTCCGGGGTTGTGGGTGTCTATGGGCAGTGGTGTCGCTTACCATCAGGTGACCCACTTGCTCGTTTGCCTTCCTATTCACATAAAAAAAAAAAAAAAAAAGATTGTGCTGAAATTTTGCATACTTATGCAAGTCGGATGACAATACAATAATCTGGTAGTGGAGTTCTGGTGGTCCAGCCAGGGTCGTCTCCGCAGGAGGGAACTCTTCAACGGTTGCTCCGATTGACTTGAAATTTGGTACACGAATGTAGGCCGCGTGGCAATGCAAGTACAGTCAGCAAAATAAGGCTTGCATTAAAAAAAAATTAATGAACACAAAAATATTCACCTTGCTACTCCGCTACATAAATTGTAAAATTGTTTTTAAGCAGCGGAGTAGCAAGGTAAATATTTTGTGTTCATTAAAATGGACCTCCGCAAAGTAACGCCTGATTCAATAAAATGAAATTTTTGACAGTAACTTATTAGGTAAAATTAAAGCCGATAAACGGGCATGCGGGGGTACGTATCAAAATACATAAAGTTTAAAATGTATAATGGTTATACATAATGGTTCAAAATGTATAATGCGGCTTTCTCAGAAAATTGCCAATTAGCAGAATTGCTATAAACTAAACTATAAAAAAAAACATCTAGCAAATAGTTTCACAGAAAATAGCATTATACATTTTGAACCATTATGCATTTTAACCCATTATACATTTTAAACTTTATATATTGTAATCCTCGCCCGCATGCGGTCGGGTGTTAAGTGATCACCGCCGCTCATAGACACCTACAGTGCTAATAGAACTGCTGGTGCGTTGCCGATTGCATAGAGGTGTACACGTGGTAAAAGTAGTGATTGTGGTAGAAAAGTTACACTAAAATAAACATACATTGGTTTAGGTTAGGTTTATTTTATACATACATACATACATAAATCACGTCTTTATTCCTTACGGGGTAGACAGAGCCTAAACTCTTATGTAAGGACATGGTCCAGGATCGAACCCGTGCCCCACTGAAACAGCCACCCCAACCGAACGCTTCACAACATACCAGTGCCTAAGGTAAAGACCTAAAGGGCACGTCATGATTGTAGGCGTATAGGTGGAAAGGGGAGTCAAAATAGTGATAGGTTGCTAGCCGCATCGCCTATAACAATGATTCCTAAGATTTTCGCCCATGGGCTTTACCATCTGCGCGGGAAACAGCTGGTACATTCTATGTTTTTTCTTTGCTCCCAGACTAGAATGGAAGTCAGCATGGATGTGTAATGTATGTAGATAAGAATTTACTAAAGGAGTAACGTTACCCACTTGCTTGTTTGCCACTGTTTGGAATAACAAAGCCGGCTTCAGTTTTTTTTTTAATTTTTCACTTTATTTACACGAAGTGATCTTTAAATCAGTGGCTGAAACGATTTCAAACAAACGCTAACATTTTTTTTTTTTAATCCAAGCCACCAAAACAAAAATCCACGTCGCATTCTGTAATAGTAAATAAAAAACACAGTACACGCAAAACTAACATAAGTACGTTAGTTCACCGTCATTCGGTTTCCAAAACCGAACTTTGGAAGCGGAACACCAATCACAGTTGTCAACTTTGAAATTGGAACAACATGGCGCTAGCCGGTCCAATTTCTTTACTTATCGCCGCAATGCTAAGGCTGGGCACGCACGTCATCGCCGTGTCCGGTGCCCCGATAAATAAAATTTAACAGAATGAAGGAAAAAATCAATACACTAGTCACTCAGTATCCACTATCACCCCTCTAATTTACTGGCGGCGATAAAAACAATCGTAGTGTGCATTGCACACACACAGTTATGCCCATACAATATTCATGTGACATTTTATGAACGCACCCTTATGTAATAGGTCATCAATAATTCTAGAACGCGATTGATTTAGGTTCAGTACTCACGGGTAAAGCAGCCGTCAAAATTGCTGGAAGTTGAGCATCCTATGCGAGGGCAGCGACCCCGGCCGAGCAAGCGAACACACACGCCGCCATCTTTAAAGTTGAAACGTCAATTTTTCAAATTCCGAACCTCCAACTGTCAAACTTGGGAACTTGGGAAACTTTAGCGAATTTTGTTTAGCTCCTGGTATTTGCAAAGTTTGTGGTACGTTGTTATTATCGCCTATCTATAAACACTTGGTTGTATAAAACGGTATAAAAATATTAAAATTATGAACCATGGAAAAACTTGTAAATGAAAACGAAATATAAATATATATTAATAATAATAAAAACGTTCTTGCCGCTCAGAGTTCGAGCGCCTACTGACTTAAAATTTTTGGGTATAAAAACATGCTACAATAGCCTCCCCGAGGAGGGAACCGTCTTGATACTTGCGGGGAACTCCGCGAGCCCTTTCCGGGGTGCGCGCCGCTCAAACTCACCCCTAACCTCACACGAACAAAGTCCACATCACATCGGCAAAGATTAAACTTTTCAGTTGAATTCATGAGCCGTAATAACAATTCTACTTCTTCATTACGGGAATTGTTTTGAAAAATTCTGTCGTGTGTCAGAAACCACGGCCATATTTTAAGTTTTCTTTTATCTTGTAATATATTTCAATAAATCAATATCAAGTGAAGCGTTGATAAATCTTAGTAGTACCAGTACCATGCTATCTACATACATACATAAATAGTGATGGGTTGCTAGCCGCATCGCCAGTCTCGTTGCATAAATAAATGATTGAGCAAAGTCAAGTATAATTTCCATACATTGAAGATCTATACCAGGAAGCAATACTTATCCGTGTTTAATTCAAAGCCGTGCAATTATTGTGTCTATTGCAATTCCTATGGAACAGGTTTTCATATTATTATGTTGCCGATATGCGTTTTGAACCAGTTATTCTAAAACAAGTTTTACCTTATATGGCGTTGTATGCGATGTTTACAAATTAATATACTCACTACCATTGTCATAATTAAGTATCTAAAAACTACTGATCTGTGATACTTTATGGACCGCAAGATATTAATTTTCATATGCCTGTTTAGATTATTTTTTATTATTTGTCATGCATTTTTAGCCAAACACAACCGACCAATTTTAAATCACTACAAGGATTTTACAAATTTTTATGACATAATTACTTTCACAAATTACTTTTAAAAAAATGTATAAACACGTCAAGACAAATCATTGTAACGTTCTTCATCGAAATTGACTAGTAACAATATCACATCCTACATTACAATAACAAAAGTTACTATCCCAAAACAAACGTAAAAAAAAGCCTGAATCCAAAACCAGGAAATGTCCGCCAGCGACCAAGACTATTCGGTCGCGCTCTACGCACGCGTGTGTGCGTGCGGGTGGTGGGGGGCGGGTGAAATTTTTCGTTTTTCGCCCACTTTTCCGTCCCGCTCTAGTTTTTCGTCTCCCTCATTTTTTCTTCGCCCGCTTTCTTCCTAGTGCCCCACCACATGTGTGCTGGGCGCAGTATAGGGGAAAGAAACAGATGATACATTTCCGGTTTCAGCCGGTTTGTTAGGACGTTTTAGTTACTATGCGAGTTTGTGATTTTGTGTGGTTATGTCTTTTGGGAGTTTAATTGGATAGTTCCTTGGATTAACATAGTGATTAGCAAAAGTACATGGGTTACATAAGTTACATGGGTTATAAATTGTAATTTGAAACACATTATTTGACTTTTCAGTGTATGTGTGTTTTTTGTTCATTCAAGCACAAATAAATGAATACTATCAAATAAATTAGTAGTCTAAATAGTACTTAGTAACATTTTCAAGTATTAAAAAATAATTTTAAGTTTGTTCTACATATAACTAGTATTTCGTAATCAAGAAGCAATCCGTTAAATACACTGGTTTTCATCTAATAATTTTTGATTTTTGAAATCTCAATTCTAAGGCAAATGTCAAAAAATCACATAAGTATTTTAATTATCAAAAGATGCTGTTTTTGCTTATGACTCAATAAGGGTTATATCGCTTTTTTAAGACTGATCAACATGAAAACTGTTCAAATAAATTAATCGAAACATCTTTAGAATTACTAGTTTCCAATAAAAACATCATTAAAAATCAAAACCGTTAAAATTTCTCTTGCACTTACGTAATAATTGGCCCTCATTTATTCAACCTTTTCGCTGCCATCAACAGATTTTGCATGTTCTTCTCTCATCATTTGAAAGCAAATAAAGAAACTGACACTGAGTATCATACATACATATACATACATACATATCGTCACCCCTCTTTCCCACAGGGGTAGGCAGAGACTACTTTGTCCCACTTGCTACGATCCTGACATACCTCTTTCGCTTCATCCACATTCATCAATCTCTTCATACATGCTCGTCGGTTTCGGGTACTCTTGACCTGGCCTTTTTCCAAAACGTCCCCAATTTGATCATGGAACGTCCCCCTAGGCCTTCCCCTCCCAACGCACCCATTCACACTCCCCAAATAAATCTGTTTAGTTAATCTTCTTAAACACTGAGTATCGATAGAGCTATGTCTTCAAAATACAATTGAATGTAACAATTTTTTATATATACATACATACAGTCACGCCTCTTTCCAATAGGAGTAGGCAGAGACTACTTTGATCCGCTTACTACGATTTTGACATACCTCTTTCGCTTCATCCACACATTTTTATTATTCTTTTAATATGTGTTTCATCTGTCCTTGTTGCATATACTGCGCGCTGCGTGCGGCGGCGCCCGCCCTCGCTCCTCCGCGGCGCCTCAGCGATATACGGCGTGTTCACAAAACGACAAGGCATTCTTACATGTATATATGTTTCTTTCACTAAGACGGTGAGAATATATACGTATATATCTTTGAAATAAGAGGAAAAATTGGCTGTTGAAAAAAAAATTTTTTTTTTTATCGGTTTTTTTATGGAAATCAGCTTTGGTCTTTGCCATCCTAATGAACCCCAATTACTATAATTACGTTCTCGATATGAAAAGTATTTTCTTGAAAATTCCATCGGAATCGGTTTAGTTAAAGTTTTGAGGCAGAATGCTAAATACTTCACGGTACCACAGAATAACTACGATACGGCAGTAGTAATAGGTACACCTGTGTATCTATTTTATTTTGACTTAACTTATAAATACTCAGAAGAAAATAGGCGGCACTTGAATTTCGTCGTATTTCAACAAATACGTGTGTTTCATCACTTTTAATTTAAGAACTTTTAAAAATTATCCTACTAATATTATAAATGCGAAAGTTTGTGACGATGTGACGATGTGAGTGAGTGAGTGTGTATGTTTGTTCCTTCTTCACACGTTCCCGGTTCCAGTTCCACAGTTCCCGGGGAATAGCCATAAAAAATTTTAGTGAATTAAAAAAAAATTGACAGCAGTGGCAGCGAATTAGCGGGAAACCAGCAAATTAACACGACAGACGAGGCAGTGTGGATCTAGTTTCCTTTACCTTTCTCGAAGGGGATACAAACTTAAAACAAAAAAAACTGTCTTGCGTATGGTTTTGCTCTTGCCAAAATCAGCTTTTCATATTTGTGGCGGCCATTTTGTGAGTTAGCAGAGAGATAAAGGAGGGTATACGGTCCAATAACTTTCGGAAGACTTAACAGACCCTTGAAGGACTGATTAGCGCTAATTGACGTTTATGAATCATGTTTTTTTGCATCGGTCCTATAGCGAGCTTATAGCGAGCCCCTAACTTTTTATGAATAAGGCTGTATATCTTCTTTCACACCAGCACGTTCCCTTATCGCACTATTCCTTACATAGTAGATGATGAAATAAAAAAAGCTATTGGAATTCCAAGGCCGCACACCCTGTAGAGCCAGCAGAACTAGGAAACGAGGGGGTAAGTACACACGCCACCCCGGGGGGAGTACATGGCAAATACGCGAAAGCAATAGGACTTTTAAAAATTCTCCAGAAATATGATTTATGTGTTGACGGCAAGAACGCCTCCTTTCTCTCGCTCAAGGACGGCCCCTGATTCGATTTTTAAAGCCCGGGCCTTCGCTTTTTTTTTTAACACACGGTTGTTTGTTGAAATTTGAATTTCATTTTAAATTCGCCGGAGTACCCTGGCTCGGGTGGACGCTGGGAGGCGCGCGTTGGAAACTTTAAACGCTTCCCGTTCCGAGTTCCCGGTATAAGATAGTTCGGAGAAAGGTATATCATTGTATATTTAAGCACTAACATATAATAATAATAAATTCTTTATTTGTTAAACATAGTAAAACTACATACAAACACAAACAGCAAAATACAAACTAATACAAGTTTAAATCTTATGCTGCTTATAGTAGTGTTTTTACTTCTATCCTAATCTGGGAGTATAGAAAAACATAGATACCAGGGGCCTTACCATGACGTGCTAATTCCGACTCAGTTCAAGTTTTAGCTGTCACTTTTAGTACGAATCTGACAGCGAGCGAACCTAAACTGAATCCCCCTGGCCCCTGGTTGCTTCTCTTCCCGTGCTTATAGTAAAAGTCCATGGGGCAAAATCTTAGGAATCATATTATAGGCGATGTGGCTAGCAACGATAAAGGTGTGATTTATTATTAATGTCCGACCGAAGTTTCGGTTTCGGTTTCGGTTTCGGCCAATTTCGGCCAAAAAAGTGATTTCGGCCGAAGTTTCGGTTTCGGCCAGAATCCGGCCGAAACCTTCGGCCGGGCCGAAATTACTTCGCGGCCTCTCGCGGCTCTCGCATCGGGAGCACTCGGCTTAATTCGGGCACGCTCGGCCGGGTAGGTATAGGTAATGCACAGGCGGCCGGCCCAGCTGGGACCAGCGACAGTAGTATGCATGCAGTTTTTTTATTTTGTTTAACAAAAAAGTAACCGTTCTCATATAAGAAATCCTTGCAATAACCTTTTCCTTACGATTTGTACAGTAATTTTGAATATTTTGTTTGATATGATAAGTCTTCATAAATTTCGGTTTCGGTTTCGGTTTCGGCTAAAAATCGTGTTTCGGTCGGACACTATTTATTATGTATGTAAGGTGTTACGGAATATTCAGCAGGTGATTACGTTAGTATGGATACATAAACATACCTACATATAATAAATCACATCTTTATCCCTTACGGGGTAGACAGAGCCTAAGGTAACAAGATCTAAAGGCGTTTAGCATGATTGTGGGCGAGATGGAAAGTGGAATCAAAATTATGGGTTGCTAGCATCGCCTATAACATGATTCCTAAGATAGCCCATTCCCTCGATGAGCTTTTACCATGCGCAGGAAGAGAAGCGACTAGTATATTCTATGTTTTATCTTTATAGCATGGAAGAAATGAAAAGAGACAAAAATCTAATCCATGCGTATGGGAAAGAGATGTGACGGCATGTATGTACTAGCTGTTGCCAGCGACTTCGTCTGCAAAGAATTCGTTTATCGCTATCCCGCGGGAACTACACATTTTTCCGGTATAAAAAGTAGCCTATGCCCTATTCCAGACTTTTCTCTGTCTATGTGCCGAATTTCATCCAGATCCGTTGGGCCGTTCTGGCGTGATTGAGTAACAAACAAACATCCATCCATCCATCCATCCATACTTTCACATTTATGATATTAGTTAGATTCAATGATATTACATATGAACTGGGAGTAGATATGTCACTACCGCGCCCAAGTTGAAGATTCATAAATGACCCAATTGTCTCATTTACCTCAAACAAGCCACAGTATGAGTAGTCCGTGACAGTCAATGTGACAGTTGACAGAGGGAACGTTTTTCAAACGCAATTTACTAGGAACGTAACATATATAGATACTAGCTGCTGCCAGCGACTTCGTCCGCAAAGAATTCGTTTTTCGCTATCCCGCGGGAACTACGCAATTTTCCGGGATAAAAAATAGCCTATGTGCTATTCCAGACTTTTCTCTATCTATGTGCCGAATTTCATCCAGATCCGTTGGGCCGTTCTGGCGTGATTGAGTAACAAACATCCATCCATCCATCCATCCATACTTTCGCATTTATAATATTAGTTAGATTCAATGATATTACATATGAACTGGGAGTAGATATGTCACTACCGCGCCCAAGTTGAAGATTCATAAATGACCCAATTGTCTCATTTACCTCAAACAAGCCACAGTATGAGTAGTCCGTGACAGTCAATGTGACAGTTGACAGAGGGAACGTTTTTCAAACGCAATTTACTAGGAACGTAACATATATAGATATTGACGGCACATGAGGTATTCTATGTTACCTTTTAGCAAGTCGTCAATTATTCACAAAATTTAACCAAAAGCGGAATAAGAAAGAAAGGAACTGAATAAGAAGTCTTACAAAGCGTGACCGTAAGCTATTAATGGCGCCTTACCATGACGTCTTAATGTCATTCATTTCCGATTCTTTAGCTGTCACTTTTGACACTTCTACGGATCTGACAGCGATCGATCTAACTTTGGTTCTAAATCGAATCGCAATAATAATTATGTTATCTTATCTTATCTTATCATAAGACGTCATGGTAAGGCCCCTATAACAATTAATAAAGACATCGTCATAGTCAAACATTTCCAACTGTTTTATTCATCACTAGCTTCTGCCCGCGACTTCGTCCGCGTAGAATTAGCAATTGACATATTTATCGCTATCCCGCGGGAACTATGCAATTTTCCGGGATAAAAAGTAGCCTATGTTTTAATCTAGGGTACCAGCTATCTTCGTTCCAAATTTTTTCCAAATCCGTCCAGTCGTTTTAGCGTGAACAAGGAACATATACACACTCACATCGTCACGTCGTCACTCACAAACTTTCGCATTTATAATATTAGTAGGATCTCCAGCCTATTCGTCCCACTGCTGGGTGCTGGGTACAGGCATCGCGTAATGAGAGAGGGTTTGGGCTATAGTTCCCACGCGGGCCCAGTGCGGATTGGGAACTTCACACCATGAATCGCTTGGTTTTATTTTTTTTATTTATGAATCAAAAATAAAAATACATTAATACATTAATACTATATCGCCAAACGATAAGCTTTCATGTTGTTCTATGGAATTCGTGCAATCACTAGATCGAAATCCTTATCGGATAGCCTAGTGGTTAGCGACCCTGACTATGAAGCTAGAGGTTCCGGGTTCGAATCCCGGTAGGGGCAGACATTTGTATGATGAATACGAATGTTTGTGCCCCAGTCATGGATGTTGTATGTATTTATCTACGTTATATAAGTATGTTTATCCGTTGCCTGGTACCCATAGCACAAGCTCTGCTTAGTTTGGGCACAGTATCTAATCTAACTAATATTATAAATGCGAAAGTATGGATGGATGGATGGATGGATGTTTGTTTGTTTGTTACTCAATCACGCCAGAACGGCCCAACGGATCTGGATGAAATTCGGCACATAGATAGAGAAAAATCTGGAATAGCACATAGGCTACTTTTTATCCCGGAAAATTGCGTAGTTCCCGCGGGATAGCGATAAACGAATTCTTTGCAGACGAAGTCGCTGGCAACAGCTAGTTACATATAAACCTAAAACCTAATACCAAAGACCTAAACCCCTAAACCTAAAGATGATCCTTCCTAATACTAAAGATGACCAAAAATATGCCTCGTTAACAATCTTTTCAATTCGTTCGTTGCCTATACCCGGGAGCAATAAAACCCGGTCACTTCCCGTAGAACGTTGTATAAAAGTGACGAAGTTTCTTTGCTATCGAGTATAATATGCTTCATTTTGGTGGCAAAATCATACTGTGTACTTTAAATTAATCCAAAAGACTTCTGAAGGTGATTACTTTACTTTCACTGAACGTGAACCAACTTACACTCATCAAAAATGTCTAGGGTTATTTTTTATCCATAGACAGTTCTAAACATTTTAATATAGGCATATTACTACCGAATCAAAACATCAATCTAGGGATAATGATTATCCCAAGGCTTTTTTGGTACAATTTTTACTTTAGTTGTAAAGTACGGTCGCCCAAATAAGTGGTCTACCACTTTTCATCCAACTTCCTATCAAATGAAAATGTCGCTAAAGTCGAACTTTCAAGTTGACAGCCTGTCTTATCGACGTTATGTATTGTGAAGTGCAAAGGATATTTAACCTTAGGGGGGTTGACTACATATTTGGCTGATGGTACCTATTTTTTTTTCTACATACTTATTTGTGTTTAAGAGAGGTACTTATGTACTTGATTTTGTGACATTTAGTATTCTTTTTTATTGTTTTTCTGACGACTTCTGACTGAAATCGTATGGTAAAAGCCAATCGAGGGAATCGGCGAAAATCTTAGGAATCATGGCGATGCTAGCAACCCATCGCTATTTTGATTCCTTCCACCCAAACGCCCACAATCATGCTAAACGTGGCCTGGAGCCGTACCATGACGTCCTAATTCCGACTCAGTTCAAGTTTTAGCTGTCACTTTTAGTATGAATCTGACAGCGTGCGAACCTAAACTGAAACGCATTAAGACGTCATGGTAAGGCTCCTTTACTGTAGGCTTATTGTCCAAATCGGTCGCAATCGCCATCGTCTTAATTTTGACAGTTCTTGTATGAATGTGACAGCTAGCTGATTCCGATGCCAATTGTCAGCCCGTACACGAACTGTCAAAATGAATACGATGGCGATTGCGCGCGAGTTAAACAATCAGGCAGGCTACTGTATGCTTAGTGTAAATTTTCGGTCACAGAGCCTCTAGTGTAAGTTTTCGCATATAAAAACGTCTCGAACGCGTTCACGTAAACATCTCAATTACTATGGAATAATTGGCAGCGCCACTTGCGGATCGAAGCGGCAACAAACTGTTCTCATAGTATTTGACATTTCAACGCAAACGCGTTCGAGACGTATTTTGTTGGGGTGCGTGTCGGGTTACCTCCACGTGTGGCCAGGAGCTGCGGTTCGTTTCTGGATCCGTCCGGGGGGAAGAGCAGTGCTTGGTCCGGTGCACCCTGGGCAGTTTCCTGGCAGTATCTGAGGGATATCATTGACCGTTGGCTAAGAGCCCGACAGGGGGGGAGGGGGGTCTTTGACCATAATACCGTACAACGTTGCCGACATTCTGTCACAAGATTTTATAATAAAAATTTTACCCTGACATTGGCGAAGTTGTCGTCGCTATAACGACTTGTAACGCCACAAATAAAAGAAGAAGAAGAAGAAGACGTATTTTGTAACCGAAAACCTACACTAAGCATACAGAACTCTTCTCGAACGCGTTTGCGTTAAAATGTCAAACACTATGGGAACAGTTTGTTGCCGTTTCGATCCGCAAGTGGCGCTGCCAATTTCATAGTAATTGAGACGGTTACGTGAACGCGTTCGAGACGTTTGTTCGTGTGAAAACTTACACTAAAGGCTCTGGTTACCTTAGGCTCTGTCTACCCCATAAGGGATAAAGACGTCATTTAATGTATGTTCATTTATGTATGTATATATGTGTATAAAAGCGACGTCCTAAAACTGAGCCCATCCATTTGGGGTTAAAATATCCCATAGAATTTTGCGTAACAAAAACAGTGGATGTGTCGGTAGTATCCGCCATATCGGGTTGCCAATGACGTCATGTGGCCTTTGTCACTCGTCTATTTAGCCAGGGGTGGCCAGGGCAGAAGAGCCTGCGCAATTTCAAACGTTAAAAGGTCTACACGATCGGAATCAACCGCCGACCATCGTGTCCTTGGTCGGGTTGATTTAAAAATGGACCGTGTAGAAATCGGTTCGTCCGACCGATATTTGGTTGATGTCAAATTGTCAAAGGCGTTGGTTGGGAGCTCATCTCTTCCGACAGGCTGCGTCCGCGGCGGTTGACATCAACCACCGACCGTGTGGAACGAATACAAAAATTGATTGATCCGACCAAGGACACGATAGTCGGCGGTTGGTTCCGATCGTGTAGAAGGTCTTTAAAGGATTTTGTGGTCAGTTTATGAGATCAAAGTTCTTTCCACTACAGCGCACGGTCACGCTACGCACGTGGGTACATATTCACACCGTATTAAAATATCGGCGGTCGTTGCCACCAGTGCACGCACACGTTACGCACGAAATAACCAATGAAGCCACGTGGGTGACGTGTATAGCGTGTCCGTGCGCAGCGTGCGTAGCAGTGGAGCGTCGCCTTTAGGTTGCCACATTTCTTATACCTTCTTAAACAATTTATTCAATCAGGCGTTACTTTGTGGTACATTTCAATGAATAATAAATATTTACCTTGCTACTCCGCTACCAATGTATCCTCTACCAATTTATTTTGTTCATTATACCTTTTTAGTTTGAATTCATAATTAGTAATATAGTATTAGTAATAATACGCAAGGTACCACAAATATTAAGCAGTATTAACATCATCATCAGCCTGAAGACGTCCGCTGTTGAACAAAGGCCTCCCCCTTAGCACACCATAATGAACGACAAGTCGCCACCTGCATCCACCGGTTTCCCGCAACTTTTACGATGTCGTCAGTCCACCTAGTGGGAAGCCTACCAACACTACGTCTTCCGGATCGCGGTCGCCACTCGAGAACTTTTTTCCCCCAACGGTTGTCTGTTCTACGAGCGATGTGGCCTGCCCATTGCCACTTCAACGTACATAGTTTTCGAGCTATGTCGGTGACTCTAGTTCTTCGGCGAATCTCCGTATTTCCGTAGTATTAGCAAATAATTAAATATTGATTAAATGTACCAACCTTATTGAAGCCTATTTTATTATACTCGTACCTAATACCTGTTGTCGGTGGTTTAGCACACATCACGGAATGATGACGATCCGGATTCGATTCCCGGCCATAGCTTTACTTTTCAGATTTTTTATGTGTTCTAATTTTCAGTGGCGTTTAGAATTTTAATTATACACGTACACGTTTATGACGAAGCTTGTGGCAGCTAACACTTGTTTATTTTGATGAAGCCTAGTGCGGATATGTTTTTTTTTTTGTATTTTTATTTGTAATGGATTTGAAACTGTTGATTGTATATTGTATATTGTTGCTGAATAAATGATTTTTTATTATACACGTAAACATTTTAAGTTCTCTGAAGTCACACCTTTATGTCTAAGTACTCAGTCTAGTTTACCTTTACTCCATGAAGGTGGTACACTGGCAATCATTGCGCAGGTCTGTCTCCTGTGACCACGACTGTTATCATGGCGATTTTCTACCTAAGGCCAAATCGCAAAGTTATAAATAGTTTGAAAATATTTTCTGATGTGAGGCATTCTTGAATGCTAATATGAGTGAGCCGTGGTAGCCTAGTGGTTTGTCCCATGGCTTTTGAAGCAGAGGGTTGTGGGTTCGAACCCGTCGCGCCTCTTAAGCTTTTCGGAATGCGTGAAAATTCGTTTAAAATTATCATGGAAAACATCGTGAGGAAACCTGCATCTGGTAAGCAGTTCAATGATGTGTATGTTCCCAATCTGCATTCGGCCCGCGTGGGAACTAAGCCCAAACCTGGGGCCTTACCATGACGTCTTAAATCTTAATGCGTCAATTCCGACTCAGTTCAGGTATTAGCTGTCACTTTTAGTATGGATCTGACAGCGAGCGAACCTAAACTAAATCAGAATTGAATCGCATGACGTGATGGTAAGGCCCCTGGCACAGAATATATAATAGTACTAACGTACAGAATGGCCACGCTCCGCCCCGCACCGATTCGAGTTACCCCACCCCTCAAGCGCAGTCTGCCGGAAAGCAGAGCTGCTGGTAACTAGTAGGGCTCGCAACGCGATGTATGTCGGCCGCACGTCACAAGTTCGGGAACCTATCCTACCTACTTCATTTTATAAAACATTAGAAAATTAATGCTTTCTGAAATTATCGCGATTAATACATGAAATAACTACAGAATCATTCGCTAAAGTTTGTTGTCGTACATCTATTGTAATTGAAAATAATAATGCTTAAATACACAGACAGACACATTTTAAGTAAGTTTAAATAAATAGATAACGATTAAGTACATTTATTTGCACACATCTAAGCCATATCTTCATTATAAGTACCTGCATTTATTTCATTGGTAGTTCTTATAGTACTAGGTTTTTTGCGATAGACAGCCCTGTGTATCTTACGCACACATTGACGCGTGTGCAGACGACGTCGTGCCTGTGTTCATTTCAGAACGCGGATTTTGTACGTCGTGGCCGCCGTGTGCCCCTAGACTCTCACATACGTACCTACTTATAATATGTACAAGCATATTAAAATTACAAGATATTTCATCAGGTGCTTGGGTAAATTTAATTGCATACATACATAAATGAATCACGTCTTTATCCCTCATGGGGTAGACAGAGCCTAATGGAACAAAATGTAAAGGCCAACTTTTGGCATTATTGTGGGCGTATAGGTGGGAAAGGGGAATCAAAATAGTGACGGGTTGCTAGCCTCAAATAACTTGTAAGTTATTACAAGCTTTTGATAGCTTGTAAAGACTAAAATGCTTGATAGGCCAAGTACTTACGAAGCAGAAATTGTGAAAATTGAAGCCATGTCAATATTCAGGGAAATAATTTAAAATTCTGAAGTCACCCTCATCCTCGGGGCCTTTTCTTAAAAAAGGGGTGCGAATATAGGGCACTGGTATGTTATGGAGTGATCGGTTAGGGTGGCTGTCTCAGTGGGGCACGGGTTCGATCCCGGACCGTGTCTATACATGGGAGTTTAAGCTCTGTCTACCCCACAAGGGATAAAGAAGTGATTTACTTATGTATTATTTATGTCAATTTATTTTATGTCAATTTTATGTAGCTTTTAATATGTTTTTGTTTTTTAATTACTGTGATTGTCATAAATAAACTTTTTCTTTCTTTCTTTCTTATATTTTATTGAACGTACTGTTTGTATGTAGGTTTTGTGAGTTGATGGATAGACGTACGTAATTTTTAGGGTTCCGTACCCAAAGGGTAAAAACGGGACCCTATTACTAAGACATCGCTGTCCGTCCGTCCGTCCGTCCGTCTGTCACCAGGCTGTATCTCAAGAACCGTAATAGCTAGATAGTTGAAATTTGCACAGATTGTGTATTTCTATTGCCGCTATAACAAAAAATATTAAAAACAAAATAATAATAATAATTAAGGGGGGCTCCCATACAACAGAGTAGTTAAAATGTTGACGACGGAATTTAATAAAACTCAATAAAACGAGTGTTTAATGGCACCAGCTTTTCGCCTTTTTTCTAGTACGGAACCCTTCGTGTGCGAGTCCGACTCGCACTTGGCCGGATTTTTATTTGATTTTTGTATTATTGCTATTTAATCTTACTTAGTGCCTTAGTCATACTAAGTAACATTTTATTTCAACCAATAAATATAGTCATACTGTACTGTTATACTTTGTAAGTTAATGAAAAAATAAATAAATAAAAAAAAACATTTATTTCGGATATCGGGATCTATAAATATCATATTCATATTATAAATAAGTAAAATAAAAATAAGAGAGCGGATCAGAATTTATAAAGTTCACAATGTATAATGGGTTAAAATGTATAATAGTTCAAAATATATAATGCAATTTTCTGTGAAACTATTAGGTACCTATATGTTTTTTTTTTATAGCGTGATCTATAGATTGGTTTAGGTTAGGTTAGGTTTAGTTTATAGTAATTCTGTTAATTTGCAATTTTCTGAGAAAATCGCATTATATATTTTGAACCATAATGTATTTTAACCCATTATACATTTTAAACTTTATGCATTTTAATACGTAGGTACTTACCCTAAAAATAAATGTCAAAGCCATAATTGAAAAGCGACAACTCGAATTGCGATGCGTGGTCAATATGAAGGCAATCGGCGTAGATTCTTGTCGAGTTTGTAATGTTAACAGAATTGTCACCTGTCACCGACAATTGTCAAGATGGTGACATAGGGGCAAAAAGAAAAAATAAGTCGTTTGCATTGACGTACGATAAACAACTAGACTCCCAATCACGCTCAAAAACTGTCGGAAGCAAAAGTCTGCACGACGCGTCTACTGTGCAGAGTTTTGGTTCAGTCGTGTTTCGACCGCGCTTCGATAACAATGTACATGTCTCTTTCGCACCGTAATCTAAAACGCTTGAGAACAAGAGACAACCAGGTTTCCAGCGCGTGGCGTCGTGTCATTACTTCTCACGTTCGTATGCAATTGACATTAAACATTACTGCCACGAAATAAGGTGTTAATTTGAACGAATATGTTAATGTTATCTGTGTAAGTTGATGTGTTGCCACGCACGATACAATTAGACAACGCTGCTCGGACGTTTCTTGCGGCACTTTTGTTTGCGATTGGGAGTCTAGTTGTTTATTGCAAGTCAATGGTTGTTTGATTCAAAATTTGCAAATCCTTTTTGACATCCAGTCATCAAATGAACTCGTGTATTATTATTTAACAAAAACGTATACTTTCAACAGTTTAGCCGCTAGACCTTTGTTACAACCAGAGACAGACACGCGAGAACATTTGAGTTCTTGGATTATTAAAACTAGGCGTAGACCCCAAAAAATCTCAAGCGAAAGTTTGTATTTTAAAAATCGGTCGTAGGAAATATTAAATTTACAAGCCTCCCCCCGCCAGGGTGACCCGGTTAGAAATGAGATTTCTTATTTTTTATTGCTACACTGGGGGGAGGTTTATTTTGATCGTTATACTTGTGTTCCATTCACTCCTACGGCTTTATTTACTGACAATTGTCGTATGTTTGTCACGAGAGGTCGTTGCTCTTTGAAAAAAGACGTAATTATGCCTTTTCAAAAATCCTTAACACGTTCAGACCAATTATAAACGCAGCAGCACAAAATTTAACCAAGTCTTCACACAAAATTATCTGTACTTACCTATTAAATTGGCATACATTCATGTGAGGGCTATATTTATTGCCGCTGATTATTTATAACACAGTTTTTAGGGTTCCGTACCTCAAAAGGAAAAAACGGAACCCTTATAGGATCACTTTGTTGTCCGTCCGTCCGTCCGTCTGTCAAGACCCTTTTTCTCAGGAACGCGTAGAGGTATCAAGCTGGAATTTATATCGAATACTCAGGTTCACTGCCCCTTAGAGCTGTGAAAAAATCAAACTTCTAACGCAATTAAAAGATACAGCCGTTTATGCCGCAAATTTCCGCAACTCTCAAGGGAATCAAAACCTACAGGGTACTTCCCGTGGACGCAGAATCTTGAAATTTGGTATGAAGGTAGGTCTTATAGCACAGATTAAGGAATAATTGCGAAAAGCATAAATATGTATGTATGTCTGTATATATCAGTGACCAATATAAAGTGACCCCACACTGCGTACATTTTGCTTTGGAGCAGGGCTCTGCTTACACTGGTTTATAGATATTTATAGATAACTAGCTTTTTCCCGCGACTTCGTCCGCGTAGACTTCATTTATTGACAAATAGCTTTTGGCCACGGCTTCGCTTGTGTGTACCAGGAGTATTTCAATCCCGTTTTTTTCCCGTTCCCGTAAGAATTTCGTGAAATGCTCTCTTAATGCTCCCTACACTCCCCAAAGAACCCACTTGCCAAATTTCAGCTTTCTACGACCAGTAAAACGAAAAATCCCGTTTTTTCCCGTTCCCGTGGAAATTTTGGAAATTCCTCTCTTAATGCTTCTTTATACTCTCCAAACAACCTAAATGCCGAATTTCAGCGTTCTACAACCAGTAAAACGAAAAGTTCCGTTTTTCCCGTTCCCGTGGGAATTTCAGGATATTGTCTCTTAGTGCTTCCCTACACTCATCAATCAACCTACATGCAAAGTTTCAGCTTTCTACGACCAGTAAAACGAAAAATCCCGTCTTTCCCGTTCCCGTGGGAATTTTGCAAAGTCCAAATGCTTCTTTACACTCCCCAAGCAACCTACATGTCCAATTTCAGTTTTCTACAACCTGCACTGCAGTATAACAAAAAATCCGGTTTTTTCTCGTTCATTTCCGTCAGAATTTTGGGAAATTCTTTCGTAGTTCTCCCCAATACTCCCCAAGGAACCTGAAGGCCAAATTTCAGTTTTCTACGATCATTAAAACGAAAATTCGATCCCGTAGAACTGAATATAAATCTCGTTTTTTCCTTATCCTGTTGGAATTTTCGAAAATCCTTATAACTGTTTTTTACTATTATAATCACCTACTTCTATGCCAAATTTTGAAGTCTAGTAATTATAGTTCCTAGGATATCGTTGAACTGAATGTATAAATCCCGTTTTTTCCTTATCCCGTGAGAATTTCCAAAAATCCTGAAATTATTTTCTTAGTTTTGTAATCATCTACTTGTGTACGAAATTTGAAGTCTATATTTATTAAGTATACAATTTTATTATATGTATAGATAGTTACTGAGATAGGGTCACTCGGAATCGAATATAATAAATCCCGTTTTTTCCCGTTCCCGTGGAAATTTGTGTTTGTGTGTGTGTGTGTGTGTGTGTGTGTGTGTGTGTATCAGGTAGGTATGTGTGTTGTTGTTTTCGTAATCAGCGACCCGATAAACCGTACAAACAATACTACCCACTATAATATAATAATAATAATACCCACGTTGATTTTCAGACTTTGTCACCGCCTAACCCCTTTTAGGGGTTGAATTTTCAAAAAACCTAAAACAGGTATTTACTCATTTATCGTTAGGACTACTCCTGTGAAGTTTCGAATAAAATAGTCAAACTAATCTTGTTTCCCCATACAAACTTTGGACCCCCATTTAACCCCTTTAGAGGTCGAATTTTGAAAAATCCTTTCTTAGTGCACCCCTAGACCTTATAAGGAACCTACGTGCCAAATTTGGAATCTCTAGAACCAGCGGTTTGGGCTGTGCGTTGATATGTCAGTCAGTCAGTCAGTCAGTCAGTCAGTCAGTCAGTCAGTTTCTTCTTTTATATATTTAGATGATACGGAACCCTCGGTGCGCGAGTCCGACTCGCACTTGGCCGGTTTTTAAACATAATGTAACCAGTTGCTTCTCTTCCCGCGCGGATGGTAAACGCCCATCGAGGGAATGGGCGACATTCTTAGGAATCATGTTATAGGCGATGCTAGCAACCCATCGCTATTTTGACTCCACTTTCAACCTATACGCCCACAACGCTAAACGTGGCCTTTAGGTCTTTACCTTAGGCTCTGTCTACCCCGTAAGGGATAAAGACGTGATTGTATGTATGTATGTATGATTGAGAATATTCCGGAACAATTCAATACAATGCAATGCAAATTATCTTTACTGAACAACACAACTAGGCGGTCTTATCGCTTATTGCTGAGTTGGGACCATTTTGTGACAAATTATTTATTTATCTGCTGTATTATGTGTTTTTTTTTATTGTGATGTTTTGTTTTGTCATAAATAAACTTTTTTCTTCTTCTTCTTCTTTAATAGCGATTTATACCAGATAACCAATAAGACAGAGACAACAATTAACAATAATAATTGAGATTAACAATTGTGAGAGGCCTTGAATGTGTTCATTACCTATGTATATGAAAACGTTAGCATAAGTCGATTTAACTCACTTCTAAGGCTTTATTCCATTTGAGTTTAATGAGCGCTAATTAAAAGATTAGAAACCTAGCAATTTAAATTGAAAATGGACAGTCAAACAGAACCTAAAGCTGCAGTGAAACCTTTTCACAAAGTATATTGCTTCGTAGACGTTCTACGGTCTACGGCGTAGCGAGTCTACAGTTCACGTAAAAATTATTGAGGCATTTTGGTTAAGAATTTCAGCGTAGACAGCCGGGGAAATTACGGGCACAAGAGGCATTTCATCTTAGCCCTCTAGGTTGGCAACGCATCTGCAATCCTTCCAGGGTTGCGGGTGTCTATGGGCAGTGGTGATCGCTTACCATCAGGTGACCCACTTGCTCGTTTGCCTTCCTATTCGCATAAATATATATATATGTGTCATATGAAACGCATATACGTCCTTTTTAATTAGGACGGCAGAATACGTCAAAGTGCCAATTTGGTGACACATACACAAATCACGTCTTTTATCCCTTAAAGGTAGACAGAGCCTAAGGTGACAAGATCAGGCCACGTTTAGCATGATTGTGGGCGTATAGGTGGAAAGGGGAATCAAAGTAGTGATGGGTTGCTAAGAATAAATTTGGCGACATATTTACGAAACTGACAGTACATTGTCTCATAAGAGGATTGACCTTAACACAAACGAAGCATTCAGACTCTTATTTCCTATAATAGTAACATTATTCTTAATCTAACGTAAACCTTAAATGTTATCTTGTATGGTGCAAATTCCATTGGTAAAAAATCTAGCGGTCGACCGTATGTAAATGGTGCCGGTCAAGGACTCTCTTGTGAGGGAATAAGGTTGGAATTGCAATAACAGCTGTGACAGTGTTGACGCAAAATGGATTATAAATTGAGACATAATGAATAAGTGTTTTAATGTTATTTATTTTGTGCTGAAAAATACTGAAATTATTAAGAAATTATAATTATAAGCTACTAGCGACCCGCCCCGGCTTCGCATGGTATATTATGCACGTATTATAGATACCCATAAACGTTCCTCTTGAATCACTCTATCCATATATAAAAAAACCGTCCAAAAGCGAGTCGGACTCGCGCACCGAGGGTTCCGTACCATTATCTAGAAATATCTATAAACCAGTGTAAGCAGAGCCATGCTCCAAAGCAAAATGTACGCAGTTAGGGTCACTGATATATACAGACATACATACATATTTACGGTTTTCGCAATTATTCCTTAACTAGCTATTGCCAGCGACTTCATCTGCAAAGAATTCGTTTATCGCTGTCCCGCGGGAACTACGCAATTTTCCGGGATATAAAGTAGCCTATGTGCTATTCCAGACTTTTCTCTATCTATGTGCCGAACTTCATCCAGATCCGTTGGGCCGTTCTGGCGTGATTGAGTAACAAACAAACATCCATCCATCCATCCATCCATCTATCCATCCATACTTTCGCATTTATAATATTAGTTAGATTTGTGCTAAAAGACCTACCTTCATACCAAATTTCAAGATACTGCGTTCACGGGAAGTACCCTGTAGGTTTTGATTCCCTTGAGAGTCGAAAATTTGCGGAAATTTGCGGCATAAACGGCTGTATCTTTTGATTGCGTTGAAATTGATCAAAATTTAAACTGTTAATAATCCGTATCATCATTCCACTCCAGATCTGGGAGCAAAGAAAAAACATAGAATCTACCAGTAATAAATAGTAAAAACTGGCATTAATAAAAGAGCGGGACTTCCTGACACAAGTATTCCTATGCTTACTAGGAGGTCCCAACCTTGACACTATAATGACTGTGTAAACCTAAAAAGAAGAACCCCCTTATTCATAAACGCTCTATTATAGTCTGGCAGCTAAACCACTGCAGCCAGATGACACTTCCAAATGTCATTTTACGAAATAATGATACCACATTTATTTCACTAGTGCTCGACTAAGGTCACGTAATGAATGATTTGATTATTGAACGAACGAAATATTTTATGAATGTCACATTCGTAGTTTAGTATATTTCAAAATAAGCGCGATACTTTTGAGGCATTCAAGGTTCATATTAACATAGTAGATAAAATGTGCGATGACTTTGTAATACACGTAAATAGTGACAGCAGCAGTGAAACTGATTCGGAATAATTTAAGTTTTTAAGTAAAAGTACAAAGGTAGAAAAAAATATTAATGTGATAATTGTTGTTTTATTTATGGCAAAATGGGGAATGAGTTGAAAACTGGTAACTGATTTGACAATCTTCCGCACATTTCCAAATCGCGCTCTTACACTACTAACTAGAAAACATCCAAAAAAACCTAATTGAACAAACCATTTTATTAAAATTCGCTTTGAAAATTCTCATTTATGACGCAAATTAATTTCATTACATCGTTCATTCTTTCATTCACTCACTAAGTCACATCACTATTTAATATTTGCCAAAAACTGACAACACTGAAAGTGTCATCTGGCTGCAGTGGTTTATCTGCCAGACTATAGGCTTCTGCTAACTTAGTAATCGTTTGTCCTTATCTGTGAAAGGTAAATGTCAAAGTGACAGATAAGGTCAAACGATTACTAAAGTCGTCGCAATTTAAAAGGCCCGTTTTGACAGTTCACGCCCATGTAGTTCTCAATTTTTTACCGATCGAATTGTTCTGAAGGTAATTGCATTTTTCATTGATGGGTATCGCTCACTCAGCTAAGTGCTGTGCATAACGATTTTTTCATATTGTCCACAGACTATTAATAATCGGTTAAGGAAAATATAAATCGATCAAGATATTTTTTTTAAGGCCGACTCTCACTTGGCCGATTTTATTTATTTTATTTAGACCAATTAATTACTGAATTTCACCAGCTGTATACCGATATTTACTGAAAATTATGACATTGGAGCTCAAAGCCGTAAACAATGGCAGCACTAATTTCTATAAAATGGCTCGTCTTCATCATCAGAAGAAAATGATTGACTGTAGATTCACTTTTTCTCGATTTTCTTTGTGATTGAGTGAATGTTATTGTAACAAAAACATTAAATGAAAGAAAATTGACCTTTCGTAACATTGTATTATTTCAAAATACCTATAATATCAGTTTCAGTTAAATTTTCTAATCAGAACTTTAATCCAATGCACTTTACAATACATATTCAAATCGATCAAATACTCATGCAAACTTGAATCGATTTATCGTGAGTATCGAGTACCGAGTCATATGGTTACATCACTTGTTACGTCAGGAAGACAAATGTCAAAACGGGCTTTTTATTTTGCGACGACTTTAGTAATCGTTTGTCCTTATCTGTGAAAGGTAAATGTCAAAGTGACAGATAAGGACAAACGATTAATAAGTTAGCAGAGGCCTATAGAGCGTTTATGAATAAGGGGGATAAACTTTTTTTCATTTTCATGTTCATTTTTCAGTTGCTTCTCTTCCCGCGCAGATAAAATCCCACCGAGGGAATTGGCTGATCTTAGGAATCATGTTATAGGCGATGCTAGCAACCCATCGCTATTTTGATTCCCCTTTCCTATACGCCTATAACAATCCTATCATCAACAGTAGATAGAGCCTAAGGTCACAAGACCTAAAGGCCACGTTTAGCGAAATTGTGGGCGTATAGGTGGAAAGAGGGATCAAAATAGTGATAGGTAAACAATTGTCGGAGCAATACTTCGGCTTTTATACGTGAGTTATCCGGTTTGTTGTAATTATATTACCCCTTTTCTAATTGTGGTTGTCAATTTTTTTTTTTATGTGAATAGGAAGGCAAACGAGCAAGTGGGTCACCTGATGGTAAGCGATCACCACTGCCCATAGACACCCGCAACCCCGGAGGGATTGCAGATGCGTTGCCAACCTAGAGGGCTAAGATGAAATGCCTCTTGTGCCCGTAATTTCCCCGGCTGTCTTACTCTCCACACCGGAACACAGCAGTGCAAGCACTGCTGCTTAGCGGCAGGATTAGCGAGTAAGATGGTGGTAGCTATCCGGACGGACCTTGCACAAGGCCCTACCACCCGCAGAAATGCTTCAAAGTGACATGAAATGGCTTATTGAAACCAAAATTACATACATACACACACAAATCACGTCTTTATCCCTTACGGGGTAGACAGGGCCCAAGCCAACAGACTTAAAGGCCACATTAAGCATGATTGTAGGCTGAGGTTGAAAGGGGAATCAAAATAGTGATGGGTTGCTAGCATCGCCTATAACATGATTCCTAAGGCTTTTACCATTGGAAGAGAAGCAATTGGTAACATTCTATGTTTTTTCTTTACTCCCAGACAAGCAATTACGAAAAATCTCAAAACTATAGTCTGGCAGATAAATCACTGCAGCCAGATGACACTTTCAGTGTTGTCAGTTTTTGGCAAATATTAAATAGTGATGTGACTTACTGAGTGAATGAAAGAATGAACGATGTAATGAAATTAATTAGAGTCATTTATGTTGAAATAGAGAATTTTCAAAGCGTATTTTAATAAAATGATTTGTTCAATAAGATTGTAAGCAAGTAAGTAAATGCTTTATTATGCTTTTTTGGTTGTTTGTATGTTTTCTAGTTAGTAGTAGAGTAGTGTAAGAGCGCGATTTGGAAATGTGCGGAAGCATATCAAATCAGTTACCAGTTTTCAACTCATTCCCCATTTTGCCATAAATAAAACAACAATTATCACATTAATATTTTTTTCTACCTTTGTACTTTTAATTAAAAACTTATATTATTCCGAATCAGTTTCACTGCTGCTGTCACTATTTACGTGTATTATAAAATCATCGCACATTTTATCTACTATGTTAATATGAACTTTGAACCCCTCAAAAGTATCGCGCTTAAATTTGAAATATACTAAACTACGAATGTGACGTTCATAAAATATTTCGTTCGTTCAATAATCAAATCATTCATTACGTGACCTTAGTCGAGCACTAGTGAAATAAATGTGGTGTCATTATTTCGTAAAATGACATTTGGAAGTGTCATCTGGCTGCAGTGGTTTAGCTGCCAGACTATAAGGGCCTGTCTCACCACTCCTTAACAGTCAGTTTACTATGATGACGTCTCTGTCTGTTTCGTAGTAATAAATAGAGACGGAATCATAAATAACTGACAGTTAAGGAATGGTGAGACAGGCCCTAAATCAATCAGCTGCTGATATATTCGAGAACTATCTCTTATCTGTAAGATATATCTGGTTTAAACTGAAAGTACTAACGCAATGGCGCATGACGTCACAACCACAACAGCACGAAACGTCTTCAAAATTAAAAAAGCACTCGCTAGCTGACGAATCTGCGAGACGCCATACATTTCTCTTACTCTAAAACTATCTACTATCTCACTCCCCCCACCCCCACCCGCCTATGGCTGTGTGCGTACGAATACGCGCGCACACATACACACGCATCGCTTTCACGGTTCTAATTTTTGGGGAATTTGGGGCATATTCGTAAATATGAAATGGAAAAAATATTTCGCGAGTATAGCCAGTTTGGGTTTTATTCGCGCGGGGTAAGGTCGCGTTTCGAATGGCCGGGGGTTGGAAAAAAAATTACTTCATATGTCGTCCTTAAGACGGAGCGCGGCGCGCTTCGTATGTGTGTTTCGGACATAGAATGAGAGGAGACGACTTTATTTTTATTTTTTAGCTTCCTGGATTTATCTAATCTGTACCAAAAGTAATTTCCACTTCAGATTACCACATTAAGTTATTCATACACACATACACACACAAATCACGTATTTATCCCTTACGGGGTAGACAGAGCCTACGGTAACAATACCTAAAACATATTCCAAACCTACCTAACATGACTCCAAAGCTTTTCACCCATTCCCTCAATGGGTTTTTACCATCTGCGCGGGAAGAGAAGCAACTGGTACATTCTATGTTTTTTTACTCCCAGACCAGCATGGTAGAAATATACATAGGTAAACATAAGTATTATAAAGGGTCGGCAACACGCATGCTAGTTTCTTGGACTTGCAAGCGTCCATAGGCTATACGGTACCCGCTTACCATTAGGCGAACGTAGGTACGCTTAATGTTTGCCACTGACGTGGAATAAAAAAAAATAAGTCATCATAGAATCAGGTGACCACAGAACACACGAGAAAGACAACTACCTACATCTTTCCGGTACACATGTTTTCATGCCAATACGTGAGTATTACTACTACCACGTCAGTAAACCAACACTAAACCATAAACCGTACGTTATTGTGAATAAATGATTGATTGATTGATTGATTGACTACCAAAGAAGCTTAACCTTACACGAGCTCATCCCAAAAAAAAAATATAAAAAAAAAAAAATATAATAATTCTCCTAGCGCATCCAACCCATCTCTGTTCCATCACCAACAATATATATAGCGTAGCCGTAGCTATGCGAACAAATATATTATATTTTCCTATATGCTAGTTCCATCATTTATACTTTATTACTATATATACGTACAACTATTTATATATCTCATGTTTGTCTCTGTACTGTATGAGTGGGGAGGGAAGGCGGTCAATTAAAGATTTCTTCCGTAATAAGGCGAGGGATATATCATATTATATATCTTTTAGTAATGCAGTACAATAGATAAGTTTATACAGGGAGCTCAAACATCGAGTTCCAATTTAACATAATTTAGTATAATGAACACCCTGTGTTGAAGAGATTGATGAATGTGGATGAAGCTAAAGAGGTATGTCAGGATCTTAAGTGGAACAAAGTAGTCTCTGCCTACCCCTGTGGGAAAGAGGCGTGACGTTATGTATGTATGTATGTATGTGTTGAAGTCTACATTACTTATCACTTAGCTGTTGCCCGCGACTGGGTACGTATTAAAATACATAAAGTATAAAATGCATAATGGTTCAAAAAATATATAATGCGATTTTCTCAGAAAGTGACAAATTAACAAGATTGTAAAACAGACCTAACCTAACCTAAAGCAATCTGTAGATTACGATATCAAAAAAGTTCTTTTAGTTAATAGTTTGACAGAAAATAGCATTATATATTTTGAACCATTATGTATTTTAACCCATTATACATTTTAAACTTTATGTATTCTGACCCGCTCCCCCCACGACTAGATTTGCAATAGATTTGTTTATCGCTATCCCGCGGGAACTATGCAATCTCCGGGATAAAAAGTAGCCTATGTTTTAATCTAGCGTACCTAGCTATCTCCGTTCCAAAATTGATCCAAATCCCCCAGTCGTTTCAGAGTGAAGAAGGAACAAACATACACACTCACTCACATCCTCACAAACTTTCGCATTTATAATACAATACAATACAATAACTCTTTATTGAACACCACATGTAACAATCAAAACAGAAAAAAGGTATACAGAAGTAATTAGTAGTAATATTAGTAGCAAAATAAATAAAATCTTAGGAATCATGTTATAGGCGATGCTAGCAATCCATCACTATTTTGAATCGCCTTTCCATTTATACGCCCACAATCATGCTAAACGTGGCCAGGTCTTGTTACCTTAGGCTCTGTATACCCCGTTAAGACGTGATTTATGTATATATCTAACTAACTAGCCCACATCCTCCAACTACTGGGTATAGGCCTCTTCTTCACGCCACTGACGACCGGATGGACTAGTGGTTAGAGAACCTGACTATGAAGCTTGAGGTCCCGGGTTCGATCCTCGGTCGGGGCAGATATTTGTATGAAAAAATACGAATGGTTCTGGAGTCTTGGATGTTTAATATTTATTTAAGTATGTATTTATCTATATAAATACGTTTATCCGTTGTCTATTACCCATTATTACAAGCTTTGTTTAATTTGGGATTAGTTCAATTGGTGTCAATTGTCCCAAGGTATCTAACTAATATTATAAATGCGAAAGTATGGATGGATGGATGGATGTTTGTTTGCTACTCAATCACGCCAGAACGGCCCAACGGATCTGGATGAAATTCGGCACATAGATAGAGAAAAGTCTGGAATAGCACATAGGCTACTTTTTATCCCGGAAAATCGCAAACTTCCCGCGGGATAGCGATAAACGAATTCTTTGCAGACGAAGTCGCTGGCAACAGCTAGTTTATTTATATATTTACTTTGCCCGGTCCTGTGCCAGTCTCATCCACAGCCTTCCAGCCGCGACAATAGTCACTGACAAGTGACATTTCTGTTTACCTTACAAACTCGACAAAAATACTCGTACAATGTGATTCCTGACCCACCGCAGAACGTCACAATTATTTTCCTTTTTTTATGTGAATAGGAAGGCAAACGAGCAAGTGGGTCACCTGATGGTAAGCGATCACCACTGCCCATCAGTGGCGTGGCGTCAAGTATATCAGAAGGCAAGCCGAAGGGAACTAAACTAGCCTTTTCCTCTAATTCTGCACAATAAATTGCCCAACTGCCTTAAAATAGGCAAGCCAGTGGGAATCGAGTTGTATGGATGCCACGCCACTGCTGCCCATAGACACCCGCAAGCCCGCAACCCCGGAGGGATTGCAGATGCGTTGCCAACCTAGAGGACTTAGATGAAATGCCTCTTGTGCCCGTAATTTCCCCGGCTGTCTTACTCTCCACACCGGAACACAGCAGTGCAAGCACTGCTGCTTAGCGGCTACGATGGTGGTAGCGATCCGGACGGACCTTGCACAAAGCCCTACCACCCGCAAATTCATTGTTAACGTCACACGACATTTACTATGAGAAGGTCCCACAGTGGTTCAGAGATCAATTTGTTTGATACTTCACTCCGATTCCAAAAGCGGCGCTTTTTTTTAACTGTGTATTTACTAAAATATCGAAGAATACTAGTTCTATATGGCTAAGGGCCTGTTTGACCACTCTCAGTTAAGTTTCAGTTATGTTAAGTGTCAGTTATCTACTACTAGCTGCTGCCAGCGACATCATCTGCAAAGAATTCGTTTATCGCTGTCCCGCGGGAACTACGCAATTTTCCGGGATAAAAAGTAGCCTATGTGCTATTCCAGACTTTTCTCTCTCTGTGTGCCGAATTTCATCCAGATCCGTTGGGCCGTTCTGGCGTGATTGAGTAACAAACAAACATCCATCCATCCATCCATCCATACTTTCGCATTTATAATATTAGTTAGATAGTTAGATGACGTCTCTGTCTGTTTCGTAGTCATAAATAGAGACGGAATTTAACGAAGAGTTAACGGTTACTCTCCAGCCAATAAATACCGAATTCTATTCACCGAAAAGCACTTCACAGAATTTTTTTTGCCTATTTTTATTTCGCCGAATTTTATTTTATCGAAGCTCCGTTTATCGCGCAAATCGCATATGATTTATAACTTTGAAGAGATCGAGAACCTAACGGCTGTAGGATTAACTTATCGTAAGATGAAAATTCGATCAAAATTTTCATTCGACATTTTTTTTTTAAATTGTATAAATAAACAACGGTGGCTTAGCAAGTCTTCTAAATACCTACAAAATAACATAGGTAGTACTTTTGGCTGTTTACGTATTTTTTCATATTCAATAAACATGTTTTGGGGTAAGGTTCGTTCACCCCAGCTGAGGCAAATTACTGGCGAATACTTCTTAAATGTATTTCATATGAAAAGAAAAGGCATTTATTTGGCAAGTAGGGCACATAATATTCAAGTAAATACTTCGATATTGTTGATACGAAAAAATGCTTTTTATTAAGCATACCTTACGTCTACCCACATAATTATACCTACGCAAGTACCTACTTACGTACGTAAGTACTTAAACAATCATTTACGTATTAAAAATCATTATAGCCACCCTATATAGGTAGATGTAATTAATTAACTCCTAGTAAATAGTTTCAATCCTTCAGTGTCTTTGAACTTCTTACCCATATTGATAACAGCGCCCTCTCGTTTAGATTGCACGAATCTCATCGACACTGAGTTTACTAAGCTGACCTATTGCGAACTTGGTTTGTCAACTCTTCCGTAAGAAATCGCGCTTGTGAGACTAAGAAAGTGCACAGGCAAAACTACAGATGTCGCTGTACTTATGTTTATGAAATTTTAACGGAGAATTTAGAAGTACAGTAATACTAAGCCTAATCAAATGAATCATTAGTTCGATGAACTATTCCTTATTGTCCAGTTTTTTTTACATGGTTTTCATTTCACCCTTATGTGAATGATTAATGATTCATAGAAATTAAAAAATAAAGTAACTTATGAATATGGGTCTTTCGGAGTCTCTATAAACTGCTCTCACCTTTTATAGCCTTTTTTACACAATTAGACTTTCATGTTTTTTTTCTTATTGGCACAACCTTTTTTGATTATTTGGCACATTGGCACAGATCAAAATAGTTCTTGGCTTTGGTTCTTGGTCTTCAATGTTCTGTAAAAAAATTACGATGTTCTGTCACCCTGTCACACAACCCCATCAACAAAGTTTACAACAAAACAGCAAATTACAAACAACTTCAAACAATGAAGCGCTGAAGAAACCTAAATGATACTAACCCCCGCCAAAAAGAAAGAAAAATGGATGACATGCCCTGACGATCCTGTCGAGTACCCAGGCTTGGCGTACATTTGCCACCTTAACGAGCTAATAGTGTCCAAAAAACTAGACGAATTACACGAATGTTTCGGTAAAATCGATATTGGGTACACTATTTACAACAACAACGGCGAAAAAGTGTTCTTAGCCGTCCAAGAACAGCACGACCGGACCTTCTTGATTAAAGTATACAACCATTACGGCAATGAGGTTATAAATATAAATATATCAAAGCCGAGTGTGTGCTTTTGCAACACAGCTGGCGTTTGGGCACCTCCGGATAACCACGTGGGTAACATCGAACAATCGATGATTGATAAACTAACGTTCACAGAAAAGTATTTAGTGAAAAATTCGGCGCAGAAAGTTTTTCTAGAAATAATGGCTAGCGAGGACGGTTTAGTGTACCGTTTGAAGTCGTGTGGCCAAGAAGTGGGGGTGATTATGGAGAAGTGGGGGGGCGGGAACAACTTCGGGGTGTCCTTCCCTGAGGATCTGGAAATGGGGGACAAGGCGGTAGTGCTGGGCGCGTGTTTTTTGATTGGTTGCTTGAAATATTGAAATAAATGTAATCGGATGTTTATTGATTTTTTAACGATTGAGCAAATATCACTATCATCATCACTACATTAGTGATACGTGATACGCAGACAAAGTCGCGGGCAGAAGCTAGTTAGATGTTAAAGCGACATTCTTGTTAATCCTGCTGCCAAGCAGCAGTGCTTGCGCTGCTGTGTTCCGGCTTGGAGAGTAAGTTTGCGAAATTACACTGGCACATGGATTATTCTATTTTAACTCATCATGGCAACACATCGGCAATCCTCTAGTGTTGCGGGTTGTAGAGGTCCATCACTAGTGTGATGGAACATCCCTAAATCAAAATGTCATGTTTGGTAGAAGCAAAATAACAAGATGGCAGTGTGCATCAAAATTAAGATAACTAATTAGATTTAAAGTGAATCCAAGTTTGTACGCGATAGAACACTAATAAAGGTATACGTTAGAATAGAAGAAGTTTCAATTGTGCAAGTCCGACAATATTTATTGGCGACGAGACCGAAAGAAATCACGCGTAATTACAAAATAACGCATGACAAGAAAACATGTTTCAAGATTGTGGCGCTGGGGCATCGGGCCCAAAATTCAACCCGTATGAGGACGCCAACACCATACCAGAGCGGTGGCGGGTATGGAGAACAAACTTTCAATATTATATTGATGGCCAGATAGGGCTCAGTGACAAACAAAAGGTGGCAAGGTTACTTCACCAAGCGGGCACCGAACTGCAAGAAGTTTATGAAAGCATTAAGGATGTCGAGGTGCAAGGTGCTACAGAATATGACAAGTGCGTCGAACGTTTAAATTCGCATTTAGATCCAGAAGTCAATACAAATTTTGAAAGGCAAAAATTTAGAAACCTACAAAAGGAAGACCAAGAGTCAATGGAACATTTTATTTTAAGGCTCCGCAAACAAGCCAGGTACTGCGGATTTTCTAACGTCGACGAAGCGTTAATTGATCAGCTGATTGAGAGATGCACAGATTTAAACTTAAAGAGAAAACGGTGTACTTAATTTATTTTCTTTTCTTTGTCTTACTAAGACTTTGTCACCTGGTTGGATGTCAGATACTTTAGCATGTCTTCTTTTATCAGCATATAGCTTGTGTCCATATTTCTTTAACCTGTCCTTATCTCGCATCTCTTCATCTGCCATCTGCATAAAGAATACCCAAACATCTTCAATGGTATTGGTAAACTTAAAAATTTTAAATTTACTATTCCTATTGACTCAAATGTTAAATTGATTGCGCAACCAGTTAGACGACAACCATTCAATGTAAGAGACACAGAACAAAAACTTATTAAGGAACTACTTGATAACAATATTATCGAACCTGTTACAGGACCAACCCCTTGTGTATCTCCATCCCACATAGTCAAAAAGAAAGAAGAAGGCCAGTTCAGACTAGTAGTCGACATGAGGAAGGCAAATGAAGCAGTGATGAGAGAGCGTGTTCCACTGCCAACCTTTGAAGAACTGCTAGCAGATCTTAATGGCTGTAAGTACTTCTCCACCATTGACCTTAAATCTGGATACCATCAATTAGAGCTGGATGAAGATTCGAGGGACATAACTGTTTTCAGTTCCAGCTTAGGACTTTTCAGGTACAAACGGTTGTTTTTTGGCATACGATGTGCTTCAGAAATGTTTCAACGGGTTATCGCACATCTATTGCAAGGTATAGAAGGAGTAGCCAATAGCCAAGATGACATACGGGTTGGTGGACAAACAAGGGAGCAACATGATGCAAGGCTTCGACAAGTACTGAATCGTTTACACCAAGCAGGTTTAACCCTCAACGAAAAAAAGTGTTCGTTCGGAGTTACAGAAATAGTTTTTCTAGGGCACCACATTTCAGAATATGGAATAAAACCAACAGTCACTAATAAACAAGTGTTACAGGACTTCAGAGCACCGCAGAATAAAGCAGAGGTAAGGAGCTTTCTCGGACTCGTGAATTTTTCTGCAAGGTTTATACCAAATTTCAGTACAATCACTGAACCTTTGCGAAACATCATTAAAAAGGACATAGATTTTACATGGAATAAGGAGCATGAAGATGCTTTCCAAGAGTTAAAAAGGCTAATAACATCTGCTCCAGCCTTGGGTTTTTATGACAAAAAAGCTGAAACTACATTGGTCACAGATGCAAGCCCTGTAGGAATAGCAGCTGTTTTAATACAACATCAGAAGGTAAACGGGGAAAAACAGCCGATAATCATAAAATACATTAGTAAGGCTTTATCTCCAACAGAGCAGAGATATTCTCAAACCGAAAAAGAGGCTTTAGCTATTGTGTGGGCCTGTGAAAATTTGTATATGTACTTGATAGGAAAACAATTCAAAATCATATCGGACCACAAACCCTTAGAAATCATATACTCACCAAATTCTAACCCAAGTGCGCGTATCCAAAGATGGGTTTTGAGGCTTCAACCATTCACATTCAAGGTCATATATAAACCAGGCAAAAGCAATATTGCTGATGCCGTATCTAGATTCCTGGATACAAGTAATGCATCTATGAAGACCACTGAAGACGAGGAGGATAAATTCTTACTGGCTCTGATAGAAACAAGTGTGAAAGCCATCAGTACAAGTGATGTTCGAGAAGCTACTTTTAAAGATGAAGAATTGATAAAACTAAAAGAGGCGATAGAAAAGGATATTTGGGCAAAGGAATTAAGAAAATATGAATTAATTAAAACAGAGCTGTGTGTTGTAGATGAAGTCATCCTTAGAGGAACTAGACTAGTAATACCTAAGCAAATAATACCAAAAATTCTGGAAATCGGTCATGAAGGTCACCTTGCTGGTAACGCAATGAAAGCTAAGTTAAGAAGTAGAGTCTGGTGGAAGGGTATGGATGGAGACATTGAATACTGGTGTGACACATGTGAAGGTTGCCGGTTAGTTGGACGAGGTGCTCCTCCAGAACCAATGGTACCCACTGAACTTCCCCAGCGAGTATGGCAGCTGGTTGCAATTGATTTTCTCGGCCCATTGCCTTCAGGACATTACCTTCTTTTCATTGTTGATTATTACAGCAGGTATTTTGAAGTGAAGATACTGAAACAGCAGACAGCAGAGGCAACTATTAAGACATTAGAGAAAATAATATGCAGAGAAGGAATAATGGAGGAAATTGTTTGTGATAATGGGCCAGCTTTCACTGATAAAAGATTTGCAGAATTCCTAAATACCTATGGAATAAAATTAAGACATACTACTCCATTATGGCCTCAAGCTAATGGAGAAGTTGAGAGACAAAACCGCAATGTTTTGCGAAGATTGCGTATTGCACAGGGCTTAAAACAAGATTGGAAAAGGGAACTAATGATATATCTATCTGCATATCGTTCTACACCACACAGCACCACTGGCTTGGCTCCTGGGAATGTTTTTAGAGGAAGAAACTTAAAAACTAAGATTCCAGAACTGACACAAAGCGTAGATTTGGCAGATGAAGAGATGCGAGATAAGGACAGGTTAAAGAAATATGGACACAAGCTATTTTTTTTTTTTTTTTTTTTTTTTTTTATTGTTTATTCAGGAACAAACGGTTACATTTCAACAAAGAAACTTATAAAACATATTCTTAAAAAAACCAACAGTTCCATTCATCGTAAAATAAAAGTTAACAAATCATGCTAGCACAGAACAAAACAGGTATTACCTACATTTGATACTATACATTTAATATAAGTATAACAGTTTACCTACATACCTACACAAAAGCAATAACAATGTGACAACTTTGTATGAAGAGGCTACTGTAATTCCATCTTTAATACTTAAATGAATCAAATCAATCAAAGAGTAATTTCCGTAGTGAATCTCTGTATCTCTGCAGTGATAATGAAAAAATATCTAAATTCATAAGGCCTTCATTATAAACACGGCAAGCTCGTCTGAAAAAAGTGTTACGCGCATAGTTCGAACGACAAAAACTGACGTGGAAAGTGGAGAAGTGACGTGAGGGGATAGTACGAGGGATTTTAAGTTTAACCTTCGCGAGGAGAGTTGATGAATCAATGTGATTATTAAGTATTTTATATAGAAAGATTTGATCTAGATACAAGCGACGTTTCTCAAGGGAAGCTAGGTTATGACGTTTATGAAGACTATGACTCGTTTGGCTCAGGCCCGATCGGTAATTAAGGGACTTAATGACTTTCCGCTGTACCCTTTCAATTCTTGATATATGGATCTTATATTGAGGGTTCCAAACAACGCAAGCAAACTCAAGAATACTGCGTACAAAAGCAAAATACAGAATTTTTAACGTGCTTGAAAGCCTGAAGGGTTTTGAAAGTCTAAGTATTAATCCTAATCGTTTATACGCCTTCGCGGTAATAATATCTATATGAGGATTAAAACTGAGCTTCGAGTCCAATGTGACACCCAAATCCCGAACCTGGCTAACTCGACCTATGACTGTACCAAAAAAATTATAGTGAAAAAGTATGGGTTGTTTCTTACGAGAGAATGTAATACTATGACATTTATTAGGGTTTAGTAACAGTTGATTGGATTGACAGTAACTAGTAAATCTTCGGAGATCCTCTTGTAAATCCACACAGTCACTATAAGTCTTAATTATTTTAAATATTTTAGTGTCATCAGCATACACAAGATGTGATGACTTAGAAAAGCACGACCTAATGTCATTAATATATAAAATAAATAAAAGTGGTCCTAAATGGGACCCTTGGGGCACGCCGGAACAGATGGGTAAGAATCTAGAAGTGTAGCCTTTCAATGCAACAGCTTGACTACGGTTTTCGATATATGACTTAATCCATCTAAGGAGGTCACCGTGTACACCAATCTCCGATAATTTTTTTTATAAGCAAAGTGTGATTAATTTTATCAAAAGCCTTTGAAAAATCGGTGTACACTGCATCCACCTGAAAGCCGGCATCTAAAGCATTAAGTATAAAATCAGTATAAGTAACGAGATTTGTGTCAACGCTTCTACCACGGAAGAAACCATGTTGTTCTGGAGAAATTACACGTAAAACATTTTGAGTTAATTCATTAGTGACAATTTTTTCAAAATTTTTTCCAAATATACAAAGTTTCGAAATGGGCCTATACTGTTCAACGTTATGCTTATCTCCGCCTTTAGGAATTGGAGTAATAAGAGCGATTTTCCAAGCCGACGGGAAGCATCCTTCTGCCAAGGACTTACGGTATATTATAGTAAGTGGCACCGACAGCTCCTTACTACAACTGGAAATTAGAATTGGGTGAATCTGGTCGTGTCCAGCGCCTTTGTTGATATTAACTTTCTCGAGATGTTTTAGAATTAGTGAACTACTGATGTTGATCGAGGAAACATTAACAGGGCTATCATTTGATTGTGGGTTCGTATTTAAAGGGGGATTGCTTGAGCTATTTGATATAAAAACTGAATTGAAGTGATCATTGAAATAATTGGCTATGGTTTCACAATCAGAAGACGTATTATTGTCGTAAGTCATATAGTTGGGAATGCTGTTTGCTGAGAATTTTGATTTAATAAAGGACCAGAAGTATTTAGGACTTATTTTTATAGTTTCCTCTACGTGGTGGATGTATGAGTTATAGCACTCTAATTTCATTTTATTCTCTCTGGTTCTTAAAGACTTAAATGATAGATAGTCCAGAGGATTTTTGTACATTTTCCATTTGGCGTGTAATTTACGCTTTTCTCGACCTAATTTGATCAGCGCCCGAGTGTACCATGGGGGTCGACCCCCAATGGAATTAATTTTTCGTTTAGGGACGAATTTATTAATTAATTCGTATAAAACAGAATAAAAATATGAAACCGACTGTTCTGTGTTCATTTCGTGCATTACGTCCCAATCAACAGCAGATAAACCACCGCTAATACCTTCAAAATTAGCGGAGCGAAAGATAAATCTATCCGAAACTTACAATCCTTACACTAAGACAAGTAATACTAAAAGAAACAAAAGCTTCATTAACGTCGTCTCTTCTTCTGCGGCGACTTTTCCTTCTCTTCTGCCTCGTTCTGATCTTCTCCATTCCCATTCTCTATCTGAATTTCATCTTCATGCTTCCTCCTCACCGGGCCAGTTTGAGCAATTGGCACGGCTCTTTCTCCTTTGTTCTTCGACGCCTTTGGAGCGACCACAGTCAAGACTCCATCCGAAGACAATCTCGACTCCACGGTATCAGGATTACAGTCCTCAGGCAAAACGTAACGACGTTTGAACTCTCGCGAAATGTAACCGTGTTCGTCTTCTTTCTCCTCGTGTTTACCTTCAATTATTACGCAGCCGTCAGATATCTTCACTGAGACTTCTTCCGGAGAGAAATGCTGGACGTCCATGTTGATTTGGAACTTGTCTTTGTCCGCTTTAATGGTGGAGCCGATGTCACGAGATGCTAAAGACATTCGCCGCCATGGCCGCGTGTAGTGGCGAGAACGAAGCGCAGGACGGTCGAAAATATCCGTCAAAAAGTCGGTCGGTGATAAATCCAAACCAAATAGTTGGTCTCGGAGGCGTCGAGGACGCATTTCGTCTAACAAAAGCAGCGCCATTGTTTCAGAGTAACTTGTTTCTCGCTTGGAGTTGCTCGTTCGCTTACAATGTGTATAATGACGCTGAGTCAGCGGCCATGCCGCTTTATATAGCTAGGAATCACAATCGAGAAATTGCGAGAACGTTCTTGATGAAAGAGACATCTAGCGGCGAGTGGCGGAAGCTGTTGGACGACTCGAGAACCAGTCTTAAAAGCGCGAGAGCGCGCTGATTCTGCCACTGACCGATAGATGCCGCCAAAAATCAATGCTGCATTGAACATTCATTATTTCGTATTTTATTCGTATTTACATCTAAATACTTACAAAAAAACAATCAACTGAACATTAAGTACTGTATTTTAAAAGGAAAACGCGATATCGCCTTCTAAATATGAACAAAGTCAAACGACGTTTTGATTGTGCTTATCCTATTCGCCGCTAGATGTCATAAAAGCAAAGAGTTCCTGTTTACCAAGCAGACGATACTAGAAAATTCGTGAATATTCTCTTGTATGGGAAGTAGGTCGAGGAGGGGAAGTAGCGCACTTGGGGTGTCGTTTCAATGGAAACATCTGGAACGTACCTACAATGTACGATTTGAATTTAATGAAATCTTTAAATGCCAAGTTTAAAGCAAGGTCAAAGGTACATACCGGCCGGCATCACACGTGCACAAAAAAAAACATTAGCTTGTTATTGGAAGTTTATGTTATCAGCCAGTTGTAATTACAGCAGTATATTGCAGACGCCATATCCTGTCTGTACCTACTAATGGAAGGTATATTTATAGACAAAACAAATAAAAAAGCTTTTTATAACGTCATCTAAAATTAGGTTAACCTAGTTGTCACACACGTGGAGCCAACTTAACAAAGAGAATTTAAATAAATAGATTTGCGGAATGTGATATTGCTGCTAAGAATTTTTCGAGGTGTATTTTGAATAAGCATACCTATTATGGGCACATACACCCCCTTGCAAAAAAACGGGCACCCATGGTTTTTCACATTTTTAGGCCTTAAAACTTAGAAAGTAAGCTTATATGCACATAAAATTCAAAAATCATGGGTGCTCGTTTTTTAGCAAGGGGGTATATTAAATACCTCGACTTTTTATTTCAATTGTATTCATTCTATTCATTCAATTTATTCGATCGTAGTTACATACCTACCTGTTATTCTCTTCCGCGTTAATTTATTAAACTAGGCACTTTAAAATAAGCAAAGCACCTACACCTCGTATCTAAGTATCTAACCTACAATTTATCAGATAGGTACTAGCTGTTGCCAGCGGCTTCGCCACGAAATCCTTTAGTATATAAATTGCACAGGGGCGTAGCGTGCCTTGGTGGGGCCCCGTATAAAAATTTATTTGGGGGCCCTTATGAAAGGTAAAGATTTCTCAGAAAAGAAAAAAAAATGTGTGCATTAATTTTTGCTTACGCACGTTGTGGGCCCCCGTGGCCCGGGGGCCCCGTATAATTGATACGGCAGATACGGCGGTAGCTACGCCCCTGAAATTGCATAATTTGCAAATAATTGTATTAGTAATTATTGTGGTAAATAATTTAGTTTTAGAAAAAATAATAAAAACACACATGGCTCAGCTGTTGCCTCAGTTGTTAGCTAAAACCGATAACAACCTACCTATTTCCGCTGATTTATTATTCTTATTCTTACCTACTTAACCGCGCGTTAGTTATAGATACCTAGGTTTTTTGTTGAAAATGCACGATGTAAAAATTACATAACTACCTATGCACATTACACAAAAAACACCTACTTATGCGTCTTACGCTGCTGCTTACTTAATTAATGGACATTCATACTTACATATTTGAATGTCATTCGGTGTCATTAAATGTTCATTCATTAACCTTGGCCTTAGTTTTGAACAAAAGCAACATTTACATCACACGTCATCCACATTAAGGGCAGGGTCATTGACACGTGCATTAATATAAGAATAGATTAATTTATAGGTTAAAAAAACATACAATTGGGAACCTCCTTTTTTTTAATTCGGTTAAAAAGTAGCTATCAATGATTAGGCCAGTAGGTAAGCATTCTTTTAATTACTATATAATGTAGTATATTCCAATAAGGCCAACACATAGGTACTTCACTCCCTTGCAAAAAAGTCTGGCACAGACCTAGTTATGGTTTTTCAGATATTTACCTAGGCATTTTAATGCACATTAAATACAAAAACCATTGGTGCCCGTTTTTTATGCAAGGGGGTGTAGCGTAGCATGTTATTTTGTTATTTTCTTGTCATTATTTTAACGAATACCTACTACCTAGGCCTTGTACAACCAGGGTGCCATAAGTGTGGGTTTATGATAGTAGGTAACAATAGTTCAATAGGTACACGTTTTTATTTAGATTTAAGGACTAAATAGGTACCTACCTAACTGCGAGAGCATTCTAGTCAGATTCCAATTTAATATTCTAAAAGATTTGAAGCTTACGGTCGATAGGTATAGGTGTTCTAGAAAATAAATACAGGGTACGAAATCAACTCAAAATTTTTTTTTAATTTATCTTTGACAGATAAAATCAAGAACATTTTACTGAAGTGTTGACAAAAAATTTAAACAAAAGGTGGCTAAACACAGTTAAATGTAGAACGTTAATCCCAAATAACAATATCATATTTCTACGATATCCATAATATTCCAGTCATTACAAATTAAAAAAAAACTTTTAAATTCTGCAACCGATCAATACTATCCAAACAGAAAAGGATGCATCAAAGTTACTAACCCGGATGCTACTAGCGCCAACAGCGGTGACTAGCATAACTTTTGACCGGACATGCCAGGAACATTCTAGTCGCTTATAACTGTATGCTCAAAACGTATAATTTTAAATGGAAACACATAAAATAACTTTCATAATACTATTTTGAGATGATTCTCGAGGTTTTCCCATCATTTGTTTAATTATTTTCATTCAGAAAAGGCCATTTTCAACATAAATTCCAGAAGGCTCTCGAACATTCTAGAAGTTTTAACACTAAAACTGGCATACGCTGGTAGCGACATCACTTATCGAGTAGAAGTACTATCAAGTTAGTCTAGGTATCGTCAACCTTTTTTAGCTGTTCGATGTCTGTTTTTTTTTGTGATAACATGATAGGAAGGTAAAATGTTAGTTTTGATTATTAATTTCATAAAAAGATGATTTGAAAAACAGTAATTTGGTCCAGAATTTCACAACAAAGGTAATTTAATTAAATAAGGCATTTTTGATTTTTGGAGCTAATATTCCTTTAACTAACTAACTTGGCTCAGGGACCCAAATATTCCTTTAATATTACTTTTTTAATGCTTAGCAGGCTGGTATTATTAATACTTTGCAAATAGCAAAAAAAAAATCTAAATATTTGAATAAAAGCCCATCGAGGGAATGGGCGAATATCTTAGGAATCATTGTTATATAGGCGATGCATCATGCGGCTCGCAAGCAATCCATCACTATTTTGATTTCCTTTTTCCATTTATACGCCAACAATCATGCTAAACGTGGCCTTTAGGTCTTGGTACCTTAGGCTCTGTCTACCTCGTAAGGGATAAAGACTAGATTTCTGTATGTATGGTTTTTGGATAAAAGGCAACTCTAAATCTTCTCAATAGCTCACATTATTTAAGTATTGCTTTAATATGAAAAATTAGGTATGTATGACAGCTAAATTTCACATTAAGTTATTATGAAAGTGAAATTGTAGAGTAGATTTTTTTAAATTCAAATAGTTAATTGAGTAGGTAAGGTACTAACTATGTTCATGTTTAACTCATGGATCAATTTTATTTAACTAGGTTATATTTTACACCATAATTAATTATGTCATTTCCTTTGTAATAAAACTATGGCCACGTTCTCGAAAATTAAATCTCGATTTAAATTAGTAAAGTTAAAATGTTTTGCTGACACTGGACATTAAAGACCAAATTATTTTTACTCTGTACTTTGCCATATTGCATCATGCCATGCGGTTGCGGTATAAAACCGAACCAAAGGTTGCGGCTTCCCTGCAAATGTTCTAGAAAAATCTACTCGCTCACAGATGGCTCTTGCGCGCGCAGTCTATAAAAGCCGGCTGACGTTTCCCGCGCCGTCATTCAAGAAATTACAAGCGATACAGAAACTGCGAATCATTGCGCTATAATACACGTGTTCTATTCTAAGTGAAAACCGGGCGAGTCCAAACCGTTACTGCACAAGTTTCCTGAGTATATATTTTTAAAGAATCTCTGTGAAAACCAAGAAAATGCCTGAAGAAATGCAGACCCAAGGGGAGGTGGAGACCTTCGCCTTCCAGGCGGAGATCGCCCAGCTCATGTCTCTCATCATCAACACATTCTACTCGAACAAAGAAATCTTCCTTCGCGAGTTAATTTCAAATTCCTCCGACGCTCTGGACAAAATCCGCTATGAATCTCTCACGGACCCTTCGAAGCTCGACAGTGGGAAGGAACTGTACATCAAGATCATCCCGAACAAGAGCGAAGGTACGCTAACATTAATTGATACCGGTATCGGCATGACCAAGGCCGATTTAGTGAACAACTTGGGTACGATTGCGAAGTCTGGTACCAAGGCGTTCATGGAAGCCCTGCAGGCGGGCGCCGACATAAGCATGATCGGTCAGTTTGGCGTGGGTTTTTACTCTTGCTACTTGGTCGCTGATCGTGTCACTGTCCACTCTAAGCACAATGATGACGAACAGTATGTGTGGGAGTCCGCCGCGGGAGGCTCTTTCACGGTCCGCTCGGACCTCGGCGAGCCCCTGGGCCGCGGAACCAAGATCGTCCTCCACATCAAAGAGGATCTTTCAGAGTACTTGGAAGAGTCCAAAATCAAGGAGATTGTGAAGAAGCACTCTCAGTTCATTGGCTACCCGATTAAACTGATGGTAGAGAAGGAACGCGAAAAGGAACTGTCTGACGACGAGGCAGAGGAAGAGAAGAAAGATGAGAAGGAGGACGACAAGCCCAAGATTGAAGACGTCGGTGAGGATGAAGAGGAAGATGGCAAGGACAAGAAGAAAAAGAAGAAGACCATCAAGGAAAAGTACACTGAAGATGAGGAGCTCAACAAGACCAAGCCTATCTGGACCCGTAACGCTGATGACATCACCCAGGAGGAGTATGGTGACTTCTACAAATCCCTCACCAATGACTGGGAAGATCACTTAGCCGTTAAGCACTTCTCCGTAGAAGGCCAGCTTGAATTCCGTGCACTTCTCTTCATCCCCCGCAGAGCACCCTTCGATCTGTTTGAGAACAAGAAGCGCAAGAACAACATTAAACTGTATGTCCGCCGTGTATTCATCATGGATAACTGCGAAGACCTGATCCCAGAGTACTTGAACTTTGTTAAGGGTGTGGTTGACTCCGAGGATCTGCCCCTCAACATCTCTCGTGAAATGCTCCAACAGAACAAGATCCTCAAAGTCATTAGGAAGAATTTGGTTAAGAAATGCTTAGAATTATTCGAAGAGTTGGCCGAAGACAAAGAAAACTACAAGAAGTATTACGAACAGTTCAGCAAGAACTTGAAGCTGGGTATCCACGAGGACACCCAGAACAGGTCCAAGCTGGCTGACCTGCTCCGCTTCCACACATCTGCCTCTGGTGATGAGGCATGCTCACTGAAGGAGTATGTTTCCCGCATGAAGGAGAACCAGAAACACATCTACTACATTACTGGTGAGAACCGTGACCAAGTAGCCAACTCTTCCTTCGTTGAGAGGGTTAAGAAGCGTGGTTTCGAAGTCATCTACATGACTGAGCCCATTGACGAGTACGTAGTCCAGCAGATGAGGGAATACGACGGCAAGTCTCTGGTCTCCGTCACCAAGGAGGGCCTGGAGCTCCCCGAGGACGAGGAGGAGAAGAAGAAGCGTGAAGAGGACAAAGTCAAGTTCGAGGGTCTCTGCAAAGTCATGAAGAACATCCTCGACAACAAAGTTGAGAAGGTCGTAGTATCCAACAGGCTTGTCGAGTCTCCGTGCTGCATTGTCACAGCTCAATATGGTTGGTCAGCGAACATGGAGCGTATCATGAAGGCTCAGGCTCTCCGTGACACATCAACCATGGGCTACATGGCAGCCAAGAAGCACCTAGAAATCAACCCTGACCATTCCATCGTAGAGACTCTGCGGCAGAAGGCCGATGCTGACAAGAATGACAAGGCTGTCAAGGACTTGGTCATCCTTCTCTACGAGACTGCTCTTCTGTCGTCTGGCTTCGCTCTCGATGAGCCCCAGGTCCACGCTTCCCGTATCTACAGGATGATCAAGCTGGGTCTTGGAATTGATGAGGAGGAACCGATTCAGGTTGAGGAGGCCAGCGCTGGAGATGTGGTGCCACCGTTGGAAGGAGACGCTGACGATGCGTCGCGTATGGAGGAAGTGGATTAAACTTAAACCCGCCTGTTGATTAGTACTTGGTTTTAATTTTAATTTTGTGCACTGGTGTACAACCAAAGACTGATTTAGTTCAAACAATTCCGCTATTGAAATAAATGGTAACATTTAAATAATTATTTTCTTGTTTGATTTTATTTAGGAACCCAATGGCTTCAGTAGATAAACAGATTTGGTTCATTTTGTAAAGTAACTGAATAGTAATTTTCAAAACACATGTTACTTAGTTGAGGGCCTTAATTAAAACAAAAGTTAATTGATTCCTTTTTGTTACATTTTCACCCTTATTGCAATAGAATAAAGGTGAAACGGTCGTAACGCAAGAATCTATTAATTTTTGTCGTGATTAAGTCCTTAACTACCTATGTACATTTTTTTTGAAAACTCAATAAGAGCCTGTTTGTTTCACTCGCTGTTCTCTATAATTCCCTCTTACTATGAATCAGTGGTAAAAAACAGGCCGTTAATACAGGGTGTATCAGATACCCCCTAACAATACTCAACTGGGGTATTTATAACCATAGCTATAGAAGCTAAACAAAATATATAAAAAAAAAAATTGGAGTAAGCATTTTTTTATGTTTGGTTTGTTTGTAAAAATTTGCTCCAATTTTTTTTTAAATATTTTTTTTAGCTTCTGTAGCTATGGTTATATACCCCAGTTGATTATTGTTAGGGGCTATCTGATACACCCTGTATAGTTAGAGTAAGAAAGAACTTGGCAAAAACAACAAAGCTAAACAAGATTCGATTTAAGAGAATTTTATTTTTCTAAATTTTTATTAAAAGTTCTGAGCCCATGCTATTTTCTGCCGACTGCTTGCATGTCATCAACGCGATTCCTGGCTCACTGGAACCTTTTCGCAGTAAATGTCAGTGACGTTAATTGAATTTGCAAGGAAAATCGTTGTGATTTTTACTGTATCAACGTTCTATAGTGGGTCAGGAAACAATTCTAAATAAAACAGGTATGTGACGAATTTCAAACACAGGGTATTGTGAGTCACTTTTTATTAGCAGAAATCCGATTCATACATACAGATAACAAAGCCGTAATTTGCAACTAAACATTCCAGAACATAATTCGTCAAATCATTTCTCCCTTTCGCACACACTGGTTAAACAGACAGGGATAGACGCGTTACATTCGCAAGTTTCGCAACAAAAGGCGTGTTTTCCTGTACTCCGAAAATCTTTATCCGTGTATAACTGTCTTTCTCACACTCCTGTTTATAATTAGGTATAAGTGTGAGTGGAACAACACGAAATGAGCTTCGAACTTTATTTTTGGAAACCTTCAGGATGTAAAAAAACTTGTCTTCTGATTCAGTAATCACTCAACCCGATTTTCTAACACTACCTAATAATACGTATGTAGACTAGAGTTAGCAGTTAGGGCATGTTTCACCAAATCACCACTCCCTGATAAGTTCCAGTTACCTTAACTGTCAGTAATCTATGATTCCGTCTCTATAGTCTGGCAGCTAAACCACTGCAGCCAGATGACACTTCCAAATGTCATTTTACGAAATAATGATACCACATTTATTTCACTAGTGCTCGACTAAGGTCACGTAATGAATGATTTGATTATTGAACGAACGAAATATTTCATGAATGTCACATCCGTAGTTTAGTATATTTCAAAATAAGCGCGGTACTTTGGAGGCATTCAAGGTTCATATTAACATAGTAGATAAAATGTGCGATGACTTTGTAATACATGTAAATAGTGACAGCAGCAGTGAAACTGATTCGGAATAATTTAAGTTTTTAGGTAAAAGTACAAAGGTAGAAAAAAATATTAATGTGATAATTGTTGTTTTATTTATGGGAAAATGGGGAATGAGTTGAAAACTGGTAACTGATTTGACATGCTTCCGCACATTTCCAAATCGCGCTCTTACACTACTAACTAGAAAACATCCAAAAAACCTTATTGAACAAACCATTTTATTAAAATACGCTTTGAAAATTCTCATTTATGACGCAAATTAATTTCATTACATCGATCATTCTTTCATTCACTCACTAAGTCACATCACTATTTAATATTTGCCAAAAACTGACAACACTGAAAGTGTCATCTGGCTGCAGTGGTTTATCTGCCAGACTATATTTATTACTACGAAACAGACAGAGACCATCAGAGACGTCATTATAGATAAGTAGATAACTGACAGCTAAGATTGAAATTTCACAGAGCAGACAAAATGAGAATATATGAATAAGGCCACATTTCAGCTTTTTTATGCTTGCCGTAGGCTTAGATCCTCCAAAATTCTCCTGAGAGCGAGGGAGACGCACTATATGAATCATCAGTGTGAGGGATAAGGTCCAACGACCGACGAGCAAGGTGTGAATAGGCAGTTATCAGTGTTGCCGTTAGCGTACATTTTACACATTTGACCAGGCCCCTCTTCTCCACTGGGCACTATGGGCACGTGCCCAGGGCCCCGCGATCGAATGGGGCCCCCTAGTTCCTGCCAGATTACCAAATGATAACCGATATTTAGGTCATAGGGGCCCCATGATCCTAATGTGCCCAGGGCCTCAAATAGTTTAAAGACGGCCCTGCATTTGACGTACCTTTTTAGCCTCCAATGTGTTATGTGTAATGAGGTCCAAATATTTTATTGAATCAGGCGTTACTTTGCGGAGGTCCATTTCAATGAACACAAAATATTTACCTTGCTACTCCGCTACTTACAAGTAGTAGTAAGTAGTTAGTAGTAAGTATTACTTGTAAGTAGCGGAGTAGCAAGGTAAATATTTTGTGTTCATTTTAATGAGGTCCAGTTTACGTACCTTTTGTTCTCATTCAAAACTATGTGTAACATTTTATAAACCGCAGCCAAACAGTTGTGGCAAAACTAAGAGCGATAGAAGCTGTGTTAAGAGTTGAGTAAAAAAATGCTTATGTACCTTTTTATCCCAAAATGTACCTTTTCAGCGCTGTATATGTACCTTTTGGGAACTCAGTTGTGGCAACACTGGCAGTTATAGTGCTAACTAGATTTGGATGAATGACTGACGTAAAAATAACCGACACAGTGATACACTAGTTTTTGGCAGATAAGGGATACAAGAGTTCAACGTACTCAAGAGTCAATGTGTTCGGTAGATGGAGGTAGTGACCCCGTAAGTGATAAAGACGGTATGTAGTTTGTGTGAGTGCACACAAACTACATACCGTCTTTATCACTTACGGGGTCGACAGAGCCTAGGGTGACAAGATTTAGAGGCGTTTGTACAATTAGCAAAAAAGCTTGTACTTACCTATTAAAAATGATTTTTTTTACAGATACTTATTCCTTTGCTCCTAGAGTCCTAGCAGGGGGTGAACACTCCGCAGTTTAGGTACGATCAACCGGCGCTCCTGCCGGGCAGGATAATGGCAGTAGAATGAAAGACATGCACAAAATAGAGTGAAAATATTTTAATGACTATTAATACTAAGTATTATTTTGTACAACCACAGGGCACTATTGGGTACCTACATACACACGTATCTTTTATTACCTAACTTTTTTAAAAGTTTTGATGCTGTTAGATGGTATCATAGCTGATGCAACCTGTTTTATAATTGTTTTCTTGATTGTTGATGACTAAACGAGACTAGGGCCTGTTTTACCATTCTCTGTAAGGTTCCAGTTATCTATGATTCCGTCTCTATTTACTACTACGAAACAGACAGAGACGTTATCATAGGTAATTGCTGTCATTGAGAGCTTTTCAACTAGGTATTTATTGGGTCAATTTCCCAAGCAGTAAATTTTGATGGCAAGACTGAAAACGCAGGTGCAGAAGGCTTTGATAATGTAGAACGGGTCTCTATCGTTTGCCCGAATTTCATATGCCATAAATGTATTGTTTGCCATAATGATCATTTGCCATAACCCTTTTTTCTCTTTATTTGTTAATTATTCAGGATTGTTATGAAACAAACCTAACCTAACCTATAGAGTTCTACAGGATTGCCATTCCAATGCTCCTGAAAAAATTACAGTTTCAGAGAAAAAAAGGCTTATGGCAAATGATCATTATGGCAAACATTACATTATGGCATTTGAAATTCGGGCAAAAGAGGGGCTCCGTATTTAATCATTTCAAAATATATATTTAGACCATATTTCTCATCAAGGTGGGTTGTCCCGGAGCCGGTTTTAGTTAGCAACCCTAGTGCCATCTAAGTAGTTATCAACTTGATTAATTAATTAATATAGCCTCTTTTATTCCAAATTCGCTACAATTTCAGTAAGTACATGTTGTTGTTGTTGTTGTTTTTTTTTTTTTTTTTTTTCAATGGTAGATTATTTTATTTCAACCAATAAATATTTACAAAAAACAAATTAAACTAAGATTAAATTAAAAACTAAACTTAAACTAACTATAAAAAAGCTATCAGTTATAAAAAGAACACCCCGTCCAGCCCTGCTGGCTGTGGCAGGGTTCCCAGGACGCTAGCGGCATTACCCCTTTGGACCGCAAGTGCGATCCGCTGGGATAAATACACGCCAGCTCTTGGGTCCCCTGAGGCGTCGACCAACCGGGACGACAGGGCCTTTATAAAGGTTTTAGTGTCGGCTGACCAAGGCCCCAAGGTCTCAACCGCAAGCGCCGCAAACTCATAATCTTTTAGAAGAGTGGAGTATTTGCGACGCTTGAGGATTTGGGCCTGATCAGCTGCAGCGCCGGCATTTAAGCTGGTTGCCTGGATGTGGGACTGAGCGAATGTATCTACGCATCTTGTTTTTTTTATTATTATTATTAAATTGTCGCGTAATTCGGCGTGCCTCATAGCATAGGCCTCCTCCGTGTATTGGAGGGTTTGGGCTATAGTTCCCACGCGCGCCCAGTGCGGATTGGGAACTTAACACACACCATTGAATTTCTTCGCAGATGTGTGCAGGTTTCCTCACGATGTTTTCCTTCACCGAAAAGCTCATGGCAAATTTCAAATGTAATTTTCGCACATAAATTCCGAAAAACTCAGAGGTGCGAGCCCGGGATTTGAACCCACGACGCTCTGCTTGAGAGGCCACAGGTCAAACCACTAGGCCACCACGGCTTTTTTACTACTTAAACTAATAATTATGAAGACAAGAGTAGCTATAATAAAGCGTCTGAAAGAATATTTGTAGCAATTTTTTAGATCTCACACATTGCTATCACAAATCTTAAGTAACTTGAGAGAACGGAATAATAGACAAAACAAAGACAACAATATTAAAAAAACCCGGCCAAGTACGAGTCAGACTCGTGAACCGAGGGTTCCGTACAAATTTGCGAAGTAATATAAAATCCAGGGTTAGCAGAGCCCTGCTCCTAAGCAAAATGTACGCAGTGTGGGAGTCTATGATATATACAGACAGACATACATATTTACGGTTTTCGCAATTTTTCCTTTATCTGTGCTATGAGACGTTGCTTCGTACCAAATTTCAAGATTCTGAGTTCACGGGAAGTACCCAGTAGGTTTTGTTCCCTTGCTAGTTTCGAAAATTTGCGAAAATTTGTGGCATAAACGGCTGTAGGTATCTTTATCTTTTGATTGCGTTGGTTTAGAAGTTTGATTTTTTCACAGCTCCAAGGGACAGTAGACCCAGCAGCGTCGCCAGCCATGGGCTCAGGGTGGGGCAGCACAACAGTCTAAAATAATAATATGTAACTAGCAAACTATACCCGCGGTCTTACCCCGGTTTTCATACAAGAAGGTTACAGAGCCAGGATGGGGCAAGCGCCCTACCCTGCCCCACCGTGGCTACGCCCATGAGTAGACCTGAGTATTTGATATAACTTTCAGCTTTATACCTCCACGCGTTCCTGAGAAAAAGGGTCTGACAGACGGACGGACCTTTTGAGGTACGGAACCCTAAAAACAGCCTTAAACACCGGAAAGGCAGAGTGCACAATGGTCACAGGCTCAAAATGCCTAAAAAAAGAAAATTGAATTGCTGCGTTTTATCTGCAATCTCAACTTGCCCCGTTTCCTTGAGAATATTATACGGAGTCGTGTGTCTTGTCGACTGGTCGGTATGAGACCAGCATCATAAGACCCCTGACTCCGTATAATACTTGCCAGAGGACGGGTCAACTCATAATTGCACTACGATTAGGTTCGCAACTGAATTTCTAAAGGTAAGACCGCACTAGGCGGAACTGCGCGGCAGCGGAACTGCGCGGCACGGCGCGGCAAAATATTCTTTATATTGAAATTGTATGAGATAACACGCACTACGCGGCAGCGGAACTGCGCGGCAAAGTTTACCAACTCACCAAAATTGCCGCGCCGTGCCGCGCCGCTTAGAGCGGTATAGCAAGCGGCGCGGCACTGCAAGTTATTTATGTAATAAAATTTATAAAAATATATTTATTTATTTCCTACTATCCTTGCTGATCCATATTCCTTTTGGCTACTTGTTTTGTTAGTTTAGATACTTTAGATTATTATTTTTTCGTGTAAATAAAATCATCGATGTCAGGTTCTACCATCTTGCTCGAACGCTGCTGAACTACTGACAGGCAAAATTTGTCGCGCCGCTGCAGTTCCGCTGCAGTTCATGTGCGGTATGCCGAATTATGCCGCGCCGTGCCGCGCAGTTACGCCTAGTGCGGTCTAACCTTAAAGAGCACAGGGTTAATACTAAATTCTAAGTCTTGGGTAACTTTCGATGACGCAAAGAGATTATGAGTTTGATAAAGTTCGGCGTCATTTTATCAAAAAACATTGTTATTCCAATTCAGGTAGTGACTTACTTTAATCTGACTTAGCAACTAAACTAGGTATATCTTGAATTCAATGCGTCAAAAAAGGGGTAGGTATCAATACATTAAGACAGGACAGTGTTGGCAGGCCTCCCACTAGGTGGATGCAGGTGGCGAGTTGGCGTTCTAAGGGAGAGGCCTTTGTTAAACCCAAACTTACATTGCACAGGAGATGCGAAGAGAGAACTCCATCCCGGGGTGGTCGTGGGGCGTCGCGGTGTCACCGAGTGCTCCCGTGATGCCTCCCTCACATACGACCGGATAGGGAATCCGTGTGGATTTTAGTGGGTATGCCTGCCTTTGCAGGAGAGCCCCACATAAGCCCGGTAGGTAACCCCGTGCCGGGCGGATGCATAAGGCGCATTTTCCACACCATAAAAAAGGCCTACCGACAGCTCGTCTCCCGGTCCGCGGACGCCATTCGAGAACCCTCTGACCCCATCGGCCATCAGCACGTCTAGCACGACAGCGCACAAGAGTCGCGTCGCGCGCGAGATAGATTACCCGTCTTTTTCTTACTCTTCGTTCTAGAAAGAGACTGATAATCTATCTCGCGCGCGACGCGACTCTTGTGCGCTGTCGTGCTAGGCGGGCTGGGGCCTTACCATGACGTCTTAATGCGATTCAGTTTAGGTTCGCTCACTAAAAGTGACAGCTAAAACTTGAACTGAGTCGGAATTAGGACTTCGTTTCGCAATTCTTCGGGTTACGTCGGTAACCTTAGTTCTACTGCACGCCATTGCTACGACATTAATGGCATATGCAAATGTTATAGTTTTCCGGAGCCTTGGTCGGGTTGGGAGTCCGGGAGGATAGTTGGAGCGTGTAGCCATGAGGCGCGGCTTCAAATCCCGTTCGGCACTCGAAAGACTTTTTCATTTATTTTGTAAGCTTAATTAGGCTTTGCTGAGCAGGCGCATTGCAATAAAAAAAACAGAGACTGTTCTATTATCGACCACGCTTCCATATTGTACTATTATATAAAGAAACTGCGCAGAAACTGTAGAATTTGACAGCCAGACTTATCATTGCCTCTACGACGATGTAATGAAATTGATTAAAATCTTGAAAAACAATCAAGAAGGTTGACCGCTTAGTTTATACTTGTACCCGTGGACATAATCTATGTACAATCTACCATCGTACCGTACGCTCGAGAGGCGATATCAACACAAATCAATCAGGTTGAGATGGATTTCCCGTTAGGGATGGGAAATTACAAATTTCCCGGGGTCTACTTTTGCGATGTGGGAATTTGGGTGGTAACAGAAAAGACAGGTTGTTTCGAATACACTTGTTTAATACTGAATCTAATTACCTACTGTCACGTTACATATATATGATCTTATGCTAAACATATAAGGAAGTGTGACGTAGTCTTACACTACACCTTATTTTACAGTATGCTCGACCGCGTTTGTATTAAAATTTTAAATACTGTGAGAACTGCTGGCTTATTGTCTAACTCTCTCGCAATCGCCATCGTGTTCATTTTGACAGTTCTTGTATGAATGTGACAGCTAGCTGATTCCGATGCCAATTGTCAGCCCATACATGAAATGTCAAAATGAACATGATGAAGTTAGACAATAAGCCTACTGTTTGTTGTCGTATCGATCCGCAAGTGGCGTTGCCAATTTTTCTATAGTAATTGAGAGTTTGAGACGATTATACCTACGTGAAGCCGGGTTTCCCAACCTTTATTTAAGTTCCAACAAAAATAAGAAACGTACATTTTTTAGTTTCTTTTTTAATTATCTCTTCTTCTTCTTCTTCTTTTTCAGCCTTTTTACGTCCACTGCAGGACATAGGCTTCCTCTAATGCACGCTATTCTCTTCTATTTCGAGCTGTTCTCCTCCACAATTTCCCTGCTATACTGGCGATGTCTTCACGTCACTCCAACGAGCCAGTGGTCTGCCTCTATTCCTGAAGCCAGTTCTCGGTTTTTTTACTTATAATAACATTGAATTAAATATTTAATAAACCCCCACGCATTAATCGAATTATCAAACCGTAAAAAAAGACAATTTTTTGCCAAAAAGAGCTTATATTCTACAAACTGCTGCACCGATTTTCACCAAACATAGCCAAAAACCACCGCAAGGAAACTTGCTATCGAATGAAATAAACCGTATCGAAATAGGTCCATCGGCTTGAGAGCTATGATGCCACAGATACACACACAGGCTTCGACGTCTTTATAACACCCCTCCTTTAACATCCGGGGCTAAAAAGTAAGACACCACTTTGAATAACAAAGCGACGACTCCGTGGAAATCCCGTGATTTCGCAACCCTTGTTTTATCAAGTGCAACGGTGGCGAGCGAGGATTATCACAGCACAATCTTATCAGTCCAACGGCTCTGTTCAGTGTCATGAACACCTCAGAACCTGTCAGACAACAGACAATGACAAACTTATATTCCGACTCATTCCGGTGACGATACTGGTCGATAATAAAATTGTGCTCAACAGTTTTATTATCATTATCATAGAATTTTACTGTGCTGCTCAAAATGGATGAGAATATTCCGAAGCAGAGGGGCTACGTGCCGTTTTTGCGACAGGTAATTAAGCTGCTTCCATGTCTATTCGTTTTTTTACAATTTACAATTCAACTATGCTATTGAGAGTATTGAGTGTTTGACGTTAGACTTATAGATGAGACATTTATTTTTGTGATGTCAATCATGTCATCGATAAACCCAGTGCTACTTTGGTCTTCATTTTGCCGCTAAGTTTCGGCTCCAAACGCTTCAAAGTATTTGCGACTTGCTCCAAGGATTACATTATGCTTCCCTACCGTTTGCCATAATTTCATGTCATAAATGTATTGTTTTGAACAACTCTTTTTTTTCTCTTAAACTGTTGATTGCTCAGGATTCTAGAGAGGAGAGGAGTCTTTGGCATTTCAAAGCGACTGAAAAAATTATGGTATCAAAGAAAAAACATTTATAGCTAATGATCATTATGGCAAACATATAATTAACATTGTCGTATGTGCAATTCGGACAAGTGAAAAGGTTCGAAGCTATGTTGATATTTGTACAAATACAAATACTTTATTTTGCTTGAAAAAGGGTCACATAAGTAGCGCAGTAGCGCTTGAGGTCTTCCATTGAAGGTGGCTGTTAGTGTCTTATTGAGTCCTAAAAGTGTCCAAGCAAGCGTCGATTCTGTCCCCCGAAATGGGTTTGGCGAGGATGTCTTTTGGTGGTCCTTTGATTACCGGATTCTATAAAACTAAGGCCCCTACCTAGCAACCTGGCAGTTTCAGCGTCTGCTCCATTGGCTCTACTCTTGGCCCAGTTCTGCATGTCTAAATCTAAGCCAAAGAATTGCCAAACTGTCAAACCCAGTGGCGTAACTATAGGGTGGCAACTGGCAAGACTATGACTCTGAAATGATAAATTGGAAGTGCTTTCAATGATAATACGTTCCAATTGGATGATGTATTGTGTGCATAGCAGATAACTTCAAGTGGCAACTTAACGCGTGGTTATATTAAGTGCACTTGTCGTTCATAAAACCGAAAACAAGTAAAAGGATACGGGACAAAATATACCTACATAGATGAGATGATTGTAGAATGGATGACAACGCTAGTACAGCAAACTGATCTGACAAGGTGTCAAATCAGCTATTATTAATTTCCGTATGGAACTATTAATCGACGAATATGGTTCCTTAGTCTTTGATTTCTTAACATACTTAGATCTTTAATTGATTAACATAGATACCTGAACGTTACACACTTACACATCCAACTTTTGAAACTTTTTACGTATGCCTCCCAGTGCCCCCCTATGTAAGGAGTGCAACAAGAAAATCAGTACTGAACTGACAAGCACGAGTGTTTGGCCTTTTCTAAAAGATCTGCAGAACCTATTAAAGAATAAAAAGTTTACAAAACCTTGCTTCCAGGAGCCCTGTAAATAGTATTGGTTAGTTGTGTACTAAAATGATCTAAGAAAAAGCCCATAGATACCTGCATTTAGATCAGCGCGATCTAGAACACGTGTTTTTTCGCTGATAAGCTACTATTTGTAACAGATATCGTATCAACGCTAAGAATCAAAACTTATCGTCGATTAGGCAAATAAATGTTCATGGTCGCATATATCATTTACTTCAATGATTTGATTTCTACTTTTTACCTACAGTTTTTAAGCCGGGTTATTTGTTTTTTTTTTGCTTAGTTTCTTCTTTATGTACATGTTCAACAATTAATTTAGCTCTTCTTCAAGGCCTTCTATAACTGAATTCCAGAATAATAAATAGATAAATATCGTGGGATCATTTACACCAATTGACCTAGTCCCAAAATACGTAAACCTTGTACAAGGCAACGGAAAAACATACTGCCCCTACCGGGATTCGAACTCGGAACCTCTAGCTTCATAGTCAGGGTCACTTAACACCAGGCCAACTGGTCGTTAAATGAAAAAACAAGTTGTCGTTTTATCTTGTAGTGTAGAGTAGACCAACGCATACTACACGTCTCTCTTCAATATTCTCCGTTCAGAAACTTTGAAGTATTGTCACCGTTAGTGTAGTTTAAAGATGTACCCCCTTATTCATAAATGCTCTATAGTCTTCTGCTAACTTAGCAATCGTTTGTCCTTATCTGTCACTTTGACATTTACCTTTCACAGATAAGGACAAACGATTGCTAAGTTAGCAGAAGCCTATAGAGCGTTTATGAATAAGGGGGTTAGTGTTTTGTTTTGATGTAGACCACAAAAGTACAACTACACTAAAATAATGCTTCCAGCGGTCACGGTGCAAAATCTTCACGTCAAGGTTCGGTTACGTCCGATAAATATGATTAAATATTAAATGAATCAGTGATAACGTAACGGCGTTTATCCTAATCGTATCATTGATTAACAATCTACAAATTAGGGTCAATTTGATTGTGTTATTACTATAGATTATGACGATTTAAAGGTTAAAAACTCCCTTTTTGCGAGGCAGATCATCACGTTTTTAGTCAATTTATAGGGAGGGGTGTCATGTTTTGAGAATCTGGGCTCTGTGCCTTAATATGCTTCACCTACCGTACCATCATTTTAACTTTCATCTTTATTAAATTCCAGTGTTTCCTGACTGCGAGTGTGGCTGTCAACATCATTGGCCACGGCTGCGTCATCGGTTACTCCGCCATCTTGATACCAAGCTTGAGGAAAGCGGACTCAAACATCAAAGCAACGACTAGTGAGGAATCATGGATAGGTAAGCATTATTAAGGTTGTATTTCCAACTCATTCAACTCATTCTATCTTAGTTTTTGTTCTGAATCAGTACATCACGAACACAGTTGTTGGATGTTGTTATTACAAATAACCTTCAGAGGTGGTTAGAAACTATCCGATTACTAGAGTCCTTTATAAAAGTGTCATTTTACAATCGCCTCTTATTTCCTTAACCAATCATATAGTTAATGTGTACATGTCTCTTTTCAGCCTCAATTGTCGGCTTTGCTCTAATCCTGGGCAACTTCATCGTGACTCCACTAATGGACATAATCGGTAGGAAGAAATGCCATCTGCTGTCGACCCTGCCGATCCTGACCGGATGGTTTCTGCTCATCCTAGCTGAGAGCATCCAGGCCATTATTCTAGCCAGATTCCTGCAAGGAATATCCATGGGGCTTTTAGGTCCGCTAGGATCTATTATCATCAGTGAAATGACAGACCCTAAGAATAGAGGAGCTTTCCTCACTTGCGTGTCTCTGTCGCTAACTATCGGTGTATTGATGACTCACACGATAGGAACATTCTTGAGCTGGCAACAAACAGCTTTGGTCTGCTCGTTCGTAACCTTCGCAAGTTTGAACATGATCATCTTCGCCCCTGAGTCCCCATCTTGGCTCATAGCCAAAGGGAGATACGAGGAAAGCCAACAAGTCTTTTTCTGGTTGCGAGGTGAGGGTCCAGAACAGGAAGATGAGCTTCAACACATGATAACTGCGCAAAAGATGATCAGGAAATCTAGTGTTGCGGGACAAAAAATATCTGCGTGGGCTAAAACTAGAAGACTATTCAGATATTTGGGGCAGACGTTCAAGAAACCAGAGTTCTACAAGCCCATTGCTATTATGTTCCACCTGTACGTATTATTCCAGTTTGCTGGCATCAATGTGATCAGTTCGTATGCCATGGATATTATGAAACAAGTCGTAGGACCGGAGGCGAATGCTGCACTGCTTATGGTCCTTCTGGACGTAGAACGTTTAATATGTAACGTCCTCGCAGTGTTTTTGATGAAGAAGTTAAATCGTAGGACCTTATTATTCTTTACTGGATCTATATGTGTGCTCGCGTATTATGGCAAAGGTGCTTACGTACTAGCTAGGGAGCATAACTGGCTTCCCTTCGACAGTCAGTTCATCCCCATATTCTTGATAGCATTATACATGTTTTCTCTTACTGTTGGTATATCGTCTATACCTTTTGCCATTTCGGGCGAGATCTTTCCTTTGGAATACAGAGGATTAGGGGGAGGTATTGGTACGTTGCCCTTGTCATTAAATTTCTTTATAGCTATTAAATGTTTCCCGGTTTTGACTGCGGCGATAAGTCTTCCGTTTACGTACTTTGTGTATGGCGGAGTGGTGTTCTACTGCCTGACTGTGTTATGGTTTATTCTACCAGAAACGAAAGATAGGACTCTGCAGGAGATTGAGGATGAGCTCCGAGGGCAGACTGGGGAAGACAGAAGGAGTTCTGAGCCTCTGAATGGAAAAGTAAACTTGATGCGAAGGTTCAGCTCTCAAATTATTATTCACTAATGGACTGTTTAGATATTCTGCTAAGATTTCTATTTCGATTTGGATCGGATGGCTCTGGATGTCTGGATCGTAATTTGTATGTGATAAAACTTTATTAAGTACTAATGCAAGCGACATTATCTGCATCTGGTGTGTAAGAGTCGCTTTTGTCTTGGGCCTGAGTTATTGCTGTTTGGTCATTTTGTGTTGTTGTAAACATAAATGTTAGATCTAGTTATTTGTTAATACCGTTAATACTTATATTAATTAAAGTAAGTCAAGTTTTTACTGCTTTTTATTTTATAACGGTTCACAAACGATTACATGTAGTGGTAGTTAGTTGGAGTTGGAATTATAATTTACTACGTATGTGAATGTGATTGAAACAAGGCGGTTTGTGTCATACTTTATTCATTTATAGATTTATGGGTGAAGTTATACAAATCGTCTGTATGTTTTCAGTAATCAGCAATTCAGCATCCAAACACGCTATTCTATGTAGTCACTTAGAACTATTTGAATGTTGCTCATTTTACGGCTGGCATCTTCATCATCGACTACAATTAGATCAACGATCAAATAGATTTAGGTACGGGGTGGGTAAAGATGGATTTCCCTTTTCCAATTTCTCCAGATGGGTCAAAAAACACAGAATTTGTTTCACATCTTTCCTGTTAAACAGTTAAACATTTGCAGCCAGTCTTTTCAATTTTAGCTCCTTTAAAAAACCATAAGTTCGAGGACTCCAAACTTGAGAAATAAGTTTTTTTTTATATTCTGTGTCTGATCCGTGGCATTAAATAAATTGGCTTTTAAGCTATTTCATAGACCAACATAGACCAACTGTGTTGTGCATCTGCAAATTAGATTAGAACCTCACAAATCACCCTAAATCATTAAAATATCTACGTCAACAATCACAAGTACTCTCCTATGTCTACGGGGCCAGCTTTACGCGGCATAGCGTTTCCTTTGTCACTCCACGCGCCATCATCCACCTTCCATGGTCTCCAGTTCCAACATTTTGTCCTTCTCACTGGATTCTGCTCTATCACTCTTTATTCCTTTAAAGTGACATTCTATCTCATACAGCGTCTTCCCCTTAGTTTCTGGAAGGAGGAAATATAAGAAAGCCCCGCAAATAGCAATACAAATACCGTAGATCAAGAATGTTCCATTGACGCCGATCTCTCTGAAAGAAGTTGGTGCAGTCTTCACGACAACGAAGAACATGATTGATAGGAACATGCCTGATATACCGCTGCCTAAACTCCTGTAGGCTAATGGGAAAACTTCGCCAGCAATAGCCCAAGGTATGGCCAGGATACCTAATGTCTTTCCGAAGATATACGTCAAAGTTGGTATCACTGGTACCCATTTGTACTCTTCTGTGATGATGCCAAAGTCTCTTAAGTATAACAGAATAGCTGCCAAGAATAACGAGGTGACGCTGATGAAGACGCCGATGAATAAAACGGTTCTTCTGTTCAGCTTGTTGACGACAACGCAAGCCATGATTGAGGTCACGAACCGAACGACGTCTACCATCAACATACTAGTGTTGGACTCTATGGCCCCATCAGTAACTTCATCCATCATTGGAACAGTGTATGACGGCACCACAGTCATGCCAGAAACTTGGAACAGCACAAACATGAACATCATGATCAAAGTTGGCTTGTAGAACTCTGGTTTCTTCGCAGTTTCTATCCAATTCCGCAGTCTAGACTTTCCTGTTTTTACTTCCGTCACTTCCATCCTTTGGCTGTTCAGTAAAACCTCTAGCTCCTTCTCAGAATCATGGTAATATCCTCTCAACCATCTGAAAGATTTCCTGCATTGGTTGAATTTGCCTCTAGAAGCTAGATACGGCGGTGTTTCTGGTGATACAGACACCAGTATAAAGGACAAGAGGTAGACGCTCCCACAGGCAATGCCTGCTGATCTCCAGTAGAGGAGTGTTCCGAAGACGTGGGCGATCAACATGCCGGTGGCGAAGGAGAAAGCGATTGTGGCGAGGAAGGCCCCGCGGAGCTTGGGTGCGGAGTACTCGGCGATGGAGACAGGAGCTGCAGCGGCTTGAAGTCCCATTCCGAAACCCTGGAAAATAAGGCCGTAGTTTTAAAGGCACCATTAAACTTGTCACAAAATACATAACAGGAGAAATGCGCGCGCTTTCATCTCTCAAACTCAAAAGTAGGATCATGGCACCCACGCACGGCAAGGCGAGTGTTTTTCAGTATGGAACTTTTGTCGCGACAAAAGCGACAAAATTTCCATACTAATAAACGCTCGCTTCTCGCTACTCGCCAGCGGTGGGACAAGTGCCTAAAGTACATACGAGTATTTTATTTTTTATTTTTTTTATTTATTTATCAAAACATTAACTACATACCTACATGAACACGATAGAAGATCTACTTATAATTCGTAATGCCAACAAGCAATGATTGGTGATTCACTCATTGTTTTGATCGAAATGAGCTCGAAAGGTGAATTGGGGCGAGTGGATCTTAATAAGGCATGTGATCGACCTCGTGATCACGGGACAGAACAGTAGGCTTATTGTCTAACTCGCTCGCAATCGCCATTACGATCATTTTGACAGTTCTTGTATGAATGTGACAGCTGGATGATTCCGATGCCAATTGTCAGCCCATACATGAACTGCCAAAATAAACACGATGGCGATTGCGAGCGAGTTACACACTAAGCCTACTGGATTCGATTCAATTGGAGTTCAAATTTCATTTCATTTCATCTCTTAAAACTGTTCCGAAATATTACAGCAGATGTTTGGGTTAGTTTAATTTAGGGCCGGTTTTACCACTCTGTTAAGTTCCAGTTATCTTAACTGTCAGTTATCTACGATTCCGTCTCTATTTATTACTAGGAAACAGACAGAGACGTCATCATTAGATAACTACATCATAGATTACATTGGCAATACGTGTCTGTACGGTACGAAGCCTAACCTGCAAGGTTAGACTGATCAGCAGCGTTTCGGGCCCCGCGGCGGCCACCATCAGCGCCCAGCCACCCATGGAGGGCAGCGTGCTGAGCTGGTTGGTGCACTGGCCCAGCCTCTAAGTTACCTGCAAGGTCCGACTGATCAGCAGTGTTTCGGGCCCCGCGGCGACCACCATCAGCGCCCATGGAGGGCAGCGTGCTGAGCTGGTTGGTGCACTGGCCCAGCCTCTAAGTTACCTGCAAGGTCCGACTGATCAGCAGTGTTTCGGGCCCTGCGGCGGCCACCATCAGCGCCCAGCCGCCCAGGGACGGCAGCGTGCTGAGCTGGTTGGTCATCCTCCGGCCCAGCCTCTGCAGGCAGAACGGCGCCGTCACTATGCCCAAGATAAGGGAGAGGCCGAGGATGGACGCTGGAAAAAGATATACCCATATCACTACATAGTATAAAACAAAGTCGCTTTGCGCTGTCTGTCCGTCCCTATGTACCTATGCTTATATCTTTAAAACTACGCAACGGATTTTGATGCGGTTTTTTTAATAGATAGAGCGATTCGAGAGGAAGGTTTATATGTATGTGTTCTACGCAGACGAAGTCGCAGGCAGAAGCCAGTATATTATAGAATGTACCAGTTACTTCAGTCTCTTCCCGCATAGATTGGTAAAAGCCCATCGAGGGATGGGAATCATGTTATAGGCCAGTGGTGGGCAAACTACGGCCCGCGGGCCAACTCCGGCCCGCGAAAGAATTTAATGCGGCCCGCCGGCGTTCCTTCGAATTGGAGTGTTATGGCACAGGATGACAATAATTAGACGGTGCTGCTGTATAAAATAGAATAATAGATGCGAAGGCAAAGGAGCCAGCTAGACTAGCCACGTAGTTCATGCGTCATGTGTCAAAAAAATTGCATTTTAGTATAATTTTGGCCCTTCTTTGAAATATCTGTGATTTTCTGGCCCGCCATAAAAAAATTTTGCCCACCACTGTTATAGGCGATGCGGCTAGCAACCCATCACTATTTTCATTCCCCTTTCCATCCACCTATACGTCGAAGACTAATTTAAGCGGTCGGTCTAAATTGAATGAATGAATGAATGAAATATCATTTATTGCTTGAGTGTGAGTAATTATAGTGTTTTTGCAGTTTATGTATACAGGGTGTATCAGACACCCCCTAACAATAATCCACTGGGGTATATAACCATAGCTATAGAAGCTAAATAAAATATTTAAAAAAAATTGGAGTGATTACAGGAATGATTACAGTTAATTCCTACTAGCTACCATTCCTATAGAAAATATTAAAAAAATACTCCAATTTTTTTCAAAATATTTTTTTTAGCTTCTATAGCTATGGTTATATACCCCAGTGGATTATTGTTAGGGGGTGTCTGATACACCGGCCCTATTTTATAAAGCTACAGGTTACAATTCTACAGGCGTTTATTGGCAACATTTGTCCTGTTTTTTACAATTTGCGTTTTATAAAAGTACTGTGTAACAATTTTACATGCTACAGGTACAGGCGCCTGTAGGCTGATCATAGACAAAAACGTGGAACTTTATTAGTTTTAAATGCATAATCGAACAAGCGTTTTATAAAAATATTGTAAAATACAACTGTACATTGGTACAATTGTAACGAAAACTTACATACGTCTTGAGACTGGTAACAAGGGCTACAGGTGCAGAATTATCCTCTTCTTCAAGTTATTCAACTCAAGATCTTCAATTTAAGGAATGATTCGCTTATGAAGGACTCGTCTAACTCGTTATTATAAGAAAAACGGGACTTAAACACGTAAATAAAAAAAAATACAACCGAATTGAGAACCTCCTCCTTTTTTTTGAAGTCGGTTAAAAATACGACCTCTCGAGACCATGGATGCAAAGTCGCCTCCGAAACGTCGAGGTATTTACAAAAATACACTTTATTTACGTGATTAAGTCCCGTTTATCTTATCTTCTTCTTCTGAAAGTGCCACTCCATTACTGGAGGCTGGCCGTTAGCTCTGAAAACTTCTCTCTATCTTGAGCCATCCGGAACAGTTGCTCTGCACTGTTGATTCCGGTCCACTCCCTAATTATCTTATAATAATGGGTAAAAATCCAATGATATTGTATATATAAAAGAGGTAGATACGTCATTGGCGCACCAAAAATGAAGCACACAAAAGGCAACAATTGTCTTCTCTGGCTCCAGTCGCTCTCGAACAAGCCAACGGAACGAAAGTGCTTGACAGTTACCGCCAGCCGTGTTTAGAGCGTGTTTGAGTCATCAAAATGCCGTCATGTGTCATACGGAACTGCTCAAATTATGGGAAAAAAAGCAAGAAAGTCCACGGAATCACATATCACAAGTGTATGCTGATATAACTGTATTTTATTTTATTTAATCATTTGTTATAACAATAATGACACCATGCTGACGTGATCTCGAAGAAAAGGACAGCCGTATGCCTTTTATAACGGGACTGATAAGGACATAAAGCGCGCGAACATAGATGAGTTTGTACAGAAGCGACGTACGTATGAGTCCCGAGAGGAGCGAAGAATTTAAGCGCACCCAAGACATAAACAGTTTTATCCCCGAGGAGTATACTCTACTTTTCTCACCTTTTGCGAGACAATAAAAACCAAGGCAACTAGAAAAAGAATTTAATTAAAACAACAGTAAAACAGAATTAAAAGTAAAAAATTATATTTGAGACATTGGTCCAGTTTTGTAATGATAAGTAATATTTTTATTTGGAATCTTAGCAGTTCTAATGCGTACCTAACTGTAATAACAGCGTGAGCAAATGCTCGCGGGTTTTGTTTTATTTGAAATTTGTTTCGGTGGTGGTGGTCGTCGTGGGGCTGGCGCTGCGGTGGGTCGGGTGGCATGGCCATCTCGATTTTCGGAGCCGTGCGATTTTTACGAAATTAGACTTTAAGTGTATAACAATAAGAACTAAGACAAGTGAGATTCATATTACTAACCGGCGGGTTATAATGAAATTCAGTACAATATTATTACCCGGCTAGAGCCAAGGGCTATAATGAGTTACTTTGAGTAAGGTTTACATGCTATATAATTAGCCATTGTCGAGCAAGTGGTGTGAAAATGATATTACGTTTCTATAAAACCAGCGCATTAAATAAAAACATTTTATTTTATTTTATTTTTATTTATTACCCTAAGGGTTCCAGCGTTGGCGAATTTCTGCATAGCAAATTTTTCAATCCACCCGAGACGAGTAGCATTGGCGCCATCGTGTGCAGCCGACGTAACCGAGATCTTTGTACCGTCTGTTTCTTTATTCTTTGCTTCAAGTGCTGTGATTGGTAGACTCATTGACTTTTGCGTAAGTGACAAACGATGGCTGTCTTTTTTGTTCTTATCGTCTCAATTACGCCATCTCTTTTCGACCATTTGGCAATGTATTGGAATGAACGTGTATGTGTGTGTGCTAATTCGTCGTTCGGATCATGTTTGGCGGTTGTTTTGTGAGCCTATAACGTATCTTTACTAATATATCATTGTAAAAATCGCGAAAGTTTAAATCGTCGAGGGCGAATATTCAGCGATTTTTCGTCATTATCGTCTCAGCATATACCATTAATAGAGATGATGCTGAGACTTAACTTTTTATAACAACGAAACACAGTATCGATGCTGCATTTAGCTTTATCCAAAGTTGTTGCAGCTTGTCCTTCTGTTAGGATAATAATCGTGGGACGACTATGACGCATGAACCGAGCGGTCGGAACGCTTGAATATTGGCCCTTTAACTCAGACTCGGACGAAGAGAGTCCACGAAAGCGTCGACCTAGGGTGTTTCGCCCAAGAATAAAATGTCGACTTTGAAACACCTTTCCAATTTAATGAAAGGTTCAGAATGAACTCTACGCAAATGGAGTACATTCTGCAAGAAATTGGGAGCTTATTCGAATCGTAATCGCAATCGCAAATTTACGTATATTTTATTTGTATTTATCAAGTTCGTAGGATAATATTTTGTGCCCATCAAATTCTTATTTCTATTCTATTCTCCCTTAATGGCGGCCGAATATATTTTTTACTATATATTATTATAATATATGTAATAGAATAGCAAAGAAACCTCTTTGTATTTGTCATTTATGACAGCCACTTTTTTTTTAATTAGTGATGTCCATCACACCTGTACAAATTACTTGTAATCGAGATTTACAATGCCGTATTACAAATGTAGCTTTCCGTGTGTCTTTATAAAACACCTGTAATTGTACACAGTGCATTACAGGCGACTGTCGCCTGTAGACTTGTAACCTGTAGCCTGTAACTTTATAAAACAGGGCCCTGTGGATGTATGTAGACAAGAAAACAAATCTTTCCAGTGCAATCCATCACAGTAATTTACAATAATCATTATAGCTTCGTCATAAAGACAGAAGATTTTTTTTTTTTTTTTTTTTTTTTATTGTCCTCTTTTTCTAGCGAGCTGTCTTATCGACATTTAACTAGATTTTAAGTAATTTTGAAGATGGCGTGTATGGCACTATATCCAGTGATAAGGCCATATAATGATTTATCATCTCTTCTTACAGAAGATCCTGAGGGGCTTGTCTTTTTAATCTTTTAAATGTGTGTCTTGGTTGAGTCCTCATCAAGTTTTTTGCCAATAAGTTAGGGTGTGATTTTATTCTCTCACAATAGGTAAATAGAGAGTCATTAACTTCTTCTTTAACTTTTTTGAGTTTTAGATCCCGGTGAAGTTGGTTATTATTCATATAAAATGGTGCTCCAGTTATCATACGAAGAGTCTTGGATTGAAATCGTTGCAGAATTTCTATGTTTGACGTGGAAGCTGTACCCCATAGCTGCAAACCATAGGTCCAGACGGGTTTCAGGATGCATTTATATAAGAGGAGTTTGTTTTCCAAGGAAAGTTGTGATTTGCGACACATAAGCCAGTAAAGCTTCCTTTGTTGCTGGTCAAGCGCTTTTCTTTTGGTCCATATATGCTTTTTCCAGGTTAGACGTCTGTCCAGATATACACCCAAGTATCTAACATCGTTGGACTGTGGTATTTTTATTTGGTTTAATTCTACTTCTGGGCAAGTTTCCTGTCTCAAGGTGAAAGTGACATGGACTGATTTAGTTTCATTGGCTTTTATCCTCCAATCCTTCAACCATTTTGATATTTCAGTCAGATTTCTTTGTAGCTTCGCTGAAGCACCAGAGGTGGTCTCATCAACTGCTAGTATTGCTGTGTCATCAGCAAAAGTTCCCGTGAGTACATCATGTGTACTCGGTAAGTCTGAAGTATATATTAGATAAAGTGTTGGGCCCATCACGCTACCCTGCGGGACACCAGCTTGGATTCCATGTAGACTTGTAATATTATCACCATACTTAACATAGAAATGTCTTTGGCTTAGATATGATTGTATGAAAAGGTAGTAGTTAATAGGTAGTTTTTTGCGGATTTTGTACAAGAGCCCATCATGCCAGACACGATCAAATGCCTGTGAAATATCCAGAAAGGCAGCGGAGCAATAGGATTTGCTTTCAAACGTACGATTTATTTCTTCTACCAGTCTGTGAACCTGCTCAATAGTGCCATGGGCCTGTCGAAATCCGAATTGGTGGTCGGGTATGAGTTTGGAAGCTGCGATTTCTGGAATCATGCGTTTTAGGAAAAGGCTTTCCAGAATCTTGGAAGGGACTGGAAGAAGACTGATGGGGCGGTGAGATTTTACATCAGACGGATCTTTCCCAGGTTTCGGAATTAAAATAATCTCGGCAACTTTCCACTGCGGTGGTACAAAATTTCTCCGGATACATGCGTTAAAAACTTGGGTTAGGAACCTGATTCCTATTTCCGGTAGTTCTCTTAGGATTTTGGAAGTAATAAGATCATAACCCGGTGCCTTGTGAATCTTCAGTTTCTTGACTGCAGCTAGTACTTCCTCCTTTGTGAATTTTTTGATTGGGATGTCTAGTTGGTGTGTTTGGCCTAATACCGATGCGATTTCTTCAATTTTGGTAGATCCATAGTCGTCATTTGCAGTGAATATCCCAGTAAGATGTTTAGCAAAAGTTTTAGCCTTTTCATCACCGGTCTTTGCCCAAGTTCCATCTGGTTTCTTAATAGGTGGACAGTGTGCTATTGGTTTTTTAAGTTTACTTGTCGCCTTCCACAGTGAGTAATCAGTGGCCAATGTTGTATCCAGGTTTTTAAGATAATTTTCTACAGCGTTATTTCTGCGAGCACTCAGTTTTTGCTTGAGCTCTTTTGCCAATCTATTAAAAATGGTTTTATGTTCTGCATACTGCGATACTTGCCAAAGTTTTCTAGCTTGACGTTTCTTGTTTACTAGGTTTAAGATTTCTTTTGGGTAGTACAAGTCAGATTTGTTTACTGTTTGTTCTGGTGTAGCAGCCCAGGCTGCTTGTTGTATAGTTTCGTTAAAATATTCTACAGCACCCGTTATGTTTTTATCTGAATTGAGAGGTATGCGACAGTTTAGATTTTTCGTAACAAGGGTACGAAAGAGACTCCAGTTTGTTTTTTTTGTATGTAGTTTACATTCATTATTGACTTTCTGGGCATTACAACTAACTTGCACTTTGACCGGTGAGTGATCCGATGTCAGTTCAAAGCAGGAGTTACACTTTATAGAAGTGCGGCACAAGCCCTTACTAACGACGAAATCTACAAGGTCAGGTCTTTTATGGACATCAGTAGGCCAATATGTTGGTTCCCCAGAAGAAGACACAATAAGTCGGAGGTCTTTGACCGATTTTAGGAGTTCGCGTCCCTTCACAGTAGTGAGTCTTGAACCCCATTCCGTATGCTTGGAATTGTAATCTCCTCCAGCAATAAAACGTGGACCCAAGGACTTAAAGAAGTCTGTATAATCCTCAGTCTTCATATTGTGTTTCGGAGGCATGTAAACAGCAGAAACGAGCAGGCAACCAATAGGATCATCAATAATTATGCTAGTGGCTTGTATTTTTTCCGTGCAGTATGCATCAGTAACGTGGTGTTTCAGATTTTTCTTGATGAATATAGCAGAGCCCCCATGTGCTGTACCATCAGGGTGCATTGTGTGGTACATTTTATACTTTGGGATGTTGAAGTATGTTTTATTTGTAAAATGGGTTTCAGAGACTAATAGCATGTCTATGTCGTTTGTTGTAAGGAACATTTCAACTTCTAAGAAGTGTTGTGACAAGCCATTGGCATTCCAAAGAACTAATTTGAGCTGATCGAATGCTTCGACATCACTGTCATTAGGTTTGTTAGTAGATTTGTCATTATGCACAATTGGTTCATTATTTGCTTAAACATTTGTAATAGCTCGTTCATGTCGCTAGATTTGTTCGAGTTGTTTTCTGGAATTGAGTTGTTTTCATTTGTACCGGCTTTGGTGGCATCTGCGTAGGTTCTTGCCTTAGGTGGCTCATTTTTAGCCGTATTAGTTGGTTTATTTGTCCCACTTGTACTTTGTCTGCTTTCTTGGTATTCTAATTTCTTAGCACGTAAATGAGGGTGTTTTTGTTTTTGTAGTTCTTTAAATACTGTACAGCCTTTGTAATTTGCCGGGTGATTTCCATCACATAGGACGCATTTGACTGATGCGGATCTTTCTTTTTGCGTACAATTTGCAGATGTGTGGCTTCCAGCGCATTTTATACACTTGGGTGTTCGATGGCAATAAGTTTTTGTATGCCCATATTGCTGACAATTTGCACATTGGGGTGAGTCACGCACTGGTCTCGGCGGCTCAAATTTAATGCGGCAGTTTAAAATGTTCTGGACATCATAGATCTGTTTATTGTTACTTTTTGGAACTAGTTCTACGATGAACATGTGTAGGGGTTTTTTTGTTACTCTCTGTTTGACATTCCATATGTTTACGGTATCATGTCCGATTTCTTTTAAAGCTATGTGTATGTCTTGTGTATCAATAGATGGATGTATGTTTTTCAGTATAACTTTAAAGGAACGTTCTTGCTTAGGTCTATATGTGTAGAACTCAGTATTTTTAAGTTCTAGTTGTTTGACTATCTCTTTAAACGTATCGATCGTTTTGGTTTGAATTTTAACTCTGTTGTCATTCAGAGCTCTTAGCTCGTAGTTTTGTGAAGCATGTTGGTCGAGCAGCATTCGTAGTGGTCCCAAGTTTTCTACCTTGTCTACAAATATTGGAGGAGGTTTAGGAATTTTTTCGACGACCTCTTTAATTGTTTGTTCATCCGTATGGGTTGGATTTTGTATTGGTTCGCTATCAAGTGGTGAGAAGCTGTTGGAAGTCTCTATTGGCTGACTTAGCCAGTATGCATTTAACTTAGTCTGCTTAGTTGTTCGTGAAGTAGTTTCTGGGCTAGGTAGAATTCTCTTCCTTTTGTGTCTTTGTTCTTGCCAACCCTCATTATTGTCCGAGCTCTCAGATTCATCATTTGTGTGATCCAGCCGGATGTTGTTTAGGTTTGCAGGTTTTTCTATATGTGGTTCTGGGAGAGATGGTGTCCTTGTTTTATTCTCGAAGAGACTTTTGTGAAAGATTTGCTGCGTATAGGTTTTGGTACGCAGCTGGTTCGTATTAGTCTCCACCTGGTTTTTTCCAGAGGTATTTTCTGCCGTGGTAGCCTGGTCACCCACTTCCACAACAACATTTTTCTGGGAATTTATTTTTATCACACTGGCAACATCCCTGAGGAATATGCAAGAGGGTAGTTTGACGAGTTCTCTTGACAATTTTCACTTGTCAAAGTTGTTATATTGATAAAGTATAAAGAGGGTAGTCTTGAAAACGCAACCGATCACCGACAATAATGTTTGTGTTCACTTTAGTATTTTGGCTGTAGTCCGAAACGTTTTGTAAGGATAACAGTCACACTAGTCCCACTAAACACCAGCCACAGTTCGGCAATGCTTCCAAGCACCTCCAAGCACTTAACACAATTTTTTGGCGTATATATTCACGAGCACAATGCTTTACCCGCAAAGGTTAAAGACAGAAGATAAACAATAAAGTATGTCGAGTGTGGTCGAGTGTTCAATAAACACTTTCTTAGTTAAAAACAAACAAATGAAAGCAATGACACTTAAAATTACAAGAAATAACTAAAATATCTGAGCAATTAGTGTGTCAGAAGTGAGTTCCATTGGTTCCATGCTAGTCTGGGAGCAAAGAAAAAACATAGAATGCACTTGCTTCTCTTCCCGCGCAGTTGGTAAAAGCCCATCGAGGGAATGGGCGAAAATTTTAGGAAGCATGTTATAGGCGAAACCCCCTTTCCCCTATACGCCCACAATCATGCTAAACTTGGCCTTTAGGTCTACTACCCCATAAGCTCAGTCTACCCCATAAGGGATAAAGACGTGATTTATGTGAAAGGAGAATCAAAATAGTGATGGGTAGTTCTTAAAACGAGGTCGAATCAGAGCTGTCACAACGCGTTCGTTATATTCCATAATCATAGTCTTTTTGATCAATCAGAGCGGGATTGATGCTGTCTCTAATGAGGGGTTGAAACGTGTCATCATAATTTGTATGAGCACTTTACTTTCGACGGCTGCGAATAGAAGATATATGGATACCTACTATAGATTTAGACGACCGGATGGCCTAGTGGTTAGAGAACCTAACTATGAAGCTTGAGGTCCCGGGTTCGATCCCCGGTCGGGGCAGATATTTGTATGAAAAATACGAAAGTTTGTTCTCGAGTCTTGGATGTTTAATATGTATTTAAGTATGTATTTATCTATATAAGTATGTTTATCCGTTGTCTAGTGCCCATATCACAAGCTTTGCTTAGTTTGGGACTAGGTCAATTGGTGTCAATTGTCCCAAGATATTTATTTATTTATTTATTTAGATGCAATGCAACTAACGCCTCCTAGCAAATACATGTAGCAATCATTTAGATTGGTTTTTTAGGGTTCTTTACTCCTTACCCTTGGCCCATGGATATTACTAGTCCTTAGTCCTAGTCACTACATAGTATAAAACAAAGTCGCTTTACGCTGTCAGTCTGTCTGTCCCTATGTATGCTTAGATCTTTTAAACTACGCAACGGATCTTGATGAGGTTTTTTTAAATTGTATTTGTATACTAGCTCCTGCCAACGACTTCGTCCGCGTAGAATTAGCAATTGATATGTTTATCGCTATCCCGCGGGAACTACAATTTTCCGGGATAAAAATTAGGTAGCCTATGTTTTAATCTAGAGTACCAGCTATCTTCGTTCCAAATTTTATCCAAATCCGTCCACTCGTTTTAGCGTGAAGAAGGAACAAACATACACACTCACATCGTCACTCACAAACTTTCGCATTTATAATATTAGTAGGATAAATGCGAAAGTTTGTGAGGATGGATGGATGGATGTGACGATGTGTGTGTATACTGATGTTAAGCCTTACCGATCCATGATTCGTGTTCGAGGGTGAGTTGCAGCGCTGAATCGGGCTCGCGCAACTGTTGCAGCAACACCCCGGGGAACGCGATGTTCGCGCCCGTCCCTATCATATACAGGACGACGCCGCTCACAGCTAAAGACTGAAAAACAATGGGAAAAGAGGCACTATTACTATAAGCTATAGATGAGTCCTCGTCTGCGCGGCGCAGGGGCGCGGGGTAGGACGACAAAGGGGACCGAGAGAGGTGCGGTCGGGTAGTGCGTAATGGTGGTCGTTATTACAACAGCAGATATTGTAATGCATTATTTGCACGCAACGAACAACACATTATCGAATCGTCAACTATTCTGTTATCATTATTCGTTGTCCGTTGTCAACGTTGTTCATACGCGCACTGTTGCCGCACTTGGCATAGAAGCGCAAGCGAGTGCGCAACAAATCAAGTAGGTGTGTGCGAGAGATAGCGCTATACGCACGAGCTCTCATCTAGAGGCAAATTCAAATAACTGACTTTTGGTATCATTATTAGCTGTTGCTGTTTGTTGTCAGTCAGTACAATAACAAACAAGGTAACAGGGGCCTTTACATGACGTCTTATACGATTCAGTTTAGGTTCGCTCGCTGTCAGATTCATACTAAAAGTGACAGCTCTAAAACTTGAACGGAGTCGGAATTATGACGTCATGGTAAGACCCCAGAGCGTTGTTTTGCTTTTGTTCCCGTACGTTTTTATTGCGCTGCGATCGCGACGAAACAAGTATAACAATTATTTAATAATAAGTTCATTACCGTTTTGTAAAACAGCAATATAACACGATAATAGACAACAGTTTACAATAACAGCTATTTAAGAATAACACAACACTGTTATTCATTATTGCAAAACAGCAGTTATTGCCACCACTAGTAGTGCGCCTGCCGCCTGCACCTCTCGGCCCCCGCGGTCGTCCCACCCCGCGCCCTGCACCGCACGGGCGAGGACTCATTTTAAGCGGTCGGTCTGTAGCCGTGCTTAATCCGTTACTTAAGTGACGTCTCTGCGTGGGCTATTAAATCTACCTACTTGTCTCAGGAACGGTGATACGCGCTGCTTCCGGTACGCCACTCCTTCAGCCATGATTGTCTCCTTAGTTTGTCTCGCTCTTTGACTTCAGCGCGTGCGCATTCTGTGAAAACATTATCAGAATACAATGGTCAATTGAATCGTATCAGTATTGTAGTTTTGTGTAAATTAATGTAAATAAAATGGTATATTTTTAAACGCACCTACTTACATAGATTGACATGTAAGTTAGATAAGTTTTGTCAGACAATGCTGAGTTCCAGCGTGGAGAGTAAGACAGCCGGTGAAAATTACTGTCCAAAAACATAGAATGTACCGTTGCTTGTCTTCCCGCTCACAGAGGCGTCTTTATCTATGGTGCAGGGTGTGCGGCGCATACGGGCGCCGGGTCTAAGGGGGCGCCGAGCGGCCTCTAATGCGACACCTCCAAAGACGCGTCGCTCTCAAAGACCCTGCGCCCGTGTTATGGCGCCAGGGTACTGGTTGCACACGGGCTAGAGACGCTTCTGCCCGCGCAGATGGCAAAAAGCCCAAAAAGCAATGGTCGAAAATCTTACGAATCATGCTATAGGCGACGCAGCTAGCAACCTAGCTAGTGATTACTGGTTAGGTTTGCCTATAAAGTTACGCCAACGTAGACAAAAAAACATTACGTTGTTGTTACGTGTATTAACAGTGACCTAGCTAGTAAACTAAACTCAAAATGGTACCTAACTAGCAAGACAATAGAAAAGTAAATGTAGACAACTAAGCAACTTTCGCTAAACGCATGTAGATGACAACTTATTGTAGTTGACCAATTCTAATAATCTAATATTCTAATTTTTGTTTTTTTTTTTTTATTTTAAATTAAAAATTAAAACTACGGCACGTCTCATTTTAAGGGTTCCGTACCCGAAGGGTAAAAACGGGACCCTATAACTATTACCTAAGACTCCTCTGTCCGTCTGCCTATATTCCTCACGAGGTAGACAGAGCCTAAGGCAACATGACCTAAAGACACACACACATTTATACATTTTATAAAAATCTCACCAAAAACAACAGTTTTCTATGAATATGTTTGAATATTTACTCACTTTTATACTTAAATACCTGCTTGTACTTAAATGTTCGACGAGAATCACAGACACTTCGAAGACAGACACATACACATACCTACACAAAAAATTCAAAAATTTAAACAATTATAAACATCGTTATATCTATAACGTACGTGCATATATAAATGCGTGTCTGTCCGTTCTCCGCTAGCTGTCGACTAAATCATGTGACTACAATTTCTAACTTTCTCTAGCGAAGGCGCTATGTGCTAATATCGTAATACATTTCAAACATAGTATATGTTACAGCCGACACTTAAAAAAAGGAATAAGGTGGCAAGCAATAGGGACTATCGTTTTGCTCACCAGTTGGCGCCACTGATGACTAAGTTCCAAAGGTCTGTCAAAGGCGACTTCCTAAGATCGGCGCCCTTTCGATTTTCGACCCCCCCCCCTCCGTAACTTCGTTGTGGATAAAACGAGAAGCAATGCCAGATTTAGAGCGCTGCTGGAGGCCTCTGCACGTCTAGCACGGCAGTGCACAAGAGTCGCGTAGAACGAACATTAAGAAAAAGACGGGCAATCTGTCTCGCGCGCGACGCGACTCTTCTGCGCTGTCGTGCTAGCCGGGCTGGGCAACAAAGGAGTGGAGGCTCCCGGGCCCCAAATTATTTTCCTTCCCAAATCGTTTACTAGTGGTTTAGTAGTCTGATTTTTTTTTCCGAAGTCACTATTGTGGGGGCCCTTTTGTGGAGGCCCCGGGGCTGTGGCCCCGGTTGCCTTTCCTTAATCCGGCCTTACTAGAAGCGTTTAGTTTACCGGTAAGTACTATGTCATATGTGAGACAATTTCTACCGGTTTTTTGCAATCCGGAAAAAGTGACAACAGTGACAGTGACTTAGTGTGACCCCCAGCCTTGTCTACCTTGCTTTGTAGATCATAACTAATTACTGCGGTATATAGATATATATATATATCTCATAGACAATGCATCAAGATATCAAGATCAACTAGTTTGAAACAACAGCGGACCAACGACTTCCGAAACATAATCACTACACTACATAGTATAAAACAAAGTCGCTTTCCGCAGTCTCTGTCTGTCTGTACCTATGTATGCTTAGATCTTTAAAACTACGCAACATAAATTATTATGGTGCCAATAGGTGTCACAAAAATAATTGAAACCCTTCTTTTTTTGAAACGTCCAGGAAAAAAAACTGAAGTCGTAAAAATTTAAAAATAGTGAAAGCAAATTATTGTTTTTTAACCTCCTGCGGCCCACTAAAGTTTTGGTTGTTGGACTTCAAATCTAGTGTCAGTCATGTAAAATTCAATTTTTCTTTGACAGTTGTCCTCTATTTAGGACATTGGACGGCAGGAGGTTAAGAACGTCAATGAAGGCCGATGTTCTATTTACGCCTGTGTGCTATTTATTTGTTTGTTCAATAATTAATATACTTACCTACAATAAAAAAAAAACATTTTTGTTTGAGAAGTGGGAGTGGTTTCATGTAAATTCCATTCAGTTATTGTTAAGTTCTTTCTTCTTCTTTTTTCTTTGTGTGGCGTTCCAAGTCGATATAGCGACGACAACTTCACCAATGTCAGGGTTAAAATTTTTAATTATAAAATCTTGTGACAAAATGTCGGCAACGTCGTACGGTAACACGGTCAAAGACCCCCCTCCCCCCCTGTCGGGCTCTTAGACAACGGTCAATGATATCCCTCAGATACTGCCAGGAAATCATTAGCCGTTGCCCAGGGTGTACCGGACCAAGCACTGCTCTTCCCCCCGGACGGATCCGAAAACGAACCGCAGCTCTTGTTCACACGTGGAGGTAACCCGACTCGCACCCCAACCTGTATCAACTCCCTTCGAATAGGTATTATGTCGCGTCGCGTGTAGGCCAGTCTGTCAAATAGTGTCAAAAATCTTACAAATAAGACGCAAATAAGCCTTTATAGAAGCCAGATTTGACAGTTTGACGACATTTTGGGTAGTACGATATGACATCAGCAAGTCTTCATTATTCTACGATTTAGCTACGACGGGTCGTAACTTTTTTAGGCCTCTGTTTTTTTAGTTATTACCTACCTTGAGTTTTAGCGCGATTTAAAGTTAATTCAGTTCCGGCTGTTGTTTTTTTAATTTTTTATACTTTGGTGTATAAGGCACCGTGTTAAATGTTAGTATTGTAACTATTAATTAGTTTCACAAACTGTGTCGAACGAAATCAGCCGCTATCAATGACCCGGTGTCAACATATCGAGTATCAATGTCACGTATTACTTAACATACTTAATTATGATTAAAATTAAAATTAATCATGATGTCTTTATGCACTTATGTCCAGCAATGTATGAAGTAAAAAAAATACATTAAAATTATATTATAATTGACAACATTTCATTTTTATAAAACCTGAAAATGTATATATGGTTCGAAAGCATTTTGCCTCCTGATCACTGCAATATATTTATATATCTTTAATATAGCTTATTATAAAAAATAAAAAATTATTAAAAATATGTCCTAATTTTACCAAAACTACCACAGGATAGGTGAAACGCCTTTGCTTTTTTCACGAGAAAAAATAAGCGATCATAATTTTATATTTTTGACAACTTCAAAGTACAAGGGGGGCAACTCTGAAATTCTATTTTCGAAGTTCGTTGCATACCTTCTCTCTCACTCTCAAGATAATGACTATTAGTATGAGCGGAACAGCACGAAGCGAACCTCGAAAATCGAATATTGGAGAATAGGGCCTGACATTGACAATTTGAACTTAACGTCAGTTTTTTTTTTCTATAGAGAAAAGACAAAGCGATAAGTGTGTATTCTGTGATAGTATCGGAGTTACGCCCTTTTAGAATAAGCACAAATTAATAAATTAATTATAAATTAAATACAAGCCCTAGCGAAAAAATTAAACTGTCAGCATGTTCATCTTTTCAAACAAAATACAGAGAACCATTAAAATTATAGGCTCAGAAATATGAAATATTGTCAATTAGATTATAAGTTTTTTTCGGATTAGAATTTTTATTTTCTGAAACATTCACATTGAAGTAAGTTTTGAATTTTAAGAGTAGGTATGTGTTAAGTCGTTTGAATATAACACAATCGACAGAGTTGAGCCTTACTTTGATAAAACAAAAACGAAACAATGTATGACGCTAAATGCAATCCTTCTTACAATCAAAATAAATTTACATTTTGCATGTCGAGATATTTTTTTTTAATCGTACCTAATTGTTTTTATTACTTTATAAAGTTACCTACTTAACCATTTGAGTATGTAATGTATTTAAATCAATATATGTCTGTGATTTAAATACATTTTTATATTATTCAACCCACAAGAAAATCATTAAGTAGATGTTTTTAACTTTTTTATTCTTCTCATCTACAGGTAATTAAATGAAATAACTCATCTCCGATTGCGTCTTTGATTTCCTCAACCTAAGTATACATACAAAACATATTTTAACTTCACTTTTTATTACATAACAAAACCATACCTACTTACCAACATAAACATGAACAAAACCGCAAAACAAATCAAATATTAGCAAACGGCTATCAATTTGCCATTGTTATTAAAAGAAAAAAAGCGTAAAAAGCCGATAAGAGCACTTACCTACGTCACACAAGTCACATCACTAAGAACTACACTTTCGGAAAAATAACTTTTCATTCATGAACGTGCGATTTAAAATTTGAATTTGGAAGACGACGTTCCTTGTGCGTGTTAGTCGCACACTGGCCAATGAGACATGGGTTCGTTGTATCTATGTGTGCATGAGTGTAGCCGGCAGACTCGTATATCAGGTTTTCGGAGAAAAGCCCGCTTTTGCAAAAAAGGGTAGCTGTCACGTGCTCACCGGCATGCTTTGTTTAACTTCCGTTATGTCTATTACGTTAAGATTAAGCTTACATTTGCCGAAACAGGTAGGTATATGGAAGCGAGATGATGATTTCAGTCGCTTACTGCTGCGACAGGTATAAATTGACGGTCCGGCCACGACTGTGTGCGGCGGTGTAGCGTAGCGAGTGATTTCTCTGTTCATTGCCAGGAAAAGGTTGCTGACCACGCAGCTATTATCTGGCAAGGGACAAAACAATATTATGTAAATAGGTACAGGGGCCTTACCTTGACGTCTTAATGCGATTCAGTTTAGGTTCGCTCGCTGTCAGATTCATACTAAAAGTGACAGCTAAAACTTGAACTGAGTCGGAATATCGCCGTTTTGTAGCACATTTTTATTATGTATTTAAATAGGCGGCTAAATTAAATCTATAGGTATCAAGTTGAGGAAGGAATTTATAACTAAGCACATAAATACGGCAACTTTTAAATTATTGCTCGTCGCTGATAGCTTAATAACTGCACATATTTTCCTGTTGAACGTTAAATTTTTGGTCTTCCAATAATAACGATTTATTTTCATAACTGAGTTAAGTTGTTAAGAGTAAGTCATCTTTGACTTCTGGCAGAAAATAAGGGCATGAATTTGACCGTAACAGAAAGAATAATAATAATAAAGATTAGCTGAGATTAACCTATAGCTGTCCCCGACGCGACAAAGCTTAGATAAAAATACTACTAAATACTTCGATCAACAAGACTTAATACTAAAACCCAAAGGGTCGATTCGATAACATTTATTTTCGATTTTGTATCAGGTGGTTCTTTTGTCGAGAGTTTGTTAATTTAAATCCAATTTTAAATGAAATTAGATTATACAATTTGTTTATTTGTTATTTATTTGACATTTTGGTATGTAATTTAATTTATTTTGTAACTTCTCGCATAAATAAATGATTTTCCATTTCAAACATAATTTATTTCTATTTAGTCCTCGTAGATAATAGGGAATATTCATGTATTTTTTTAATTACTTATAATCATCAATTGCATCTCTATAACACAGAAAAAAATATATACAGGCTTGAAATGTTCAAATTATTTTTTAAAGTGAAATTTAAAACATCGAATAAATTTGCGCCGTTCTAAACGCCGCCATTGAGCGCGCGCTTTTGCTGACGTCATTTGTCATATCCCGTGTTTGTCTACGCTAATATCATTAAGGAAAAATGAGTATTTTTTGTATTTTTGTATGTTTGTTATAGATTCACTCAAAAACTACTGGACCTATTTTAATAATTCTTTCACCATTAGAATGCTACATTATCCCCGAGTAACATAGGCTATAGAATATTTTCAAAAAATTAGGGATCCGTATGAAAACTTCGATAATGTCGCCCAAGGTGTGAAAAAAATCCAAAATAATCCTTATATTGCGTACGGCTGCAGAAACTGTTGACAATATAGCAAAGTGATGTACTACAATTTTATAGGAGACATCATTATCTACAAAAAGTCCGCTATACTATATGTTTAACTATTACAGTATGTCACAATAACTACTTTTTCAAAATCTAAACTTATAATGTCTCTCTTTGTCAATAACCAGTATAAAATGACCTCACGCTGCGTACATTTTGCTTAGAACCAGGTCTCTGCTAAAAATGGATATTATATTAGCTAGTCGAATTTGTGCGGAATCCTCGGTGCGCGAGTCAGACTCGTACTTGGCCAGTTTTTTTAGTATGCTCCGACACAAAAATATAATTTTTGATATATATTTTTATATCTACTCGTGCGAAGCCAGGCCGGGCGGCTAGTTTACTCCTTCATTCCTATCCTACGTACACATTTCCAGTTTTAATTGCTAAACAGAATCAGATCACAGATTTTAAACGGTAGAAAATTTAGTTTAAAACTAGTTTATAAAAGTTCGGTAAAACCATGTAAAAGTTTCTTTGAAACCTTTCATATTCATATTGAGGTTTTACGAAATTTTGATGATTGATGATGATGATTAATCATCTAAAATAAATTTTAGGTAAAGGAAGATACATCAAATATAGATTCACTAGAAATCACCACAGGAATACAGTTTTTGAACTAATTTTCACACTACTATAATAATAATAATAATAATAAATAATAATATAGCCTTTTTATTCCGAATTCGCTACAATTTCAGTAAGTACATTGATGTTGTTGATGTTAATCGTCGCGTAATTCGGCGTGCCTCATGGCATAGGCCTCCTCCGTGTATTGGAGGGTTTGGGCTATAGTTCCCACGCGCGCCTAATGCGGATTGGGAACTTAACACACACCATTGAATTTCTTCGCAGATGTGTGCAGGTTTCCTCACGATGTTTTCCTTCACCGAAAAGCTCATGGCAAATTACAAATGTAATTTTCGCACATAAATTCCGAAAAACTCAGAGGTGCGAGCCCGGGATTTGAACCTACTTTCACACTACTAAAACAGTACGAATATCAACGCCGATAAATCCAATGTGTGACATCTGACGTCACACTTCGTTTTGACCAATGGTGACGCGTTTCGTAATTTTGAATTTCCCACCCATATTTTTCACTTTTTATACAACTTTTTATGGGTTTAATTCATAACTAAATAAAAAAAATATCTTTTAATTGTAATCTTACGATAATAAAGATTCAATAAAAAAATATTAAACAGTTTTGTTTTTTATGAATATTCCCTATTAGTGATGTGACATGTGTCTTTTTACATTATGTTACTTGAGGTACACTTAATAATTTAAAGTAAAAAAAATAAAAAAAAATCGTCATTTCTAAAATCTCCCATTTGTGTGTTTAACGGCGACACAGGAAAGTCAACGGTCGCCACAAAAAACATACATGTTGAAAAAAAAAACTGCAAAAAATCCACCTTTGATAAGAGACGCTAGTTCATTCACATAAGAGCTAGATTTGCTTACTTCAACTAATTTTATGGTGACGAGTAGGATAGTCAATATCAAATATATTAAAGCGGCCATTTTGCCTTTTTTCACATGAAATAAGGCGGAAAATGAGCATGCGGGTCATCTGATGGTAAGTAGCACCACAACTAAAGGACTCAAACGAGTCTATACTCATTTCAAGGCCGGCAACGAACCCGTAACCCCCCTGTGCTAACCCGAAACAGAGGGTTGCAACACTGCTAGCAGCTAGCACACGTTCGGTTTTTGCTTGCAGACATAATATCGCACCTTTCAGTCCCCTATTTCAACTCGACAATTGTCGGCGACATGTGACAATTCGAAATAAGTAGAATGCGCATTCAATGTGAAGCCAACACTTGAATACCAGCACTTATAAGTAAGTTAGTAGAAGCCTATAGAACGTTAGATAGAGCGTTTATGAATAAGGGGGTAAGACGTAAGGGGATTCTGGGTGGTAGGGCCTTGTGCAAGGTCCGTCCGGATCGCTACCACCATCTTACTCGCTAATCCTGCCGCTAAGCGACAGTGCTTGCACTGCTGTGTTCCGGTGTGGAGAGTAAAACAGCCGGGGAAATTACGGGCACAAGAGGCATTTCATCTTAGCCCTCAAGGTTGGCAACGCATCTGCGATCCCTCCGGGGTTGTGGGTGTTCATGGGCAGTGGTGATCACTTACCATCAGGTGACCCACTTGCTCGTTTGCCTTCCTATTCAAATTAAAAAAAGACCCTAGACCTAGTGGTGCATATTACGTACTTTGAGACTAAATCAAAGCTAGGTTATTTACTTATTTTTCAACACAGTTGCTCGTAAATTGAGTCTTATTGCACCGCATTTAAGCTCATAATCCAGCTTATTACGCACTAGTGCTGTAATAATATTACCGCACGAGTGCGGTAATATAAACTTTTTTTTAATCTCAGCAAATAGCTCAGTTATGTATAGGAACAAGGAATATTTTCGTGAATATTAAACTATTTTGGGTTAAAGATGATGAATAAACATTTAATTTCGACAAAGTATTCATTTTTATTTAAAAAGTGACCATAATTTGCATATTTAAGACATTGATTAATTTATTTATTACAATTTTAATATTAGGCTGTTTAGCAGTCTTGTCAGTGCCTCCTCGCACGCGTGCAAAGTGCACAGCGCGCATGCGCGAGGGCTGCGCGCGGATTGGCGCGGAGAAATGATATCTGCCGCCATCTTTCACACTTACAGATTTTGTTGATAATTTTACCTTGTTATTAGTTTAAAAATTACGAGTTGAAATAATAAAGAAAAACTAAATGTAAATAGTGTTCGTCGCTGGAAATACCATTACCACACTCGGCACTATTAACGCACTCGCTCCGCTCGCGCGTACAATCATGCCTCGTGTGTAATGATCAACATAGCACACTTGTATCATAATGTACTATTATTATTTACTTAACAGCAGTAGGCGAGCCATCCAGTGTTTAAATGATAGGTGATCACGACAAATTTTGCGTCATTCATGGCAGAAATTATAGTTAACAGCAGGTTTTTAGGGTACAGCAGGCTTATTACGTAACTCGCTCGCGATCGCCATTGTGTTCATTTTGACAGTTCATGTATAGGCTGCCAATTGGCATTGGAATCAGCTAGCTGTCACATTCATACAAGAACTGTCAAAATGAACACGATGGCGATTGCGTGCGAGTTACGTAATAAACTATTAGTATAGAGTAGGAATTACTCGAATTCGGACGAGATATTTGGCCGCCGATTAAAACTACTTCTTTTGGAAAAATCATTGTACTCTGTAAGAGAGTACAGTGAAATGATTTTTTCCTGACATCCAATGTTCATTTGTACTTTGTACCATATTGTTTTTCATTTTTATTTATTTTTAATGTGTGACATTTTATCGTATTTTATTGCATAATTTTATTAAGTATATATTGTTTTAATTTTTAATCACTGACATTGTCTCTCTCTCTCTCTCTCTCTCTCTCTCTTTCATTCGAAAGCCAGTTTCCTTGCGGTTCTTAGCCATGTTTGGTAAAAAATTGCACCTTTGATGTGGGTTCTTTATCGCAATATATCGAACGTATTGGCGTTAACATGTTGTGTCCTCAAATGGGAAATGTTTTCGAGCGATTTTTTTTAATTCTAAGTAAGTACCTACATTTAAACATTTTTCCAAAATTTTAATATTTTGGGCTTTTCTTACTCATGCGTGATTGATACTTTATACAAGAAAAAATGAACTTCCATTCCAGTTCGTTGTTTTTTTGTCTGTTTGTATGGTATGGTAGGTACGTGAAGGTAAAGAAAAAAATCTATAGTATAATCTGGGACACTCGATAGAGTAAACGATTCTGAGCAAGAAAAATCCAAAATAGTTACATTCCGGAAAAATTGTTCATGTAGACTTTTTTTTTAAAAACGTCCATTTGTAGATGAAAAACGGGTCCATATTGACTTCGCTAAAATTTCTCATCCGAAATTGATCTTCATAATGATCTGTTTATTTATTTAATCGTATGGCGCAAAACATTAAACAATTACACTAAAGAAATAAACTACCAACTAGCTATAAATAATAAATAATGATCTGTAGGTACTCCTAATGATCACTTCTCCTAAAATATTGTTTCCTGAACTTTTCGTTCCTAAAATTTATTTTACTATTAACGTACCTAGTCCATAACACTCAGTTTTCCTAAAATTTTAATTAATAATTTCATTGTTGAAAATTTATGTAAACTCCTACCTACTATTTTTTTTCATAACATTCTTAATTCTAAAGTATTTTTTTATAATATTACTACTCATGTTATTAATAGACAGTGCCGTTTTAAAACCCAGGACATTCTAAGGTAAAATAAAGACTAGGTATTTCTAAATTAAAACTAACATGTTCGCACCTAAACCAAAATTAATCCAAATTAATCATCCTACACAGGTAATAAATTTAATGTATAAAAATAGGTAGGTATTCAATTTTATGAATAAAACAAATCTACATAAAAAAGATATGAAGATGAATAATAGTGTAAAAGATGGTTATGTTGAGAAAATATAGGAAAACAAGTAGTAAGTTTGATAGATTTTTATTGCACCGGACATTATGAAGTTGAATGATTAGGAATTCCATTATGAGCAGAGAAGTTATGAACAGTGATGTTAGGATATAAATTTTTAGGAAAAACATTTTCGGACTTCCGATGATCTACGTTAAAAAAATAGTTCAACTTTGGCGCACCCATGAAAAACTTATGTAAATGAGCTGTTGTATGTGTGAGTAATGTGTGCGAATGTACAAATTGACGTTCCAAACTACAAAAATGACTAAGGTCCCAGTCATATCAGTTGTGTACTTATGCCCGGTTCACATTATTCCAGTAAAAGCGTTACTGTAACATTACATTGCGGGGCTAAACGTCACGGCTAACGTGACAAACTGATCCACCGCACGCCGCAATGACATGCTACTGGAACGATTTTACTGGAATAACGTCACCCGGACATTACGCTAGTAATTTGAGGCAGGCAGACGTTACGCCTGGGGACCAAAGTCCGGTGGAGGACAGTTGGAAGTTGTATTTATGCATCCGTGTTGAAAAACTTCGTTAGCGTGATGTAGAACGATGTGACAGCTGTCACTAGCGCTGTTATTAGAACTGGCGCTACTCGTGTCGTGCGTCCTAGTAGTTATGTAGTCGACAGCTAGATGGCGCTAGGGTCGCTACAGTAACATACAAACCGGTAATTTCTTTAGTTTTTCACCTTTACCACCGTAGAACCCTACTGTCACAAATGACAGGCCGCCGTCACGTCACGTCGAGTGACATGTCACCTTGTAGGGTTCTATGGTTGTACCTACAGTTTGTCTATAAAGTCGTGGCATTAAAAAGTGACAATACAGTAGTGTCGTCCCGTTTCCTTATACCTATAGATTAGAAAGGGACGACACTACAGTATTGCCACTTTTTAATGTCACGACTTTATAGAGAAACTGTACGTGAATACATTTCCCTTAGGTACCTACTGTACGGTCAGGAAAAAAAATACGGAAAAATTTGTGGTTAGTATTATTTTTCACGGAACCTTTGGTAGTTTATATGGAACACATTTAATAGATCTGGTTTTTATATCGCGGAACTACTTAGAAATAAACAGGCACCTGACCTTCTGGCTGGCATTATATTCATTATTCTATTTTATACAATAATAATGCCTACCTAGGATAGGAAAGCACGATATTATTACATACGTCCCACTAGGCTTATTGTATCGCCATCGCGTTCATTTTCGCGTATGGGCTGACAATTGGCATCGGAATCAGCTAGCTGTCACATTCATACAAGACCTGTCAAAATGAACACGATGGCGAATGCGAGCGAGTTAGATAATAAGCCTACCGGACACAGGATTTCCCTCGTAATAGAGTGCTTGGGCTGTTCCCACGTTATTTACTTACTTTGACACAAGGCTTCGAATCATCTCCAGCCTATATACGTTCCACTGCTGCGCCTCCTCTCAGAATGAGGCTTCGGCTGAAGTTCCCACGTGAGCCCAGTGCGGATTGAGAACTTCACACTTATGAGGAAGACGAAGCGGATGAGGAAGAAGAGATTTTTATGAGGATGAGGATGCGGATGCGGATGAGGAAGCGGAAAAGAGTGATAGGATTGTGTGGGATTGACTATTAATAGTTAAAAATTTAAACTTTAATTAAATCAAAGAATGCAGTAGTATTTATTTATTTATTAATATAATGATAGAAAAGATAATTATGCACATTAATATTTATTTTAATAATCAAAACTATTATTATTATTTTAATAAAAATGTACGAGCGCGCAAGTAAATAGGTAGGTACGCCTTACGTGCGGTGAAATGAAAATTCATCTAAAATACCTTTAAATTTAAGAGGAAGATGAAGAATTTTTTAATTTCGTTAATGTGGAAGCGGTAGTGGTAGAGGAACTCAAAAAATTACGGAACTTCCTCATACTCATACTCATACTCATTTATTCATAATAATTATGAAGAAGCGGAAACGGAATCCTTACCTCATCAACCCCAAACCATAGCTACGCCTAGTCCCAAGGCCCGCAGCCAATTCTCTAGCCACAGTGAAGCAACATAGACATTTATTTAAACATTGTCTTGCGCAAAAGCCACAGCCCAGGGGTTCCCAAACTGTGCTGCGGTTACAACCACCTCACTGGGACCATAGTAAAGTGCACGGATATCGGATAAACCATACATAGCAACCCACCACTATTTTGATTCCCTTTTCCTCCTATACGCCCACAGTCACGCTAAATGTCGCCTTTAGTTCTTGTTTAGGCTCAGTCTTGTCTACCCCAAAAGGGATAAAGACGTAATTAATATGTAGATATGTATGTATGTGACGCCGGTGCGGGTCGCTATAAATAATATTTGTATTATATTGATTTCAGATTCAGATTCAGATTCATTTATTCGCAATAAGTGTGGTGTAATTTCAAAAAGTAGTCTCCTGATAGGTTCCCCTATTTGTTGATTGGAGAATCTACGTTGGTTGGTAACACTTGAGAACCCCTGCTATGATCTACGACGCTAGATCACTCGACTCCATAGATCATGTGACTGCGCAGAAAACTTTTAAAGCTCTTGCGTCACGTCTCAGCGCGAACACGATTGAGTCTTATCTCTTGTTAATAAGGATGGCTTTGGACTGACATACAAAATTAAATACAACCTTGTCTAAGTAAGTTGTTGTGAAATTGTTGTCAATGAGTTTGGGCGTTAATTTGAATTTTATAATAGCACACCGTTACATTAATAAGAATAATAAACCCATTATCTGCTTACGTCTGTTACGCATATTATACAGGGAGTATCAGACACCCCCTAACAATAATCCACTGGGGTATATAACCATAGCTATAGAAGCTAAAAAAAATATTGAAAAAAAAAGAAGTAATTTTTTTTATATATTTTCTATAGGAATGGTAGTATCCTACTAATATTATAAATGCGAAAATTTGTGACGATGTGACGATGTGACGATGTGAGTGAGTGTGTATGTTTGTTTCTTCTTCACGCTAAAACGACTGGATGGATTTGGATACAATTTGGAACGAAGATAGTTGGTACCCTAGTTTGAAACATAGGCTACTTTTTATCCCGGAAAATTGCATAGTTCCCAAGGGATAGAGACAAACATGTCAATTGCTAATTCTACGCGGACGAAGTCGCGGGCAGGAGCTAGTTAACTATAATCATTCCTATACAAAGCACAAATAATTTTTTACTTAAATTTTTGTTGTATCAGTGTATTGTATTGTTAGGGGGTGTCTGATAAACCCTGTAAGACTGAATAACAAAAGTCACTATTGTTTTTTTACTATCAAATATTTATTAACTTCCACGAACAAAATATCACAATCACAACAAATCAAATAGATACAACATCAGCGCACAAACATTTTTATCTATTTATTAAATTATTTTTTTGCATTTTTAGGTAATAAAAAATGTGAAGTGGTTTTATCTGTACGTGAAAAAATGGATTATATAAATTATATAAATTAACTTATGTATTAAGTACTTATATAATGGTTAGTTTAAAGAAAAAAACATTTAACATAACAAATATGTAACTAGTAAATAATTTATTTCTAAACTTTTAAAACAAATATGTAGTCTAAAATACAAATGAAACGGTTGGGCAATAAATTAAAAATAACACAACAAAAACAACAATACGTAAATGCGAATATGTGTTTAAACAGAAATGGAAATAAAGCAAGTTTTTTTTACTCTTTTTTACATAATATAGGGGTAGAAGCGAAAAATAATTAAACATAATATTGTACAACATTTTTATTACACTATGACTAGCTTTAAATTGACTTTACAGGGTATATATCCCCAAACAATAAAAAATAGTAACTTTAATTAAATTTTAAATCTTTCACATTATATTAGCAATAACTATGTCAAAAATATGGTGTAATTTTTTTTGTAGGCGCGTTGTTCGAATGATATGTTTTGCTTTGGTTTTCTGGGTATGATTCTGCTAAGATATCGATATAAATTCGCCTGTTTTAAAAATAACGTCAAATGCGTCTTTGATATAGCTGACATAGATCCTACAATAATCAGTCAGACTTCGCTACTTTAACATTGCAAAATTGTCTCAAAAATTTACATTACACTAAGTATAGGCAAAGGCTCAGAATATTCGTAGTAAAATAAGCTAATAGTAGAAAATTCTAGGAATAGGTGAAATTTAATATTACTTCAAACATATCTATCGTGGATTGAGTTTGCAGACAAGACGATACATTATTATGGAGTACGCAACTTCATAACGCCTGCTATTCCTTTCAAGTAGCATTTAAGATCAACATTGTAGTATACATAAATATAAATTGTATGAACAAGACAGGCGCTGCAAACGGCTATAGCAAAAACGCACTTAGTCGCAGGTCTATTCCCAAATTTATCGTATCACACCCTCTCTCTCACTCTCGTATTAAACATCGAGTGTGAGCGGGACGGCACCATACCTAATTCCGGCCACACTCGCAGACCGGTTAATATCAAACGTAACTTAACAGTAAAAAAGTAGTGCTACCACAGACATCAAATGTGGGTACCACAGATTACGCAAATATCATGATTTGTATTGATATTGAGACTGTGACGTCAGAGCCGACATTTAGTGACGGGAAACCCAAACCGACTGGTACATCTGAATCTGTATTTTGTGACCGCAAACTTACACTAAGTGAGTTTTCGGTCACAAAATACGTCTCAAACGCGTTTGCGTAAAAATGTCAAATACTATGAGAACAATTTATTGCCGTTTTTATCCGCAAGTGGCGCTGCCAATTTTTCCATAGTAATTAAGACGTTTACGTGAACGCGTTCGAGACGTTTTTATATGCGAAAACTTACACTAGAGGCTCTGACGTCTGTGAGTGCTACCAACATAACTAAAAATCGGAGTATGGGACACCAGTCACTCCAGCGACATCTACCGCCACCGGCCTGTAGTAATCCTTCATTTCGCCCCATCCTCTCGGCGCCATGTTGTAATTCGGACCATAGACAAGCGGCAGACGAGGGCTCTTCGGGGATGCGTACACGTCGTTCAACTTAGTCGCTGGGAGTGGGATCTCATGGTTGTTCACGATGATGGTTGGGGGGGAAACAGGGAAGGGCTCCATCGAGGGGATGGTGTGCTTAAGAGCTGATTTGGGGTAGGTTTTTTGGTTGCGAAGGCTGGAAGGTGGGCGGTATAGGGTGTCGTGGTTTGGTACTGGAGTGGGGGTGGAGCTGAGGTTTGAGGTGTTGCGACCTGGAAGAGAAATTTTGTTGTGTTAATTAAGCAAAGAAATGAATGAGTTTATTTTATAAGAATACGGAAAAAGGTTCAGAATTGTAATCCCTTGAGTTTAGACCAGTGAAAATTCCTCCGTCATACTTATTTATCATTGTTGAAGAATGCTTATTCGGGGCAGATGTTGGCGTGAAGAACATTCGACCTATCTAGACCATGCAGACTAAGTCATTGAGATTTTGAGATTCTGTATGCGTAAATCTCGATACCGTCGGAAAATCGGGGAAAAAAGCGAGCTTGACCTAGTCCCAAGTCCCAAACTAAGCAAAGCTCGTACTATTATGGTTATGTACCTGGAGATAGACCTGGCCAAGTCTATCTGTTCCTTCAAGGTCGTGTTGAAAGACCAACAAACAAATGGGATGCATACAGGTAGATTACAGTCCATGTATTGGAATTGGAAGATGCAGTGTGGGAAGGCCTCCTAGACTAATGTCCCCGTGAAGGTCGCGGAAGTCAACTGGATGAGCCCTATGTTCAGCAATGGATGTCTTTTGGCTGATGATGAGATGACAGATGTCGTAAGACTTACCTCGACCCTCGTGAACCCACTTGACGGAACGCTTCTTCCGATTGACGTACATGCTCTGCCCACGGCTCATGTGGTTGCTGGAATCACTCAGACTCTTGGAGATGGACCTGGCCAAATCCATTTGCTCCTTCACTGTCGGGTGCACGCCGGGCACGTAGAACGCTGATGACGCGAAGGTCTTTTCTGGAATTGGATGAGCATGAATTTAGTTTCTTTTTGACTCATGTTTTTTTGAATTTAACTACTCTTAAACATCCCTACTCATAAAAAGCCGTGGTAGCCTAGTGGTTTGACCTGTGGCCTCTCAAGCAGAGCGTCGTGGGTTCAAATCCCGGGCTCGCACCTCTGAGTTTTTCGGAATTTATGTGCGAAAATTACATTTGTAATTTGCCATGAGCTATTCGGTGAAGGAAAACATCGTGAGGAAACCTGCACACATCTGCGAAGAAATTCAATGGTGTGTGTTAAGTTCCCAATCCGCACTGGGCGCGCGTGGGAACTATAGCCCAAACCCTCCAATACACGGAGGAGGCCTATGCCATGAGGCACGCCGAATTTCGCGACAATTTAATAAATAAATAAAAAAAAAAATAAACGACAATAACAACAACAACATGTACTTACTGAAATTGTAGCGAATTCGGAATAAAAAGGCTTATAAATATAAATATAAAAACATCGTAGAAAGTGTAGATTGTAATGACCATAATATAAAAAAATAATAATATATAAATATTTTTTTTACTTTTACGGCTTTTACGACAGATGGAAAGTGTGAAAAAGATATTGAAAGAAGTGTGAATGCAGGAAACATGGTCAATGGAGCGCTGCGCGCCTTTGTGGGCAATGAGAAGGTGTCAAAGAAGGCGCGTCTGGCTGTTCACAGAGGGGTGCTCGTTCCAACACTAATGTACGGTAGCGAAAGTTGGGTATGGCAAAAGAAGCATGAAAGTAGAATAAATGCAGAAGAAATGAGAGCGTTAAGAAGTATGGAAGGTGTATCACTGAAAGATAGAATAAGGTATAGTGTGATAAGGGAACGTGCTGGTGTGAAAGAAGATATAGTGACTAGGATAGAAAAAAGTATGCTTAGTTGGTTTGGTCACGTAGAGAGGATGGATGAAAGAAGATTAACTAAACAGATTTATATGGGGAGTGTGAATGGGTGCGTTGGGAGGGGAAGGCCTAGGCGGACGTTCCGTGATCAAATTGGGGACGTTTTGGAAAAAGGCCAGGTCAAGAGTACCCGAAACCGACGAGCATGTATGAAGAGATTGATGAATGTGGATGAAGCGAAAGAGGTATGTCAGGATCGTAGCAAGTGGAACAAAAGTAGTCTCTGCCTACCCCTGTGGGAAAGAGGCGTGACGATATGTACCTATGTATGTATGTATGTATGTTTCCAGATTTTGGAAATTTTTGGGTTATTTATACTCAGAATCAACAACACTACTGAATGCTATTTTTAATGAAATTCCCCATGTATGGTTTAGTAACACCAACAATCTACAGACGGCGCCATTTAGCCGTTGCTTCTTTTAGCTTCCCAGAGTGCGGTGCTATCAACGTCAGTTACAAATGTCATTGCGTACCACAGATTCAAGCAGCATTTTTTTTTATTTGATATGTTATGGGCGTACTGCTTATCAGCCATGAGGGGGCCGCCGAGAGACTGAGTAAAATGTTTTTTATTATTTTTATAAATAAAATCTGAATAACTTTTTTCCGTAACTAAGGATGGTTAATCCTATCAATAGAAAAATCACCAAGCACTTAAAACAATCATCCATTCCCTATTGTCGGTGACCATTGACAACTCGAAATGCAATGCGTATTCAATATGAAGCCAACCGGCGTAGATTTTCGTCGAGTTTGTAATGTAAAGAGAATTATTATCGCTTGTCACCGTCAATTGTCCTGGTAGACATCTATTGTTTTATCTATACTCACAAACTAGCATGGAAGTTACGTCTATAGGCTGGATTATGTTATGTTGGCTTGAGACTTACCAAACTTGTGGTCCTTCTTGATGAGATGCTCCTCAGCATCAGGTGCTGGCGTGAAGATCTTGTTCAGGTCCACCTCCCTGTCCCCCAGGATCGGCTTGTTCTCCAGGTCATCCTGGAATCAGTGTAAAGAACAGTTGCACTACAGGCGTCATCAGGGAAGCGTCGAGTTGATAACATTTCCAAATTATCAATTATTCCCGTCTTTTTTGAGGGTTCCGTACCCAAAGGGTTAAAACGGGACCCTAATACTGCCGTCATACAGTAAAAGGACGTTTCTACGCCAAAGTCGAAATGGAGAAAAAAAAAATGTGATTTAAAAATTAAAAAATTCGCTGCGTGAAGGAAAATAAACAATTTGACAGTTTTTTAATGCAAAAATGTGTACATAATAATATATTTGAACTACCTATTTAAATGTAAATTCAAATTATAGATTTTTTATTATTATAATAGTGCAGCGACTTAGAGAAGGGATTTTCGAAGGTTTTTTTTAAAAAAAAATACTTAATCAATTTGTGTAAATACACATTATGTACCTACAAACTAGAAGATATGAAATAAACTACTATTTAATCACTGAACAGTTAATATTTATAATCAATATTATTTATTTATTTTATTTATTTATTTATTTATTTATTCATCAAAACATTTTACACAGCATTACAGAAAAGACCAAAGCACTGGAAAACTTAATTTTAAAAGTATACTACTTACCTATTAAATACAGTGATATTCATAATTATTTATTTGATTAATGATAAATATCATCGTGATGTTTCTGTTTTTGTTATCAACTAGTTTTATTGCGTTAGTAAGTTATATATTACACAATAATTATTTAAAACAAAGGAATGTGAAAGTCACTGTTACAAGCCGAAATATTTTTGCGCATCTTTTAAGTACTATTTATGATAACTAAATTGAATAATAACGAGCAAAGCTAGTCGTCAAGGAATAAAATTCAACAAAAATGCCAAAAATTTAATGATTTTCAAAACAATCCGTGCAATGAAATAGTATGTAAATTATATAAAATATGAAAGACAAAGAAGGAGACAGAAATGACAGATAAACCAAACTTATTTTATTATAAAGAAAACCTTTTCTAAAATGCCGTAAATATTTACAAATGTCACTAGTGATTAAAATGTCACTTGATCTGGGGTCGTCCATTTATTACTTAATTACTGTTATATACAACCTGGTATATCACATGGGTCATGTTTTTTTAAAAATCTAGGGACTTGAAAATTGCGCTGAAAAAATGCTGTAGCGAAAAGTACACATGATTTTTAAAATGTCACAAGGTTCAACACGGGGAAGGTCTTAAAACTTAAAACATCACGTGATTAATGGACGCCCCTTTAGACGCTATGTATGAACACACAGTCAGACAGCCTTACTGTAAAATCGAGTGGAGGTAACGGGGGCAACTGTGGCAACACCGGCACAACAGTGTTGTCTCTCGCAAATTCCCCGTCGTTCTGTATAAATAAAATACATGCATACAAATATATCCAAAATAACGTGATCCTTTCTGTCCGCAAAGTACCAATCTAGTACATTTTCATACACGATTTTCCCTAATCTGGTACTGAAATTCACCATGTCTTGCTACTATCGCTCCTACACTGTCTGTTTGAAGTGTCAAAGTCACGTGGATGTGTCACTTTGAGAACGTAGTGCTTGATAGTGTGGGAGCGCGGTTTCTGTTGTAATTTTCAGTAATGCTAAGTTTTCGGTCACAAAATACGTCTCGAACGCGTTTGCGTTAAAATGTCAAATATTATGAGAACGGTTTGTTGCCGTTTCGATCCGCAAGTGGCGCTGACAATTTTCCCATAGTTATTGAGTTTGAGACGTTAGAGCCTCAGAGCGTCTAGTGTAAGTTTTCACACAAAAAACGTATCGTTTCGAGCGCGTTTACGTAGGTAAACGTCTCAATTACTACAGCGCCCTTTGAGGATCGAAACGGCCAACTGTTTTATCTTATTAGTATGTTATGTATGCATAGAGTCATTGTATTGTATTGTATGTATTTGAAATTTTAACCCGAACGCGTTCCGGGCTTATTTTGTGACCGAAAACTTACATTGAGCATGCTGGATTAATTAAGTACGGATAGAATCTACCACATAATGAGATAACAGGCAATTAAGTAGATAGACACTTCAAAATTCATTATCTCGATTCATGATGTATTTATATCCGTTATCATTTAAGACGTATTTAAAAAACAGTCTTATCCTTATTTTAGAATCCAGTAAGTACGTACAGTCAGCAAAATATAAATATTTTTTTACCAAAGCTCAAGATATAAAGCCAATCATCGTCATCATCATCACCGGCCTGTAGCAGTTCATTACTGGACATAGGCCTCCCCTAAAATACGCCATTTTACCCTGTCTTCGTATCGGCTTGTCGTATTTACCAGCCACCTTTCATAAATTGTCACTCCACCTAGGTAGACTCCGTTTGTCGAGTCGTGGTCTCCACTCAAGAACTCGCAAAAATGCCACTAAAAATTACATAATTTTTCAAAAAGTTTAAAACCTATTAAAATATTAAAGATAAATTTATAACTTAATCAATCCTAACCTAACCAATAAGTTCTGTGGCTCATTTGTTAAGTAAAAAAAATCATGTCAATCGCATTAAATCTTGAACTTTACTTAGTTCCCACTGAAGTTCAAAGTCGCTTAAATCCACTTTTGACGTTTGGCGCGCCCATGTCAACCATTTTGGCGGGAACCCAGCGCGCGCTGCCGCTGCCAAGTCGCCATTACTGATTTACAAGCAACAACAAGCTCTTATTCCCAGAATTCAGGCCAATACGTCTGTTTTCTAATAGTTCTCGACTTGCAGCCGTGTTACTTTTACTTTGTATAAGTAACTCATCAATTTGCATTTTATTTTGTAGAGTAGGTATTTGTTATTTGTAGAGTTATAAAGTAGGAATTGATGTATTTCATTAGGTCTGCGGTTCCTGGGCGCTGTGAAAAACTCAACTCAATCTAAAGATACAATCATTGGAAAAGGTGTTTTCATTCAAAGTTCCGAGCTCCCAAAAAGAGGGGGTAACTTCCATAGTTGTCCTAATTCTTCTCAAGTCTCTTGCTTTAGTCTGTCGTATGCAACATTATGGGACACCTTGTCTAAATATGCTTAGGCCTTAGGTGCAGATAGATTCTAGAAGGGGACCGAAGATTTGTAATCAAGGGTGTCGCCAAGGGTGGGGGCAGGGGAAGACTACAGTTTCCCCCTATAGAGAATTTTGAATAAAAGTTTTCACTTGCTTCATAAGCTCTCAACTGTACATAACTTTTCCCATTCCCCTTCTACATACTTCTACAAGTCGTCGTCCCCCCCTGGTCATCGGCTAGCGACGCCCTTGTTAGAAAACGAATAAAACATTTAGATTTTGATTTTGATTTATCAATGATGAATGCCAACAATTGTCACAAACAATCAAATAAATAATGTTAATATTTAACGTCAGAAGCGGCGCCAAAAGTCAAAGTCAAAATCATCGCCTCCCGTTCCTGAAATGGTTTTATCATTCTTGGCAGTAAGTATAGAATGGGGGTCGTCGAGAACGTTGTGGGTTCGATGCCCGACTGAGTGATACTATTTCTAGCTAGGTCACTCGAGAGTTTAGAAATGTATGCACGTTGCTATGTGACCCCCTGTGATCCCGACATGCCACCAACCGCGATTTTCATATTTCTAGAGTCTAGTGTTCTATCTAGTGTTACCATTAATATATTATCCCCACTAGCGACCCAGCCCGGCTTCGCACGTTATATTATGCATGTATTATGCATATAAACCTTCCTCTTGATTCACTCTTATCTATTAAAAAAATCCGCATCAAAATCCGTTGCGTAGTTTTAAAGACTTAAGCATACATAGGGACATAGGGACAGAGAAAGCGACATTGTTTTATACTATGTAGTGATTACCGTAAAACGGGGTGAGTAGGTAGATTGAAGTTCAAACCTCGATTAAAAAATATTTTCAGACGTGGAAAGTTGATTTTTATAGAAAAAAAATTTACCAGTAGTATGAATTTTAGTTTAATATTGATCTGTCGTTTAGTTTCATAGTTTAAACAATAAACACTAAAATATAGGCAAATCCCAGCTCACTCCGTAGTGGGGTCAGAAGGGATACGATAGGATAGGAAGTAATAAAAAAATTACGATAGCAAATTACCAGAAAAAAGGAGATATAACATGTCTAAAAATATAACTTTACTACTTTTAGAGGCAGTTGAACCAGAAATTTTTAATATTATTGTTTTTACTTCCTACTTAAAATTAATTTATTCCTATTCCCTCGCCCCGTTTTACGGTACTATACGCAAATTAGCAGCGCTATACGAGTGGAATGAAACGGCAACAAACTAAGCCTCTCACACAAAAAAACGTCTCGAACGCGTTCACGTAAACGTCTCAATAACTGTGGAAAAATTGGCAGCGCCACTTGCGGATCGAAACGGCAACAAACTGTTCTCATAGTATTTGTTATTTTAACGCATACGCATTCGAGACGTATTTTGTTACCGAAAACTTACACTAAGCATACAGAGCCTCTAGTGTAAGTTTTCACACGAACAAACGTCTCGAACGCGTTCACGTAAACGCCTCAATTACTATGGAAAAATTGGCAGCGCCACTTGCGGATCGAAACGGCAACAAACTGTTCTCATAGTATTTGACATTTAAACGCAAATCCTTTCTGTGACCGAAAACTTACACTAATCATACTGTTCTCATAGTATTTGACATTTTAACGCAAACGCGGTCGAGACGTATTTTGAATTTTGTGACCGAAAACTTACACTAGTTAAGCTTACCATTTAAACGCAAACGCATTCAAGGCGTATTTTGTGACCGGGAACTTACATTAAGCATAGTGTATGCGCTCCATACTATATCTATCGTGAAAAAAGCAGGTTTCAACAAGTTCGCGTAGATAAGTTACGCGTTAGTAAGCATGACACAGCTCTTTATAAACTGCTCATATCTTAACTATTGTGGTTCGAAAACGATCGCATACAGCATAATTTCCTCGATGTCACCTTATCTGTTTTAACTCTTTATTTACTGCACCAATTTGTTATCTAATGTTCAAGTAATTAATGCTCATTTAACTATAATGGGTTCCGTAACCAATCATTATAATACATATATTATATTTATGTATGTTGCTACATAAATATATGTACCGCCTATCGTTACCTTATTACCTCTATATACCTTTTTTCTGTTTGATTGTTATATGTGGTGTTCAATAAAGAGTTATTATATTGTATTGTATTGCACATAAAGTTCTAAAATAACAGAAGTACACAGAAAAATAGTACAAAGGCGAACTTATCCCTAAGAAGGACTCGGTTCCAGCTACTTAACCTGGTATAGAAAGGAATATATTGTCTCCATGAGAACTATATTTAACCCCAAGTTTTTACTTGATTTAAAATTTTAATTGTATTCGGTCTGTAGCGCAATTGTGAAAACCAAAAATTAACGAAATATATTACATATACATATGGCAAGAGGCTTATACTTATTAACTTTAGAGGTAAGTGTAGCAAGCGACATTATTTTTTATGAATTTAATTGAATATGAGAGTGAAAATACTACTCGAAAGTGGTGAAAAATGAAATAAGTACTTAGCTTATGGCAAAAATCCTAGGAATCATGTTATGTTATAATAGGCAACACGGCTAACAGTCCATCACTATTTGGACTCCCCTTTTCATCTATACGCCCAGCGCCCACAATTATTCTAAACGTGGCCTTTAGGTCTTGTTACCTTAGACTCTGTCAATCCCGTAAGGGTTAAAGACGTGATTTATGTATGTATGTAAGACGATAATTACAGCTCTAGTTAATCTACTCCTAGACGAAAATTTAGGAAGACTATGTTTTATAACATTTAGAAAGAATAGAATAGAATACAACATAATATAATTATTAATTACGATTTGTTGCGGAACTCTAACGAAGATAATACATTGTCTTCGACCGATAGTAAAATACTATCAACTGATGAGCAAATTAATATGGGGGCGTTCAAGTATTACGTAAGGGCTTGAGGGGGGGGGGGGGGGATCTTCGCTTTGCTTATTTTTGATTACATGGTGGGTGGGGGGGTCGATATCGTGATTACCCCCTTATTCATAAACGCACTATAGGCCTCTGTTAACTTAGTAATCGTTTGTCCTTATCTGTCACTTTGATATTTACCTTTCACAGATAAGGACAAACGATTACTAACTTAGCAGAGGCCTATAGTGCGTTTATGAATAAGGGGGTACGTCTACAGATATCATTTACTTTTTTACACAAATGGCAACCCACAAATTTATAAAAAACAGAATACATTAAAAGAAAAATTCATATAGGTATCAATGATCACGTAAGCATGGGAGGGGGGGGAAGAGGTTTGCTTACTTTTGCTGACAAGGGGAAGGGGGGGAGTAAATAATTATAAAAATCTGCTTACGTAATACTTGAATGGCCCCTGCCTTATTCGTTGTACCTTAGGGTCTATCCTGGCAATTTCTACTTAATAATAATTATTAGACTGTTTTGAACTAGGTATATACTACAAATGGAAATTTTACAATGACTTGCACGCAATGTTTTCGAAGTAGGTATTATACTTACCTATTTAAAAATCATCATGGATTGTCTGTCTTTAGAAACAAGTATTTTTAGATCCCTCAGAAAACACCAGATTCCTTTGTGAATTTTAACTGCATAGATTTGCAGGTTAACTGGTAGAAATCCCCTATAGGGATAGTTCGCCTTTGTGCATATATTAATGTTATTTTTATTTTTTTGTGAATTGTATCTGTTTCTTTATATTTGTACCGCACAAACTCGGAAACTCACGAACTTAACCTTTTTATAATTATAATTGGGTAGGTAGGTAGGTACTTAATACACTAATAGAAGTATACATGTCGACGTTAACCATGGACAGAAATACATTGTTTGAACGTTAAGCACTTACTTAAGCACATAAAAACGATTGCAGTTATTTTAGGCTCTTATCAAAGCTTATCTTGCGCAAGGAATCAATGAGACAACAAAAATGTAACCGTAAGTATAAAAATAGCGACAACCCGACTGCGCAGTTAATCCACGCCACGGATTTGTCGAGACTCGTCGCTGAAACTAAAACAATATTTAAGTTAGAAGACCTAATTTGTTAAAAAAAATGTACCAAATTCTTCTGCTAGTCGCTGTATTAGCGCTCTCGCTCGTCTACCTGCGGGGACGATACAATGAAGCCTATTGGAAGAAGCGCGGCGTTGCCTTCTACGACAAGAACAGAGTCCTCGGCGTTTTCTGGGACTTCTTGGTGAGCGAGAAAGCGATGTTCGAAGTATTTACGGATCTGTATAAAAAGTACGAGAACGAACCGGCAGTCGGCATCGGCTCTCTCGTGACTCCAACACTGTACGTTTTGGACACCCAGAACATCCAGCACATAGTACAGACTGATTTCCACTCCTTCAGCTACAGTGGGCTCTCGTATAATGAAGATGATCTATTGGCCGACAACGTTCTCTTCATGAACGGGCCGAGGTGGAAGCTGATGAGGCAGAAAATGTCTCCGCTCTTCACGTCTGCGAAGCTAAAGAACATGAACTACATCATGGACAAAAGCGCACAGGACTTCGTGGAATATTTAAGGGAAAACCCTCACAAATTGAAAGGCAATGGTTACCAGACGGTAAACCAATTCTGCAGCGTTGCCATCGCAGCTGCGTGTTTGGAATCGGGACAGAGTCTACATTCAAGTCACCCTTCTTAAAAATGGCCATAAATGCGGGACAATTGAATTGGAAAACTAATTTCAAGTTTGTCATCTCTAGGATGAGCCCGAACATATGCAAACTTTTGGGGATAAAGTTCTTTAAAGATCAGGAGGAGTTTTTCATCGGTGCTATTAAACAAGTCTTAAGGGCTCGTGAAAAGGAAAATGCTAAGAAACACGACTTTTCTGACATATGCCTGAGCCTGCAGAAGGCGGGCACCATGAGGGACCCAGAGACTGGTCAGGAGATAGAGCCGACAGACGAGCTAAGCTCAGGGTTTCTTCTTCTTCATCGCCGGCATTGAGCCAGCGGCGAGTGCTATGTTCGGCGCGTTGACTGAATTAGGGAAACGACCTCACTTACTCAAGAAACTACAGCAAGAAATAGACGAGACCATGGAGAAAAATAATGGGATAGTCACGTACGATGTTGTCTCAGAAATGAAGTATTTAGACCAAGTGTTGAGTGAAGCGTTAAGACTGCATACTCCTGTGGGTTTTCTCAGCAGACAATGTACGAACGATACCGTGCTTCCCGTGGGCAACATCAAAGTTTCTAAAGGTACTAAACTGTTTATTCCTATTTTTGATCTGCACCTAAACCCAAAATACTTCCCTGATCCTGAAGTGTTTGACCCTGAGAGGTTTTCTCCTGAGAACAGAGCGAAGAGTGAAATAGCGTATCTGCCTTTCGGGAGGGGCGGACGTGTGTGTATAGGCATGAGATACGCCAGACTGCAAATCGCTGCTGGTTTACTGCATTTGCTGAGGAACTACGATGTGGTGTCGACTGTTGATAAGAATTCGAGGAAGTACTTTAAGGGACAGTTCCAAGTGCGAAGAATTGACACTGACATCGAGCTGATTCCTAGGAAAATGTAGTTTAAAAAGATTTGGCGGTTGTTTGTGCGCGTAGAAAAATTAAAGCCTTAGGTGGCCCTAGTCTGTCCTCGACCTTTTTAATTTTTCTGCGCACGCATGACGTTGCACTGGAAGCTGAGATTTTAGTATAAACTTAGCACACAAAGAACTTCTCGAATGCGTTGACGTCTTAAGTCACAACTCCTGTGCAAATAACCTTACCTACATGAAAATTTTTCAAAACCCTCTATGCATTAAATGGAGTAGTTTTATGCTAAAAGTGCCTTACATCATTTTGGAAAAAAGCTGAATTCTTCAAAATGTTCGAGACGCATTTTGTGACCGCAAACATACACTAAGCATAATAAAGTCGAACAACGTTCAAACTCGAATACAATTGCATTGTCTGGGACCCTCTGGAGTCTAAATATGATTTGGTGATAGAAAGAGTTCAGCGGAAGTTTGCTCGATATTTGTACAAGAGGATTTACGGCTACTACCCATTCTTGTTTCCATCTCTCTTTGTATCGGGTATGGTAGGACTGGAGACACTGAGCCATCGGCGAAAATTTCATTTACTAGTGCATTACTGCTCTATGTTGCAGAATAAAGTAAATAATCCTCTGGCACTACGGCAAATAAATCTATTCGTCCCACAGCAATACGTACGAACGGGAGCGCGACGCCGCCATCACTTGTTCGCCGCGTTGGTGGGACTGAGAACACGTAGAGCCCGGAACTGTCCGACGGCCAGGGCGATAGCGCTACTTAATGCCTTTCTATCTGAGATCCAAGATGCTGACGTGTTCGCTGATGGTTGGGGAGCACTTTTATCTAAAATAATACTATTTGTGTTTTGTAATTAACAGGTTAGGTGTGTTGGTCTTAACTGTAAGCCTATCCTTGTATTTTTAAATAAATAAATAAATAAATAAAAAATAAAAGGCCTCATCGTCTAGTGCACTCGGAATTGAAATTGCATTCACTGTTCCTTTCTGTCAAATGTGGAAAGAAAGAGATGGTGAACGCAATCGCGAACGCCTGCGCGTTAGACAATAAAGCCTCTGGTTACCAGACCTGGGGCCTTACCATGACGTCCTAATTCCGACGCAGTTCAAGTTTTAGCTGTCACTTTTAGTATGAATCTGACAGCGAGCGAACCTAAACTGAAACGCATTAAGACGTCATGGTACGGCCCCAGGACCCTATTTTATAAAGCTACAAGTTAGGTACAATTTACAAGCGGAAGTCTCTTTTTGACCCTATGTGTTAGATAGAGACTTCCGCTTGTAAATTGTAACTAGTAGCTTTATGAAATAGGGTCCAGATGCTAGCTTAATTTTATTGTAGCTAAGTGGTTATTATTATTTTCCTTTTCGTCTAAATTAGTTTTTTGTCTTGGACTTTTTTGGTACCTAAAAATACAGACAGAAAAGATGATAACTGTTATGCCCAAACTGACAGCGAATAAACTATGCAATAAGTGTTAAATGTTAATGTAAAGTATTGAAGCAAATAAAAAAAAGGGTACAAACAAACAAACATCTGTTTATTTGATTTACCTAAATCCAAAAGCAAAACCTAATAGCGTGACTTACGTTAGCTTAGTTCTATACAACCTTTTCAAAAGTGATAACTATTAACTTTTAGACTATCTGTAGTAGCAGTAAATAAGTAATAATAAATAAAAAACTAAGAGCTAAATATAACTACTTAACCTAAACTTTAAACTAGTACAGAAACACTTAAAAAACAAAACCACCACTGTCGACGCGTGGCAAGGATCCCAAGATGCTAGCAGCATTGCCTCGCTGGATCGCAAGACTTAGCCGCTGAGCAAAGTAGGATCCCGCTCTGAGATCACCAAAGGTGTGGACTAAACGTGTGGATAAGTCCTTGCACAGAGACTTCGTATGTGAAGATCACGGGCCCAAAGTCTCCACACCCAGCGCAACGAATTCGTAATGGGCAAAACCTTTCAAAAGTTAATTTATACCTACGAAGATTCGTTTTAATAGTATTTAACTACTAAGCTCATCAAAATAATAAACATCTATCATTACAAAATTGGACTTCAACATATTACTATCGGTAATTTCACAATCACTGTGGTGTTTTTGCTCTCAAGAAATGTAAATCTATAATTACTTCCACGACACACTTAGTTATCAAATCAAGCCTAATGAGCGCGTTTAATCAAACAATACAATGTCAATAGCGTATAAAGGCAAATCGTTTCTACTCACTTAGTTAGTGTACGATCTGGGTTCAAACAGATCACCCGTCTTACACAAACTTCATAAAAATCACAAAAAAATGTTCCAGATCATTCTATTACTCGGTGTCTTAGTTTTAACCCTCATCTATCTGCAGGGACGATACAATGAAGTCTATTGGAAGAAGCGCGGCGTGGCTTTTTACAAAAAGAACAAAGTCCTCGGTATTTTCTGGGACTTTTTCGTGAGAGACAAAGCTGTGTTCGAGGCACTTAATGAAGTCTACAAGACCTACAAGAACGAGCCAGCGGTCGGTATCGGATCCCTCATGACACCAACGCTCTATGTCATCGACCCTCTCAACATTCAGCATATCGCACAGTCAGATTTCCAGGCGTTCAGCCACCGCGGAGTCGTAGTCAATGAGGGTGACATACTAGCCGACAATATCATCTTCATGAACGGACCGAGATGGAAGCTGATGAGACAGAAGATGACTCCGCTCTTCACGGCAGCCAAACTAAGGAACATGTACTACATAATAGACAAAAGTGCGCAGGACTTCGTGGAACATTTGAGAGAGAATCCCCAAAAGTTAAAAGGCAATGGTTATGATACAATAAACGAATTCTGCAGTGCGGCCATAGCGGCTGCCGTTTTTGGGATCGGCACAGAATCCACATTCACGTCTCCGTTCTTACAAATGGCTAGAGACGCGGTGCGTTTAACGTTCGTAACTAATCTCAGGTTTGGCATATCTAGTGTAAGTGAGACAATAAGCAGAGTTTTGGGTATAAAGTTCTTTAAAGAACACGAGGAGTTTTTTATTGGCGCTGTGAAACAGGTTTTGAGAGCAAGGGAAAAGGAGAACGTAAATAAACATGACTTTGCTGACATATGTCTGAGTCTGCAGAAGGCAGGGACCATGAGAGACAAGGACACAGGTCAGGAACTGGAGCCGACCGACGAACTGTTAGCTGCTCAGGGTTTCTTCTTCTTCATCGCCGGAGTCGAGCCAGCAGCGAGTGCCATGTTCGGCGCCTTGATTGAACTAGGAAAACGACCTGATATACAGAAGAAATTGCAGCAAGAAATAGATGAAACCTACGAGAGACACAATGGAATCATCACATACGATATCATCTCTGATATGAAGTACTTAGATCAAGTTTTAAATGAAGCTTTGAGGATGCACACACCTATAGGCTTCTCTAACAGACTATGTATGAGGGACTCCGTGCTGCCAGTGGGCAATATTAGAGTTAGCAAGGGCACAAAGATATTCATTCCTATCTACGATATGCACTTTGATCCTAAATACTTCCCGGACCCAGAGGTTTTTGATCCTGATAGATTTTCCCCTGAGAAAAAGACGAATGAAACTGCGTTCGTGCCTTTTGGGAGAGGCGGGCGTATTTGTATCGGCATGAGGTACGCAAGACTGCAAATTTTGGCTGGTTTGCTGCATTTGCTGAGGAACTATGAAGTAGTTACACGTGTTGATAATAATTCGAGGAAATATGCCAAGGGGCAGTTCCAAGTGAGGATATTGAACTCTGATATCGAATTCATCCCAAGATAAGTGTAATTGAAAATGACCTTCCAACCTCTTGCAATGTATTTGTGGAAACGCAACGACGCCTGACTAATGGCAATTATGTAATTAGTAATAAGTTAATAACTAATAAACAGTTTCTCTGAGTGAGATTATCAGCTTATGCTTTTATTTATGTTCTTTATTATGAGCCAGCATTCATAACCCAATATTAGGCACAATATAATGATTTACACAGTATAAGTTTCAGCTTGATACCTCCACGCGTTCCTGAGAAAAAGGGGCTTGACAGACGAACGGACGGACGGCCGGACGGACGGACAACAAAGTGATCCTATAAGGGTTCCGTTTTTTCCTTTTGAGGTACGGAACCCTAAAAAATCAGCTACTATGTATAAAAGAGCAGAAAACCAGACATACTCATAATACATGGCAAGAAGTCATCGTGACTTGTTATTAATACACATTAGACTATAGTTAGTTAGAGGAAAGCTATTGAAAATGTATCAGTATCAGATCATCCTACTGATCGCTGTGCTTGCCCTAACCTTCATCTACCTGGCAGGACGATATAATGAAGCCTACTGCAAGAAACGCGGCGTGGCTTTCTACAACAAGAACAAGTTCTTTGGAGTTTTCTGGGACTTCTTGGTGAGCGACAAAGCGCTGTTCGAAATATTTAACGGACTGTACAAGAAGTACGAGAACGAACCAGCAGTTGGCATCGGGTCGCTCACAACACCGACGTTATACGTGATTGATCCGCAGAACATCCAGCATGTCCTGCAGTCGGATTTTCAGACATTCAGCCACAGAGGAATCGCGGCCAATGCAGGTGACCTCATAGCCGACAACATTATCTTCATGAACGGACCAAGATGGAAGCTGATGAGGCAGAAAATGACTCCGCTCTTCACGGCTGCTAAACTTAGGAGCATGTACTACATCATGGACAAAAGCGCTCAGGATTTCGTTGAACATTTTGAGGGAGAACCCTAATAAATTAAAAGGCAATGGTTACGATACGATCAACGAATTCTGCAGTGCTGCCATTGCGGCTGCCTTTGTATCCTCTAAGGCGGCTGCAGTGTTCGGTATCGGTACAGAATCCACGTACAACTCCCCGTTTTTGCAAATGGCAAGAGATACTATGAAAATACACTGGAAAACTGATTTAAGATTTGCTATTACGGGCACGAGCATTTTCCTCGTGTTATACTGTTTATTTTTTGCCTGTAGACGAGCAAGAGCTCTAATATAGCGACCTAGCAAAAGAACTGGGTAAGTACATTCTATTAATAAATTTATTTGATTCTCTTGTTTAAGAGGCTGACAACACCTAATTTTGTTGAAATTGATGTTATTTAAACACTTTTTTAAGAATAACTGCACACAAAAAAAATACAAAAAAATAATAATATTAATTTTCATCATATTTCAAACACGCTGGAATAAATACCCGACTAGCAGAAGAACTGGGTAAGTACATCCTATTAATAAATTTATTTGATTCTCTTGTTTAAGAGGCTGACAACACCTAATTTTGTTGAAATTGATGTTATTTAAACACTTTTTTTTTAAGAAAAACTGCACACAAAAAAAATGCAAAAAAATAATAATATTAATTTTCGTCATATTTCAAAAACGCTGGACGGACTCGATACATAATTGAACAAAATCGGCTCGATAGAAAATAATTGCAAAGATTGGCCTTAAAATCATCATTAAATGGTTCTATGTCTTTATTTTTTCGACGTATGGGTCTGCAATTAAAAACATGAAGTCAACATATTCATACCTAAATGGCTAACGAGTCATATTTCACAAATAATCCATACTTTTTTTTATTTCTAATTATTTGGTCTTATTTGCAAGATTTTAGACGTGCGCCAAGCTGCCGGAATAGTTTCTTCTCTTTCACTAACAGGCACGCGAACCGTACGTGTGAAGAGTGGCGCTGCTCCAGGTCATTTGCTGTTGACAGCGCCTTAAATAATTGTCTTTTAGTTTCAACGACTGGTCTCGACAAGTTCGTGGAGCGATATGAGAGCGCGATCGGATCTTTGATATTTTTATTGGTACTTACGCTAACAGTTTTTTGTTATCGCTCATTCATTCATTAGTACTTAACGAATCATTACGCAAGATAAGGCTTCGATAAAAACTTAAAAATAAGTATAATCGTAGCGAATAACGTAGGTATCATCATCATCTAACTAATATTATAAATGCGAAAGTATGGATGGATGGATGTTTGTTTGTTACTCAATCACGCCAGAACGGCCCAACGGATCTGGATGAAATTTGGCGCATAGATAGAGAAAAGTCTGGAATAGCACAAAGGCTACTTTTTATCCCGGAAAATTGCGTAGTTCCCGCGGGATAGCGATAAACGAATTCTTCGCAGACGAAGTCGCTGGCAACAGCTAGTCTCCTATAAACGTAAAATTGCTTGGCACAGGCCTTCTGCTTAAATAAGAGGGCATGGGCTATAAATTCCATGAGTCCAATGTGTTGTAAATAAATGAGTGTGATTATATTGTTGAAAAAAAGTATTTGTGTTTATTATTTTCATTTTCTACAAAATCGTATTGTTATTTAGGAATTATTCTGTTCTCTTTTAAAAGTTAATTGAAAAAAAAACTAGAAACAGGCTGAGAACACAAACTGTTTTTAAAATCCCTGAATGTTAAAACTGAAAAGAAGAGAAACGGGCCCTGAAACTCTAGCCACAGACTTTCCTATTGGTATTGACAGCAATACAGCAATAAGAACAATTAATACAGTACTAGCTTCTGCCCGCGACTTCGTCTGCGTAGAATTATACTTACATATAAACCTTCCTCTTGAATCACTCATCATCTTCCTAGCGTTTTTCCCGGCATTTGCCACGGATCAGTGAGTCTGGGGTCCGCTTTGACAACCTAATCCCAAGATTTGGCGTAGGCACTAGTTTTCACAGAAGCGACTGCCATCTGACCTTCCAACCCAGAAGGGTAACTAAGCCTTATTGGGATTGGTCCAGTTTCCTCACGATGTTTTCCTTCACCGAAAAGCTCATGGTAAATTTCAAATGTACTTACGCACATAAATTCCGAAAAACTCAGAGGTGCGAGCCCGGGATTCGAACCCGCGACCCTCTGCTTGAGAGGCCACAGGTCAAACTAGACTACCACGGCTTTTTTTCTTGAATCACTCATAACACACAGAATTTAAAATCAGAAAGGGAAATTAAAATAGTGATGGTAACTAAACGTAACATCCCTTTAGACTTTTATTTTAAACAGAAATCTTCAGAAATTATTTTTGAAGTTAAGTAGTTTTAGGTTAGGAAATCGTAATCTATAAAATTACACCTAGTTTAGGCTTAATATTTTCATTTATCATTATCATAATCATAATCATAATTGAGCATCTTCATCTAGAGTAGGAATCATAATGGCTGCTTCACAAATAGTTACGTATTTTACATTTTCGTATCCCGGGCCCGGTGTCAAAATTTACAAGCAAATAGGTATGTATTACGTTTGAAATTTACCATGAGCTTTACGGTGAAGGGAAACATCGTGAGGAAACCGGACCAATACCAATAAGGCTTAGTTACCCTTCTGGGTGGGAAGGTCAGATGGCAGTCGCTTCTGTAAAATAAAAACTAGTGCCTACGCCAAATCTTGGGATTAGGTTGTCAAAGCGGACCCCAGGCTCACTGAGCCGTGGCAAATGCCGGGAAAAACGCTGGGAAGGTGATGAGGTATGATATTGTTTGGGTCCTAGTTATTATTTAAAAATGAAGATAAATAGGCACTAATAAATATTGTTTTTCAAGTTTAATAACCAATGGACATTCATGATGATTTTCAAATAAATTGTACCTAATTGCAAGTCATTGCAAAATTTCCAATCCCAGTCCATACTTCAAAACAGACTACTTACCTACATTATGTAGGTAGCTTCCCAGGATAGACCCTAAGACGCGACGAATAAGGCATATTAACTATGTTCATGAGTTGTTGATATTATTTTATTATCTCGCCATGACTGTGTTTTATTTTATTCGAGTTCCGTAACCGTATATTATAATTTACATGATTTAAGTACACATGTACATAAATCACATCTTTATACCTAACGGGGTAGACAGTGCCTGGGATAAAGGACAAAAGCCACGCTTAGCATTATTGTGGGCGCAACGATGGAATGGGGACTCAAAGTACCTAGTGATGGGTTGCCAGCCGCATCGTCTTTTTCGCCCGTTCTCTCGATGGGCTTTTGCCATCTGCGCGAGAAGAGAAGCAACTGGTACATTCTATGTTTTGTTTGTTGACGCTGAAACAACTGGGCGGATTTGTATAAATTTGAAACGATGATAGCTGGTTACTAGGTACCTTAGATTAAAACATATGACATGACATACCTACTATATTCACGAATTCCCTCAATGGGCTTATACCATCTGCGCGGGAACTTTGTGCCACTTGCTACGCTCCTGACATCTCTTTCGCTTCATCCACATTCATCAATCTCTTCATACATGCTCGTCGGTTTCGGGTACTCCTGACCTTCTTTCAAAACGTCTCCTATTTGGTCCGTATACGATCATACGATACTTAACTTAAAAAATTTGTCAAAAATATGTTATTTTCAATGTTACGTCGTTTCAGATAAGTTAAATGATAGTAATGATGATTCTCAATAAGCTTGGGTGTCGTTGGAAAAGTTTCAGTTTAAATCAAAACAGGCCTTTTTGAACAAGATAGACCCTAAATAGCAACAAATAAAGGCCATTGATTCTTTATTATCTACCTCACGTATCTTGCTCTGTATTACGCTTTATCATTGTTTTATTAGGGATCCACTGCGCACTATAATTACTAGTATAATAAATTAGTATCACGAAATAAGAACTATAATATAAAACTATCGCAATCCTGAAAAATGTCCGGAGTTCCTACTAGTAAGTACTGAAGCTTAAAACTTCGGGCCATGCTCGACGCAACTCTGACAAAAACCTAATCGTTTTGGGGTAACTGAATAAAATGCGGGTAAAACAATTTGAGATCATTGCCACGTCATCAATGCTATGGGTGAAACAGAAGGAATGAAAACAGACAGAATTATTCATCTAATGTAAGAGCAGTTCATAAGTTGCAACATGTTGCAATTTGCTCTTTTTCTGATTAATATGGCGTATGACGACGCTTACTCACACATTATGTCTTAGATGGGCATAAAGTGGTGTCATATGTTCAAATGTTCAGACAGTTATAGTCGCACTATAAATAATGTATGGTAGCAAAAGTTGCTTATGGCAAAAGAAGCGAAAGAAGAATAAATGCAGTAGAAATGAGAGCGTTGAGATGTACGGAATGTGTAACATTGAAAGATGAAATAAAGGAATTGGTGGTAAGGAATCGCTATCGTTTTATACTATAGAAAAAAGTATGCTTAATTTCTTTCATCCAATTAAACAGACTTGTAATACTTCTGGCGATATGAATGGGTGCGTTGGAAGAGGAAGGCCTAGACGGACTTTCGGTGACCAAATTGGGGACGTATTGAGAAAATGACATTTCGAGAGTACCCTAAACCAACGAGCATTTTGAAGATATTGATGAATGTGGACGAAGCGCAAGAGGTCTCAGTATCGAAGCATGTGGAACAAAGTGGTCTCTGCTTACCCTGAGAGACGCGTAACGGTTAGTATAAACTAATTCTGTAATTTAAAAAAAGCCTTCTTTTGTAAGCAAGAATTTATCAATGTTTCAATTTATCGCAAGTAATTAAAGAGCCAGATAAGCAAAAACTACTATAAATATACTTAGTGGACTTGTTGTGACGAGTACTCTGTATTTAACGACGCAGCGTTTTCTTGACCGATCGTCTTCAGTGCTATCCTTGATTTTAACTTAAAATTGATAAACAATGTACCAAATACTTCTGTTATTAGCTGTGCTCGCTCTAACATTTATGTACCTGAGGGGCCGCTACAATGAAGCATATTGGAAGAAACGCGGTGCCGCTTTCTACGAGCGGAACAAAGTCTTTGGCGTCATGTGGGATTTCATATTCAAAGACCAAGCAATATTTGAAGCCCTCCGTGAGGTATACAATAAATATAAGAACGCACCGGCGGTTGGTATTGGATCGTTCATGACGCCGGCGGTGTATGTCATCGACCCTGAAAACGTTCAACATGTCATGCAGTTAGATTTCCAGTCGTTCAGTCACAGAGGTGTCCAGGTAAACGAAGGCGATCAACTTGCTGACAACGTTATCTTCATGAACGGACCTAGATGGAAGCTGATGAGACAAAAAATGAGCCCACTCTTCACGGCCGCGAAGCTTAAGAACATGTACTACATCATGGACAGAAGTGCGCAGGACTTCGTGGAATACTTGAGGGAGAACCCTAACAAATTAAAAGGCAATGGTTATGAGACGATTAATGAATTCTGCAGTGCTGCCATCGCGGATGCAGTGTTCGGAATCGGAGCAGAGTCTACATTTAACCCCTTGCCGCATGAATTATCAAAAGGATGCAATAAAAAATATATTTATGCGAAAATACTTTTATTAGGCCTGCACTATGACATTAAGATAAAATAAAAAAAAATATTACTTATATATTAGAAGTTATTATATGAAGCCATATATGGCGTCGTGTGCAGTCTAGTCAAGTTAAGTGATTCCATAAATGGCTTTGTATGCGTTTAGAGTTATAATTCGTGAAATTCCTTAAAACAATTTCTTTTGTCATCTATACATATAATAATTGTATTGTAACATAAATAAACGTTACATTTTTCCCATTTGGTGAAAGAACGGAATTTTGAGCAGTACAGACATAGCTGGCGCGCATTTATTTTTTTCCGAACAGGGAAATTACCGATTCTATCAGAATGCACTGAATCCAAAGGCATTTCTTGATGTCTGGCTGGCGTCCGACACGACTTCTTAGCGGGTATTGGTGAATCAGGCAAGCTGATTCGAGTTCCAGCTCGGCTTGATGTCGGCGTTCCAAGCAAGCTTGATGGCCGACCGCGTCTTTTTGGCATCAGAACTTTTCTTGCTTTACGCATATGCTCAGAAACCGCGAGCTTGAAATCAAGTAGAGCTGTATTTGTCGCCGTAAGACCTATGGCGACGGATTAATATCCGTCGCCATAGGTCTTTTCTCCTTTAACTTTAGATGTCGATACATTGTGCAGATTTATTAAAAGTTCGTCAGAGAAATCAGAATCGGAATCAGGTACAATAATTATGTCTTTTTGGAGGTTGACAAATTGAGTTGGGATTAAAGTCATCATCACTATTGGAAGCAACATCGTCATCACCCAAATTACCATCACCAGGAATAATATTCACATGCTTCGAAGTACCGTAGAAGTGAGAAGGATTCATTTCTGAAAAAATCAGATAGCAACCTTTTATACATGCGAAGCCATATGACACGATTAATTCTGAGCGGATTGCATACGAAGCCAAAATTGGCTGTTACAAAAAAAAGGTAAAATATGAGCTTGAAGTAAGGTATTGAAAAATAATACACATTTACATATTTTGGAAAGTATAAACAATAAATAAATATTTTTTCTATATTTTTTACTCACTGTTTTATATTTATTTTTCAATAGTAAACGTAGCACTTTTTTTCTTCGTCCGGCCAGTCGCACGCGCTGCACTTACCCTCAAATTTATTTAATAGTTTGCGGTTATTATGGACAAACTAATAACGCTTCATTTTACGAAAGGAATCTTTTTTCTTATTTTAATTAGTTACATAAGATAAATATAGTTAATAAATTATAAAAAATATATAACTTTTTGCATCCATATATGGCGTTACATGCGGTAAGGGGTTAAGTCTCCCTTCTTAGATATGGCCAGAGATGCGGTAAAATTGACCTGGAGGACCAATTTAAGGTTTGCTATTTCAAGCGCGAGTGCAACATTAAGCAGAATTTTGGGGTTGAAATTCTTTAAAGAACAGGAGGAGTTTTTCATTGGAGCTATCAAGAAAGTTTTGAGGGCTCGTGAAAAAGAGAACACAAAGAAGCACGACTTTGCTGACATCTGTTTGAGTTTGCAGAAAGGGGGCACCATGAGGGACTCCGAGACGGGTCAGGAGCTGGAGCCGACCGACGAGCTGTTAGCTGCTCAGGGTTTCTTCTTCTTCATCGCCGGAGTCGAGCCAGCAGCGAGTGGTATGTTCGGCGCCTTGGCTGAGCTAGGAAAAAATCCTGACATTCTGAAAAAAGTACAACAGGAAATCGACGAAACGATAGAAAAATATGACGGCAAGATCACCTACGAAGTCGTTTCTGAAATGAAGTACTTGGAGCAAGTCTTGAGTGAAGCCTTGAGAATGCACACACCTGTAGGTTTCCTTGGCAGGCAATGTGTTAAAGACGCTGTGCTTCCTGTCGGTAATGTTAGAATTTCCAAAGGCACTAACATATTTCTTCCTGTCTTTGATTTCCATTTTGATCCCAGGTTCTTCCCTGAACCTGAAGTGTTTGACCCTGAGAGGTTTGCTCCTGAGAACAGACCGAAGAGTGAAATAGCGTATCTGCCTTTCGGGAGGGGTGGACGTATTTGTATCGGCATGAGATACGCCAGATTGCAGATTTTGTCCGGCTTACTGCATTTGCTGAGGAACTATGATGTGGTGTCGACTGTTGATAAGAATTCGAGGATACTTCCTGTCAAAGGACAGTTCCAAGTTCGAAGAGTAGACACGGACATAGAGCTCATTCCACGAAAGTTGTAATTTAGGAAGAATTATTTATTTGATGATGATTTAATACAATAACTTAATAACTCCAACTGTTAGTAACAAATACATTTTCATTTTTGTAAAATTTGTTGTTATTTATTAGGACAGCTTATATCTGGTACTTTGGTATTTATTTCTTTAAAACAATATATTTTTTGAATAGGTACTATCTGGCATTAGGTACTCGATTGTACCAGTCTGTATTACCGGTCATTCCGAGAGGCCTGTGCCCAGCAGTGGGACTATATAAGCTGGAGATTATGTTGATGATGACTGGTCTGGACTGGTGGTTCGGTATTAGGCAAGAGTATACTCTTGCCTAATACCGAAACATCTAAAAAAAGATATTTCCAGAGCATTAGAGAAATGGGTTAATCTTTCTGTTTGTGCTCAAATAGCTCGGAACAAGCGATCGAGTTTCGTAAGAGTTTTCAGTTTAGCAAGTGGTGTATTTTTCGGATTTAATAGATCTTAAACGTAACGAAACGCTTGTTTTGTTTGTCCGTATTATGATTTTTATGTATTGTATCTAATAGTATTCTACTTCTTTTTCATTAAATCTGTGACACAACAGAACCGGAATATTTAATGTAAGTACGTGTGTATGTAGGTAGGTAGTCTTCGAAATTCGGGAACCATTTTTCGGTCTCTTCCAGTAGTCGGTTTGACTAGAATTTCACTACGTAAATTGGTTCATCTAGAAAATAGATCAATTTATGGAAACCTTTGTCAAGTATGATTAAAATAATCCTAAAAAACATTTATAGGGCTAGTCAAAGTAATCCAACCTGTAGGCTTTAAGTCTACTGCTATATACACACAATTTTGAACTACCAACCATATGCCTCGGCTTTAACGTTATATAACAGAACCAATAATGAGCTTGCTATGTCATTTACAACTCGCAGCAAATTGATGAGATTGATTTGTTGATTATCATGGATGCGGGACCAAAACAATCGATGGAGTCACGAAATCTCAGAGCGGCACAAAAATTGGCCCAGAGTCCATACAAAATCACTTGCACAGTATAAAACAAAGTCGCTTTCCGCTATCTGTCTGCCTCTATGTATGCTTAGATCTTATAACTACACGACGGATTTTGATGCGGTTTTTTAATAAATAGAGTGATTCAAGAGGAAGGTTTACATGTATAATACATGCATAATATAGTAGAGAAACACTTGTACTCGAGCGAAGCCAGGGCGGTCACTAGTTACCTATATATATATTTTTTATTCTTTTTTTATTATTGCATACATAAGGATGAGGACAAACGTTTTTTGCCGCTGAGTATATGAAAGGGTGGATTTTTGACGTTGTAATTTGTGTGCCATACTTTAAGATGCTGACAACACCTAATTTTGTTGAAATTGATATTATTTAAACACTTTTTTAAGAAAAACTGCACACAAAAAAAATATAAAAAAAATATAATGTTAATTTTCATCATATTTCAAGCACGCTAGACGGGCTCGATACATAATTGAACAAAATCGGCTCGATAGAAAATAATTGCAAAGATTAGTCTTAAAATCACCATTAAACGGTTCTATGTCTTTATTTTTTCGACGTATGGGTCTGCAATTAAAAACATAAAGTCAACATATTCATACCTAAACGGCTAACGAGTCATTTTATATACTTATAAGCCTTTTTATTCCGAATTCGCTACAATTTCAGTAAGTACATGTTGTTGTTGTTGTTATTGTCGTTTATTTATTAAATTGTCGCGCAATTCGGCGTGCCTCATGGCATAGGCCTCCTCCGTGTATTGGATGGTTTGGGCTATAGTTCCCACGACGAACGAGTCATATTTCACAAAAAATCCATACTTTTGTTTATTTCTTATGATTTGTGTCTTATTTGCAAGATTTTAGACGCGCGCCAAGCTGCCGGAATAGTTTCTTCTCTTTCACTAACAGGCACGTGAACCGTATGTGTGAAGAGTGGCGCTGCTCCAGGTCATTTGCTGTTGACAGCGCCTTAAAGTATGGCACACAAATTACAACGTCAAAAATTCACCCAAAAACAGGTGGAAACGGCCTAAATTCGTCTCGATTACTACCAAAACCGATGTTACCAAAGGATATAACAAAAGTGATCCGATATTTTACTCGTTTGTATACGTATGTGGCATAATTAATATAAAGGATATATTTAATCAGTATCTAGCAAACATAACGGCAGTGAAAGAGAATAAATACTTTTAAAGTTAATTTATAGTGTAACTAATAAACATCCCATAATGGGTAGCGGAGTAGCGCAACATTCTTTTGTTCGTTGATATGGACTTTCGCGAAGTAATGCCTGATTCAATAAATTACTTAAAATTTGTAACGAAGATATCTGGTCACCCTAGATTAAAACATAGGCTACTTTTATTTTAGGTTACTTTGACGACCGGATAGCCTAGTGGTTAGCGACCCTGACTATGAAGCTAGAGGTCCCGGGTTCGAATCCCGGTAGGGGCAGACATTTGTATGATGAATACGAATGTTTGTGTCCGAGTCATGGATGTTGTATGTATTTAAGTATGTATTTATCTAAATTATATAAGTATGCTTATCCGTTGCCTGGTACCCATAGCACAAGCTCTGCTTAGTTTGGGACTGGGTCAGTTGGTGTAATTTGTCCCATGATATTTATTTATTTATTTTTAATCCCGGAAAATTGTATAGTTCCCGCGGGATAGCGATAAACATGTCAAAGGTCGTAGCTGCCTAGAGTCGCAACGTAATCTAAGTAGGTAATATTATAAATAAAAAAGTATGGATGGATGGATGTTTGTTTGTTACTCAATCACGCCAGAACGGCCCAACGGATCTGGATGAAATTCGGCACATAGGTAGAGAAAAGTCTGGAATAGCACATACCTAGGCTACTTTTTATCCCGGAAAATATCCGCGGTATAGCGATAAACGAATTCTTTGCAGACGTAGTCGCAGGCAACAGCTAGTAATGTATAATCTACGCAGACGAAGTTGCGGGCAGAAGCTAGTGGGAAATACTTACTGAAAACTTTCTCCTGCCCTTTATGTAGGCTTGAATGAGAATTAATTTCATATTTATATACTTTACTTCAAAAAGTTGCATCATCTATTTGGAACCTCTATAATTTTACAGTTTCAGATTTACAATAATAAAAGATACCCATTCTGTCTTAGCGTCCTAATCGTAAAACATGTAAAAAATATATTTATCAAAGCTATTTCAAGTTATCACGCATAATTAATGGACCAGATTAACAAAACAAACACCTACTATATAAGCACGTGGATTTGTCACCTACTCAGTTTACGACGCGGCGTCTTCGTGACCGGTTGTCATAAGTACTATCATCCTTGACTTTAAATTAAAACTGATTGACAATGTACCACATACTTCTACTATTAGTTGTACTCTGTCTAACATTCGTGTATTTGAGAGGCCTATACAATGAAGCATATTGGAAGAAACGCGGGGTCGCCTTCTACGAACGGAACAAAGTGTTTGGAATCATCTGGGACTTCTTGTTTAGAGACCAAGCATTGTTTGAGGCCCTCAGCGAGCTCTATAAGAAGTATAAGGACGAACCAGCGGTTGGAATCGGGACGTTCATGACACCGACGCTGTATGTCCTCGACCCTGAAAACATTCAGCACGTCATGCAGTTGGATTTCCAGTCGTTCAGTCACAGAGGTATCCAGATAAACGAAGGTGATCAACTGGCTGACAATGTCATCTTCATGAACGGACCTAGATGGAAGCTGATGAGACAAAAAATGAGCCCGCTCTTCACGGCCGCGAAGCTCAGGAACATGTACTACATCATGGACAGAAGTGCGCAGGACTTCGTGGAACACTTGAAGGAGAACCCTAACAAATTAAAAGGCAATGGTTATGACACTGTTAATGAATTCTGCAGTGCTGCCATCGCGGCTGCAGTGTTCGGGATCGGAACAGAATCCACGTATAAGTCTCCCTTCTTAGAAATGGCCAGAGATGCGGTAAAATTGAACTGGAAGACCAATTTAAGGTTTGCTATTACAGGCGCGAGTTCGACATTAAGCAGAATTTTGGGGTTGAAATTATTTAAGGAACAAGAGGAGTTTTTCATTGGAGCTATCAAGAAAGTTTTGAGAGCTCGTGAAAAAGAGAACACAAAGAAGCACGACTTTGCTGACATCTGCTTGAGTTTGCAGAAAGGGGGCACCATGAGGGATTCCGACACGGGCCAGGAGCTGGAGCCGACCGACGAGCTGTTAGCTGCTCAGGGTTTCTTCTTCTTCATCGCCGGAGTTGAACCAGCAGCGAGTGCTATGTTCGGCGCCTTGGCTGAGCTAGGCAAACGGCCTGATTTACTAAAGACAGTACAACAAGAAATCGACGAAACAATGGAAAAACATGACGGCAAGATCACTTACGAAATCATTTCTGAAATGAAGTACTTGGACCAAGTCTTGAGTGAAGCCTTAAGAATGCACACGCCTATAGGTTTCCTTGGCAGGCAATGTGTTAAAGACGCTGTGCTTCCAGTCGGAAATATCAGAATTTCCAAAGGCACTAACCTATTTATTCCTCTCTACGATTTACACTTCGATCCAAAGTTCTTCCCTGACCCTGAAGTATTTGACCCTGAGAGGTTTTCTCCCGAGAACAAAGCGAAGAGTGAAATAGCGTATCTGCCTTTTGGGAGGGGTGGACGTATTTGTATAGGCATGAGATACGCCAGATTACAAATCGCTGCTGGTCTACTGCATTTGCTGAGGAACTATGACGTAGTGTCGACTGTTGACAAGAATTCGAGGAAGTACGCCAAGGGACAGTTCCAAGTGCGAAGGGTAGACACTGACACAGAGTTTATCCCTCGAAAATTGTAATTTAAGAAGACTTTTGTGATTGATGTGTTGAAGTGAATGTTGTTGATAGATAATACCTGTAAGTTACAAATACATTTTAAAACGTTTATTAGTTGTTGTTTATTTATTTGGAGCGCGTAGATAAAAATCGTGACTTAAAAATATACCAAAATGATCATTGACGGGTACATTCATGCTTCACGATTGTACTGGTAGAGTTTGCCCAAATGCATTTTTTTTTTCTAAAAATATTATTATTCTGTATATTTATTTTTTATCTTAAGCTAGGTTTTTACAATATTCAAATAAAAAGTAATAAAGCAATATTAATACAAAATATAAAAATTATTATTATTATATTAGCCTAATTGAGTACACAGTAGGAAAATGAAAAAATAACATGATTCAAACCCCATCGTAAATGTTGTACCTTCTCTTTGTTGTTTTTGTGAGTAGTTTATAAAGTTTGTGTGTGCTTATTTTATCTTATCAAGACTGTTAGTCCTAGACAGCTGTGATATTATAAATATTATAATCATAATCAACAAACATAAGCAGATAAACATAATTATAATAATGTTGTTCATGTGTCGTAAAAAATCGAAAATAGACACATGATAATAACGTCATCCGGGTGGTGTCCAAAAAGTTGGGTATTTGACACTGGAATTCGAAAAATTCCGGTGTGCAACAAGCAGTTAACCGTATGACTCATTTCTGTAAGACAACGGAACTTTCAATGTTCATATTGTAAGGATTCTAATGTGGCCTCTCCTCACAACCGAGATCTTAATAAATGGATAATGGATAAATAAATAGATAAACGTAAGATAGGTACTCTTGAAATTTGGTACCTATTTAAACACGTAAATACATACATGCATATATCACGACTCTATCCCTTTCTTAGGGGCTAAAGAGAGACTTAGGTAACAATTCGAAATATTATAAACGGGATGTGAACCGCGATTCCCACCCCGTCCCGCACATCCCGTTATAATATAATAATAATAATAATATTTATTTGCAAAAACAAGGGTAAAAACAGGTACAACAAGGGTAAAACTTAACCGTGAATCATTGAAAACTCTTAAGGTAACAATTCGCATGATTGTGGGCATAAAGGTGGAAAAGGGAATCAAAATAGTGATGGGTTGCTAGCCGCACCGCCTATAACATGATTCCTAAAATTTTCGCCCATCCCTCGATAGGTTTTACCATGACTGGTACATTACTGTTTTAGACGAGTAAAATGGATGACAAATGTAAAGTCAACATCAACTTATAATCTAATCTAACTAATATTATAAATGCGAATGTATGGATGGATGGATAGATGGATGGATGGACGGATGGACGGATGTTTGTTTGTTACTCAATCACGCCAGAACGGCCCAACGGATCTGGATGAAATTCGGTACATAGATAGAGAAAAGTCTGGAATAGCACATAGGCTACTTTTTATCCCAGAAAATTGCGTTGTTCCCGCGGGATAGCGATAAATGAATTCTTTGCAGACGAAGTCGCTAGCAACAGCTAGTAAGTACCTAATAACTACCGGTTAACAATTTGCAATTTTAAAACACCAGCCATCCATGTCACGCTTTGAACACCTGGGGCCTTACCATGACGTCTTAATGCGATTCAGTTTAGGTTCGCTCGCTGTCAGATTCATAGTAAAAGTGACAGCTAAAATTTGAACTGAGTCGGAATTAGGACGTCATGGTAAGGCCCCTGATATTAAACTGTTAGGGTACCATAATAGCATATTGTGTCATACTGAAGTCGCACCAAAGTGATGTGGTTAAATAGATTATTGTCAAGGTTGCTGGACCAAAACAACTGCTCAATGCACGGAAGTAAAAAGAAGTGGATGTGGTGGAATGCTCTGCTAGCTTATTACGTAACTCGCTCGCGATCACCATCGTCTTCATTTTGACAGTTCATGTATGGGCTGACAATTGGTATCGGAATCAGCTAGCTGTCACATTCATACAAGAACTGTCAAAATGAACACGATGGCGATTGCGAGCGAGTTTCGTAATAAGCCTGCAGCTCTGAGTTGAATAGATGTCAAAAATTTATTTGCCGATGGTGTGAAACTCCACCATGATTAGTACCGAAAGTAACGAATATTTACTTAAGTATACTGATTCTCTAATGTAAGATTTTGAAGTGGAAACTTCTTTAGTGGCATTGGGCACTTTTTGGGATGGGTAAAAAATTATACGGGAAACGGCACGGCAAGCTCCTTCTACTGATTTTTCTGGCATGTGGCTGGTCAAGTATGATTCAATTATTGACAGATAGACAGATTAGTAGTTTCCAGGTCACCTGCTCAAGCATTCCCCCCCTTTCAGCAATCCCCTTTTGAGCCTTTTGTTGGCCGATCTATTGTTTGTTTTCGTTCTTGTTAAAGTCTGTGGTTTGTTTCGTGGGAAAGTCTATTCGTGATATGGTCTTTTCGTGGTAAAGTTTCCGTGGTAAAAATTTTCGTGGTAAACTCGTACGTGGAAAAGGTTTTCGTGGTTAAGTACTGACACGATTGTATTGTAAGTAGGTCCGCACTTTGTCGAATATAGGGACGATTTGTCCTTTGGTGTTTTAGTGTTTATTATTACGCGACTTGGTATTCATTCTGATTCATTGTTATTGTTGTTTTTCCGTGTAATCATGGTGTAATCGTTTGTTTTGCAAAAGTGTGTAATACAAGTTTTGTGAAAGTCTACGTCTGTCGTCCATTCATAGAAAAATCCAAGTTTAATAAGATTTATTTAGGATTTAAACCAACATTAACGTAAATTTACGACAATACACAAAAGTGTACGGAATGTATAAGGTTACGTAACACTTGAATTAAGTTAAACAAGGAAAATTGAGCTTAGTACCGATTATAAAATGATGAATAATTATCTAAGATGACAAGGCCGGAGTATCAAACCAAAAAAACTTCGTAAACTGCGTAGTGACCATAACAACGTTTTATGTTGGCTATATCTATATCGGTACGGTATTCAGAACAACTTGGTTAGGTATCATTAATTTGCTTCTCGACGAAAACATACTTATATGTCTGGTCATTATACACAATGACTTCTTAGAATAGAAAATTATTTATTATTTGTCATTTCTGTGCACGACCTAAGAAGTCATTATTGTAATAATGACTTCTTAGGTCGTGAACAGAAATAACTTTTTTTAACTCTAAACTCTGGTATAAATGTAATAGTATGTCAACCCGGGGCCTTACCATGACGTCCTAATTCCGACTCTGTACAAGTTTTATCTGTCACTTTTAGTATGAATCTGACAGCGAGCGAACCTAAACTGAATCGCATTAAGACGTCATGGTAAGGCTCCAGCTCTACATCCCCTCTTATCGTATAAAATAACGTGCCTGACTATTCATTTTTCTTTTAACGTTAATTATGTTATAAGATTATACGATTAAGTAATTCCATAGGTACTAATATTATAAAGCCACTAAACCGATTTTAATGAAATTTGGTATAGAGATAGACTAGACCTCGAGAAAGCGAAAAAGCTCAAAGGGGTTGAAATGGGGGGAAAACTTTATAAGGATTAATGAGGTAAAGTTTGTGAGTTTGTGACGTTGTTGGAGATAATCTACTAGACCGATTTTTAAATTTTTTAACCAATAGAAAGCCATATTATTTATGAGAGTCATAGGCTTTATTTAATTCTACGCAGACGAAGTCGCGGGCAATAGCTAGTTAGTTACTAAATAGGTAAATAAATAATGAAAAAAAAAAATGAATCCAATGGCTATCTACTGAAGCGTTGGTAAAAAATAAGATATTGAAATAAGATTAAGAGTGATTCCCGCGCGGTCTGGCGCAGCTGGCGTAGTGCCAACGTTAAGCGCGCGCGCACGTTAGCCGAATATCAAAGTTCAAAGTAAACGTATAACTGAAGGCTGAAATGAGAATTCGGGAGGTTATTTCGATGAATGCAATTATTGTTGATTAAGTATATGATTTAGACTCCTTATAATATATTTTTCTCACGTTCAGTGCTGGCCACAGAGGCTGACAACACCTAATTTTGTTGAAGTTGATGTTATTTAAACACTTTTAAAAATATATACAATGTTAATTTTCATCATATTTCAAACACGCTAGACGGGCTCGATACATAATTGAACAAAATCGGCTCGATAGAAAATAATTGCAAAGATTGGTCTTAAAATCATCATTAAACGGTTCTATGTCTTTATTTTTTCGACGTATGGGTCTGCAATTAAAAACATAAAGTCAACATATTCATACCTAAATGGCTAACGAGTCATATTTCACAAATAATCCATACTTTTGTTTATTTCTTGTGATTTGTGTCTTATTTGCAAGATTTTAGACGCGCGCCAAGCTACCGGAATAGTTTCTTCTCTTTCACTAACAGGCACGTGAACCGTATGTGTGAAGAGTGGCGCTGCTCCAGGTCATTTGCTGTTGACAGCGCCTCAATAACTTGCTGTTATTATGCCGGTTATGTTAAAATTTTCATTTTTGTATGTTTTACGAACGTGAAAATATGATGAGAGCAGGGACCTTACCGTGACGTCCTAATTCCGACTCAGTTCAAGTTTTAGCTGTTACTTTTAGTATGAATCTGACAGCGAGCGAACCTAAACTGAAACGCATTAAGACGTCATGGTTACCCCCGGAGCTGCTTTACCATGACGTCTTAATGCTATTCAATTCCGATTCAGTTCAGGTTCGCTCGCTGTCAGTTCTATACAAAAAATGACAGCTAAAACCTGAACTGAGTCGGAATTGAATCACATTAAGACGTCATGGTAAGGCCTCAGATAGTGCAAATAAGAGGTTATTTCGTCTCCGTAGAGCGAAAAGTCACCAAATCGCAAAATTGGCAGATTTTAATTTAAATTAAGTAATATTATATTTTTTAATAATTTTTAATTTAGGTAATTTTAATTTTGGTAATTTTGCGATTTGGTGACTTTTCGCTCTACGGAGACGATTGTTTGTAAACGGTGTTTAACAGGTGTATTGAGTGTTGAATGTAAAAATTACAAGATAAAATTAAATTAAAATGGGTGTAGGTAAATGCCTAAAACAATAATGCATTTGAGGAAAATAGCGTTAAACTTTTACTATCTTCGAACGCCTAGATACCTACCACTTATATTTTACTCAGGTTTAGTGTCCATTATGTGATCTTATCTTACATACTTAAGTACTTATGTGTGTGCCTGTTTAAATGATAAGTAAATAATTAAATATTTGTTCAGTTATTGTTGAATACATTGTCACACTAAACAAATAATCTTTATTCATTTAATTTAATAATACGAGTATGTACCTATGTATTACTTTATTTTATTATATTTATTTAGCTGTTTATTATATTTATGTTAGTATTGTTGTGTTTATTATCCATGCGTTTCTCCAACTACTTGTTTCCGCCACCTACTTAAACTGTCTCCAACTCATTTCTTTTTCTTATTGGTTGTCTGGTAAAGATCGCTATTAAGCGATAAGACGGAATCGGCCTACCCTGTTCTTTGTTTCTGTATTGTTTTGTACTGATTTGTGATTTGTAATGCCTAGCTATAAAATATTTGCTAAGTGAACAGACGAAATGAGAGAACGAAAATAATATGTACTTACTTCAAATAATATCTTGTTAGTCCTTAGAGTTGGTTAAGTTTTAGTTAAGTATATAGGTAGTACGTATTTTTATTGGTCTTTATCGATGGTGGATTATTAAACTAACTACACAACGAAAGCGCATATGTATTGTTCACTAAATACAACAGAGGACCAAGTATAGTCCCTTGTGCGACACTAACTTTTGCAAAAAGCGTTCGTGTGTTATAATAATAAAAATACAATAAAAAATCTAACTACGATAAACGCCTTTAAAAGTGAAGATAGTTAAGTTTTTCTAATTCATCTTTGCCACACATTAAATATAATTATGATGCATTTCGACACTGAAAGCTTGTCATAGATACTTTATGATGATCATGTTTATCATCATGAAATTCTTCATTAAATACTGTTTGCTACCATGAAGAACGGGCTTATACTGAACTAGCTTCTGCCCGCCAGTCCGTCTGCGACGGAATTCGCTTTATCGTTATCAAGCGGGAACTATGCAATTGTCCGGGATATAAACTATCATATGTTCTTCCCCGGAACTAAAACTATTTGTATACCAAATTTCAGCTAAATCGGTTCAGCGATTTAGGCGTGAAAAGGTAACAGAACAGACAGACAGACAAACGGTTACTTTCGCTTTTATACCTAACATAGTAAGTAGCGATTAAAGATTTTAATGAGAAGTGCACTCAAATTGAAGATCAAGGTATTACCATTTACCAACGACTCTATTTCCTTCACATTTAAAAGCGCCATGGTTAATACGAGTAATAAACATAGTAATATACGTGCCGGCACGTAAGTCTAGCGATGACGAGTCACGTGGAGGGGATCTGCGCACCCACGGATTTTATACTTCAGCACATACAAGGTCATCGCTAGACTTACGTGCCGGCACTTATTTATAACAGTAAATAGTTTCATATAATACTTAAATAGGTTTCCAAATCCAAATGCCCCGTTAGAAAGCCTTAACATAAAAATATCGTAACTTACCAAACTTACAGGGAACAACTTATAACTGAGGTTGGTGAGGAACTCCTTCTTCTGAGGGTCGTACATGTCAGAGGGCTTGAAGCCTCTCTTGGTGACCAGAGCGCTATTGACGCTGGAAGAACTCTTGACGTCGTCATAACTGTCACGGTGGATGACTCGGTCGTTGATAGAACGGAAACTAGACATCTTGTTCGAGGAGTACTGACTTTCGCTGATCGTCATCATTTTGACGAGCACTACACTTTAGTTTATAACACGAAACGGAACGCCTGGAGACTGAGCAAGATCTAAAAAGAAACGGTGATTAATGTGTGCGTGTGTGAGTGATTGTTTGGGGTTTGAGCTTTTACGTTGCGGCCTTGGTGTGTGTGATTGTTGTTGTGTGGGTTTTGCGTTGTGTTTTTCCTTAGTTTTGGTCTATTTAAGGTGATTTTAAGGTGAATGAGGGTACGACGGAATAGTGCTTTGAGTTTCGTCTTTGTTAGATTTGTCCAGATATAATTCTACGCTTTCGATGTGATGAAGAAACTAATGGAGATAACTGTGATATAAAAAAAAATACACAGTTAATGTAGAAGTTTTTTTTCTCACTGAAAAACTGTTTAGTATTAGTAATGATTGATTTAATAGGCTCTTTTTCACTACACTCTCTACCCACGTTGATGTAACTAACTGAACCGAATAAGCCCACCAAAGCTACATTTAACAATCTAAATATAACAATTCAATCATTGCACTAGTTACGCATTTAAAACGACACACAAACAAACAAAAAAAAAACAATATGGCGGACCGATTTTCACCGACGCACGCGTCTGCGCTCCAAAAACCGCTTTTAAACTTTGAATTAACAGAGAACACTTTTATAATACACACTAGTGTTTTGAATCGATTTGTGTCGCAATAAGGCCGTTTATCGTTTGTTTTCCACGGACGTGTGCATGCGGTGTGAAATTTTCTTACTGACTAACATGAGTCCTAAAACTCAGTTGCATAATACGTAGAAAAGCTCGCTGTCGTAGGGTGCGCACGCGGCTGCATTATTCCGGATCATCCCCGGATAGTCTCAATTTTGAAAAGATAATTTCTAAACGACACTGAAAATTAGAACACAGAAAAATCCAAAAGTAAAGCTATGGCCGGGAATCGAACCCGGGTCCTCGTCATTCCGTGACGCGTGCTATACCCCTACACCACCCATAGCAGAAAAAAAGAAAAAATATTTCTTTTTTTTTTTTTTTTTAAGATATTTCGTAGAGGCTAAGAACGCTACGGGTGACCGCAGAGCTGGCAGCTTCCTTGGACAGCGTATTACAGTATCGCTGTCCAAAGGGGAAATGCTGCCAACGTCTGTGGTAGGTACTATGCCACGGGGTCCCCTCCTTTTTTATTTATTTTTTATTTTAAGACTAGCAGCCCGTCCCGGCTTCGCACGGGGTAGACAATATTTTTTTTTTTGTATTAAAAAAAATCCCACAGTTATACGGCCACGGCGCTATGGCGGTTTTGTTTACTGTTTGAATTTTTTAATTCGTAATATCTTTTGAATGGAAAGTCCAATTTAAATAATTTAAAAACTATTTTATAGGTAGTTAAATGGTCTTGACCATAAAATAATTTATTTGGATAAGGATTAATATAAACACATAAATAGCATGGTTTGAATTTGGTTAGCATTTTCATTAATGTTTAAAATGAAAAAAGTTGTTGTATTGACATAACTACAATAGTTGGACATATGCTACCGCGGAGTTTTTGTAGACATTATGATGTTCTTCAATATTGTTGTACATTATTTTGTTCTATCGCTAATAGTTTCGGCAGCGCATTCGACGAAAGACATTTTAAGACTCATTTTTCTACACCTTCGGTTACATTGTTCAAATTTTACCAAGGACCCCTAATTTTTTTCAAAATGAAATGTAGCCTATGTCAAATTGGAAGAATGTAGCATTCTATTGGTGAAAGAATTTTTTAAATCGGCCCAGTACTTTTTGAGCCTATTCATTACAAACATACAAACATACAAAAATAGGTACAAATCTTTCCTCTTTATAATATTAGTGTAGAAGTGTAGATGTAGATGTAGATGTAGATGTAAATTAGTTTTTAATTTGTTTTTAATTTTGAAAAACATTTAGCTTGCTACTTTGCCACCGGGTTTAAGTGTCTTTTGTATATAATGTGGAGCTTCGCATAGTAATGCTGGTCAAATCAATTGGGTATTTAATCTTACTTTATATTGGTCATTGATATATACAGACATACATACATATTTACGGTTTTCGCAATTTTTCCTTTATCTGCGCTATGAGACGTTGCTTTGTACCACATTTCAACATTCTGAGTTCACGGGAAGTACCCTGTAGGTTTTGATTCTTTTGCGAGTTTCGAAAATTTGCGGAAAACGGCTGTACGTTTTGATTGCGTTGGCTTAGAAGTTTGATTTTTTCACAGCTTTAAGGGACAGTAGACTTGAGTATTTGATATAAATTTCAGCTTGTTACCTTCACGCGTTCTTGAGAAATAGGGTCTTGACAGACGGACGGACGGACGGACAACAAAGTGATCCTATGAGGGTTCCGTTTTTCCTTTTGAGGTACGGAACCCTAAAAACAGCCGAATCAATAACAATATCAGAAAGAACAAACAATGTCGAACTCTATTTTTGTAACAGAGCCCTTCGCGGCCTTTTTGCAAAATAAAAGTTTTGATTTGATTTTATTTAATGTGCAAAAAAAAGTATAAGTAGGTATGTATTATTATTATGTACGAGACTTGTCCCTCCAGCCCGGGCAGTGGAGACACCCGACCGACCGACCACTGCCAGCGTCTAATTCGAGAGTGTTTCGCCACCAACGAGCGTTTTGTAAGATATTATATTATCCGCAGTTAACGTGCTACTTGCATGGATTAGTATATTTTATTCGTACATATTTTACATATATCACGTCTTTATCCCTTACGGGGTAGACAGAGCGGTAACAAAACCTTAACGCCACGCTTAGCATGTTTGTGGGCGTATTGGTGGAAAGGGGAATTAAAATAGTGATGGGTTGCTAGCCGTATCGCCTACAACATGATTCCTAAGATTTATAAATGTTACTAGCTGTTGCCAGCAACTTCGTCTGCAAAGAATTCGTTTATCGCTATCCCGCGGGAACTACGCCATTTTCCGGGAAAAAAAGTAGCCTATGTGTTATTCCAGACTTTTCTCTATCTGTGTGCCGAATTTCATCCAGATCCGTTGGGCCGTTCTGGCGTGATTGAGTAACAAACAAACATCCATCCATCCATCCATCCATCCATCCATCCATCCATCCATACTTTCGCATTTATAATATTAGTTAGATTCGTACCGTTTGCAATGCTACCCGTTATTATTAATACCCTTGATCAGAGGTCACTGCACTGCTACTCATGTGGACTTAGTGTAGTTTCCTAATTTCCTATTGTAAGCCCTATCTAAACAATTAATATTATCTTCATCATTAAGAGACTTAAAAAGTTCACGGTCAATAAATAAATAATCTTGGGACAATTGACACTAATTGACCTAGTCCCAAACTAAGCAAAGCTTGTAATATGGGTACTAAATAGGGTTGATGCGGTTCAGTGGTTGAAGCGTGGGCGTGACAGCGTAACAGACAGAGGCAGAGTTACTTTCGCGTTTATAATATTAAGTATAAGTAAGTACATACTTAGCTGGGAGAAGTAAACTCGACTCTGTCCTGTATCCTATAATTGTGACGTTTATTTAATACCTCAATAGCAATTATAGTAACGAACTTCTGGAAAGTAACACGCTAAAACTATTTTGTTGAAGACATCGGCGGACGGCTCGAAGGAAAGAATTTGCAGCGGTAATTTAAGCTGACGTTTGCCAAAAACCCAGGTCAAGGAAAGACGTCAGCTGTTCTTGACAGTGATCGGAAGCGAGGCTGCCACTTCCAACCACATAATTTAGATACACTTTAAACATACACAAAAGAAAAGACTGAGGCATGAATTATATTAAATACCATTCCATGCAGTACCTAGGCTTATTGTTTAACTCGCTCGCAATCGCCGTCGTGTTCATTCTGACAGTTCATGTATGGGCTGACAATTGGCATCGGAATCACATTCATACAAGAACTGTCAAAATGAACACGATGCGATTTGCGATTGCGACCGAGTTAGACAATAAGCCTACTGGCTTTTTATACACCGTGAGTTATCCGGTTTGTTGTAATTATGTTAATAAGCCTACTGGTCTGGGAGCAAAGAAAAAAAACCTGTAGTGTCTGTAAAGTTGGTTTACGGACGACAGTTTTACGTGATAACGTCATAAAGAAACATTGATGAAAACTGCTAGCTCTGACGTGACAACGTGACACTTTCATGCGTGCAGCCGGTGTTCCATCGATTTATAAACGTTTATTTATTTATTTATTTATAAGCCTTTTTTTATTCCGAACTCGCTACAATTGTTGTTGTTGTTCTTATTGTCGTTTTATTTATTAAATTGTCGCGTAATTCGGCGTGCCTCATGGCATAGGCCTCCTCCGTGTATTGGAGGGTTTGGGCTATAGTTCCCACGCGCGCCCAGTGCGGATTGGGAACTTAACACACACCATTGAATTTCTTCGCAAATGTGTGCAGGTTTCCTCACGATGTTTTCCTTCACCGAAAAGCTCATGGCAAATTACAAATGTAATTTTCGCACATAAATTCCGAAAAACTCAGAGGTGCGAGCCCGGGATTTGAACCGATGACGCTCTGCTTGAGAGGCCACAGGTCAAACCACTAGGCTACCACGGCTTTATAAACGTTATCACGTCAAAAATATAGAATGTAACAGTTGCTTCTCGTCCAGCGCTGATGGCAAGAGCCCATCGAGGAAACGGGCGAAAATCTTATTGATTATGTTATAGGCGATGCGGCTAGCAACCCATCACTATTTTGATTCCCCTTTCCACCTATACGCCCACAATCATGATAGACGTGGCTTTTATGCCTTGTTACCTTAGGCTATCTGTTCTGTCTACCCCGTAAGGGATAAAGACGTGATTTATGTATGTACTAGCTGTTGCCCGCGACTTCGTCTGCAAAGAATTCGTTTATCGCTATCCCGCGGGAATATTCCGGGATAAAAAGTAGCTTATGTGCTATTCCTGACTTTTCTCTATCTATGTCCCGAATTTCATACAGATTCGTTGGGCCGTTCTGGCGTGATTGAGTAACAAACAAACGTCCATCCATCCATCCATCCATACTTTCGCATTTATAATATTAGATAGTAGTTTTATATATAGATAGATGTAGCGATGTAGCTATATAGGTTTATTGTAGCCTTATTGTGAGGCCTGTGAATGTAGGTATTGTATTTTAAAAAACTGACGTATTCGTGATGCCCGTACGTTTGCAACAGTTATAATGCTTCATTCATCGAAGATGGCCTCCAACCTAATATGAGTCAATGTTATTGCCTTGATACCACCTGTTCTACTTGTACGGCAGCATAAATAACTAAGAATATACTACAGATTTTTATAAAATATGTTGATATGTACCTGTGCCGGCCAGATCAATACACAATACATCATCATAGCAGCCATATACGACATCCATTGTCTAAGGTTCGCGAGTGGAGACTCCGGATCGGCAAGCGCAAGTATAGCGCAAAGTACAGCAAGTATAGGTGGAAAGGGGAATCAAAATAGTGATGGGATGCTAGCTGCATCGCCTATAAACATGATTTCTAAGATTTTCGCCCATTCCCTTTGAATACCATCTGCGCGGGAAGAGAAGCAACTGGTACATTTTTTTTTTATGTGAATAGGAAGGCAAACGAGCAAGTGGGTCACCTGATGGTAAGCGATCACCACTGCCCATAGACACCCACAACCCCGGAGGGATTGCAGATGCGTTGCCAACCTAGAGGACTTAGATGAAATGCCTCTTGTGCCCGTAATTTCCCCGGCTGTCTTACTCTCCACACCGGAACACAGCAGTGCAAGCACTGCTGCTTAGCGGCAGGATTAGCGAGTAAGATGGCGGTAGCGATCCGGACGGACCTTGCACAAGGCCCTACCACCCGCAAAATTCTATGTTTTTTCTTTATTCCCAGACCTAGAAGATCTATAACAGAGCTAGAATAAATGTTGAGAGAATCTGGCATGTTATGTTGGTTATGTTGGTAGTTGGCAGCGTTTCATGAACGCGCGCCGCGCGGTCGGTTGCTACGTCAGCGGTGCAATTAACCGGTGAAGGCCATCTGCCGTCAAAATCATACATTTTGTGTGAAATTATCATCTTTTTGCTCGTATTCTATGCCATGCCGCAGTAGGCTTATTGTCTAACTCGCTCGCAATCACCATCGTTTTCATTTTGACAGTTCATGTATGGGTTGACAATTGGCATCGGAATCAGCTAGCTGTCACATTCATACAAGAACTGTCAAAATGAACACGATGGTGATCGCGAGCGAGTTAGACAATAAGCCTACTGGCTTATTACGTTATTACGCAACTCGCTCGCAATCGCCATCGTGTTCATTTTGACAGTTCTTGTATGAATGTGACAGCTAGCTGATTACGATGCCAATTGTCAGTCCATACATGAACTGTCTAAATGAAGACGATGGAGATCGCGAGCAAGTTGTAATAAGCTACCTGGGCCCTATGGGCATTTTCAAAAAACGTGTACCCCCCCATTTGACGATGTCCATCAATCTTCACAATTTTTTTCTGCTTTAAATAATTTAAATGATGTAGACATAATGTAAATTTATAAATTGTTGATTTCATCAAAGATTTCATGGTAAAAATGTGCCTTAAGTAATTGTAATCAATTTTCAAAGCAGTGAGGGCAGCAGTTTCAAACATGTTCATCGGTGTTTTTGAAAATTTCGAAGTGGAAACTTTAAAAATATTTACGAAGAAACGTGGTGGATTTTAATGATGCAATCTGATCCTTAGTTTAGGGTGCGACCACACCGCCGCTTAAAAAACGGTGACCTTACGGAATCACAACAAAATGTATGAAGAAACGGTGAGAAAACGTGACGCATACGACACGTCACTGCGTATACGCGGCGGTTTGGTCGCACCCTTATATTGTACCTATCTGGTTCGTGGCTACAAAAACGTCAACGTTTCGCTTGTTTTCCAGTAAGTGTGAATGACCTCTGGATGATAATTTACGAGGTTCTGTTACGAAAGTAGTTCACAATATTCAAGATATTTCAGGCTTGCTCCAGTTACTTTCGTGGCAACGGTAACGTGTAAGTTCATTATACATCGACGAGAAAAAATAACAGGTTACTTTTCATACAAAGTTGTATGAAAAGCGAACCGATATTTTTGCTCTTGAGTATAGTTGTTGCCCGCGACTCCATATGCACGGAACCGCTTATCTATCCTATGTCCTTCCCCGAGACCGAAACTCTATAATACCAATTTACAACTAAATCAGCGGTTTCAGCGCCAAGAGGTAACAGACAGACTCGCACATAAACTTCGTACGGTTCATCGAACTGCGTTTAAAACCCTTTTTTTAATCAATCTATTAAATGATGACTAAGATGAAACCTATCTCTGTTTCAAGATTGAAGATGATTAAAGTCATCGCAAAATAAAAGGCCCGTTTTGACATTTGTCTTCCCGACGTACTTAACTAGTGATGTAACCATATGACTCGGTACTCGATACTCACGATAAATCGATCCAAGTATGCATGAGTATTTGATCGATTCGAATATGTATTGTAAAGTGCATTGGATTAATAAAGTTCTGATTAGAAAATTTTACTGATATTGATATTATAGGTATTTTTAAATAATACAACGTTACGAAAGGTCAGTTTTCTTTCATTTAGTATTTTTGTTACAATAATATTCACTCAAACACAAAAAAAAATCGAGAAAAAGTGAATCTACAGTCAATCATTTTCTTCAGATGATGAAGACGAGCCATTCTATAGAAATCCAGCATTTGTTTACGGCTTTGAGCTCGAAGGTCAAAATTTTCAGTAAATATCGCTACACAGCTGGTGAAATTCAGTACCTAATTAATTGGTCTTAATAAAATAAATAAAACGGGCCAAGTGCGAGTCGGCCTTAAAAAAAATTATCTTGATCGATTTATTTTTTCCTTAACCGATTATTAATAGTCTGTGGACAATATGAAAAAATCGTTATGCACAGAACTTAGCTGAGTGAGCGATACCCATCAATGAAAAATGCAATTACCTTCAGAACATTTCGATCGGTAAAAAATTGAGAACTACATGGGCGTGAACTGTCAAAACGGGCCTTTTAAATTGCGACGACTTTAATTCATAAATATTGTAGGTAATCATAAAGTAGATACTCGCATAGTAGGTATTTTAACTATAAGGCATCGTAAATTTGGTCATTGACCTGTAAGTCCAATTTAAATGCAAGTAATTAGGTAGCAGCATTATGAACAGTAGTGTAGATATATTTTGATTTGATATAGGTAGCGACACGAAATCGAAAAACGCTAAGTATATTTTTTTCCAAATTTATTTATCAGCTGAACATTCAACAAAATTCAAAACTGTAAAAGATAGGAACGAACGGAAAGAAATAACTTGTGTCGCCTGTGGCTAGTATTATTATTATTACCTACTTTACCTATAACCTATTCTATTCGTGAGCCAGACTGAACTAAATCATTATTAATTTAAAGCCGAAAATTTTACCGATATGAGTAGGTAAGTCGGCATTGTTTTTAATATATAAAACTTCGCAAACGCAGTTATGTATTTCTGACCCCGTTACGATATACCTCGCTGACTGTACACTGTACCCACACTGGACACTTAGGCACACTTGAAGCAAAAACTTAATCTATTTACTGAACCTGGTTTTAGATACTACGATGTTACCTATTACAAAAATGTTAAACACGTGTCTAAAAATAATCTACCTATTGCAAAATCAGCCTTAAGGCAATGGATTAATTTTTAGACACGCGTTCAACGACTGCTTAACTTTTTTGTAATAACATCGTTAAGTTCTAAAACTGAGTATAAAAACAAACTTATTTGCTGCAAGCGTCTACAGCCTTACCACAAAAATTTAGAAAATTCAGTCAAAACTAAAACATTTTCCAATTTTTCTTTTAAACATGCACTTAATAAAATACGTCATGTAGTCAGCCATACGGAATCATAGGACAGCGTGGAACCATTTCACAATCAAACTCCTGACACTAACAGACACGAATAACAAGCCGATTGCTTGTGATAAAGCTTATGGGTTCTATTTAGTTGACTGACCTAATTAAGAATCAAAATTTTTGTGGTGACACAATTTATACACTGCGGACCGGACCTTACGAAAACACCCGTGAATATCCGAAGAAACTACTACAGTATACAGTAAGATAAAATAACAATACTCACCATTTTCACAGCAAATGCTAGCGCAGCCAACACTCCCGGTGTCTCAACTGGTCCCAGATTTTAATCGGGTTATATATATTTTTTTAGATCAAAGTATAGCTGTCAGGAACACGTGTTCACCATATATTCGTAAACGACGCAAGCGCCGATCAGTTACTTAACACATAGGACTATATAAACGGCGACGCAAGCTTCCGCTTTCCTACTCGAATCGATTGCTAACTTTCAAATGCTCGTATATCGTGTTCAATGGGATTTGGGGCGTGTCTTGTGCACAATTAAGTTCTGTTTCGATTAACATCTGCTTATGATGCGAGATGCCTGTTTCAACTCTCTGATAAGTTCCAGTTAAATTAAGTTTCAGTTATCTATGATTCCTCTATTTATTACTACGAAACAGACAGACGTCATCATAGGTAACCGACACTTACAAGTGCCGGCACGTAAGTCTAGCGATGACCGTTGATGCGCATTAGTCGAAAATAAGGTATCGCGGGGGAGTGCAGGGGACGCGGGCGGGCGTACTCCACGTTAGACATACGTGCCGCCACCTATAACAAAGAGTGGTGAAACAAGCCCTCATTATTTGCCATTAGTTTGTTTGTTTTGATTGGGCCCGCGTGGAAACTGTTGTGTTGGGGTTTTCCTTTAGATATTAATAAATGAAACTAGCTTGTTGTGATTTACTTCTAACAATCGCCATGTTTTTTTATTTATCCTCCGTCTCGTTAACAGATAAAGCAACCTCTCCTCAGGCACAGATACAACATCTCTCCCCTCTTGATTTATACAATATTTTAAGTAATAATTAACATTCTACAAGGCACTTAATTAACCCTTACCAATATTTAACAAACAAAATTGAAGTTGGTACTTAAACCATAAAAACAAAATCAGCATATACCTAGCCTACTAATTAATTTAGTACTATTGCTTCACAGTACTAGTACTTAAAATGTTGTTACATAATCATCCAAAAATTTAGGTCTCCTTACAAGTCTCTTAGGTAATCTGTCCTCTTGATCTTCGCTCATTAACTCCTGCTCACTGTTACCTGTAATTTCACTACTATCTCTTATTTCTTTGTCGTTCAGATTATCTAAAGGACTTGTAGGTTCAATAACAGAATCCACAAGAAAATTCCCTTTTAACAGTGAATTTTCTTCCCCTGGTGAAATGTGCACTGGAACTCTTACTAGATGCCACCGGTTTCGTCTAAACTTTCCTCTATTAGTGTTAATCACGTATGAACGCGGTTCCTCGCATTTTTTTTCAATGGTACCATAGATCTTGAGATCGATTATCCAGACTTTATCATTAGGTTTCAGCTCTTCAAATTTTGATGCCCTGTGACGTTTATTATAATAGTATGCGTCTTTATTTTTCTTTTTTGTCATGCACTCTTGTATATCCTGCTTAATTTTTACTGGTTTGTTAAGCTTTCTAGGCAAGATAGGCAAGTTATCTCTTAATTTACGATTAAATAACATTTCAGCTGGACTGTACCCTGTTTCTATAGGTGTATTCCTATAAATTAACAATGCTAAATATATATCTTCATTTTTAGACAGTAACGATTTGGCTATTTTAACTCCAGATTCCGCTAATCCGTTACTTTGCGCAAAATATGGACTGCTTGTAATAGATTTGAATCCATATTCTTTTGCAAATTCATTAAATTTGGACTTGAACTGCGTGCCACAATCAGATCTCACTACTTCAGGAATACCGAACCTCGCGAACACATTTTTGCATTGAATTATTACACTATTTTCTGTTAGATCTTTTAATTTACAGATTTCTAAGAACCTAGAGTAGTAGTCTATTATTACCAGATACCAGGTGTTATTAAACTTAAATAAATCCATACCTACTTTCTGCCAAGGCCTGTCAGGGATTTTTTCTACAACCATCTCCTCTTTGTGATTTTTGCTTGTTTCTATACACTTTAGACATGACTTCACTTGCTCCTCAATTTGCCGAGACAAGCCTAACCACCAAACCGATTGCCTTGCTCTTTCTCGACATTTTGAGATACCCAAGTGGCCTTCATGAATTCTTTTCAATATATCTTTATGCATGTTTTCTGGTATTACTATTCTTGAATTATAAAGAAGTAGGTCTCTTTCAATCGAAAAACAATTTTTATACTGATAGTAATTCTTGAAAATTCCTAACTGATTTTTATTCGGCCATCCGTTTACAGTAAATGATTTTAAACCAATACATACATTACATTTACCCTGTTCCATATATATTTTATTTAACATTTCGTTAGGTATTGTATCTGAGACTAACATGTTGATGTTGCCATCCTCCTCCTGCTCAACTGAATCTTCACAATCAGGCAGCGGCTGTCGCGACAACGCGTCGGCCACTACCTGCTCCTTGCCTGGTATGTATTTGACCTCATAACTGAATCTACTCAATTTAAGCCTAAATCTTAAAAGCCGAGGGCTTAAATCGTCTAGTGGTTTAGTATGTAATATTTGCAGGAGGGGTTTATGGTCAGTTTCTAATATTACATGTATGCCCAAAACATAGTCTCTGAATTTCTCTATAGCCCATACCAAAGCTAAGCCTTCCTTCTCTATTTGTGCATAATGTTTTTCAGCATCTGAGAGACTTCTGCTAGCATAAGTGACAATTGACCGATTACCTGTCCTATCTTCTTGCATCAGAGCTGCTCCTAATCCAAATGAACTGCTATTGTACCGATCCGGGCCCTCGCATCGGTCAAAATTCACAAATAAAATATTTATACTCTCTTATGGAATAATATTCCATATACATTTATTAAATAAATGTGAAATTAAATAATATGAATGCCTTCTAATAAAATACGAATTGTTTCCACAAAAATGGGGACGCATTAAAATTGATGAAATAATCATAATAGGTAGAAATACTACTACATATTCTGTCAATATTTGTCAAGATATTTGCCAAAGAATGTCTAGCGTTAACAAATAGAGTCATCCCACAAACAAGGTAAAAAGTCAGAGGAGTATCTCCTATGTTGTCAAAATCAATAAGGCGGCATCGTGTCTATGTTCGGGACTACTCTGTGGCAAAAATGTCATAGTCAAATAACAGTAACTCAGCTTTGTGACGGAGATAGTAACGTGTCACGTGATATTAACCAAAGTCTGTAATACATATGAATACTCAGACAATATACTTGCAAAAATGCATGCTTTTGATAATAACGATATCATCAAGAAAAAGGAAATAACAATCCAATAAAACTAGTTCATAATATATCATGTAACATCTTGAAGTTAAAGTGGTTCTTTACTGTCTCATATTTATAAATAAATACCTAAATTAAAAGGTAGAAAATTACACTTCTGAATTATCTGAGATTGTGAATGAACCGTAACACGTACAAAGAGATGTGACATGAATTAACTAGAAATAGCTGAAGATCTCTACATTTTTACAAACCTATTCGTTTGTTATACTATTATAATATCCACACTTCTGAGAATGACAAGGAAATACGTACAAATATAAACATACCCGAATTCATATGATAATGTTCAGACGGAATAGGTACATTCACCTATTAGGGATTACTTACTGATCTATACTGCGGACTATGTCTTACGACCAAAGGATGAAGTCAAAGCGTAGAAAATTGAACTTTATTGCGATAGAGTTAAGGTAGAAATTCGATTGTAAAAATTGAAATTGTCACTCGAAACACTCGGATCATCTGAATTAGCCGAAAAGCTTGGAACGCTTGAAGCGCGTGAGTCGCCGGAATGACGGGGGTGAAGCGGGGCCTATAAATACGGCTGCCCGAGGGAGAAGAGGAGAGTTGATTTTGATACGGGTTCGGGAAGGTTCTCTCTCTGTACTTAGTGATAATTATGGTTTCGATGTTGAGGGGATTTTATCAGTTAAAGTTAATTAATAATCATGGGGTAGTGAAGAACCTGACCGGATTTCGGCTAGTATAGTCGATTCTCAGAGTTGTACAGCTGGGTCACCTTGCGGTGTTAACTGATAAGTTGGCCTTCTCTGGGAACGTGGTAAAGTAGAGTGACCGCTGATGGAGTCAAAGCGGGGTCTTGTATTTTACTAGAAGAGACAGACCAATTCTCCATGGGTGTTGAGGGATTTGGTACGCCATAATCGGTGTTCTAAATTCATCAATGTCTAGTCTTCCTATTTATACATTTATCTATTCACTACTTATTCGTCACTCTAGGATCTGGCTGTCCCAGTCCCTCTGTGTCAGATCCTAGGGAGCACACGGGTCTTAGGGGATAGGAAGAAGAGATTGACCCTCTCGACGTAGTTGTAGCTTACAATAGGCCCTCTCATTGCACCTTGAGAAGGAACGCGTGTGTAAATTAAATAAGGAATCAGGATTCCTAGTTTGCAATACTCGGTTAGATTAGTTGGTTTGTTTAGATGCTAGGAATAGTAGGGTTTTCTTATGTTCATACCTATTACTAACTTCTGCAATGAACTTAGCTATTGATGGTAGGCTATATGTATATTTTCCCTGTTAAATGATTTACTGATTGAAACTAATAAGCGCTTGATTTAATTTAAATAGGAAATTATGATAAAATCATTTTGAATTCTACTACACTTTTGGGAGAGCTTGTATTATTACATTTAGATCCCATTCAAACAGAACCAGCAATAGAGTAAATAATATTTTATTATTTAATAAAACAACAAAGTGAGTCAAGGAAACTCCCAATTTAAAATACTATATAAATAAAATTAGTTTACCTTCTGTACCTGAATACAGGACAGCATAGCATAATAGGATTAGTTTCAGGTAGGAATCTGGTTCTAGTCTCCTCTTACCCATTGTATAACTATGACATGACATACAAACCAATGACAAGTAAAATCACTTATCTTGTGCCAGGGTCCCTGTAGAGTCAATGGACGAGGGACATGGCTACTGGGAAAAGTCCAGTTGGAAGATATTCCAGGAGCGGAGGTGGGGCTCCAGCTTTAGCACAAAATACAATTACTCACTTTCCTACTTAAATACTCTTGCTGTAATTTAAGTTTAAGCATTTAAAAAATTACTTAAAGTTCAGATTGGATTAGGTCATTTTAGTGTTAATTCTTAGGCATAGTTTACTTCTTAGGGTTAGTATCTCTTGCCTCCACTAAACGAATTTTGAGTTACTATCACAACGTAGGAAATAGACGATCACGCTGGCCATATTTCATACCGTCCGTTCAATCCGAATAGCTTCTTATAGGTAGTAATTAATTAAGGCTAGGAATTGCATAGTATGAGTAGATAATTAGCTGTAGATGTAGTCTAGATTGGTGTCTGAGTGCTGCTTGTAGTCTAGTCTAGGTATAAGGTATATTTAAGCCCATATTAAATTAATTATAAGAAAATTAGATATAAGGCCTTAGATGTAAGCTAGTATAAGGGGGTTTTTTAATATATTATGGGGGGGTTTTGTACACTATCTGCAGAAATTATTATTACTTTTCCCGCATCATAGTGTGCTAAAGTGGGGGCTTTTTGCAGTTTTTCTTTAATTTCCCTGAATGCTTTAATCTGAACAGGGCCCCACACAAACATTTGATCTTCTTTTAGCAAAATGTGCAATGGCTGCAAAATGTGTGACTTATTTGGGATATATCTACCTACAAAATTGACCATGCCTAAAAACTGAAGTAACTCTTTTTTGTTACTAGGTTCTTTGAAGTTACTGATGGCTTTTGTCCGTTCAGGATCAATTTTTATTCCCCTAGCATTGATCACATGACCCAGGTAACAAATTTCCTGAACCCCAAATAAACACTTGTTTTTATTTATGGTGATACCTGCATTGTGAAGTCTTTTAAGCACTTCATGAAGAACTCTGTCATGATCTTCCTTAGTTGCTTCATAAATGAGAATGTCATCCATGTGGATGGCTAGCTTCATGTCTTTAAATAGATTTGAAAATTTCATGCTAAAGTATTCTGGCGCGCAATTCAATCCAAATGGAAGTCTGTTATATATATACCTGCCAAAAGGTGTGATTATAGTAGTCAACTTTTTTGATATATCATCAAGTTTAATCTGATGAAATCCTGAGGTAGCGTCAATTTTAGAAAAATATCTAGCTCCTTTCAGTTTAGCTAATGTATGCTCTATTTTAGGGATTGGATAGACCGGGCGCTTTATATTTTTATTAACCTGAGTATAATCACCACAGATCCTGACTTTGTCATTCTTTAAAACAACTACAATTGGTGATACAAAATCAGTTGCTTCTTCAATGGGACTGACTATTCCCAACTGCTCTAGTCTATCCAATTCCTGTTTTACTTTGGGAAGTAAAGGAATTGAAACATTACGAGGTGAAGCCTGTATGAAAGACTTTGGATTATCTACTAAGTCAATGTGAAATTCATCTTTGAACACCCCTAGCTCACTAAAAATACTAGGAAATTCTTTCTCAATATTTTGTGACCTATTTATCTCAACATCTGGTCCAGCTACGGCACAGATTTGTATCAAATTCATACTGTCAATAGAAGTTCGCCCTAGTAGAGCTGTTTTTAACCCTTTGATTACATATACTTTACCTTGATAGGTATTATTCTTGTATTTTAACTCAAGTTCTATGGTACCAGTGACATCCAAGCGAGATCCATCAGGTCCTTTCACTGTGTCTGCACACTTCACCAGCGGTAGTTGAAAAGAGCTTGCCCAGTTTTCTGAGACTGCACTTATGTCTGCACCTGTATCGATTAAAAAGTTCAATTTATCTAATAATAAGTTATTTCTGTAAACCTGTACATCAATCATGAAATCTTGCTTCTTTTCACACAAACTAACCTCATAAGTGGCTCCACTATTTACCTCCTCCTCCACTCTTCTAACTCCCTTTGACCTGCACACTTTTGCAAAGTGTCCAATCCAATTCTCTTGCAGTTGTGACATGTTGACTTATTGGCCGGACACATTTCCTTTCGATGACGCTCCAACCCACAGAACCAGCATCTATTTTCTTCTCTTTTCTTGTCTCGTTTAACTCTATTAACTTCAATTTCTTCCTTGCCCATCATGCTGCTTTCTTCTTTTTGAATTTCTGCCTGCCTACATATTAAAGTTGCATCTTTTAATGTCAGATCACTTTTCAACAAAAGCCGCTCACTCACTGACTTGTCACTGATTCCAATTACTATTTTGTCTCTTATTAGATCTTCCTTCAGAACACCATATTCACATTTCAGTGCTAGCTTGTGTATGTCTGTCAAGAATTCTTCCAGCTTTTCACCTTCTTTTTGTATTCTTGAATTGAATTTGTACCTCTCATAAATAATGTTTTTCTTAGGTGAAAAAAAATCGTCAAACTTGGTGAGTAAATCTGTGTATCTGAGTTTAGCTCCGAACTGAATTATAATGTCTTCAGCCTTCTCGCCCATGCAATACAACAGGCAATTTACCTTGTCTTGGTCGCCCAGTTTATCATTGCCCGACAAACTCATGTATCTCTCAAATCTGGCCTTATACTTTTCCCAATCTTCTGGCTCGAAGCTATAATTGCCGGGAGGTGAAATACGAAGGCCTCCCCGATCCACTTCTTTGGCGCCATCGCCATTACTATTACTCTTCTGGACTGTTTTTTCCATTTTGTCTGAATTTTATGACTGATCTGAATGATGAACTGAATGAATTATTTTTATTGCATATACCTATTACTTTTTAACTGCTGCCACCATGTTGTGTTGGGGTTTTCCTTTAGATATTAATAAATGAAACTAGCTTGTTGTGATTTACTTCTAACAATCGCCATGTTTTTTTATTTATCCTCCGTCTCGTTAACAGATAAAGCAACCTCTCCTCAGGCACAGATACAACAGAAACTATAGTCCAAGCCCTCTCGTTCTGAAAGGAGGCCTGTGCCCAGCAGTGGGACGTATATAGGCTGGAGATGATGATGATGAGTTTGCTATTTTGTTTGGTAGGCTCTGGAATGCGAGATTTTTGCCCAACAGTGGGACTGCGCTGGAGTGTGACTTAGAAATCAAGAAAACATTTCTTACTAACTTTGATTATTTGCTAACTTTGATAATGATCCCGTAGAGGGATCGAAACGCGCGTCAGTGTTTGTGTGGTGTTAGGATTAATTAAGTTTGTGGTATGTGTGCGCGTTTTGTGTGGCAGTAGTGGAGGGAGTGCTTGCATGCAAAACATATATTTCGCACAGGCTTGGTTATCTTGCACGTAAGTAGCGGAGTAGCAAGGTAAATATTTTGTGTTCATTAAAACATTTCTAAATGTCTATAAATTAGATAAGGTACTAGTACAATTTAGATTGTTCATTGAGTGATTCAGGCTGTAAGGCCAGCAAATGCTGAGTTGGTACCATTTCATATCAATTTAGTCCCAATTTAATTTTTTTTTTTTTGTTTGTGATATGATATTGTTTGGAATATCTTTTCTTTGTTTCTTTCTTTAATGTTACTAGACTAGTTCAGCATTACAGAAATTACGTGGAATAAAAACAATTGGATTTACCGAATTCAAATCATGATAGGGTACATATACACAAATCTATATTATGGAATTAGTTTTAAAGTACACTTTAGGGTTGCAATTTAGGAAGGAAAAACTTGCAATAAATTATTTGTGTAAATCCGGATTCCGTAGAAATACCAGGATTAGTAAGTAGCCTAGGGACGTGTTAAGTTTGGGAGGTATCTCTGTTCCAAATTTCATTCAAATCTGTTCAGCCGTTTCGGCTTCGAACGTACACACACCAACACACTGTCAAATTTTAATTCTTATAAGTTTAGAGGGATAATACCTAAGAAGGATTCGTGAGGTAACACTAATAAAACAAATCATAAAATAAACAAATTTTAATTTATTGATATAATAACTAAAAAAAAAAATATTTTACACAATACATTATAATTAGTATTACACCACTAAGAATAATTATTTTAAACATATCAAAGACTTGGACTAGCAAATAAAAAATAACTTATACAAATCCTTTTCAAGTGTCAAAGGAGTGAAACAGTTCTTGGGTTTTTTCATAATTCATAGACCGAGGAAGCTTAGATTTTTTTTGATTTGATAATTTCACCCAGTATCATGCAGCGAGAACCTACAAAATCGGGTCCTTTTCCACTATCAACATTAGAATGTTCTGGAAAATCATTTCTAGAAAGGTTGACTATAACTGCACGCGTAGCATCCATCTCTTTCTAATTATCCCTTGCGAGACAGAAACCAATGCTACTCTCTCAAATGCGACATTTGGTTAACAGAAAACATACCTCGTCAACCAAGGTGAATTATCATTTTAAACTTATTTGATAGTCCATTTCAGTTCTACCGTACAAGCTAGACGCTCCTTCCCGTTAGTTACAATATTATTTATTAACAGTAAGGTTTAATATGGCAGTCCATTCCAATATGATGTAAAAGTGAGAAAAATTGGTCTGAATAGAAAACAAACGGGGAGCCTTCAAACTATCCATTAAATAGTAAATATTATACATATATTTATAATGCTATGTTATATTTAACTTTATCGTACACCGATCGGATAAGAAGCCGTTACAGTAGAAAACAATTTTTTTTTAACTTTTAAAAAAGTCTTAAAAACTAGGCGTAGATCTAGCATACCAGAGCTAACTCCATGTTTTTTTTATCTGTCCAACGGTTTTGGCTGTACGCTAACGTCCCCTTAGCCAGCGCTGGGTTCTGGAAAAAATCATAACGTCAAACCAATTCTCATTGGACAAATAAAAGCGCGTACAAAAACACCACAGACAACAGATGCATGCTGTTTAGATTAATCAATTTGCTCAAAACGAAAGAGAAGGGAATAGACAAGTTAAGTAAACAATCGAAAAATTGTGTTCGTATAAAATCAGTATGATGTATATAAAAACATCGGAGCAAATTGCTTGATATGCTACAACGTCGCATTCATCTTTTGTCTCAGAGTTAACGTCATAGGCCTTACTGGATATACCAATACGCGTTCGTGCCGACCGTAAACCTGTTTGAGCATAGTTCAGAAAGTAAAGATTTTTCTCAGTAGAATTGTAAAACGCGTGGCTTTTAGTTATGGGTTAGACCGCGAACGTAACCATTTGCGTTGCGTTTGCGTTAGTGTGGAACAGACAAGACTACAGTATTAACGGGATCCCATAGCAACCCAACAGACGAAGCAATATTGATATATCCACACCCTATTCTTACAACCCGGTAGCTTCCCAGCGCCATACAAACATCTAACTTTATATTATAACCTATCTAGGACAAAAAAGGCTTATTTTATGACCGTACAGCGACAACCGTCGTCAGTTAAATAAAAGAAGCCTACATTATATTTGTGCTTAAAAATCGAACAAATACTGCAACGCAAAAATGTTTACTTACCGAAACTAAGAATGACACCGACTGCGATTAGCGACACAGAATGTTTCGAGTTACAAATGCTTGTACCTTATTTATATACCCTATAACTAGCTTATTCTAGTATATGAACGACGGGTCGCCCCGCGTGACGTTGGGACGCCAAAGTTCTTGCACTCGAAATGGTAACTGATCGTAGAAAAGATGCTATAAATTACTATTTTCATGTGAATGACGGTGCAAGATTCATTTTGGATCGCGTGCGTGGGATATTTAAGAATCAGTCCTCGTATTAGAAGTATTAGTTGGCGATTCGTCGAATTGCTGCTACGCCGAATTCTCGCTTCGCAGAATTGTTTCGTCGATAGCTTGCTTTGCCGGATTCCTGTTTCGCCGGATCTTTATCGCATAAACAAAGCCACGACAATCGTAAAGTTAAATTTGAAACTTTTCAGTAAAAAAGAAACGATTAGACGAAACGAGAATTACAAGATACAAATAGGACGAATCGAGAACTACAAGATACAAATAGGACAAATCGAGAACTAATCGTTAAAAAGTTAAGTATCGACAGGAGAGTTGGGAGTTAATAAATTTGGTGACTTTAAATATTATTTATTCGTACGTGTTTAAGTTCATACCGTTTTGCGCTTATCATTATTAGCACTTATGATATCAAGTATTAGTATTCGTGGCCTTAAGTCATTATAAAACGGTCTCGAAGGTATACTATATATTAACATGGAATTATTTATAAAAAGTTCCATTGCAATACGTCGTAACCGCAATGAAACATGCAATGGAAAATGGGACTTTCCACCAAAGCATGTAAGTCGCTTTTAAAACGACCATAACAACGTACGGTTGATGTTTTAAACAGGAATTACGCATATACGTGGCGTCGCTTTATCACGCCATTTTTTAATAATATAAAATCTCAAACGCTATCTCGTTCATATTAGTGGTGAAATGCGATAAAAAATAACAGTGTGTGACATTGATAAATTAATATATTGCATTATGTCAAAGTGTAAATTACAATGTTTATAAAGTCTAGCTTTTGGAAATATAAAATAATATCGAATTGTTATAGAAACCGCAGTTTTCACATTAAACTTGATCCAGTTAGTGGGGCCAGACTTATGTAGAAAAAGCAGAGCGTGCTTAATGCGAAAACTGTTGTTACAAAAATTAATTAAGAAAAATGAAACGAAAAATTAATAATAAACATTTTTGATCCGCCCGAAGAGATCTTAACAAGGAATCTCGAATATTTATACAATAAAAACGGGTGTCGTCTTAATCAATACGGTACATTACATATTAAAATTATAAATTAGAAATAGCTCCATCCATTGCAAAAACACTGCCGAAATAATAATTCTCATTCAATAAATTACACAGATACATTAATCATAATATTTGGTTCTTTAATTATAGGTTTTTTATTTTAGAACTTGTACGATGCTTTGTGCGATATAAAAATGAACAACCAAATTAATAGTTTCACTAGCATTACATACGTCCTGCTGTTTTATATTAACAAATGCGCGAGACAATCCAATCAACGCGATAAACTATAGTTATTTTGTTGAACATAAATAAGGATAGGACTTTAATATTACGTTAATACAACGACAATTTACATAATAAACTTGCAACTTTCAAGCTATATGACACGGTCTGTAAAGCTAAGTCAAACGGGTGCCACTTGTGCGCCGCGCGGCTTGTCGCATGCCACATCTACAACATACATTTCTTTACCCCCATACTAAATTCCTCACAAGATTCCTACACAAGTTATGTCGTCGATATAAAAGTGTGTTTATTTTCTTAATTCTTCAAATGTTTACAATTGTATAGCCATTTTTTATCACGAGGTCACGATTCTGTGCAACAATCGAAACACGAAGTATGATGGAGACAGACGCACGTCAATATCAACGACAGAAATTATTACGACGCAATCTTACGCTGTTTTCACGGAATAGAGGTTGGAAGGGTCCTTGTACCAGTACCAGTTAACACATTTACTTTAGCACTTCAAGCATTGCACACAGCTCTATATCAGAACGTGCCTTTATTGGTTCTCAATCCAACCGCAAGATGTCACCAGTCGCTTACATCAAACTAAGTAACAGTTCCTGCAGTATTTATGTTAAGTATGTTACACCCGACGTTTCCTACATCAATCTTGTACTCAGTGGCGTGCCTACAACGTCAGGGGCCCGCGGCAAATTCATCAGGGCCCTTCCTTACTATAAAGAAGTGCATCATCTTCCTTTCCGTGCTCAAGGCCAAGCCAGTTCGGGGCCCCGTAGAGCTGGGGGCCCGTGGCATTTTAGCCGTCACCCTATAGTTACGTCACTGCTTGTATCGCTCTTTTCCTCTATGGCAGCATCAGCGGCACAACACACAAGCCCCACCCAACTGTATACCAAACAAATACTCACCAAGTCACAGTATATGCCCGCAGCGCGCCGTCCCCAAGGCTTCGAAATGCTACGCTTCAATTACATTACATATATATAAATGTATATCGTGAACAATAAATCATAGACACACACACACACACATCCACTCACACATAAACTACCCTCCCTAACTCGTAGTTTAAATGCTTCCTCGTACTACTAAATAATAAATAAAGAAGTGCGCGTGAGACCGTTCAGGTGGTCTGTTTGCCCCTTATTGATAAATATAAAATTATAAACGGCCGTTGGCGGCTAGTGTGGGGGGGCAGGGGCGTGTCGGGAGGGGCGTGGGGTGGAGGGGGGTTTAGTTCCAGATGCGCAGGAACGAGTCCCAGGAGCCGGTGGCGACGGCCATGCCGTTCTCGGTGACGCCGAGGCAGGAGACGCGGTTGTCGTGGCCGGCCAGGATGCCTAAAAAATAAAAAATATAGTTTATTCAAAAGAAGATATGTTTACAAAAAAGAGCTTACTGATGGTTCCACACTAGGCTAGGCCTGTCACGTGGCAACCGGATTCGGGGTACATTCATACAATTAATTTACTTACATAAACGAAAACAAAGACAACTAACGCAATAATAACGCAATTTTTTTTTGCTGTGCTCGTATTGTCATCCAGCTGCATTATGCGTACCAAGTTTTTAAATCGACTCGACTACTAGAGAAGGTAAAATGTTACTTGCAAGATCTAACCTAAAATAGTAGAATAATGAACATTGGTTATCATTTATTTATTTATTGGTTTTATGTGGTGTTCAACAAAGAGTTATTGTATTGTATCAAATATTATAGAAGGGGAGCTAGCTCAAAAGCTGCCAGGCGCTCGAATCCTACTAATATTATAAATGCGAAAGTTTGTGAGGATGGATGGATGTGACGATGTGAGTGTGTATGTTTGTTCCTTCTTCACGCTGAAACGACTGGACGGATTTGGATAAAATTTGAAACGGAGATAGCTGGTGCCCTAGATTAACATATAGGTTAATTTTTCATCCCGGAAAATTGCATAGTTCCTGCGGGATAGCGATAAACATGTCAAAGATAGTAGCAGCCTAATTTAAGTCTGATTCTACACGGACAAAGGGCGGGCAGAAGCTAGTCAATTAATAATGATAGTATGGCATACTAACTAGAGGGATTTCGTTGCTCCATAAATTGTATACCTATTTCCGTAGCTAGCTCTTAGACTATTACAGGAGCCGTGGTATTAACCGTGAATCATTAAAAACTCTTATTACAGGAGCTTCGTTATGAACTCATGAATTCGGATAGATTGACAATAGTACTTTGTTCTTTGTTTCTGTATTGTTTTGTACTGATTTGTGGTGTTCAATAAAGAAAGAGAATTTGTATTGTATTGTACACTCTAGTCGAGTCAGAGGTGGTTGCGCAGGAAAACATTTGTCATTTGTCAGTATATACTTAAAAATGGATGTGTAGACACTAAATAGAGAGTGACCTCGGGAACGGGTGAGGGTATATGTATATGAGTGTGTGCGTTTATTTGGGAGTATGTGTGCAGCGTACTCACCGGCGCGCTCGCTCTTCATAGAGTCCCACACGTTGCAGTTGAAGTCATCGTAGCCGGCTAGCAGCAGGCGGCCCGACTTGGAGAACGCGACGGATGTGATGCCGCATATGATGTTGTCGTGCGAGTACATCGCCAGCTCCTGGTCGGCGCGGATGTCAAACATGCGACACGTGGCGTCGTCCGAGCCCGTCGCGAACGCGAAGCCCGACGGGAAGAACTGGGGAACGCATTTATACCCATACAATATAAATAAAACAAATAAATAAATATCTGGGGCCAATTGACTCTAGACAACGGATAAACATACTAACTCGACTCGAGAAGCATAAGGTCTGATGTGAAAATCAGACCAAATTGACTTATTTAAATTACGGTTATAATGCGCTCTTTCTCTGTCTGCCACACTGACACTTGTATTTCTATCTCTTTCCGTTGAGGAGATATTTAAATGCATAAGGTCTGATCTGACGACTTTTAGAAATTATTGAGACGCATCAGGACTAATTTTGACTTACACCTTTATGCATGGACATCTCCAAGTTTTTTGTTTAGCGTATTTCAACTTCAAGGTTTATGCTTCAAAATTTGTTTTCCTTCATGACTGGCGTTATGTCACTAAAAGCCTTCTGCCTTGCAAAGGTTGATACAGTATAGGAACGTATCACTAGATACGACGTAATGCTTCAAATATTTTTAGCTATTTAAATTTATACAGTAATTCATATATTAGTTTGAGACCTTATGCCTGTAATAACGTTAACTTTTGAGAGTTTAATTATTAAACATCGAAGACTCGAGAACAAACATTCGTATTTTTCATACAAATATCTGCCACGACCGGGGATCGAACCCAGGACCTCAAGCTTCATAGTCAGGTTCATAACGAACTGTTTAGTATAATGAAGAAAGCGAGTAGTTTCTTGAATCACATTTTATTACACATAACTTTGAGAGTAACAGAACCAATAACAGATATTGGCATGATTTACGCTCAACTCAATTCTCAATATCTGTAAACTAAATAGGCCAATAACTTGATAATAGGGATGATACTGATGATATAAAATCTAGATAACACTGTATGTAGACCTCATATTATGTGTCATCGGCACCAAAGTTTCGCTCCCCGGTGATAAACGAATTCTGCGCCTACGGAGCCTTGACTCTTGAGCATTTACATCTACAGCCCTATTCATAAAAAATCCTTAATTGAGGTTTGATCGGTGTATTAGTTAACAGACTGATTAAGCTTATTGGACGGTTGTTAAGTATGATTCATAAACCATAAACGCTTACTAGCAATCTGTTAGTTGTTGAGCTGCTGATGGATGAATTAGACGCGTTATGTTGGCCACCTTGACAAATCATAAACCAAAAATGGCCTTGTAGTGAATAAAAAAAAGAAATTGACAGCAGTGGCAGCGAATTGGCGGGAAACCGAAAACATGGCTGCGGCGAAGCACGACAGACGAGGCAGTGTGGATCTAGTTTCCTTAACCTTTCCCGGAGGGGATAAACTTAAAACAAAAAAAAAACTGTCTTGTAAGGTTATGCAAAATCAGCTGTTCACATCTGTGGCGGCCATTTTGTGAGTTAGCAGAAAGATAAAGGAGGGTCTACGGTCCGCTGACTTTTGGACTACTTAACAGAGCCTTGATGGACTGATTAGCGCTAACAGACGTTTATGGATCATGTTTTTTTACAGCGGTCCTATAGCGAGCCTATAACGAGCCTCTTAACTTTTTATGAATAAGGCTGTTAGTAAATAGAAGCAGTATCGTGGGGTGTGGACTGACCGTGACCGCGTTGATGTCGCTCTCGTGTCCCGGGAAGGTCTGCTTGCACTGGCAGTCGCGTATATCCCACAGCTTGGCGGAGGCGTCGCACGCGCCGCTCACGAACGTGCGCTGGTCCGGCGCCAGCGAGAGCGACATCACGTCGCCCGTGTGCCCGGTGAACTGCCCGCACTGCTGGCCGGTCTCGATGTCCCAGAGGGCGCTACCAATGGACATGTTTTTAATTAAAAAAATGCTTTTTTACTTGTGTTGTATTGTCGTTTTGTCATCTAGAACTAAAGTCACTGTCAATTGAAATTGCGAATAATGTAAATAAACTATTTAATAAAATATCCATATTCTAGCACTTGTTTATTTTTTTAAATAGTTCAGGATAATGTTGTGGTGAGTATTGATTAAACACACGGATTTAGCAGTATTTGATAAGGGAAAATGGAAATTAAGGATCGCTACTCGCTAATCCTGCCGCTAAGCAGCAGTGCTTGCACTGCTGTGTTCCGGTGTGGAGAGTAAGACAGCCGGGGAAATTACGGGCAAGAGGCATTTCATCTAAGTCCTCTAGGTTGGCAACGCATCTGCGATCCCTCCGGGGTTGCGGGTGTCTATGGGCAGTGGTGATCGCTTACCATCAGGTGACCCACTTTCTTGTTTGCCTTCCTATTCACATGAAAAAAAAAGACCAGGTTTGTTGACATTGTTTGCAATTTCAATTTACTGACAGTTTACGAGTAGGTTAGTTTGAAATAGCATCAAACTCTGTGACGCGGAAAAGGAGCTCCGCCAAGCGGACCTCGTCAAATCTTCCATTTTTAAATCTTTTAACATTTAATCAAAAATGGCATGTAAGGAGGGTACGTCAGCTGCAATCCCTCCGCTGTTGAAAAACAGTGTGGCATCAGTCTGTGCATCAAAGCTCTTACCAGGTCATGTCTCCAGAGCTGGTGAGGATCTGGTTGTCGTCGAGGAAGCGGCAGCAGGACAGGTAGCCGGAGTGGCCGGGCAGCTCGCGCGACACGCGCACGTTGCCTTCGCGCGTTTTCAGGCTGGAAATGAAAACAATGGTTTTTTTATTTCACTTTTCTTAACACAAACCACCTTAAATTTGTAAAAAAAAGTATAAAACGCGTAATATACTAGAAAATTAGTTGCGCAATGATCGTGCGCTGTCGTGGCCCAGCCTTAACAGGAACAGACGCTTCTTTTCCTGTACTAACGCCATATAAGGCACAAGTGCCGCGCATGACGGATACCTCTATTTGCGGATAATAAAGTTATTCGTAATCAAAAGCGAACCGTTATGCCCGGTTCACATTATTCCAGTAAAATTGTTCCAGTAGCATTACATTGCGGGGCTAACGTCACGGCTAACGTGTCACACTGATCCACCGCACGCCGCAATGTAATGCTACTGGAACAATTTTACTGGAATAACGTGAACCAGGCATTAGGCTAGCCGTTCATATGTTCGAAGGGCTTAAGAGGGTGCATCCGTGCTGAGCTCGCAACGTCGCATTTTTGGTGATTTTTTGCGATTATTTCATAGAAATTGAATGAAAGTTTCGAATATCCGTCTGTAGTGCACTCCGTTTTTAGTGTATTAATGTGTCTAATGCAGTAATTCATTGTGATGGACTTTTATTTTCTTATTAAACGAGATATAGTATTTTATCGCTTTAATACGAAAATAAAAGTCGATCACCATTAATCATTGCATTGGACACATTAATACACTAAAAACGAAGGGCACTACAGACGGATATTTGATACTTTCATTCAATTTCTATGAAATAATCGCAAAAAATCACCAAAAATGCGACGTTGCGAGCTCAGCACGGATGCACCCTCTTAAACGGTACGCTAAGATAATCAAAATCAGACCTTCTCCATCACTCTATTAGTGACTAACCCCCGTATTCATAAACGCTCTATAAGCTTCTGCTAGGTTCTCTATTGATTTGCCGAAAATTTTATTGCCGAATTTCACTTCCCAACAAACGTTTGGCCGAATTTCATTGCCAACTCAACGTTTGTTTTTTTTTTACATGGACACTTATTAAAATGAAATTTTTTATATAGCCAAATGGTACTACATAACCATTAATAAAAAATAAGACCTTCTAAGGTAAAATAAAGACTGTTTATAAATTAAAACAAACATGTTCGCGGCTAAGGGGTGGCCCAGGGGCCACCCTGCCGTACCTAAACCTAAATAAATCCAAATTAATCATAAGAGTTTTTCGGCCTAGTGTAACATTTGCCATGTGAAAGATATTCCAAGTTTAAAATCAAAATGATATCAAATTGTTAGTTGTCAAAGTGAACATTCGGTGAAATGTTGGTTGCCAAATGAAATTCGATCAAATAAAATTCGGCGAAAAGGCAGAACACCCTTCTGCTAACTTAGTAATCGTTTGTCCTTATCTGTGAAAGGTAAATATCAAAGTGACAGATAAGGACACGATTGCTAAGTTAGCAGAAGCCTACAGAGCCTTTATGAATAAGGGGGTGCGCCTGTTAGTGGAACGGCAGGTAATAAACTTCGAATTTTGGAGTAGCACTCAAGCTTGCCATGTAACTTCGATAGCGCGATGTAGATATATAATGGGTAATGCTACTGGCGCTTGCTCGTGTAGTCTCATTTTTGATATTTTTTAACTATTTCATCGTAAATAAAGGAACTGGAGATAAAATATCAGCAAAATTTTGTACACAGCCTTAGGTTTATTTGATAACATACACACCTTATTCTTTACAAAAAAATTTACATTGAGGTTAGAATTTTGTTTACCAAAAATAAGACAGTTAAGATTGAAAAGACCTTATAGTACAGTACATATAAGCACAAGCAGTAGGGAATCTACGAACAAATCGGTCGAAACGAACGCACACAATGCACACATAGACACGCGCTTTTACACGGCCCCTAAGCGGATCTCGCGGTGCCGTCAGTCGCGAGTGGCGCATTGAGACGAGCGGCCGTGTTCGTTTTAAACATGCCAAGAGCGTATTGCGCAGTGTACGGCTGCTTGAACTCGGCTTCTTCAAAACCGGTGCTTTCGTTTTTTAAACTCCCTGCTGATGTTGAAAGGTAAGAATGATACTATATTATTATGAAAAAAAATGTATATATTATTTTTATAACGAGAAATGTCAGATGTCACTTCTCCGACAAATGCTTTTTCTGTTAAATAAAACGTTTGGCTGTTTAGATGATAAGTAAGTAGTTGCCGTATATTATAGACCGTGTTTTTGGTGAAAATTTTCATTGTTATCATCTTGCATCTATATATATGTACTAATATATTATAGAAAACTACACTTGAAGGATAACTTGTCAAATACCTGTAGGTAGGGCAAACCTTGGTTAAAAAAACTATTCAATTTAACAAAAATTAAATCGACAACCCTAACGCTTTATTGGAGCGTAGGTACTTATTTCAAAAAGTAGGCATATCTTCCCTACTGCTTTAGCTTATGTATATATATACTGTGCTTATAGTCCGAGACATGTCAAGCATCACTCGACTTTTATACTCGACTTATTCATTTGTGTAACTATGATTAAGTCATGTGTTACCTGTAGATGGAGCAGATGTTGTCAAGGCCGCCGCACGCCACGTAGGAGCCGGAGGGTGCGTACGCGCAGGTCATGACCCACGACGAGCGCAGCGGTATAGCGTGCACCTTGTTGGTCGTGTGGCTGTCCCACACGATCAGCTTTCCGTCCTGGGACGCCGACACTAAGTTCCTGGGGACAAAGGGACGGGTCAACTCACTTCTGGGGCCCGATTTTTGAAAGTATGCATAATACAATACATGAATCACGTCTTTATCCTGTACGGGGTAGACAGAGCCTAAGGTAACAATCATCATCATCTCCCTTAGTCGAATAAATAAATAAATAAATAAATATCTTGGGACAATTGACACCAATTGACCTAGTCCCAAACTAAGCAAAGCTTGTGATATGGGCACTAGACAACGGATAAACATACTTATATAGATAAATACATACTTAAATACATATTAAACATCCAAGACTCGAGAACAAACATTCGTATTTTTCATACAAATATCTGCCCCGACCGGGGATCGAACCCGGGACCTCAGGCTTCATAGTCAGGTTCTCTAACCACTAGGCCATCCGGTCGTCAAATGGCTCCCTATTGTGTTTTCATCCGATTTTATCAATTAGCAAGGTTTTTACTACTCAAAAAACCAGTAAGAAACCGTTTTTTTTTTAAGTTTGTGGTTTATTTCCAATTGTCATTAAACTAATTCCACGCAAGTCACCAACTGCCATTTCAAAACTAAACTTTATCCATTGTTATTCGCTCAAGGAAACTATCGTTTCATTTCAAACCACTCACCAGTTGAACTCTAAAGCCTCATTACATCATAATTTATAATTTATGGCCGTCGCGTGCAAGCCCTTATTTCATTAAGTAATTAGGCAACGGGTTTCCCCACAATATACGAAGTCATACAATCAAGCCAATGATACTTAGTCACGTATAGTTTTGAAATAAACTAAAGTTTCTCGAGTGCCGGGCGGGATTTGAACCAGCCCGGCTAGCACAGGAGCGCGCGAGAGTCGCGTCGTGCACGAGATAGACTATCCGTCTCTTTCTAGAACGAACAGTAAGAAAAGAACGGGCAATCATCTCGCACGCGAGCACGCGACGCGACTAGCTCGTGCTAGACGTACAGCGCTTATTTTATTTATTCACTAGCGACCCGCCCCAGCTTCACACAGTATATTATGCATGTATTATACATATAAATACTGTGCCTGAATGTGACCTGTTTGCGTGGAAATGGGTAGCTGTGTGCCGGGAATGTTTGAGGTTCTGTGAGACGATGGACAATAGGCAGACTACTGTATATGTATAAAGTGAGTCATTTATAAGTTTAGGTAATTATATTTGATATGTTTTTGTTTGTTTTTATTTTTTATGTTGTTTTTCTCTCATATTTTTCTTGTATTTGTTAATTAATTGTGTTGTTGTTAATTAAGGAATCTGGTTTCAAGGCGTATTGGTTCGCTGTAATGCCGTGTAAACTAATTGAATAATAAATAAATAAATAAACCTTCCTCTTGATTCACTCTATCTATTAAAAAAACCGCATCAAAATCCGTTGCGTAGTTTTAAAGATTTAAGCATACATAGGGACATAGGGACAGAGAAAGCGACTTTGTTTTATATTAATGTATGTATAATTCTTTATCGCTACATAGTATAAAACAAAGTCGCTTTCCGCTGTCTGTCTCTATGTATGCTTTGATCTTTAAAACTACGCAACGGATTTTGATGCGGTTTTTTTTAATATATAAGTATTTACGTGTATAATTCTACGCAGACGAAGCCGCGGGCAGAAGCTAGTTGTGCATAAAACACATTTCAAGTAATGTTTATTTTTACATGGTGGTACATGACACCCTCTCAGGGTATAAGGTCTTATCATTCTTAAGTCCTATTTGGTAAACAAAATTTTAACAATTTCATCGTAAATAAAGGAACTGGAGATACAAATATCAGCAAAGATATGTACACAATATTGCCTCAGATTTATTTGATAACATAATACACCTTATTCTTTACAAAAATTTGCACATTGAGGTTAGACTTTTATTTACCAAATACCCAGGACAGTTAAGAATGAAAAGATCTTACAATACCTTTACTAGTGTCAGTTATCTATGAGTCAGACCCTATTTATTACTACGAAACAGTTAGCGGTCTTATGTTGTGTTGGTAGCGCGTAGGGATGCAAGGTTGTTGTAATATCGATAAAAATATCGATAATTATATCGAGGTAATGAAATTATCGATATTCGACAATATCGATGACTTTGGTCGATAATATCGATAATATCGAATTTATTTAAATTTATATAAAACATGCAGTTCACTGAATAAGTGCTTTATTATTTTACATATATTTATACAATGTCCAGATAAAATCATTATAGCTGCCAGTACTTGGCGTCAATGAAGCCTATTGCGTGCTTGGGTAACAGTGGCCCCTGCCTCTGAAAAAGTTTCTCGGATGGCACTGATGTGGCCACAACTAAAGCCATATAAGGTCGTGAATTATCGATATTTTCTTAGGATATGATATCGATATTATCGTATCGTTATAGCGCAAATATCGATAAAAATATCGATATTTTATCTTCGATATTATCGGTTTTCCGATATATCGTTGCAACACTAGTAGCGCGTTGACACATTTTAGGACACATCTATATACATACAAAAATTCGGCCTCGCCGTCACAGCATATGTCTTAGGGAAACAGTGCTGTCCTTAATGGGATGAAGTAGGCAACGAGGAAAAACCTTGGAAGTTTGTTCCAACTTCCAACTGGCTACGCTGTTTGTGACAGTTACTTTTGGAGTACTTTGTTTATGTGTACTATAAAGGAAAATGGGGGTCACTGGGGTTTTTATAAGTATTTTTTTTACCTGAATGCATTAAATACAATCAAAAGTAACTAGAAATGGTGTTAAGGCGCTGTTTGACCTTGAGCAGCGCCACTCTTCACACATACGGTTCGCGTGCCTGTTAGTGAAAGAGAAGAAACTATTTCAGCAGCTTGGCGCGCGTCTAAAATCTTGCAAATAAGACACAAATAATAAGAAATAAAAAGTATGTATTATTTGAGAAATATGATTCGTTAGCCGTTTAGGTATGAATATCTTGACTTCATGTTTTTAATTGCAGACCCATACGTCGAAAAAATATAGACATAGAACCGTTTAATGATGATTTTAAAACCAATCTTTGCAATCATGTTCTATCGAGTCGATTTTGTTCAATTATGTATCGAGTCCGTCCAGCGTGTTTGAAATATGATGAAAATTAACATATATTTTATTGTGTCTAGTTTTTCTCTTAACCCGCGACACAAAAAGAGGAAACTTACAAGTTTGAAATCAATGTCTGTGTTTGTGTCTGTCTGTCTGTGGCATCGCAGCTCCCAAACGGATGGACCAATTTCGATGCGGTATTTTTCATTCGCAAGCTAGTTTCCTTACTTTCCTTGCGGTGGTTTTTAGCCATGTTTGGTAAAAATCGGTCTAGCAGTTTGAAAAGTATCAGCACTTTTCCAAAATGATGTAAGTAAGGCATTTTAAGCATAAAACTGAATTATTTTTTTATTTACATACAAATACGATTAAGGCGTGGTGGTTTTTTTTTATTATTTCAATGTCCTCAAATGCTGGAGAGGGTCTACAACTCTACACTCAAGTTTCTGTTCCGCTTCGGATTAATGTTGTATGGTGTTGTAGTTGTTGTTGTATTGTAATGTTGTATTGTCTATACAAAGTACAAGCCGTGCTATTAGGTTTGGCAACGTCGCATTTTTCGCTTGTGAACCAATGAGAAAAATGCGTCGTTGCCAAACCGATAGCACAGCTTGTAGAAGACAATACAACAACAACATTAATCCAACAACTGCAATACCTGAATAATAGAATTGCATCATACCTGGAGTCGCTGCCCCAATGCATGGCGTAGATCTTGGCGAGGTGTCCGCGCAGCGTGCGCCGCGTGCGCATCTGGATGCGGCCGATCGGCTCCAGGTTGGCCGTGGCTTGCGACAGTGACGTGTCGCATGCGGCCTTCCTCGCGTCCTGCAACACCCCATGCAATACCTTATACAGAGCTGCCCGGCTAGCAAGCGCGCGAGGACTACCCGTATCTTTCTAGAACGAACAGTAAAAAGACGGGTAATATATCTCGCGCGTGTATCCAACGTAGATACTATAGTCGGGCAGCTAAACTAAATCACTGCAGCCATATCAAGGGCGTCGCCAGCCGATGGCGCAGGGGGGGGGGGGGGCAAGTTGACTTTACCTACTACAATTCGTACTTTTCTCATTCTCTATGAATTATATTTGGCAACTTTTTAGAATCTCTAGGGGGGGCAGCTGCCCCTCCCTGCCCCCCCTTGGCGACGCCCTTGAGCCAGATGACACTTCCAAATGTAATTTTACGAAATAATGATACCACATTTATTTCACTAGTGCTCGACTAAGGCCACGTAATGAATTATTTGATTATTGAACGAACGAAATATTTTATGAATGTCACATTCGTAGTTTAGTCAGTACTATTATATATTCTGTGGTTTAGTAAGTACCTATATTTCAAATTAAGCGCGATACTTTTGAGGGGTTCAAGGTTCATATTAACACAGTAGATAAAATGTGCGATGACTTTGTAATACACGTAAATAGTGACAGCAGCAGTGAAACTCATTCGAAATAATTTAAGTTTTTAAGTAAAAGTACAAAGGTAGAAAAAATATTAATGTGATAATATAATTGTTGTTTTATTTATGGCAAAATTGGGAATGAGTTGAAAACTGGTAACTGATTTGACATGCTTCCGCACATTTCCAAATCGCGCACTTCCACTAGGTACTACTAACTAAAAAAACAGTACAAAAACCTTATTGAACAAATCATTTTATTAAAATACGCTTTGAAAAATTCTCTATTTCAACATAAATGAAGCAAATTAATTTCATTACACCGTTCATTCTTTCATTCACTCACTAAGTCACATCACTATTTAATATTTGCCAAAAAATGACAACACTGAAAATGTCATCTGGCTGCAGTGATTTATCTGTCAGACTATAACCCCCTTATTCATAAACGCTATATAGGCTTCTGCAAGTATTATCGACCAACCGTCTTTTTCTTATTGTTCGTTCTGGAATGAGATGAGACGGGTCGGGTATCTCGCGCGCGACGCGACTCTCGCGCGCTCTCGTGCTAGCCGGGCTGTGCGGCGCCGGGGCGAATCGCTAGTTATAGTAGTTATAGAATAAGGCAGCAATACAATATCAGTGACGCCGCTTCCAATAAGGTGATATCAGACGGTTCATTTCTTGTTCATTTTCTTATTTCACTTTGCATTGTTTCAAAACATAAGGGGCTTTTTTTTAATTGGATGCGAATACTAGCTATTTTTTTCTATTCGGCTTTTAAAAACTCGGTACCTATATGAAATTTTATTTCGCTATAATAACGATAACCTATGCCGACTTGATGTCAAACTCAATAGGGTATGCATTAAAAAAATACTTTGATATTTTTGAGACAGCCTAGCTTCCATGTTTGGGTTCGCACACTGTCAAATTTTGTATAATATTTCATATTCCCTTGTAAAAACAACTTTATCGAATATACGAATTGAAGCATGTTTTATTATGGTACCGGATTACATAACACAACTTTGTCGGAGGAATCTGAAATGAGTTTCTCGTCTTTTATTCACTTCCGGATCGTATTATCTGATTAGAAAAATAAAAACAACGCTAAGCAATAACATGCCTTTCGGGGTAGTGAATATTTACCCTTTTACCGTTACGAGTAGAGGTTAATTTTGTATAGAACAGGATGTCAGGGTGAAGGACACTTTAGTGGCAATATTTTAGTGACGTCACGGATTAAACGTAGGTACATCCGGGGACTGTTTACTTTTATAAGCGTGCACGATTTTCCTGGTAATGTTAACTTTATTTTCTATCGGACAAGGTCGTTTTTGCATCATACTTTTATTGGAAAAATCTTGTTAGGGTTATCGTTACTTGACACTAGTTTCAACGTGATACGGTCAGTGAGCTAGAACGACGTTCAGGTTAGTCTTGCTGTCTCACTCACTCTTGGGTTTAATAATTGAATCGACCGATGACACTCGAAACTCGAATCGTTCGAAGAGCAATAAAATTACGCGTTCCCGGCGCGAATCATCTTTAAAATTACGCTGTAACATTTCTAAGCACGTTAAAGTAGCTAGGGAGGTATGGGGACTCGCATACATTTCTTTAAAACATAAATCCTCCAGTGATATGCTAACACTGTTTTTTGCTGCGTAGCAATACCTCTAAAATCATTTCAGAAATTATGCGACTCACAACTCAAATACATTCATACTCTTCACACAAGTCTGTCCCTAACGGGATATCAACCGGGAACCTTAACGCATTCACTGAAAACGCATACCTATGTGCGTTTTCGAAACTTTCACCAAGTGCCGCTGTCATGCATTTGAACGCACATGTGGGTCTGTGGCATCTGAAGAAGTCTCAGGTTTGGCAGCTGGCAGAGAATGCGCTAATAGGCGGGGTAACCAGTAACCACTAAGCAAACCTTAGATTTAGACGAAGACTATTTACAGCCGCCCAAATTAAGGCGCCTAAAAAAGGCACCGTCAAATCTTCAGACCGCTTAGACAACGACTATTTTCAGCCGCCTAAATCTCGCTGCCAGTGACCAGCAAACCACGGTGCCTTTTCAGTACTAGTCATTAGCACGCCGCCACAACCGAGAGAGAGTCAGCGGCAGACGCAGTCGAAAGTCACTGGCGCCGAAAAATAGACTCCTGTTCTATTCCGTGCCAGCGCTGGCATGCCGCGAAATGATGGCGCCGAAAGTGTTTATATACGGTGCCTTGTATGTACCATCAGCCAAATATGTGGTCTGGTCTACCACCCTAAGGTTAAAAATCCTTTGCACGTCACAATATAATAATGTCGATAAGACAGGCTGTCAACTTGAAAGTTCGACTTTAGCGACTATTTTGTTTGATAGGAAGTTGGACGAAAAGTGGTAGACCACTTCTTTGGTCGACCGTACCGCGGCGCGGTGTTGTAAGTACGAGTATTGTTATATTTACTGGCACTCCACTTGGCACTAATAAAGTGACTTACCCTAATAGCATTTTTCAGCGTCTCCGCCTCCTGGCGTAAACTGTCAAGCTCGTTCATGGCTGTGTCTTCGTTGGTGGCGGATTACTCGCGACCTGCTCCCGACGCCTTGCCCGCTACGCACCGACCTGCGCACAAGCATACATCATTACAAAAATGACAAGTAAGTATCAAGAGCCGTGACAGCCATGTGGTGCTCTCATGAGATCAGAGTTTTCGGGAACAGCAAGACAATGGTTTTTTTTATATACAAGCTTTTGCCCGCGACTTCTTCTGCGTAGAATTAGTATTTTGGGTAGCTTATCCTTAGTGGAAGGCAAACATTCAATTAGTACACAAATTAAGGGTATTGCATCTTCGTAGTAAATTTCACTCCCCTATTCACATCTTTGACAATTTCTGCAATCAAAAACTATTTTATTCCCTTCCCCGGGACCATAACAATATCCATCCCAAATTTCGTTTCATGTCGGTCAAGATGTTGAGGATGGAAGGATAGACGGTTCCGCGAAGTGCGGTAGTGGAATTTAGCCGCAGGCAATTTAAATATAATCTTTTTAGTTTCTTGAGCAAAAAAATAGTCGATAGCGAATCCCTTCTCGCCCTTGGTGGGACTAGTCACCTAGTCAGATGAGATAACTCTGAAATAAATGAGATAGAAACAAAAATATTCTTCACGTTCCCGTGAGAAAATCCACTCTAGATGCAAAAATTTTCAACGCATTAGTCGTCAGGTGCCGTAAACGCGCAAGTGCGTTAAAAGAATGACAGCGGCACTACTGGGCGGAACCCACGAAAACGCATATGTGCGTTCCTGGCACTGAAAGCTTTATAGCTGGGGCAATAAGCGATAAAACCTTGCACTTTTGTCTCGGAAGACGCCACTTGGCTCGATTGTTCCTTAGGTCATTCTGAGTAGATTTAGCCCTGGAGGCCTAAAGTTACCCCCTGCTGGTAGCCAGGGGAGGGGGGGGAAGTTTGCATCTCCCGCGTTGCAGTTGGACCTCGTTTACTGTCCACTTATAGCTATTAGGGCAAGTTTGGTATCATTTTCGTATAATTTAAGGATGGGGAATCCTTTTCTGGAACAAAATTTTTACCTTACCATAGAAAAAAAACAATAAATTGAAAAAAGAAAAAAAAAACTAAAAAAAATATTTCGAAATTGTTTTCTTACAGGCATACTACGGCGATTTTTGGTAATTAAAAAATATGACGTTATAGTCTATTTAATCTTGAATCTTAAAAGTATTACTTGAATAACAATTTCTGAAGAAAAAGTATGTCAAAAAAAATAAAAACGGGTGTTTGGCAATCCTAGTTTCACCTGCTTGGAGCCCGGTTACTGTCCACTTATAGCTACTAGGGCAAAATTTGGTATCATTCTCGTGTAATATTAGGATGGGGAATCCATTTCTGGAACAAACTTTTTACCTTACCATAGAAAAAAAACAAGAAATTGGTAAAAAAAAATAAAATCACAAAAAACAATTTTAGAAATGGTTCTCTTACACGCATATTACACCGATTTTTAGTAATTAAAAATTATGATGATATAGCCTATTTAATCTTGAATCTAAAAAGTATTACTTAAATGACCATTTCTGAAGAAAAAGTATGTCAAAAAAAAACGGTCGTTTGGCATACCTGGTTTCACCTGTTTGGAGCCCGATTACTTTCCACTTATACTTAGCTACTAGAGCAAGTTGGTATCGTTTTCGTGTAATTTTAGGATGGGGAATCCATTTCTGGAGCAAACTTTTCACTTTACCATAGAAACACAATCAAGAATTTGTCAAAAAAAAATCACAAATACCATTTTCGGAATTGGTCTCTTTCAGGCATACTACAGTGATTTTTGGAAATTAAAAATATGATGTTATAGCCTATTTAATTGTGAATCTTAAAATACAGAAGTATCGAAAGCTTGCCACCACCTCAAGACGTTCCAAAGCAACATTTTCTTCGAGCTGTATACCAAAGAGGACATGTATGAGATCAAATCTTACAGTCCCATCAGACCTGCCATACCCTTCTAAATGTGCATGGTACACAGAAAATCAAATGTGAAAACCGGTGTGGACCACGATACCGTCTTCGAGAAAGATATCAATCGTCGAATCCAACTTGAATGGGCAGCGTTTAGGAAACTCCGCATCCGCAATGTCTTTTGATAAATTCCTTAGTTCCTTAAGACGAAAGTCACTAACCAATGTGTGTTGCCAGTGATTACTTATAGATCCGAGATATGGTGCTTCCGGTGCTTCACTATAGGCCTTATAAATAGGCTCAGAGTTTTTCAGCGAGCTATGGAGTGCTATGCTTGGGCTTTCTCTACAGGATTGAATCAAAAATGAGGAGATACGTAGAAGAACAGCGGTCACCGACATAGCCAAGCGAATTATCTCGTTGAAGTGGCAATGGGCAAGCCATATAGCACGGAGAATAGATGGTCATTGGGGCCGAGAGGTTCTCGATTGGAGACCGCAGATCGACAAGCGCAGCTTACGACGACCACCAACGAGATGAACGGATGACCTGGTTAAAGTCGCGGTTTCACGGTGGATGCAAGCCGCTACCAACCGAGGCAACTGGAGGTCATTGGGGGTGGCTTGTCCAATAGTGGATGTCCTACGGCTGATATGATGATAAAATGCAAATTAACATGTGCAAATAGAAGGCGCAACTGTATCAAAAGACAGTTAAAATGTACAGATCGTAAGAGTTCAGTGCAATAAGAACAATTTTAATGCAGCTTTCAAATTTTTAGTTTTAGTGCCCCCCCGTACTTTTTTTCCTGACTATCGTGGGAGTCTAAGTACTTCATGTTTTTAGAAAAAACTTGGTCGGTAAGAACTTGAGCACCCCATATTAAAGCACGAACAAACAGGTGAAATCAGGTATGCCAAATAAAAGTTTTATTTTTTTTGGCAAACTTATAAATTAGAAGTGGTCACTTAAGTAATACTTTTTAGATTCAAGATTAAATAGGCTATATCATCATAATTTTTAATTACTAAAAATCGGTGTAATATGCGTGTAAGGGAACAATTTCTAAATATTGTTTTTTGTTATTTTATTTTTTTTACCAATTTCTTGTTTTTTTTCTATGGTAAGGTAAAAAATTTGTTCCAGAAATGGATTCCCCATCCTTATATTACACGAAAATGATACCAAATTTGCCCTAGTAGCTATAAGTGGACAGTAACCGGGCTCCAAGCAGGTGAAACTAGGATTGCCAAACACCCGTTTTTATTTTTTTTGACATACTTCTTCTTCAGAAATTGTTATTTAAGTAATATTTTTTAGATTTAAGATTAAATAGGCTATATCATCATATTTTTTAATTACTGAAATTCGGTTTAATATGCATGTAAGATAACAATTTCAATTTTTTTTTTGGGATTTTGTTTTTTTGCGAATTTCTTGTTTTTTTTCTATGGTAAGGTAAAAAAATTGTACCAAAAATGGATTTCCCATCCTTAAATTACACGAAAACGATACCAAACTTGCACTAGTAGCTATTAGTGGACAGTAACTGGGCTCCAAACAGGTAAAGCCAAAGTTGCCGAATAAACGTTTTTTTTTTTTGACAAACTTTTTATTGCGAAGTGGTTATTCAAGTAATACTTTTAAGATTTAAGATTAAATAGACTATAACGTCATATTTTTTAATTACCAAAAATCGCCGTAGTATGCCTGTAAGAAAACAATTTCGAAATATTTTTTTTGAATTTTTTTTTCTTTTTTCAATTTATTGTTTTTTTTCTATGGTAAGGTAAAAATTTTGTTCCAGAAAAGGATTCCCCATCCTTAAATTATACGAAAATGATACCAAACTTGCCCTAGTAGCTATAAGTGGACAGTAAACAAGGTCCAACTGCAACGCGGGAGATGCAAACTTCCCCCCCCCCCCCCCTGGCTACCAGCAGGGGGTAACTTTAGGCCTCCAGGGCTAAATCTGCTTAGAATGACCTAAGGAACAATCGAGCCAAGTGGCGTCTTCCGAGACAAAAGTGCAAGGTTTCGGGAAAAATAGTCGCTTATTGTCCCAGCTATTAGACACATGTAACTTGATGAAACGAGTATCCTCCAAAAAGACATGTGAAGAGAAACAACGGAAATATTCACAACGACGGCCCAATGCACACGTTTCGAAATTTACGAGTTCGTAATATTTCATGTTTGTTTGGCGTCAGACGGTAAAACGCTCGAACTATCAGCAATCTATAAATCTTGTAGGTTACTTCCCATTTGCTACTCCACTTTCATTTATTTACTACAAGCATTCTCAAGATGCTAGAGGGGGAACAGTTCCAAGAAAGGGGGGGGGGGGGGGGTGCAACACATCTCAATAATTTCTAGAATATTTGTGAGTCTGTTTTCATACGTAGGCAGATTAAGCTTAGCCTGAACGCGCTTCATCAAAATCGAATGTCGGAATAAAAAGATACCTACCAGCGTCTTAAGTTTTAAAACAATTAAATAACGATTTCATCAAGATGATGATAAATTAATTATGACGGAATTGAACAAAATGTCGGAAAAAATAAAGCCGAGCGAGAGCTTTCAACAAAGATGCTGTCGCATCTACATTGCACACACACGTGAGAAGCTGGAGCTGGCTGCTAGTATATCCATAAATACAGAAATTTCTGAGTTAAGACACTGCTCAAAGAAATAGGTAATGGGCGTGTAGCAAATTGCTTACATAAAAGGGCTGGAATCTCTTTGCATGTAGCACTCCTACTTATTTTTTATTATCAAGGTCAGGTTTATTTTACGCGTGTCTCAACACACGTACGCACTTCTGTCCACACAATGTTTACAACTTGTTTCTTTTATGGAAATATTGCTGCTGCTACGCATTAGTTGTTAAGAATGACCAACCAGTACCGTTGATTGAGACCGGTTTATCTACTGCTCTTATTTAAACGGTAGATTGATTTAATATTTTGGTTTGACGCGGTCAGAGCGCAGAGTACCATTTCTGCTCAGGGAATCTTTAAAATTTAATAACTGACTAAGGACATCAAAGACCGCCAAAAGAAGCTCTCCACTCCTCTCTACCTATAAAAGACTGAATGACGAGATGGAAAGACGGAAAACGCAGTCTAAACCACCGAAGCTAGAGACTTGTTAATTTGCAGACATTCCTTATGGATCATCGAAATGCCGAAGAAACAGGAACAAAGTCACTGGTATAAGGTAGTCTAGTCATAAAAATGTATCATTAACTACACAAATACAATAAATAAAATGTTTCGCTCACGCTCTTTTAGTAAGATCTTAAGAACGATAACGAGTAAATGTTAGCTAGCTCGTTACCTTGTAGCTGGCTACAAAGCAAGCCCTTTTGGGTCACTGCTCATCGGAGCTGAAGCGACGTCACGGTCTACCGAACTGATTGGAGTTTCGGGAACACGAGCAGTGTATAATGTCTTAATGTCCCATGTTTCACAAATTCGACATTTATCAACAATTCTAAATGCAATGCATAGCCATTACGAAGCCAACCGGCGTAGACTCTTGTCGAGTTTGCAAATTTTGCAATGTAAACAACATGTAAACAGAATTACCTGTCACGTGTGGTGATCGAAACTTCTTTCGTGCTTCTGACGTTTTTTTTACTTTCAGGATACTTTGGGAGCACCGAATTGAGACAAGATGAGTGTAATTACGTTTTAGAAAACATTAAGCTCTGTTGACGATTGCATATCAATTTTGTTTTGCACATAGCACATGACGACATTCTTAAAACAATTGCATCGCTCAAGGGACTGTAATAGGTGCAAGACATTTAACTACATGGCATTACATGATACCTAGTGGGTACTGTCGATGTCGTAGCAACTAGACCGCTAACACAAGTTTTATCTTCCGCCACGACACCACGGAAGTCATAAATAGAGCATACCATGAAGTGAAGTCCTTTCAGGCAAATATATTCTTGAATAATAATTCCTAGTCCGCTGTGTGAAATTTGGAGAAAGTAAAGGGTTAGCTCAGAAGTTTTGAAGAAGCCAGTTCGTTGGTACGACTCGTTATACCTCATCTTAATCATAACATTACATTCAATAGGTATTTTGAACCGGGTGTGATTACTACTGACGTAATGACAATTACTGACGAACAATGGACTGAAGTTTTCCCGTAAATGGCGCGATTTGTCGTTGTAGAAACAGAAAATAGTCGGTGTGTCATGGTAAACGCCTTGCGCATGTTATCTGAATCTGAACGTAATGGGTGACTGAGGTTGAATAACCATTTTATTAAGCGTTGTAGCTTCCAAATCCTAGTCACTAATAGTTTCCTTTCTGTTTGACCGAGGTTTGACTATAACAAAGAATCATAGAGTTTTTGTGCTACTTTGTTTTCACAGTGGATGATTCAAACATTGGTTAGGTTATCCTAATAAACAATACACATCATGTGGTTTCTTCTACTCCTATTATTTACCGTTTGACAGAAAGGAATGGTGAATACGAATGTGATTCCAAGTGCGTTTCACAATTTGGCCTCGGGTCTTAAGCTCGCGCAAGAAAATTCCCGGCAGTTGCGCTACATTGCGGCGCTGGGTCAATAACTTCTAATACGTTCGCATCTTGTCTTGACAATGTAAATCTGGTAGGAAAATTGACACGTCTAGTCTGGCAAGTCAAACTTCGCAACCCCGGAGGGATTGCAGATGCGTTGTCAACCTAGAGGACTTAGATGAAATGCCTCTTGTGCCCGTAATTTCCCCGGCTGTCTTACTCTCCACGCCGGAACACAGCAGCAACTGAGTTTTATTTAATCATTTATAACGATTAGTGAACGAAAGGAGTTTCCTATGACGAAACTATCACATAGGAGTCACTCCTCATATCCTGTTGTTTCCGATTAAATTGGGAATCTTGAAATTCTCACGTCCGCGTGAAATTGTGGTTCTACGAGTTTTCCCCAGAAAACTGAACTCACTGTTTTCCAGAAATGCGCTAATAAATTATTGATAGTCAATAAAGTTTCGTGGATTTCGTGTTGTTTACGAAGGACTAGCGGCGATCAATATTGATGGCTTTGATATATAGTCGGTTCATGTTTGAGTTTCGGAATTGTATTATGCTAAATAACTTGAAGGACCGATTCTGGTTAACCGTGAAAACTTTTACAGAAGCATATCAGAAGCTTGACAATCTAGACATATCAAGATTGTCTCGTCTAGCGACGGACATTTAGTTTCAAGTAAAACTCTCGACCGGGACGAGTGGCGGAAAAAAGGGGAGGCCTTTGCCCAGCAGTGGGACACTCAATTAGGCTAATATAATAATAATATAAAACTCTCCCTTTTTACGAAGTAAATAAAATAAAGATACAGGGAACATTTTACAAATGCCACACCAGACACGATGTTGTCTGATTCAAAGAGATATGATTTTGTAGAGATTGTATGTCAGCATTTTTGCGGATGAAAAACTTTTGTAAGATAATTGGGAATATCGTGCAAGTGTTCTCTAGAATTGAGACTATTTGAGACAATTGAGTGCTTAGTATACATACATGTCCGGAGTACGATGGTTTTATAGAGGACTAAAGATATGAACGCATCGTAAATCATGGTGTTATATTAAATACTTATCTACGTATGCGTTTTACAAAAATTGGCAGCATTTGTTAGAAAAAAAAAAAGACATTCTCCTAAACTCTTTACCAAGGGGCATTGGCATTTATAAAGAGTATGGTTTCGTTTCTAAGCCTAAACACTTTCATTTTCATTTGAACAATACTTACAATCGCGAAGCAGACGTACCTTATGTAAAACACAATGAAAACACGCGTAAAGAGCACAATGATTGTCCGAACATTTCGTTATATCAGAGAGCCATATTTATCTAGAACAAAACGTATTGTTAGCGCATTCAGCATTTTCTAAAGGCGTCAGATTCTAAAATGGGAACGCGCTATCGACGCAGTTATTATGAATTCTCGAACAATAGCCAAAGCGGATTCAAATTTCATAAAACTTCAAGTCCTTGACAGTTGTAATTAAAATTTTATTGGAGAAATAACAATATTGTCGCTTGTTTTCAGCCTTGTTGTCCGTCGTCAAGACACTTCTGAAATACTTAGACCTAACGTCTTTTGCAACCGCCAAAAATTATGGTGTTTAGTTGTTGTTGTTATTTATTCACACGATCAAAATCATTCAACTTTCAAGTCCTTTCATCTCCAGCCTATATAAGTCCCACTGCTGGGCACAGGCCTCCTCTCAGAATGAGAGGGCTTGGGCCACGTGCGCCCCACGCGGGCCCAGTGCGGATTGGGAACTTCACACTCACCATTGAATTGCTTCGCAGTTGTGTGCAGGTTTCCTCACGATGTTTTTCCTTCACCGAAAAGCTCATGGTAAATTTCAAATGAGATATCGCACATAAATTCCGAAAAACTCAGAGGTGCGAGCCCGGGATTCGAACCCACGACCCTCTGCTTGAGAGGCCACAGATCAAACCACTAGGCTACCACGGCTTTTTTTTCCTTCAGCTTTTTTTCCTTCGGCAGTCCTTTAGAAAGGATAATTTCATACAAAAACTGTCAAAATCAAAGTCTAAAAATGTTAATTATGTGTTAATTTTAATATCTCAACGTTACACGAATATAAGGCTAACGAATTACTATTACATACTACCAAAATATGAAAATAATCAAAATTCTCTCGAAATGTTCACGAACCAATGAACCAAGATATTAACAGCAGATCCCTTCCGCAAATCTGTGGCACTACCACCGGTATAAAACTATAAACTTCATTCACTATCAATCAAGGAAGTTTAATTGCAGTCAACAAAAACAGCGTACGCAGTTTCCGCTAAGTTTCGCTTAATTATTAAAACGTTGTAGCCCTCCAGGGGATACATACAAACGGACGCAGGCAACCGCCTGCGCGGTTCATTCTATGAATTTGTATATAAGGTCCGCCCACTTCTGAAAAGGTCCTTTTAAATGTCATTCGAGTCTGTTGGGAGAAATTGTAACTAACAATAAATTAGGAAAACCAACGTATACAGCTCAGAGTTGTAGAAAGAACACGGTGAATTTTCTTATCTTACTATTTTTAGGGAAATTTTTGGAGTAAGAAAAAGAAAAAGATCGGCCCAAAACAACATGACAGCGCACATGTGAATTACAATACCTAGGCATGAGCTGGCAAGAGCAGGAAGACAAGCGCAGGATCGTCCCAAGTGGAAAAATTTGCTGAGAGCCCTGTCTCTGATCAGGGATTACGAATTACGAATGCAATGATGATGATTTTCAGGGACCTAATGTTAGCTACCTCCATTATTATGTTTTTCAGTTGAACTTCCGTAGCCCGTGGCTTTCTTCAGAGTCGTACGCTCGTACGCTTTTGTCAGAGTAACAATGGGTTCATCACAGGTTCATAGGGAATGCTAATTTGTAGATTGATTTATTTATTGGCCGTGAACGTGGTTTTAGTTTTCTAAATTGCCAACAAATTATCGCAGTAGCATGTCATCCAGTGCTGGATTGATATTTTTTATGAGTGTAGGCCACTATTTTCCGCCGCTCATGATAAAATCAGTGAACGTGTTCGACTTTTATCGTCTGAAATCGAGTAACCGTCCTCTGAAATCTGCCGCCCCTAGGACGCTGCCGCCCCTAGGCCGCGGCCTGTGCGGCCTATTTATAAATCCAGGACTGATGTTATCTACAAACAGAACTTTTACTTTATTTGTAACAAGCGACTCTTGTACTGTTGACAACCTCTCGTTTGCCTCTCGTTCATTGATCCTCGTTTGAGACCAAAGAGCATAACTAATGACCACCAATTTGTTAACTGTGCATCTAGACGTTGTAATGGAATATTTTACCGATATCATTGTTTGCATTTGCGCCGACTCCGTAATGCGTAATGAGGTACAAAAACCATTCTCGTTTTTTATCGACTTCTGTATCACAGCACATTACTGTAAGACTGTAACGAATCTCTTCACTGTTACTTCGCCTAACTTTTTAATTTAACTGTTTCATTTGTGATGACGCTACGGTCACGCCCGATAATATTGGTAGTATTTACAACTACGTGTCTACAAATCACGACTACAACTGAATAGGGCATAACTGTAGCAGTTTTTTAACTCCCATTCATTCAACTCGGCCATTCGGACATAAAATCATCAGAGCATGTCTACAAAGTAAACATCGCGTTTTAAAACTGTAAACAAAAAGAGATAAACAAACCAGTAAATACCTTAATGAGACGGAATACTCCGAATCGCATTAGTGCTTTAAATAGTTCGCGTATGGCGTAATGGAGCCGGCGAATAGGTCAATAACTTGCACCGTTCGGTTGCGTGGTGTCTATTGATTAATTGGAATAAACTATAATTCCAGGTAAGCTGAACGAAGCAGTTTCCAGAGACTAGTATTTGATTTAGTTCTGAACAGACTTGATAATCTCACAAAAACGGAACGAACTCTCAATCTGTCTTTGATAGAAAAGCATTCGAGAATGTACTAAAGATTTTGATAATAGAAACTACAGATGCAGCTATACTTTTGATCATGCTTTCCTTACCGAGATTCAACCTATAAGCCTATAACAAACTTGGAAAAAGCTCTACCATTGCGAATTCCAAGTACCTAAGACTTATCACCGTTGTTTTTCCTAATTTCGCAAACACCATGCAAAAACTACGTCGTGGACAAGTCTTTCGACACTCCCGACTCCCGTATTTATGTATGTATACGTAAGTGTTGCTCGTTACAGTGGCTACGTTCGTTATCGCCAACCCCCCGGGGCAGTAATCCTGTCATTTCTGCGCATGTTTTCCTGCTCATGAATATAAAGAAATGTGGCGACAGAAAAAACAGAGCCGGCTGGAAGTTACATGCGGAATTTCTACTTGATGGATTCACCCCCTATGCCGCCGCTCGCCATTCTCTATTAAGTTTATAATATTTTTAGAGTCATATGACACCGTCTCATTTATCCCTACTAAATAAATAATATTTAATAAATAAATAAAAAATAAACGACAATAACAACAACAACATATACTTACTGAAATTGTAGCGAATTCGGAATAAAAAGGCTTATAAATAAATAAATAAATAAATAAAGGTGGTATCATTGACATCTAATACTTAAAATGTCTTAGTTTTGGAGATTAGATTAGAAGCTACGCAAAAGATAGCTCTTCTATTGTACTAATTATAATCAGGAAAAATGGAGTTCTTCATCGACCTATCTTAAGGCTAAATACGTCATAACAATCTCGGCATAGTATGTCTTTCATAAACTTTTAATTTTAAGCTGAACTCCCCAGTTCCCTTGCCATTGAGGATTAGGAAAACTAATTCTACTCCCAGTAGGAAACTGACTCACTCAACAGAGTAATAAATTTACGATACGATACGCGATAGCAAGGGACGGGGCAACGTGCAATTTGGTTGCAATCAATCGATTTTTCCCAATATTAGTTCGTCACGAGTAACGTCGGGCTTAAGAGTCATTTATTGGTTTCCGTTTTATTTCGCTGCGTCAATGTTTACGAAGTCTACGTCACAAGGTCACAACTTTTTGGGAATTCAAGCTGTTGAAATGAAACGTGGTGGAAAAAGAGAAAACACTCATCCTCCAAGCAATAAAATTCAGGTACAGTAGTCCTCAGTTTTTGTCTACAATCAATAAAAATGCTTCTAAGATGGATATTTTAATCTCAGCGTCAGTGTCATGCCTATTATCTTTTAGATTTGTCTCTTTCTTGTTGATTCTACTCTTTTCTTGCCTCATTTGTGTTGAAGCAAAGACTGACAAAATCGCACATCACGTTACAGATTCGTGTCATGTTCATTTAACAAACGCTGAGTCGCCGTAGCCTTCGCAAAGGGCCATCCTGTCCAAACAACTTAAATTGCCAAGCACGCAGCTTGTTTACAAGGGACGAAATTTAAAGAGCAGCCGGTCACTTTTTAATTATGTTAATTTTAAGGTCACCCCTCTTGTAAAGGAACGAGCAGAAAGGATGCGTGAAGTGTAAACCAAAGTTTCTAAACTGCGTGGTTTTTAGTTCGTGTATCGTAAGTCCACTAAGTGGGATGCTAATGAGAATTGTGACAACACTTTCACGCAAGGAACTCTGTATTATTTGTCTAACGAAGAACACTTACCAGCTAAGTAAAGGGAGTGAATGTTTTGTTTCAAGTTGGAGTCCTACCAGAGCTGTGATGAAGAGGAAGCGAAACGAATCGAGGAAAAGGACGCGAGATCGCAAAGCTACTCAAGGAAGAAAGCAATAACGCCCAAAAACTTAACGTAACAACCTGACTAAGAAATACCTCTGGCAAAGTGAATCCGGTTTAAGAGTACAGTTGCACGCACACAGAAGTGCAATTAAGCATGTCAAGCGTACTGGTTGATGCACACCCGCACGCGACAAGGCGTAGTTTATAGTCTCACATTGCAGTTCGCAATACTCAGTCTCGGTTGTTTGTCTAACTGTATCTGGATTACAATATCGAGTGCAAACAAGAGCATAATCCTGCTTCCCCATACATTAATCACAAATCACAATTAATCCCGCTATCAACCTTTAAGGAGTAGACAGCCCTGTTTCCTCAGTCTGAATAAAACTCCTTTTCACTGTGTTTTATATTAATGTCCTTCCCGAACTTTCTCGTCTCTTATAATATCCTTATTTATATACACATAGCAACTTTCCCCAATAATCAAGCTACGCGGGGAGAAAAACGAAACCAAATAGGTCACTGGACCAGACAGACGTAGAGCAGACGCTACAATTCAATCAAATCAAGTTATCAATCAGTAACAACATATACCTACATTATGTTGCAGTCAGGTCCGTTACTACTGATCTTTCGAATCTTGTATACTTAATATCTTTTCGTCTGCATTTATCTACTTAGATAAAGTGTGTTTATCCGTTGTGTAATTCTGTTTAGTTTGTCACTAGGTCAATTAGTGACATAGGTGTCAATTGTCCTAAGTTTTTTTCACCAATGCGTAGCGTAATATTTAGACATTTTAAAGTATATATATATATACCTTCGAGAAACTGCTAGAAAAGCGTAAGCCAAGTCTACGAAGCATAAGATCAAATCAAATCAATTTCGGGTGGGCGATGTGACACTGTGAGTGTAGTGTGTTTGAATCGAGTTTCGAGTGAGAACGGTTCCAGTGGTAACGAGAGTGCACGCAGTCGACGCGCAAGAATGAGGGTAGACAGAGCTCGGTCTACCCAACAATAACATCCACCCGCAATTTCTTCAGTCTACCCGTGATCATGATACATGCAACTGTATCGAAATATCGGGAGCTCAATAAAGGTAATCGCGGTTCACATCCCGTTTATAATATTTCGAAGCATAAGATACTTCACGCACTCATTTAAATAGCAATCTATTTTAATGGAGGGGCAAAGGAAACCTTAAAAAGGCACAGGTAATGCGTTATGGCAGGTGCATCGAGTATTGTGCGTGCATTCTATGCATGCAAGGTATGCTGGCATACCTCCTCATTGTTACATGCTAGACTTTTAATTAGATTGCAAACGGGTTGTCTTGTCAGGTAGGTACCTAGTATGTTTGATGCGGTACATTTGCTGATAACGGTTGACAATTTATTGTCATCAAATATCAATGTAAGAATAAGACCGCAATAAATATTATATATATCTCTCTCTAGGGATGTGACATTCTACGTAAGAAATAGATTTTTAATTAATCGATTTATTCCAAATTTTTTAATGAATTTCAAATTAAACGCTATAAATATTTTATTTATCAGTTTTATTAATTAAAAAACTGTTTCAAAAGCAAAGAAGGGCTGCCATCGTAGACGCACAGATGGCGTTAATGCGTAATATCATCTCGATGGAGATAGTATTCTTTGATATTTCGCGGTCCGGGTTATAAAAGACCAGACTTAATGTCGGGGGTGGTAAATGAAAAATCGACTATGCTTGATTTTTGATTATAAAAAAAAACGATTATTAATCGATTATTTTTTCACATCCCTATCTCTCTCTCTTTTTAGGCAGAAATTAGAGACCTAAGTTTGAAGGAAGTGATTCGGAAGTTGTATTTATGAATCCGAGTTTAGATACTTCGACAGCGATGTAGTACATGGGTGACGTCACCGGCATTAGCTACGTGTCGTAGCAGTTTAAGCAGTTGTAGCTAGGTGTCGCTAGGGTTGCTGTAAATGAGATATAAGTGCTTGTCGTGTGTATTATACCGATATTAGAGTACAAATGTGGAAATTAGTGTATAGGACATTAAAAAGCTTAATACTGTTACGAAACAGCTAAAGTAGCACATAAAAATGTTAATTTAATTGACTGAATCACTGAATGACAGAATACACTAATTAGTAACAAGTAATTGGTTTTAGTTAATCGTTAATTCAGTAAGCGTGTCGGCTATGATTGTTAACACAACACTATACGTATTCTGAATTCGGTGATTCTTTCTCGATTTTATGTTTCTTAGCTCTATGGCGTAGCCGTTCTTTCTGTAAATCAATTAGTACATGAATCTGAAATAAGTTTGGGAAACTAATTATGTATAATTGTACCTATTTCGTTCTTTTGTTAGTTTAGTTTGTTTCGTTATTCGTTCTACTAGTAATTAAAACTAAGTACTCTCATTTCATTGGTTCAATCAAACGATAACATTATTGTCATCACGTTGTAAATATCATGAGTCATTTACTAAGTAGGTACATACAAAAACACCTGCTGGTCTGCCATTGTCCATATTTCTTAGTTTTTACATTTTATAGACAGTTTTCTCGCCTCTAGGCAACACTGAGGCAGCTCATAATTTAGTTAAACATCACAACGACGCTACATTCTGACCTTGGCTAGTTTTCCTAATTGACATTGAACTGAAGATAAATCAGGGCTACTCAAAAAATCGATTTTCGATGTTCGTATCATACCATCCCTCTCACTCTCAAATTAGTGGCTATTAGTATGAGCGAAACGGCACGAAAAACTTCAAAAATCGAATTTCGCTGTATAAGGCCAGACTCTAGACCTAGAGACCTAGTTGAGAATTTAAAAAAAAAATACAAAAAGCCTTTCAAAATTATAAACTTAAGTACATAGAGCACAACGAACACGAGCTTTTTTATTTCGCAAAGCAAAATATAAAACTAGCGGTTGCCCATGACTCGCTATCCCGCGGGAACTATTCGAATTTCCGGGATAAAAACTATCCTGTCCCTCTCCGGGACTGAAACTATCGTACCAAATTTCATTAAAATCGGTTCAGTGGTTTAGGCGTGAAAGCGTAACAGACAGAGTCACTTTCGCATTTATAATATTATAGCTTCTGCCGGCGATTTCGTCTGCGTAGAATAAGTAATTGACATGTTTATGGCTATCCCCCGGGAACAATATGCTATTTTCCCGGATAAAAAGTAGCCTATGTTTTAATCTAGGGTACCAGCTATCTTCGTTCCAAATTTTTCCAAATCCGTCCAGTCGTTTTAGCGTGAAGAAGGAACAAACATACACACTCACTCACTCACATCGTCACAAACTTTCGCATTTATAATACCTATTAGTAGGATAGGAAGTAGGATTAGTAGGGAATGTATACTCTATTTATTTTAGCTAGATACCTACTAAAATGCCACCCCACCACTATTGAAAGTTAACGATAAATTAAATTTTGTATAGATTATTGTATGTATAAGCTAGTGTAATAAACTAATAAACCTTTAAATTTGCTAGATTATGATACAATCGTACATGACCAAACCTCTTGTATTCAGACCACAAACATTGTCGATGGTTTCGAGTACACCACTAAACAATAAAAGCTGGTATCATTATTTCATAATTTGACATTTGCAATTGTCAATTTAGTATCTAGCTAAAATAAATAGAGTATAGCCAAGATATTAAACATCTACCCAGTCATAATTTGTAAGGAAAAACATAGAGTAAACATTTAATCATTATTACTAGAAGGTATAAAACCGATTTATTTATTATCTTGAAACATTCTCGAGATAATATAATAATTAAGAGATTCCAATTAAAAAATAATTAGAAACTGATGGCGGCTTCCAAACAGGGAAATAGCCATGAAATTGATTGGCAGATGAGAAATTAATTAAGATTAATATACTTCTTTTATATTAGATGCAAAGATATTCCTTAAATTGAAGGACAAGCTCAAGACCAAATAAGAAGCAAAGACAGTTCTGCGAATGGCAGAATGGCAAAGTGAGGCAGTGTTAAACTACGCCTCGCCGCGTGTGCATGTACGTGTACACACAGCAAAGCTATTCGGTAAGCACCTTTGCATGCACGCGCCGCTTTAAACCTGCTTACCGAATACCTTTGCTGTGTGTACGTACATAACTCATAGTCAGCTGGACAAATGAACTTGTGTGCGCGGCGTAGACTGTGGTGACGGCGAGGCGTACCTTAAACCAGTCTCAGATTTCCATTCACAGGACTATCTTTACTCTTTATTAGGTCAGAATGGAAGTTTCCTTCCACAGTTACATACAAATGTTAATTTCAGAATCGAATTTGTAATATGTACAAGAAATACCAACAAAATGTCCCAACAGGCTTCATGTCGAGGCAATTTTCAACGGTTTTCACACGATTATGTAAACAAGGTCGGCAAACACGACGACCTGGCGTCCTTTTACAGAAAACTAGGCGCTATTACCACGTCATACAGCTCATAAGTCAGCTGGAGGTCTAAGTGCACGCAGAATTAGACTTTATTACAGAGATATAAAGACTATGGTCAATTACAGTCAGAGATACTTGTCAGTGATAATAACAATGATTGGCAGTATAAGATTGTCAGGCAAAATAAAGATGTATTTACGAAACATCCTGTACATTACAAAAAATATTGACAATGAGTTCCCAATCCGCATTGAGACCACGTCGTCCATGTGGGAACTACAGCCCAAGCCGTGTCATTATAAGGGGCCTGTGCCCAGCAGTGGGACATACACAGGCCAGAGATGATTGATGAGCGACAATTTCAGATGAACCAATGACCTTATTGTGGTTGGTTAAAAAACTTATTTATAATTATCATCACTGAAATGTTTTGTAAAGAGATGGTGTTATAAATACATATTCGAGGATAAGAAATGAAACATATAGACAAAGTAATTACAAACACACCTATTATCTCAAACCAAAGTTCACAAAACTTTTTAGCTATAAAATATGTTTATGAGATTATAAATTTAAAAAATTAGTCTTTCACTAAGTAATATTAAGATAAGTAAACCAAAACAATAAAAATACAATACCAAATCTGTAAATCAAAACAAACATACTTTTGATTTCTGACGTTCTACCTTCTATCTCATCTATTTAATTTCATTTTTACTATAGAGCATTGTTTACCACCTTTTTTAATAAAAAAAGAAAAAGTTACAACAGAAGTTAAGAGCAAAATTTTCTTAAAAAAGTAAACATTAAAATGTATGAAAAAACATAATAAGCTCAGATAACAAGGAAAATCCAATGAATATTATATGTTTATATTAATCTCTTGATAATGTATCAGGCCTTTTTATTGGTGGTTATTAAAATAGCACAATCTTAAAATATGATAACTATGGCAAACAAATTAAATATAATGAAAACAGATCATTTGTCGCCGTCTCTAAATTTTAACACTTTAACAATGGAAAACAACAAAAATATTGATTTTGCAAAAGATTGCATAATAAGAGAAAATAATGATAAATTGTCTATCCCTAAGGGACTAGGTTTTTTTTTTAATGTAAATAGGAAGGCAAACGAGCAAGTGGGTCACCTGATGGTAAGCGATCACCACTGCCCATAGACACCCGCAACCCCAGAGGGATTGCAGAGGGATTGGGTATGTCATTTTTATACCTACATTGAGAGTGGAACTTGACATATAAGATTGTTAAACAACCTTGTTAATCATATTGATAGGATATTATTGTATTTTTTTTTCTAGCCGTGCATATCATTGAGGTATTGAAGACAAACCAACAATATCAATGTTAACAACATTTTTCTGAAAAGAGCCAAATAGCTATTACATAGGCAAATAGTTTGAATCTTTATATGCAAATCAAAACAACATTGTGCCTAAAATATGTCATATCTCACTCAGTAGCTGATTATTATTCATAGCCTAAGGCAAATTAATATAAACGCAAATAGAGATGAACTAACTAAAACAACATTAGTATATTTAAAGCAACCATCTGATTTTCTCTCCTACCGTATTCCCGAGGTCGGAACCCAGACATTGCTCACTAAAAGCCACAAATCCATCGGAAGGAACTACTCTGATGAGTTGTAACAGACAGCCAGCCAAAAAAGATATCCAGACTATGGCACACTGGTAGCAGTGGCGTGGCGTCCATAGAACTCGATTCCCACTGGCTTGCCTATTTTAAGGCAGTTGGACAATTTATTGTTCAGTATTAGAGGAAAAGGCTAGTTAAGTTCCCTTCGGCTTGCCTTTGGGTAGATTAAAAAAAAAGACATGTAAAAGAGCCCTTGGTGGCCTATTTGCAAAATGAACTTTTGACTTTGACTTAACATGAACTAGAGTGCCATTTCAGGCTAAAATTGAATAGAACAAACATTACTGATAATCCACAACATCAAATACCTAATCGTAAACTGCCACTGTGAGTGTTAAACAATTAAAAAAAGCCCTACAAAAAGGCATTAGAAGCCTAATTATATTACCAGTACAAGTGTAATACAATCCACTTGTACATTAAAAGAGTATACATATTTTTCTTAGCAAGTCACACTGTGTCATATTGTTTACAGAGCATAGCATATTTGACATTCTACGGTCAAAGCTGTCCATAAGCATGTTTTTAATTTTATCACAACCTCTTAACATTATTTCACTCCACTGAACTCCTATTGGTGTCAGTATTGTAAACCTCTCATGTACAACCGGTGGCTTATGGAATGATAATACAAATCCATGCACACAAATAATTAGTGCATGCATTATTCGGGCCATACATCCCTGGTGTCTGTTAACTGTCTGATTTCGGACCACCAGTCTATTGATGCTCATCAAAAGTGATGAAGTCCAGTAAAACCGGTATAATTCTACCGGTCTACTTGTGTATTTGCTCAGGATGGGTCTCACGGGCATGTGTTGGTAGACTTGGTCACTTTTGATAACAGCCGGTACGTCATTAGTAGGTACTGTTCTTTATTCTTGCAAATTCGTTCCCACCATTATTATACCATAATAATAACACCAAGCTGATGAACACCCCATACACATGCAGACATAAACCAATCAATGTTGTTATACAATCATAAGAACAATGAGAAAGTATACAGCATGTTTTCATTTCACTGCACATCATACAGAATTGTTAATTAACACTTATGAATAAAAATGAAGTTCTAGCCAGCCAGCCTCGTTAATTAATAAATACCATCCCATTAATTTTATCTGTTTCTTAACTGCATGTTAATGTTAACAGTACAGACATTTGTTATAATTCAATAGAATAATTGAACTGAAATACAGTATCGAAATAAACCGCAAATTACTCATAACCGCCTGAACACATTCACACAATAAAGTAACAGCTTTACCAAGAATCATCATACATTTTACGTCAATCTTAATACATTAAAAATACGCACCTGATGCGAAAAAACAGCGTTGAAAGCTCACATTCACGTCAAAAACTTATTCAGACTTAATCGCGAACGTATTTCGTCGAAATAAAATGTAATGTAAAAGAATCGATGGTTCAACTAGCAACAGGGCTGTGCCTTTATGTCCTGTATAACTAGATATAGTATGAAGCACGTACATGCCCGCCTAGATTTTTACAAATGCGTGACATCCTTGCAGCCGATGAACTAGAAAGCACCCTAATACGACACACGGAACTAAATAGAGTAAATGATTGCGATCATAGCAGAAAATGGCTCGCTCGATCACAGGCCGGCCGTGCCAAACTGAAACCCGTTCGAACGGAACATATCTAATCATACCAGACTCGTCAGCCGTACTTACTAAATATTAAACTATGACGAACCAAAACAACGTATCAGTTATAACATGAAGGATTAAGTAAAAGGAATAGCTAAGATGAAGCAAGAACTTTACCCTTCCGTCAGCAATATATCTTCGATCGTCCCTCCAGTAGTTTCAGGGCGCTTCCTATATCACCATTAAGACTGGATTCTCACTTTTTGGCACATTTTGTATCTGTACAACGACACCACACTGAATTTAGAATTAATCACTAGTTTAAAACACGGAGTCTACCACCATTAGCTTTTCATACACCTTATCCCGGGCACGGTCCTCCTCACGGCCATTTGCAAATTGCGTCAAAATTCCTGGAATGTGATTGGTGGATTCCGCGCAAGTGTAGTTTTTGCTCTACACTGCTATCTGGTGGCATTATTTCGAACTAATATATCTGCTAAGCAAAATTGCCTCGTTTTGCTTGATCATAAAGCCTTTTTCAATGTTCAAATCAGCACTTACAACGTTTTTCATCGAATGCAGTTGGGTGCGGTAAGGTATATTCGAGAACCCCGTAACGTGACGTCAAACTGGGCGTGAATAACAAAAAGCGGGTGGTTTGAAAAATATTCGGCGCAGAAGGATGTCGAAACGAAAACAATTTATTTACTAAAAAATAGAGAGCTTTGTTCGTTTCACTCACAACATGAACAAATTATTCATTAACATAACGCGAACACAATGCATATTTGCTGCTTGATTTTAAGTTCGATTTCGATCGCTCACTTCATTGCATTCCGATTTACGCAATGGTTAAGAATACTTTTACACTCATTAATTGGTAAAATACAGAATAAAATGCTAAACTTCGGTAAGAAATAAAAATAATGTTAATAAAGTTCTCTTCAGTTAATCTTAAGATTGGAATCCATAATTTGTTCTGTCAAAAATCATAACTAATTTAAAATGTATCCAGCCAGTATTGAATTTAAACGCTTTGACGGATAAAACCTTTTCAGTTTGCTTGGTTGGTAAAAGATCCTTATCTATATTAATCTTTTCCTTCCGTTTTTTAGTACTTTATTAGATTCTCTTGCTCTTCCACTGTCAGTTTCAAGACGGTTTCAAGTGTCAAAAAGTTACCTCTTCCTACTTCACTTCCCCTCATTCACCACTTGACTCGTAAAGTCATTTTAATGCTACTCATACATTACTTCAAGTTTCAAGTGTCAAAAGATGACGTTTAGTAGGTGAGAAAGGGGGTGAAGTGAAGTAGGCGGGTGAATTTGTGAATTAGTGAAGGAGCGGCATTACACACTTAAAACTTGAAACATGAAGCAGTGTAGGAGCGCAAATATATTTTGGTGTACAAAATAAGAAAAACGCTCGATCAAAGTAAAACAAGGCAAACTAATAGAATACGAATTTCTGACTTCTTAGAAGGCTTTCTGAGCTAGACATATAAAAGTACCCTTAGCTAGCAGCCTATTAGCAAAATAAAGTTTTTATTTGCTTAAGACATTTATTTCTAAACGGAAATGTTTGACAGCAAATGATTTTTGTTCTTTGTAAGAATTTCTGAACGAATGTTTACTGTCACTTTGACGTCAAATACGTCAAGCAGTGTCCTTTGTTATTCACTGCAAATCGGACGTGCGTCGCAAAAATCTACTCGATCTGTACCTTTATTTGGAAATAAACAATTTAAAAAATAATGCGTACATGAGTTGTGGACTAAACAGTGTAAAATTATAAACATTACAGTTATAATTTTAGATTTAATCGAATACGTGGTTTCTTAAAAACTTTATTGTAATCGAAATTGCGAGATAATTCTATAATAATAACAAGTACAGCTGAACGTCTAACGACTGTAATATCGGTGAGTACTGTTTGCTTATGTTTATTTTTCTTTTATTTTATGTAAAATTGTAAAATGTCACAGAACCTTATCTTAGTTGATGGCAGTTCGCGAAACTTGCAGTTTATAAGATGACCTTACTGATCTTCTTAGTTAGATAGTAACAAATAGCTAGCTGAACACACCTTTTTTTTCAATTCACGCAGCTATAAAATAGCGCATTGCGCAAAAACAATGCAGAGTAATAAATAACACCTATCCGCTAATATTTTTTTATTTGCTCAATTTCTTTAACAAAAACAGATCATGTTTACGCAAAATGTCCTTGACAATATCATCATCACTACATAGTATAAAACAAAGTCGCTTTCAGCTGTCTGTCTGACCCTATCTATGTATGCTTAGATCTAGAACATACATAAAACTACGCAACGGATTTCGATGCGTTTTTTTTTTATAGATTCAAGAGGAAGGTTTATATGTGTAATTCTATGCAGATGAAGTCGCGGGCAGAAGCTAGTCGCAAATAAATTAGATCATTTTATACTAGTGCAATTGTCAGTTAAATAATTGTGTTGTATCTACCTTCTATAAAAAAACCTCAAGGTTAATTAAGACTGGCTTGAAAGAAACATTAGCCATACCCAATAATAAAAAAAAAACTTTTTAAACCTTTTTTCTGCAAGGCAAAAGTTGATCTTCTTAATGCCACACATCTGTGCATATTTTATTATCTGATTTAAACTTAGCTATGATTCAGGGATAAAAATGAAGACAAATCATTAGTGGAGTATCCATTTTATTAGTTATCTGACATCATTCAAAGAACAGAAAAAGAGATTTGTCCAATAGTTTGTTTTCCAACTTATGCATGGTAACACAAAAATGTAATGCTAGTAGGTAATAGTTTGACAATATAACAATCATTATTCTTTTGTGACTGTTTACAAAAATGAATGAGTCAACCGCACACTTGTCATTTAAACTGACATTGGCCCAAGTCTTACGGCCGCCATTAAGGGGGAAATTGAACAAAAACGCAGACAGTTTTGCTCTTGTAATTAGGTCATAATTTTTTATAGTTAAACAAAATATTACACTGAAAGTAAGCTATTATACTTCTTGTATGTGAAGTGTTTTACAAATTATAGCTAAAGCAACAAGCAATCTAGTTTTAGCGAGCAACCTTGGGTTGGACAACAGGCAAATCTAATTTTTTATGTTAATTCCTGATAGCAAGCCATCCATCATAGATATAGTTTTATCTTAGTATCCTGCACAAGTAAAATCAAATTATGATAATTGTGATAGGAAGATATTTAAAAATATAAATTGGAACAATTTGATTATTAAAAATAAATAGAACTCAAACTCATGCTTTATTTTTGACACTTAACTTTTTTCCTTTCCTGAAAGGCTAAGGCATGTGATCTGTTCTACAATATCAAAATAATTTGCTCTTTGTTTGCCTACAGGCCATAGTTATTTGTTTTTATTTTGTATAACTTTAAATGGAAATATACCCACATTTTTATCAAATAAAATAAGATAGCAATGTACTATGCTTTGATGACACCTTGTCACTTGGAAACCAACATTGGGTGTTAATATTCAAAAAATAAAAATTGTGTCTGTGTTACTTTCTTAAACTCGACATGATATTGTTAGAATGTAAAATAGAACATTGTAAAAGAGTAGGTATAATATTGTCATGCAGTGATAGAAGTCATCTAAGTGATTTCTCCGTTACCTGTATGGTAATTTTTAGGAGTGTGTTTGAAGGTAATTTTGATATGTGGTATTTTGGTACCAGTTTATCATTTTGAATTTTATGTCACACTGAAATTTAAAAATTTATCTGATCAATATACTATGATCAATATAAAATTCTAAATGCACAAAAATAGAAGACAAATATTTTTAATAATGAATTTCGAGTCGAAATTTGTACAGCAATTAGAATTTCTTTTTGAATAGCTTTATTGCTAATCAAGATGAAAATCAAAGTGTTCTGTTAGTAGGCAGCAAGCACAGGCAGCAAGGGTCTATTATACATGATTCATGACATAAAGTAGGATCTATAAACAGCTGTCATTATTGCCTCGTAAAAAAAGTTACTCTCTGGAATTATTTGTCAAGTAATTTAACAGCCTGGGGTCCTTGACTTAAAGTTAAGTTTGGTATGACAGCTTGAACAAAGAGATAAGTACACTATTTGTCTGTATGTTAGTCACTGGACAAAGTTCAATAAACCATTGTTATTTTATTATCGAAATCCAGTTATTCCACTTGATATTGTCGATTGAATTTAAACTTAAGAGGAAATCAGGTGGCCCACGGGTAGCTATACTCGAAATAAACATATTCTTCTGTGTCCTCCTTGGATAATAAACATTACACGAACTTAACTTGGGGACATTATACATCCGTTTTATAAAATGTATTAATTGTATTATAGGTAAGTTAAGTAGAATTTAAATACTGTTGTTAAATCTATTTTATTTTGAAAAAATGACTTTCTGCCAAGTTTCTTGCGGCGCATTCTTCTTGGCAATGATGGTCTTTCCGAATGCGCTGGTAGATTAAAAAAAAAGACATGTAAAAGAGCCCTTGGTGGCCTATTTGCAAAATAACTGTATAATAACTGTGTGTTTTGGCAAATAAATAATATTGAATATATATTGAATAAACTTTTGACTTTTGACTTTTACAATGAATATTTTATTACCACACGATTTATTCTTACCTCTGCCATGCCCCTACGTTTTACATTTCACATACCACATACATACATACTCAAATCACGTCTTTATCCCTTACGGGGTAGACACAGCCTTAGATGAAGACCTAGACTGTTACACTGTGTGTTAGATTGTTGATACCAATCTGTTCACCCTTATGTACCTAACCTACACAGTTAAACAATGATTCTGATTCTGATTCCTACAGGCCACGTTTAGCAAGATTCGGGGCGTAAGATGGAAAATGGAATCAAAATATGATTGGTTTCTAGCCGCATCGCGTATAAAATGATTCCTATGACTTGCTTCATTTTATGTTTTACCCATATCGCGCGTATTTGACGCATGAGTGTAAATTCCCAGTAAACTAAGGAACTGTTCAGTAGCCGAGTAAACTTTCAATTGACCGATTATTATCTTTTTTTACTCGGAACGATCGTGATCAATAGGTGCTTGTATAGTGACATTGTTCAGAAATATTAACTGATATACAATGGTCATTTTCCTTGGTGTTTTGAATCCTCTTTCACATGCTAAACGTGGCCTTTAAGTCTTGTTACCTTAGGCTCTGTCTAGAACTAGAACAACAAGTCTAGAAACAAACTAGAGACATAGTTTAGATGGCGCAAATGCCTCCTAATATCTGAAGGCATAGGGCTAACAATGGACCACTATAGGTCGTCATTGTGTACTTGAAGCAATGACGCATGATGGCGGGCAATTGCCTAGTGGGTAATCATGGGTGTAGCCACGGTGGGGCGGGGTGGGGCGCTTGCCCCATCCTGGCTCTGTAACCTTCTTGTATGGAAAAATTAACCGGGCTAAGACCGCGGGTATAGTTTTATTTTATTTTTTTAGTTTGCTAGTTAATACATATTATTTAGACTGCTGCCCCACCCTAACTAAGCCCATGGCTGGCTACGCTGCTGAGGGCAATGGGTTGTGGCGCGCAATGGTGATGACCACCTGTACACTATGGATCATGCATGGTTCATTGTGTACAAGACTGCTAATAAGCTTAGGCTCTGTCTATCTTGTAAGAGATAACGACGTGATTTATGTACATAGGTATGTATGTATTGTACATACATACATACATATCGTCACGCCTCTTTCCCACAGGGGTAGGCAGAGACTACTTTGTTCCACTTGCTACGATCCTGACATACCTCTTTCGCTTCATCCACATTCATCAATCTCTTCATACATGCTCGTCGGTTTCGGGTACTCTTGACCTGGCCTTTTTCCAAAGCGTCCCCAATTTGATCATGGAACGTCCGCCTAGGCCTTCCCCTCCCAACGCACCCATTCACACTCGCCGTATAAATCTGTTTAGTTAATCTTCTTTCATCCATCCTCTCTATATGTATTGTGTTTTTTTTAATTTTGATTACTGTCAATACTTTCATATTTTTAGTGACAGTCGCAAGATTAAAACAGATTAAGATTATTATAAGTTAAGGCAAGAGTGAAAGTCACATCAAAACAAATCGATTGACGTGTAAATCATCAAAATTGGCATATGCGTTTAATTTCCAGAACGCCACAAAGGAACAAACATACATAATATAGCTTGTTAATCACATTACCCTCATTTTGGTCGTGCAGTCGGTAAAAAAAGTGCGTGCCTAAATACCTGCGCACGAGTGCCTTGGCAGCTGAACTACTTATTTCATACCGTTATAGAATGATGATGCATTTTTATAACGTTTTTATGGACCGGCGTGAGCTCAGTGCTACTTTATCACAATAAATGCCTGAGTGGGTTCCTTGATGAGTACAATGATGGCTCAGTGAGACAAGGTTGTACTACGGGTTGTTGAGCTCATGGTAGTTTACGTATAGGTATATATAGGTTTTGCAGACGAGCTGTGCTGTGCGAGCTGTGCGAGCTAGCTCGAGGGTTGTTCGACACAGTGCAAAATACCAGGCCACTAGGTTGTTCAATAGGTTACCCACAGTTGAAAACAATAACTAGCTTGTATAAATTTAAAGACAGCTTGAAGCAATTCCTGTTGGAAAAGTGTTATTACAGCGTTGACGAATATATGATATAAAAATTATTGAAATTTAAATATGACTACATTAAATTAATTATTATTACATTCATATGACATTATTACGTAAATTTAGGTACCTATCTATGTAATGTGTTATTTTTTTTTTATTTTTTTTTGTCTCTTTATATTGGACTTTCTAATTAAGTATCATTATTTTCTTAGTTTTAATTTGAGTATGACTGTATTAATTTAATTATGTAATATTCGTACACAATGAAAATTGTTTTTTGAATAAATAAATGAAACTGAAACTGTGTAGATATAGTTTCGTTCTCGCTCGCTGTATTAAGGGCAATACCAAAGTTGAATAATTTACGTCAAGATAGATAAGTAGAAACTATCATACATACATATTTACATAAATCACGTCTTTATCCCTTACGGGGTAGATAGAGCCTAAGGTAACAAGATATAAAGGCCACGTTTAGCATGATTGTTGATGTTTAGCAATTTTTTTCTTAGCTATTTATCTCATTGTGACAACTTCCCACTTCTCGATTTGAAATATGATTCTCGCCGATTGATGGATAAACATATGTATATTTAAAAAGTGGGTTTCCGACACTGATTGAATGCGACTGACAAGCATACTTAGCATGTAGAGCGAGACTTTCTAGTTTCACCTCATACTAATAATTACTTTACTAACTTACATATAGTATAGGTAAGAGTTTTATTTTTAAATATTCAGGAACTAGCTATTGCCCGCGACTTCGTCGGGAACTACGCAATTTTCCGGGATAAAAAATAGCCTATGTGTTATTCCAGACTATAAACTATCTCTGTTCCAAATTTCATCCAGATCCGTTAAGCCGTACTAGCGTGAAAGAGTAACAGACATCCATCCATACTCACAAACATTCGCATTTATAATATTAGTAGGATATTTCACGCTTATACGCAGACGAAGTCGCGGGCAGATGCTAGTTCTGAAATATATTTACAGGGGTGTACAGTCAAAACAACTTAAACAAATGCTGAAATTTTCCGGATCAATATTGAGGCGAAAATCATAGGAATAATGTTATAGGCGCTGCGGCTAGCTACCCATCACTATTTTGATTCCCCTTTCCATCTATACGCCCACAATCTTGCTAAACGTGGCCTGTAGGTTTGGTCCCCTTAGGCTCTGTCTACCCCGTAAGGGATTTACATGATTTGTGTATATATGTGTATGTAATATTGAGACAGTGTAGATTTCCTTACTGGCTCGTAATGATTATTACCACACGTTTTCACATAATATAAAACATATATATACAGTAAAGTATAGCTCGTTTAATTGACATTAATTATGTGTACAAACAAAGCTGCGCGCTAAACAGAGAAAGTGAAACCGATGCGTGAAAAGGTTTGCTTACGTAACCCGTACCACGGTTGGGATCAACAACCTACCCAATCGACAACACGTAATTAATATAGACGTTTAAATGTTTACCGATTAATTAGCTTATCTTATTTTGTTAACGCATCCGACAAATTTTCTTCCATGCTGGTCTGGAAGTAAAGAAAAAACATACAATGCACCAGTTGCTTCTCTTCCGTCGCAGATGGTTAAAGCCCATCGAGGGAATGGGCGAAAATCTTAGGTAACCCATCACTATTTTGATTTCCCTTTCCACCTGTACGCCCTGATATGCTAACTGACGTGTTTAAATATCACACCCAAAGTACCCCATAAAAATAAAGAAACTTATGACAAATAGAGTCAGTAGCAGAGTAGAAGGTCTCGTCCCGACCTGGAAAAATAAGAAAGAAGAAGAATGAAAGAAAGAATAGTATGAAGAATGGAAGTGCGAGAAGCATATAAGCGAGAACTGGTATGAAAGTGAAAATTAGGACAGTAAAACTAGGCTCCAATCAAGTTGGAGGTTCTGTAAAATAAAAAAAAAATAAAAAAAACGTGGCCTTTAGGTCTTGTTACCTTAGGCTCTGTCTAGAACAACAAGTCTAGAAACAAACTAGAGACATAGACAGTTTAGATGGTGCAAACGCGCATGCCCGCGCCTGCTAATATCTGAAGGCATAGGGCTAACAATGGACCACTATAGGTCGTCATTGTGTACTTGAAGCAATGACGCATGATGGCGGACAATTGCCCAGTGGGCAATGGGTTGTGGCACGCAATGGTGATGACCACCTGTACACTATAGATCATGCATGGTTCATTGTGTACAAGGCTCTTAATATTACTGTGTACAGCATGCCCATGTACCAATGCATGGTAAAGGCATCCGTTACATCCGTTACCTTAAAATTGAAGGTTGACTCTGTTTTGGTTGATAGAGCTGCTACTCAGGTAGTAATATCGCGAATTTAGCATAGAAAAGACCTGCCACTGACAAAACAAAATAAATGCAACCTTATAACTGGTTATCAGGTAGAAACTTATATGCTGTAGATCTTATTGACGCATATAAAATGCTCGCTCAATGAATCTTGACCTACTATACGTTTTTAATTAATGACTTACTCAATAATTCATTAAGATATTCGAATCGTTTCTAGCTCTATAATAATCGAATATTCTCCTAATGATAATTGCTTGATTTAATACGTTGCATTGTAAAGGAATCGGTAATGTTGGTTCTATACTCGTAAGTTCAAGAGATCGAGTGTCCTTCTAATTCTAAAGGAACCAATTTGCTTCTTAAAACATTGGAACGTATTCTGTTATTTACTGATGCTGATTGCATGATTTTACTAGGCGTCATTACGAGTAGTGTTCTTTACTCATTGCTAACTTCGTATGTGAAAAGTATTTTACTTTATGTTTGTATTAATTAAGTTAGCAAAACGTTCGTTCGAAACGGAACACGTGTCATGTAAATCAAATCCTCCTACCATTCAGCAGCCCTATCAGAGCTCCATAAACATGTTATCATTTTAGATTGATATACCATTTTAATATGAATATGTTCTACAGTAGTAACTTGGAGACCGTCGCAACCGAAATCACTAACCCAGAAAATAACCGGTTCTACTGACGGTGTAGTGGTTTTAATATTGAACTTGTGACTCATGACTATTAAGAAAAATTGTGCTTCGTAAAAAGCTATATTCAACTAATTGCTGTATTATTTTGGATATGTCTTTCGACAATTTTCGTGTTTTGGTGCGATTAACGCTGAAATAACGTGTCGGAAATTAACTTGACTCATCCGAGCTATTTTTAATATCTGTTAGAACAAATATTTAATGTGTACCGAGCCGAAGTTCATTGTCTTTTGTTATGCTGGTTGCGATGTTACTCTAATTTGACATAAACGGTGCCATTTAGATAAAATTGTTTACTGCCAGTACGCGTGCACTGAAAGCAACTATAAAAAGAAACGAGTCTTAAGCATTAGAAATAGAGTCAAGTATTGCCTAATAAATATCAAATATATGATTACGAGTAGTTCTTCAATACATGCGTATAACTCGTGTACAGATTAGAAAGTAATTCGTCGTTGATTGACATTTTGAAGGCGATTAGGTTGAGAGGTCCAAAATAGTGAGATTGTGGTCCGGGAAAGTTGCCAGTTAGTTCAGCGGTAATAAAGTTTTAATAACTGCAACTTGGCGTTCTTGATGGCAATTTTTGATTTCTTTACAATCTAGCTGCATCAACTTAATGTAGATCTCGGTATTGTTAGTGTACAAATGTAATTGTTTTAGAATTTGTTTACTAATTAATATTAAAAGTCTCCATCTATATATATAAAAGAAGAAACTGACTGACTGACTGACTGACTGACTGACTGACTGACTGACTGACTGACTGACTGACTGACTGACTGACTGACTGACTGACTGACTGACATATCAATGCACAGCCCAAACCGCTGGTTCTAGAGATTCCAAATTTGGCACGTAGGTTCCTTATAAGGTCTAGGGGTGCACTAAGAAAGGATTTTTCAAAATTCGACCTCTAAAGGGGTTAAATGGGGGTCCAAAGTTTGTATGGGGAAACAAGATTAGTTAAACTATTTTATTCGAAACTTCACAGGAGTATTCCTAACGATAAATGAGTAAACACCTGTTTCAGGTTTTTTGAAAATTCAACCCCTAAAAGGGGATAGGGGGTGACAAGGTCTGAAAATCAACGTGGGTATTATTATTATTATATTATAGTGGGTAGTATTGTTTGTACGGTTTATCGGGTCGCTGATTAAGAAAACAACAACACACATACCTACCTGACACACACACACATACACACACACACACACACACTTATACACTAATTTCCAGGGGAACGGGAAAAAACGGGATTTATATTATTCGATTTCGAGTGACCCTATCTCAATAGGTAACTATACTTAATAAATATAGACTCTTCAAATTTCGTACACAAGTAGATGATTACAAAACTAAGAAAATAATTTCAGGATTTTTGGAAATTCTCACAGGATAAGGAAAAAACGGGATTTATATATTGAGATCAACGAAATCCTATGAATTATAATTAAGACTTCAAATTTGGCATAGAAGTAGGTGAGTGTAATAGTAAAAAACAGTTTAAAGGTTAAGGATTTTCGAAAATTCCAACGGGATAAGGAAAAAACGGGATTTATATTCAGTTCTACGGGATCGATTTTTCGTTTTAATGATCGTAGAAAACTGAAATTTGGCCTTCAGGTTCCTTGGGGAGTATGGGGGAGCACTACAAAAGGATTTCCCAAAATTTTGACGGAAATGAACGGGAAAAAACGGGATTTTTTGTTATATACTGCAGGTCGTAGACAGTTGAAATTTGGCATGTAGGTTGCTTGGCGAGTGTAAGGAAGCATTAAGAGACAATTTTCCGAAATTCCAACGGGAAAAACGGGACTTTTCGTTTTACTGGTTGTAGAAAGCTGAAACTTGACATGTAGGTTGCTTGGGGAGTGTAGAGAAACATTTAGAGAGGACTTTCCAAAATTCCCACGGGAACGGGAAATAACGGGATTTGTTTTACTGGTCGTAGAAAGCTGAAATTTGGCATGTAGGTTGCTAGATGAGTGCAAAGAAGCTATAAAAGATAATTTTCCAAAATTCCCACGGGAACGGGAAAACGCGACTTTTCGTTTTACTGGTTGTACAACGCTTAAATTCGGCAGTTAGGTTGTTTGGAGAGTGTAGAGGAGCATTAATAGAGGAATCTCCAAAATTCCCACGGGAACGGGAAAAACGGGTTTTTTCGTTTTACTGGTCGTAGAAAGCTGAAATTTGTCAAGTGGGTTCCTTGGGGAGTGTAGGGAGCATTAAAAGATCATTTCCCGAAATTCTTAAGGGAACGGGAAAAAACGGGATTGAAATACTCCTGGTACACGCGGGCAAAAGCTATTTGTCAATAAATGAAGTCTACGCGGACGAAGTCGCGGGAAAAAGCTAGTGAATTTATAAAATAAAAGTTTGAGTAAATGCAGATATCATAAAACCAAGCTGGCATAACATAATAGTCAATTTAACAAATTACTGTCATCCATTAGACATGAATATTTAAAGACATTAATGTTACAAGTCAAATTTTATTTATTATACTGTCAGCTATCATAAACATAATAGATAAAGAATATTATTTATTTGTCTCTATTAATATTGTGTGTTTTCTAAATCCACGACGGCTATATAATAACTTTACTGTTGTGTTGTTATTTGACGGGTCTACTTTCTACCTTGATTTTCATAAAATGGAAATTTTCGTTAATGAAAGATCCGTATCAAAATAAATGTTTTTTAATTAATTGTCCACATATTAGGTATGCGGAACTATTGAGGCCGGTTGGAAGACGTGGGAAGTTGGGCAAACATGAGACTTTATAATAAGCTCGATTTGGTATTTAGTGCGATACATTTACTGGAACTCTATACTAATTAATCTCGAGTACCCACGAAATAGAGTAAAAATTAAACTAAGACTCTACTTTCTTCGTAACTGTCGCGTTGTTAATGTGAAATATAATGTTGCACACATCCAAGCGCATTCAAACTTCGCCAGGTATTTTATATCGAAAGTATCGAAACTTCCATATTACATATTATGTTACACAGCTTAAAACCTGCCCAGCCGGTCTAGGCATGCTAAACACTTTCTACTAAGCTAGGCTAGGCCACGCTAGGCTCAGAATCTCACGTTTAGCACAACTGTGTTACGACTGGAATTGGCTTTTGAACGTAGCCAGTTTTATTGCCCACCCACTTCCATTTTACTTACATACTCGTAGTTATTCCCTTAAATGTGTGCGATGTGCCCATAATTTTACAGCCAAAATTGGCTGTTTGGGCGAAATTCGCAGTGCTAGATGCTAAGTGTAAGACAGCCGGTGAAAATTATGGCACACGAGGTGTTATTTATATCTTAACTCTCTAGGCTGTCAATGCATTTGCAATCCTCTAGCATTGCAGTGGCCTAGTTACGACCAGGAGCCTTACCATGACGTCTTAATGCGTTTCAGTTTAGGTTCGCTCGCTGTCAGATTCATACTAAAAGTGACAGCTAAAACCTGAACTGAGTCGGAATTAGGACGTCAATGGTAAGGCCCCAGGTGACTTAGTTGCTCGTTTAACTACCTTATTGTCGTATAAAAAACATATATAGTAGGGCTTTCGACGCATGTTAAGGTACATAACGGTGTTTTTAATACGCGATCCACTGACCTTCATTGTTTTCTGTAATTGTGACATCAAAACTGGAATGGAAAGAGATCACGGCCAGTTATATCGAAAAAATAAGAAAGTGCTTTTTGTCACGTGTTTGTATCAGTTACAGTATTCATGATAATGATAATTAACTAATTAATTATTGGCCAGTGGAACGGAAGGTGAAGTGTTGGTATAATAAGCCTAGCAAGGTGGGCAGACGATCGAAACTTTTATGGCTACATTATGGAAAAAATAAATCTAGATTCGTCGTCGTCACAACTTGAAACTGGTTTATGTGTGACATTGAATAATTTTGACACGACTCTATTAAGCTTAATATAAAATCGAGTTTTTTTTTCTAGCAAGTGGCCATTCGGTTTTTTGGGACAACTACAGAACGACAAATTGTATACACTGATTTAATACATATTATAGGTGTTTCCCTAGTATCTAACCTTCGGAAATTATTGAAAATTGATCTAATTTAGGATATATAAGAACATTTCCAAAGTAGCGCTAGTTTCGCGGTTGGTATCGCCATAAGAAAGTCTTCAATACGTATAGTAGTGAGGATCTGAGGATAAATTTAATTGTATTGTAAATTATGATGTCTAATGTTTTCGCAACATAACAACTACTATTGCAACGTAACTAGTTGCAACTAATCAATCATAATCGTGACTAATTAAACATGCTTTTTTGATTGTGCATTTAATAAACGATCATAGGTTTCCTTGTGTTTTTTGCATGTTTAAACGTTTTTTGACTTTTGGGGACGACAGATTCGACATTAACATTCTAAACTAGAAACTCGCTATCCTCAAATTAGATAGCTGGGGATTTTTATATTTGCGGAAAGGTTTTTTAAAACTGATTAAAGGTTAAACTGATTTTCAATAACTGTATTAACAAATTGTGAATCTGCGTATACACTAACATTTAAATACCTACTTAAATGTTAGTGTATAGACCTCTTTGCGATTGTCGCCATATGACGCCGAGACAAAGCAGTGCGTTCACCATTAATTATTACCTTTATTGCGTTAATACATGTACCATGGATCGGTAATTGGCTAATCCGTTTATTTGCAAAATGCTATTGCGAAGTGCGAACGCATCGGACAGCCAGTAGGTTTGTTTATTACTGACACACTGACATCGGTTGACCTACTGGGCTGGCGTAAGTGTTTACTGTGTTTCAGATGTTTGTTAAACTTGTTTGAAGATACAGTTTTTTAAGCGATTCGTCATGTTTACAAGTGAAATCTGAATTTTCGAGTGCAATGTTCTGATTTCTACACTTGACTAAAGAGTCATATGTTGGTACACTATATACCTACCTAAAGCGCAATAAAATTAAAAATATATGGTTATAGCTATCGGCTCTTGGGATACAATACAATACAATACAATACAAATACTCTTTATTGAACACCACAAATCAGTACAAAACAATACTGAAACAAAGAACAAAGTATACAATAGGGGGGGATACTTAGGTACTTATTCATTTTGATAGTAATGTTAAATGCAGATTTCCAAATCAATAATTCACATACTTCTGCATTACATGCAGAAATAATGTGACGCAAGTAAGATTATTTTATTGGTAGTACGTATGATAAGATGACGCGTATCGACATATGTAAATCCTCCAATTGGATTGCTAGATAGTTTTATTGTTTGTTCGCGCGCGATCCACTGTGTACCTTAATAATAAACATAGCCAAAGACTGTCAAATAAAATCGTACGGGTCCACAGTGAATCAAGAATCAATTCAGTCGGCTTTATGTCTTCTGTGTCACTGGCATTACTATGCAGACAAGACAATGGCAAATTAGATTTATCGTGTAGGTTTGAACTGTCAATGAATAACGCCAATTAAATAAGTTTTGATAACAATTATTAAATGGACCTCACGAGACAGGCTCAGCCTAGTGTGAAGGTCATAGGTAACATGTTTAATTCCGTGAAACTTTTTAGTAAATAAACTAATATTTTGTTTTATTTTTATTTTTTATTTTATTGTATTTAGAAGTTAGAAGTCCATTTGAGAGCTACGATACCACAGACATCGACGTCAAACTTAAAAAACCTCTTTTTACGTCGGGGGTTAAAAAAATCTTGTTGGGATAAATTGTTTCACATTTCCACTCTAGCTACATTATTAAATACTAGCTTCTGCCCGCGACTTCGTCTGCGTAGAATTACTTACATTTGGCAGCTACGGCCTTTGATAATGTTTATCGTTAGCCCGCGGAAACTATGCAATTTTCCGGGATAAAAAAGTAGTCTATGTTTTAATCTAGTGAAGAAGGAACAAAAATACACACTCACTCACTCACATCTCACATCGTCACATCGTCACAAACTTTCGCATTTATAATATTATAATAGGTAGGATTAGTAGGATAATTCTATTATTAAGTTACTCTAAAGGCTCATACGGACTAGGCTTTAGTCTAGTAGCGAGTAATTTAGTAATGCGAACAATTTTAGGGCAGCAGCGAATAGACCCTACTAAATTACCAGCTACTAGACTAAAATACTAGCCTAGTACTAAGCTTACTAGCAACAACCTTCGTTGGTCCGGTCCGGATTGATCGCCCTAAAAGTGCTAAAAGTGAATGTTGGGATTATAAAACGCTATAACGTATAATTTATCGCGTACTTTCGCAATCTGCATCCGATAGGGACAGCGTTTCCGATGTTGGGCAACTGCATTCAGCGGCCAGTGCGCATGCGGCTGTAGCACTACATATTTGTGTTAAGGACTGCAAGAATGGAACCGCTTGCCCATTTTACAAACTATTTGTCAATGGTGTAACTAAAAGTTCACCTGGAATCCCGGAATATATCAACAGGTGGAAGGGTTTGACCAAATAGCCCAGTAAGATTAGATAAGGATAAAGTTTATTTGCCATCGAAAATAAAAAATAAAAGAAATACAGGCTTAACTTAAGAATTAATATTAGATTATTTGTTAACAAAAAAACTTGTACACAATGGCAAAAGGAGCAGACTAAGCTTATGCTGCGCTTACGCAGAAGTTGCCAGCGCTGGTTTGGAGCCTGCCCTTGTGGCTCATGCTGGAGTGCCGAGTAGGTATAGCTGTAGGCTTATTGTCTAACTCGCTCGCAATCGCCATCGTGTTCATTTTGTCATTTCATGTATGGGCTGACAATTGGCATCTGAATCAGCTAGCTGTCACATTCATACAAGAACTGTCAAAATGAACACGATGGCGATTGCGAGTGAGTTAGACAATAAGCCTTCTGGTTAATTGGCGTGCTAGTAAATGCAAATTAATATAATTAACTAGCTGTTGCCCGCGACTTCGTCTGCAAAGAATTCGTTTATCGCTATCCCGCGGGAATTTTCCGGGATAAAAATTAGCCTACGTGCTATTCCAGACTTTTCTCTATCTATGTACCGAATTTCATCCAGATTCGTAGGGCCGTTCTGGCGTGATTGAGTAGGTAACAAACAAACATCCATCCATCCATCCAAACTTTCGCATTTATAATAGATATTCCATCGCACATGATGTGTATAATTGCCAATTAGCACAAGAGAAGAATTCGATAAGTACGAGCTTAGCAGGGCCCAGATGTGGGAGTAGCAGTGGGACGTATACCGCATTCACTGCATATATGCGTTTTCGTGACTTTCGCTCAGTGCCGCTGTCATAATTTTACAGGCAATTGAACGCACATGTGCGTCAGTGGCACCTGAAGAAGTCTCGGCTTTGGCAGCTGGCAGCGAATGCGATATTGTTGGAGATGACGATGATGAGGCAGTATAATTGTGAATTAGTCAACGTGAGTGTAACGGGACTTTATCGCGCAAAATAACATGTTGTTGTAGCGACCGTCAAAAAGAAATATTTTCTTTTGTTCTGTTAGGCATACCATTAATTTTAAATACTAGGCCACAGTTCTCACTAGTATTGGGCTTATTGGAGACTTCACACATTTTTATTGTTAGATATCTTCGCATATATCCGTGGCATTTCTCATAACAATTTCGTTATGACAACGGAAAGTGATACAGCACTGTGAAAAACGGACGGACAGACAACAGAGTCCAGGGCCCTATTTTATAAAGCTACAAGCTACAATTTACAAGCGGAAGTCTCTAGCTAACACATAGGGTCTGAAAGAGACTTCCGCTTGTAAATTGTAACTTTTAGCTTTATAAAATAGGGTCCTGGCCGTATTTACCTGCCGTATATTTTTTAACGAACTTTGCGTCATATCGTATCATATATGTAGACACATACGGCCACTCTTACCTTGGGTATTCAGAGACTAACTTTGTTCCAATTGCTAAGATCCTGACATACCTCTTTCTCTTCATCCATATTTATCAACCTCTTAGTACATGTGGTTGTTGGTTTAATATTCATAAAATCGAGTCGTATTTTGAATGAAAATCAGACTTTCTGTCGCGACTTTCAACTCCACGAACACAAGCTCGGCTAACACGGGCGCGAAATAGACTATTCGTCTCTTGCTAGGACGAACAGTAAGAAGATATATATTATGTAGACCTTATATAGGCTATATGTATATATGGCTTATATCCTACTTCCTACTAATATTATAAACGGCTCGGTGAATCTGCTGTCAGTCTAAATGTTGTATTGTTATTCAAATTTTTTTCTCAATATTAATACTAACATAGGTTAAGATTTTTCAATTTGTTTACTAACATACTATGGACCTCAAAGTTGTCTGATAATAAAGATATTTTATTTTATTTTATTTTATTATTATTATTTTTTTTTATTTTTTTTTATAAATGCGAAAGTTTGTGACGAAGTGATGATGTGACGATGTGACGATGTGAGTGAGTGAGTGTGTATGTTTGTTCCTTCTTCACGCTAAAACGACTGGACGGATTTGGATAAAATTTGGAACGGAGATAGCTGGTACCCTAGATTAAAACATATAGGCTACTTTTATCCCGGAAAATAGCATAGTTCCAGGGGGATAGCCATAAACATGTCAATTGCTAATTCTACGCAGACGAAGTCGCGGGCAGTAGCGGTGCAGACTCGGGGGGCCCGGGGTGGGACGACCACGAGGGCCAAAAGAGGCCTTTTGTCGTCCTACCCCGCGCCCCTGTGCCGCGCGGGCGAGGCCTTATTTAACCGGTCGGTCTAGTGCACTTGACTACGGTAGACGCAATTAAGACCAAGCACCGCGTCAGCGGACCGCGAAAGAGGTGAACGACCCTTGCGAAATAATCCCAACCTAATATAGCCGTCTGTGGTAAACCTCACTTAGCGCCTTAATTGACAGTCTGCTATTTCTTTAGTGCCTTGGGCCGTGGTACCATGAGACCGTGACCGATTTAGGTAATATAACCTAAAAAACATTTTTAACACTCGACGATAACCCAAGACGATAAGTATTATTGAAATAAGTAAATGAATATTAGGTGTATTGAATGAAATAAGAACACAGTTATATTAATAAATTATTCTTACAAACATTACAAACATTGATGATTTATTATGTATGTATGTATGTATAACTCTGTATTGTACATAAAACGCATTAATTTTAGAGGTAATAAGAATGTAGGTGGTTTATTTTCGCAATTAGAGGAAATTCAATTTAGTTATTCCTAAAAAGATCTCAAATTACGATGATCTATACATACATACTATTATGTATGAAATGCTTTGTCCTAAATGACTGACTGACTACCTAACTCGGAAGCGCGAGAAATCGAGAATGAACGCGTGCGAACTAAGCAGCGCGCGGCGACCCACTGATTGACCGGCCCGGGCCAGCCGCCGCGCGTACTTGTAGTTTTATACCTAAAGTGCGGAGTGGACTCGGTCTGGTAATACATAATACAGTAAAGATATCGCACACCGAGCTAGTCATAGCATGCAAAATTTTATAAACGCAACACTGATACCTATGTGCAATAATTCAATTCAATAATTTAATTTAATAAGGCTTGTCATATTATCACTACATAGTATAATAAAACAAAGTCGCTTTCTCTGTCCCTATGTCCCTATGTATGCTTAAATCTTTAAAACTACGCAACGGATTTTGATGCGGTTTTTTTATTAGATAGAGTGAATCAAGAGCAAGGTTTATATGTATAATACATGCATAATAAACCGTGCGAAGCCGGGGCGGGTCGCTACTAAATTTATAATTCAATAAATATGCACTTAATTAATTCAAAATTTGTTCCATTAAGAAATCTCTAACACTATAAAAACACTGGTCTTGTAGCCATTTAGTCAGCTTTGTCACAGTATACATATATATATATATATATATATATATATATATATATATATATAAATAAATAAATAAGCTAAAGCAGTAGGGAAGATAGGCTTACTTTTTGAATTAAGTACCTACGCTCCAATAAAGCGTTAGGGTTGTCGATTAAATTATTACTTACTGAAAAATACTTTCGCCTACTACGACACGTTCGGAAAGCTCTGTTATGTCTGCTGAAAGCTTTGTCTTTTACGTCGATGTGTGTGTGTGTGTGTTTAATGCCTATTAGTGTGAGCGGAAGCGCGTTACACGAACTTCGAAAATCGAATTTCGGCGTATAAGGCCAGTGCGTGGTTTGAAGAGTAGTCATCTCTTTTCCAAAATGATGTCGGGATGTCACGCTTTTTTGGCATAAAATTGAACTTTATTTTTATTTATGTATGATTGATTTATGAATGAATATGTAGATGTCACAAATCACACAATTTAAATTTAAATGGATCGTTATAGTACAACATGTATAAAAACTACGTGGCATACGATAACGTTTAAGTATTCTAACCATTTGTTCTTTCATCAATCGTGTGCTAACAAATAATTTATGATAAAGTAAAATTGTCGAGCGGCAGTGACCTCCATCATTGTCACCGTTGTCTAACAATGGGTCAGACTTGGCAGCCTGTCGTTTCCTGATTTATACGCCTACGTGAAACAACTTTAGAACGTATAAAATATTAAAATATACCTAAACGCTAAATTTAACGTAAGCGCCGCGCCGGGCGCTTTGCATTATTAACTACTAGCTGTTGCCAGCGACTTCGTCTGCAAAGAATTCGTTTATCGCTATCCCGCGGGAACTACGCAATTTTCCGGGATAAAAAGTAGCCTTTGTGCTATTCCAGACTTTTCTCTATCTATGTGCCGAATTTCATCCGGATCCGTTGGGCCGTTCTGGCGTGATTGAGTAACAAACAAACATCCATCCATCCATCCATCCATCCATCCATACTTTCGCATTTATAATATTAGTTAGATTAGTTAGATGATCTGGCATGCTCGTGTCTAAGGAATGGAATATACACTCATCAAAAATATCTAGGGTTATTTTTTATCGCTAGACAGTTTTGAACATTTCAATATAGGCATATTACTACCGAGTCAAAACGTCAAATTTGTCTAAGGTTAATTATCCCAAGCCCTTTTTGATGTGTGTAGTTCGTTTGCTTTGAATAGGCTCCGAAACTAGGTACTAGGCCGATTTGAACTTTAGCTATCACGGTTCATGATATACAGCCTGGTGACAAACGGACGGACGGACAGCGACAGTTTCCGTTTTTACCCTTTGGGTGCGGAACCCTAAAAATCGCTCCAGCAGTTTACAAAATGGTGTAAGGCATTTTTGGCATACCATTTTTTTTTACGTATGATTAGGTAGGTACCTACTCGATTAATGGTTGGGTGGTATTATTTTTAATTTAATGTTCTTGAAGACAGTGGGATTAACTTAGCCGGAATCAATTATTTTGTATTACAAATACAGAGCTGTTTAATTGAAATCGCCGCAAAAACATCGTATTGTTTTAATCAGTTATCTAAACGAAAGCGGCGTACACGCGTTGCAACATTACGCAAGTTATTCGTTTCAATGTCGATCGTTGCGTTTCTTTTGTTCTGTGAATGAAAGAACGGGACGCGTGCAACGACTCGCCTTGGTGCAAGGGTGCCAACCAGTGTCGTAACTTGGGAAGTTGCAAGCTGACGGCCGTTGATGCGGCAATGATTGCTGAGCATGCACTGAATGCACTAAGGTTCTATGATTCCGTCTCTATTTATTACTACAAAACAGACAGAGACGTCATCATAGATAACTGACAGTTAAGTAGTGGTGAAACAGGCCCTAGGTAAAGGTGCTTATACACTAGAGGCAGCGTCGGGTCGAGCGGCTGCCTCGAACAGAGGCCGCGTAAGTGGAGACGCTGCCTCATCGTCTTGGGCAGCGTCTCCACTTGCACGGCCTCGGAGCTGGTTCAGTTCAGTTCAGTTCAGTTTCTTTATTTGCTTTTAAAAGATACAATTATCATGCAAAATTGTGTACAACAAAATAAACTTAACCTAAATCATTCACACGTAAAGACAGAAGAACATGTCATATTTCATTAAATTTTAAAACCAATAATTAATCATACAATTTACCAAAATACTCATCGAGACTGTAGAAGGGTCTCGTAGCCAAATAACTTTTAAGATTTTTCGAGAATACTCTCAGGTCTTCAGACTCTTTAACATTATCTGGTAGGTGGTTAAATACCTTAATTGCTATATAATTGATGCTTTTTCGGAACAGAACAAAATTCGAGGAGTGGTGGAGGCTGCCTCTAGTGGATAAGCGACTTAACTGGTTTTCCATCATAGCTAAAACACGGAGGGGCGGGGGGGGGGCTTTAAAAGGCGAGTGTACCACTTTTTGCAAGGCCGGCAACGCACCAAGTCCTAATGGTAGTGCAGGTGTCCATGAGTTAACATCAGTTAACATCAGGTGAACCGCATGCCCGTTTGTCGGCTTTAATTTAAGTATATGAGAAACCTAACCTAAAAATTTCATTTTAGATACAAGCTTTTTTGCTGACTGTACTTTTTGTTGACTGTACTTTTTGTTGACTACGTGTATTGTTATCCGTCCTACATATGTGAACCAAATTTCAAGTCAATCGGACCAACCGTTGAAGAGTTCCCTCCTGCGGAGATAGTCCTGGCTGGACCACCAGAATTTTACTACCAGATTGAATCTAACTTAATATTATAAATGCGAAAGTATGGATGGATGGATGGATGTTTGTTTGTTACTCAATCACGCCAGAACGGCCCAACGGATCTGGATGAAATTCGGCATATAGATAGAGAAAAGTCTGGAATAGCACATAGGCTACTTTTTATCCCGGAAAATTGCGTGGTTCCCGCGGGATAGCGATAAACGAATTCTATACAGACGAAGTCGCTGGCAACAGCTAGTAATGACGATAGAATTATTGTCATCTGACTGACTTACACAAAGATGAAGATGAAGATATCTGCTTCAAAATTGAGGCGCAAGATTCCACCCGGACAAACAAACTTACATACACATACATACATACATTGCAAGTTAATATAATGCTTGTAAAAATACGATAGTGCAGTTGATTTTTTTATGGCTGGAAATTCCGGTCTTTAAGAAAGAAATCTTATTTGGTTATCAACAAAATCCGGCTATGGACAAAGTCAAAGTCAAACCTGTCGATAGATTAGGTAGCAAACTTGGCGAACTTCGTTTTTATATGACGTCTGAGCTGAAGAAATACGAAATGTGTCGAGATACGTTAAGAAAATAGAAGCCCTGTAGCGAGCTGGATTATTAGTTTAAACCAAAAATTCCAAAGCAAATTACATACATACATAAATCACGTCTTTATCCCTTACAGTGTAGACAGAGCCTAAGGTAACAATAGACCTAAAGCCCCTAAAGGCCAACTTTTAGCACGATTGTTAGCATATAGGTCGAAAGGGGAATCAAAATAGTTGCTACCCGCATCGCCTATAACATTTATTTCTAAGAAACACAAAATATTTACCTTGCTACTCCGCTACTTACGTGCAAGATAACCAAGCTTGTGCGAAATATATACGTATTGCATGTAAGCCCTCCCACCACTACTGCCACACAAAATGCACACAAATCCCACAAACTTAATTAACCCTATCACCACACAAACACTGACGCGCGTTTCGATCCCTCTACGGGATCATTTGTGTTCATTGAAATGGACCTCCGCAAAGTAACGCCTGATTCAATAAAATATTGATTTCTAAGAATTTCGTCCATTCCCTCGATGGGATTTTACCATCTGCGCGGGTAGAGAAGCAACTGGTACATTCTATGTTTTTTCTTTACTCCCAGACCAGCATGGAAGCAAAAGGCAAATATGTAATAAATAAGTAAATAAACATAATTTTAAAATTGCGACCCGTCCCAGATTCGCACAAACGTTAACTATTTGTCCAGAATCATCTCTTACTTTGTCCAAAATCATCCTATTACTTGTCCCATCATCCTTTTATTTATCCTAAACCATCTTTATCATCCTATGATAATGTCCAAATCCAAAAATCATCCATCCAATCATTCAGCTACTACTATCGTAGAGTCAAGTTATGCTATGAGATAGCAATCTAGGCCCTATTCAGTTGCGTAACACTGACACAGAGCCGAGTGTCATTGCATCCAAGATGGCGTCACGTCGGAGGGTCTGCGCGGGCGCATAAGGCACAATAGCTTTCGTTCCGCCGGCTTTGCTTTACTAGTGATGTGAAGTATCGATATTTTTGACGTATGGCTTGATGTTGAGATGTTGACATTGAAACGACCTAAAAATATAACGTTGCAAAATCACGATTGAAAGAAACTAAAAGTTTTTGATCCGTTTTAAAGGATGAAATAAAAAAAAATGATTTTTCATATTTTCTACTGTTTTACAGATAGTTTCTAAAATATAAATTTGCAAGATGTTTGGAATCATATTTTATTGCATGATTTAAATCACTTAGATGGTGCCTAATATTAATAAAAATAAAAGAATGTTGTTTCAAGGCAATACGCTTATTGATTTTACCTTGCTGTTGCGTCCGAATTGCAATGACCGTGGTGCCGAGCAAATTGCATAAATGTAGAAGTTACTTTACAAAACAGAACTTATTAAAAAAAACGTAAATTACGCTTTAAAATCTACAGTGACAAGAGAAAGCTATCTTTCCCTCGAGTGTTAGATGAAAAAGAAGTCTGACGAATTATTTATGTTAAGAGCGCTTCCGAATACATGTCATGATTCATACGTGACTGAGTGCTTTCACAAGGATCTCCATGTTTCGTGCTACCCGTAGCTCTCTCCTTCCGCCATCATAATCAGAACGGGAGATTTCATCTTTCAACACGCGGTGACCACTCCAGAACCTTACTGATCCAACGACCATCAGTTATATGAGCAATGTGCCCCTTTACTACCAACCAAAGGTGTGTAGTTTCCTGATCTACGTTGTTAACTTTAGTTCTTCTGTGAATCTTCTCAATTCTAATTCGATCTCGCAAAGATAATCCAAGCATAGCTTTAATTGCCTTTTGTGTGACCTACTTATTGACACCCAATGAAAATAACCACGATTTTTTGATTATCCATGTCATTTTTTAAATCTCATTTAAGTATTTTATAAGCCATACATCTTATTATTGATGTCATGATTATTCTACATATTCCCAAATATTACATGACAACTACTTGTAATACAAGTCCGATATCTACAACCTGTTGTGTATTTTAGATATTGGAGCTAGAAATCTGTTGATAATACTTGATATACTTAATATAATTGCTATAATTGTTGCTAATGAAGGTTATCAATTGACACAATCCGGTTCCTTAATTCTTATCACGAAGTACAAATATGATAATTACCATTCATGATCATTTCACTTGCTTGTTGCGTATATATAATTTATTATCTGTTCTTTCATGAATAAAAACCGAAAGGTTATTCTAAAAATTTGGCCGCAAAAGGCTCTTTTACATGTCTTTTTATTTACCAGCGAGATTTTTTGGAAAGATTAGGTACAAATGGTACAATTGCCAAGAAGAATGCTTTGAAAAATGATTTAAAATTTTCAATTACCTATGTATTTTATTTTGTATTTTATTTAGTCCCGCGTCATGGGAGTTGTATGTGATCGTGATCGTGTATTTTTCGAATGTTAATGTTTTTTTTTAATTGCAGGTGAATCAGAGGACATAGACAAACGGAGATATATCCGACTGTTTGCATGTAAGTATAATTATATAATTATGAATTTAATTTTTAACGTAAACGCAGTAGCGTCTGTAAAAATAATAGTTTTCGACACACTTCCATGTAATTTTTACTCAGTAACCGACTCCAAAAAAGAAAGAAGTTATATTGTCGTCTGTAAATATGTAAATACCTATTTTGTATGCACCTTACTAATTGTGGTCAGTTTAGAAATTCTTTCTTTTTTACTCCAAAATGCTGCAAGACTTCGACTCCTTCATTTAGTGTTTATGTTTTAAAAGTTCTAATGTTATCGATGTCACGCAATTTATCGATATTTCGCACGTCACTAGCGATCCCGTCGCGTTATGAAACATCACAAACGCTTTTACTTTCTGCGCAAGCGTTATTCAACGCTTTGTGCTGTATTCGCGATTTAAGAAGTTTAAAAGCGATGTAATAGTAAAATTGTTTTTAACTACGGTCCTATTTTTAAATGAAAACTTCAAAAACTTTTCTTTGTACGACTATGAAGGGAAACGGGCTAGTGGGTCATCTGATGCCAAGTGAGCACCACCACCCATGGGCACCCGCAACACTAGATAATGAGATTAGGTTCAAATCGAACGCAATCACTGAAAAAGGTCTGATGAGACCGAAAATAGTCGGATCCTTTATTTATAATCGTGTTCCGTTCATTTTGTAGTTTATACCACGAGAGTTTATGTTGCTTATACTAAACTAGCGTCCCGCCCCGACTTCGCACTGTTCTGGATTGGAGACCATTGAAATGTAAATGACTGGCCCCCTTATTCATAAACGCACTATAGGCCTCTGTTAACTTAGTAATCGTTTGTCCTTATCTGTCACTTTGACATTTACCTTTCACAGATAAGGACAAACGATTACTAACTTAGCAGAGGCCTATAGTGCGTTTATGAATAAGGGGGTGGGACTCTCACTGCCCAAAATAGATCGACATGGAAACGGTTGAAGGCTGACACCAAAAACTTGGTAGAGAAAGGCTAAGAACAGGAGAGATTATGTCAAAATCGTGGTTTATCTTTAAAGTAACGCGGCGCAACTCACGCTTGTGACCATAATCATAAGTAGCCTGTTTTGAAAATATATATAGAAACAAACAACACGCGATATTAATTAGCTCTGTGGACGACTGAGTAACGTCCGGAGTTGAAGCTTGCGTGTCGTCTGGCGACTGATAAAGGTTGCACATTGGACCGGAGTAACAAAGGGCAGTGGCGCTGTAGGCAGTCGCCATTCGAGTTTGTCTTACTATCTCACCCACTCTTATGGGTTTGGTTATAATTACGTCAGAGAGGTGCTGACTTGTGGTGAGTGCGGCCGCGCATTCACTGCAAAAATCGGCTACGCCATTCACCTGAGAGTAGTGCATCAACGACGCTCTCAGCGTTAGGAACCAGCCGCTGTAGCCAGACACGGCCAAGAGAAGATGATGATGATGATGATGGGTTTGATACTTGAAACGGCCGAGTGAGGGAGACGGCAACAAACCCGAATGGCGTTAAGACCTCACGGACTGCATTTCAAGTCTACGAGACGGTGTATGAACACAACCATTATCTTAGCTTAGACCAAGGGTCTTCAACCTTTTTGAAGTAAGGGCCTAGTATACTCAGTAGGCTTATTGTCTAACTCGCTCGCAAACGCCATCGTGTTCATTTTGACAGTTCATGTATGGGCTGACAATCGGCATCGGAATCAGCTAGCTGTCACATTCATACAAGAACTGTCAAAATGAACACGATGGCGATTGCGAGCGAGTTAGACAATAAGCCTACTGATATTGGTTCGGTGGGCCGCAACATAATAAAAACATTCCATTCTAAACTAAAAGTAGGTAACGAAGGTAAAGTAGGTGAATGTATATTTAATTTTGTCAATACAATGTCGGGCCGCCATGGATGGAACCGCGGGCCGCTGGTTGAAGACCCTTGGCTTAGACCAAATCAAGACTGCAAAGTCAGTAGGCTTATTGTCTAACTCGCTCGCAATCGCCATCGTGTTCATTTTGACAGTTCTTGTATGAATGTGACAGCTAGCTGATTCCGATGCCGATTGTCAGCACATACAGAACTGTCAAAATGAACACGATGGCGATTGCGAGCGAGTTAGACAATAATCCTACAGGTCAATTTTAATTGCGCCATTTCGCGTGCGCGTATGCGTATTCCAGAGGCTAGTTCCGTAATACTGGCACTCCACTTGGCGTTGCGTGTTCGCGTTGCGCTATTGGCATCTTCGTCGCATACGCTAGAAACAATATAGTGCATCCCCTTCGCTCACGCAAATACATTTGAATAAATACGCCAAGTGGAGTGCCAGTATAAGGGATGAAGACGTGATATATCTATCTATAGGTATGTATGTATTTGTGTAGGCCGGTTAGTAGATAACTAAGGGTTGTCAAACGCGAGTGTCGAATCTGTTAAAATTTTTTGTGACTAATGTGTAACACTGTCATCTATTTTATGCGGCAGCATGTCATTTTTCCCCCTTTTAAAAAATCTAGACAATGATGATGTGATGAGAGTGTTTGTCTATACCTAATAGGTTTCAGTTTTTGCCTGTTCGTCTGTCTGATCTTATAGATTACAATTAGTGTAGATAGATGAAGATGACCTTACAATCTGCTGTAAAACTGTGGGTTGTTAAACCCCCCTTTTTCATGTCTTTAGTAACAAAGTAAATGCTTAAATAATAATTTAATACCTATTTGTTTGGAATCCTACGTCATTACATATCTAACCTTTAACCCTTGTCACCTCGTTGCTTGAAGTCTTTTATTATGTTTTATTTTATATTTTTACCTCTAAATAATGTTTGAAATTAAAGTGTCATTCAATAGTGAATTAATTTTTAAAGTCAGTCTTGTAGTTTTATAATTTCGTTAAAGAAAAAAAAAGAAAAATAACAAACGCTGATTGAATCTTGCTTATTTTGAATTTTTGAATTATACTGTTGTTTGTTTTTGTGCGGATTGTATGGGCATTTCAGACAGACTTCTTCTTAAACTTAAGAGCTAGGCTCTTGTCGGTGGAGCAATTTCCATGTGGTCCTTTCCAGAGCCTTTTCTGGTTCTTCAGACAGACGAACCGGCAAAAACTGAAACCTATTGTAGACAAACATTCACATCATCATTGTCTAGATTTTTTAAAAGGGGGAAAAATGACATGCTGATGTCATAAAATAGATGACAGTTATTTATTTATTTATTATTGCAACCATGGTAAATGCAGTTGTTAAACAGACATAATTGTTCCACATGGACCCTGGAAGGGCACAGCAAATTAAAAATTAAGAAAATTGTAATATTTAAAAATAACAAAACTAAGAATTAATAATTAAAATTTAAATTCAAGTCAATATAAAATCAAATTAATACTGTCAAAATGTAAATTAAAATTAGAAATTAGGGTATGGATTACAATAAAATGATAATAATAACAATAATGTCAACAATATCATTAGTCAGTTATACACATTAGTCACAAAAAAATTGTAACAGATTCGGCACTCGCGTTTGACAACCCCAGTTACCTACTAACCAGCCTACACAAATACATACATACTCGTACCTATAGAGAAATCACGTCTTTATACCTTATACTGGTACTCCACTTGGCGTATTTATTTAAATACATATTTGCGTGAGTGAAGGGGATGCACTATTTTGTTTCTAGCGTATGCGAGGGCAATAAATGCTTTTTTCTTTTTTTGTTTGTTTAAATGCAAAAGCGACATATTTCAAAATCGGACACTGTATCATTTGAAACCTATGATGACCTACTTTTGTTTTTAGATGCAATGGCGAATGATTTTGGAATGCGTCCGTTTTATAATTCAACTAAATGTTTTCCCTTTTTACTATTAGTATTAGACGAATTGTGTGTGACTGAAATCTTTCAAATGCCTTCAAGGCTTCACTTAATCGATTTCCTTCGCTAATAAGTAAGAGGACTGTAAAAAATGGAACAAGAAGTGTCCACCGAGCAAGACCTATACCTATTATTCAACTTAGAGCCACTTTGGTGGTGGTTCCTCGCATTTTGCACAACCGCGGTCTGTTTATTTGTCTAGCGCCCGGTGCCTATTTACAGATAAAAACTTCGAGAACAATAACATGACGTTTACAAGATTTTATTCTTTTATTTATGACTTATGACATAAGTTGATGGCATACATAGAGCAAACCTAATAGAGAGGGCATGTCATAGAATTATAATTTATATGAAACTAGCTGTTGCCAGCGACTTCGTCTGCAAAGAATTCGTTTATCGCTATTCCGCGGGAACTACGCAATTTTCCGGGATAAAAAGTAGCCTATGTGCTATTCCAGACTTTTCTCTATCTATGTGCCGAATTTCATCCAGACCCGTTGGGCCGTTCTGGCGTGATTGAGTAACAAACAAACATCCATCCATCCATTCATCCATCCATCCATCCATCCATCCATACATCCATCCATCCATACTTTCGCATTTATAATATTAGTTAGATAAAAAGCAAAGCCGAAATTGGCGATTACTGGAGGGTTACCATGACGTTTCAGTTAAGGTGATCCAGTCCAGAGTGAACAGGCTGTTACTGAACCAGTGAGCTATATAATTGTCTTTGGCCTAATCTGCAATTACCATCAGGTGAGATAGAGGTCAATCGCTGGTCAGTTTATAATAAAAAAAAAGGTTCGCTCGCTGACAGATCCATCATAATAAAAATGACAGCTAAAACCTGAACTGAGTCGGAATTGAATCGAATTAAGACTTCATGGTAAGGCTACTGCACTTTGTTTGGCCAGCTGAAGATCAAAATTCTAATTTCTTTTTTTATTTATTTAGGACAAATACAAATATACATCTTAAGTATAATTATGCGAACGCAAAAACAATCTTACTAAGACTTAAAGGGCACGTTTAGCATGATTGTGGGCGTATAGGTGGAAAGGGGATTCAAAATGGTGTGATAGGTTGCCAGCCGCATCGCCTGACATGAATCCTAACTCCTACGATTTTCGCCGATTCCCTCGATGGGCTTTTACGATTTGCGCGGAAAGAGGAGCAACTGGTAAGTTCTACACTGACGAGCAAAAATGACGGGTCACTTTTCATACAAAGTTCTATGAAAAGCGACCCGATATTTTTGCTCGTGAGTAGGTATATGTTTTTTCTTTGCTCCCAATCCAGCATGGAAGTTGCCACTCTATTTGGGTGTATCTTCTATTATGGCAAATGATGCCGCGACCGGAAACTTTTGTTGATGTTGTTGCGTTGCGGCCAGAGTTCGCCGTAAGTCGCGGTGACGTCATCGGCGCACGCGCTTCCTGTATAGTGACGTTAGTTTGACAGCAAAATATCACGGATGATCACGATGGGGGAAGGCGGTGTCCGAGAACATATCACGTGTGTTTTACACAGCGGGAATGTCAAATAATAAAGAAAATAACGAGCGTGACATAGCTTAAATAAAAAAAATAAGTTCAATGGGGGGGGGGGGGGGGGGGTCAATTAGGCCAATGATCACACTAGCTGTTGCCAGCGACTTCGTCTGCAAAGAATTCGTTAATCGCTATCCCGCGGGAACTACGCAATTTTCCGGGATAAAAAGTAGCCTATGTGCTATTCCAGACTTTTCTCTATCTATGTGCCGAATTACATCCGGATCCGTTGGGCCGTTTTGGCGTGATTGAGTAACAAACAAACATCCATCCATCCATCCATACTTTCGCATTTATAATATTAGTTAGATTAGATATTAGATGATTTCTGGACGAGCCCCTAGTAGTAATTCGTAAGTAGCATATACCTCCTATTTAATAATGAAGCTGTGTGGGAACACCATCATATGACTTGGGAATTGGACAGCTGTCACTCCGCCCCCGTTACCAAGCCACATGTAAAGGTCTGGGAGCAAAGAAAAACATAGAATGTACCAGTTGCTTCTTGACCAGATGGAAAAAGCCTATCCAGGGAATAGGCGAAAATATCAGGAACTATTTTATAGGCGATGCGGCTAGCAAGCCATCACTGTTTTGATTCCTTCCTATACGTTCACAAAATTTCCTCCTTGCTGTTCCTGCTTCTTCCTCCAAGTTCTATCATGACTCCTTTACTATGACATCTATCCGTCTGTGGAATGCCCTTCCTGTAGACCTAAGGCGTGCTAAAATTTTACCTATTTTTAAGAACCAGCTCAAATCTCACTATTTGTCACTAATTGAATCCACTTCCTGTCTTTAGTCCCATTTCTTTTCTTTCTGCTTTTGATCAATTCCTTTTCTGTTATATGGCCTTCTTATACTTTTCGTTATTACATTCTCATATTTATTTTATCTTAAGTATTATTGTACAATTATGTTATGTGTTTATGTATTATTTTATTTATTTAGCTATGTAAGTATTATATGTATGTAAGTATTGTTTTATTATCCCTGCCTTTCTCCTGTCTATTTGTTTCCGCCACCTACTTAAACTGTCTCCAACTTATTTCTTTGTCTTAAATGTTGTCTGGTAGAGATCGCTATTAAGCGATAAGATCGCCTATTGTATACTTTGTTCTTTGTTTCTGTATTGTTTCGTACTGATTTGTGGTGTTCAATAAAGAGTATTTGTATTGTATTGTATTGTATTGTTCAGTCATGCTGAACGTGGCCTTTGGTCTTGTTACCTTAGGCTTTGTCTACCCTGTAAGGGATAAAGACGTGTTGTATGTATGTATGGTGGAAGTATATAAATCGCGAATGCAGTGGAACCTTTTTGCAAATTTCACTGGCTAATGTAATTTTTTAAAAAGCCGTGTTAGCCTTAGTGGTTTGATTGACCTGTGGCCTCTCAAGCAGAGGGTCGCGGGTTCGAATCCCTGGCTCGCACCTCTGAGTTTTTCGGAATTTATATGCGAAATTGAATTTGAAATTTACCATGAGCTTTTCGGTGAAGGGAACATCGAGAGGAAACCGGACCAATCCCAATAAGGCTTAGTTACCCTTCTGGGTTGGAAGGTCAGATGGCAGTCGCTTCTGTAAAAACTAGTGCCTACGCCAAATATTGGGATTAGGTTATCATTATCAAAGTGGACCCCAGGTTCACTGAGCCGTGGCAAATGCCGGGAAAACGCTAGGAAGATGGAAAATGAGGGTAAAAAGCAGGTCAGAGGTCACCATCACCACTCACCAGACAGACAGCAATCACAATTGGTTTAAAGCTTCATTGTTGGCCCTTTAAGTTCTAGACTCGTATTTTGAAAAGCCCGAAGCGTATGCGGGTCAAAATACATAAAGTTCATGGGTCAGAATACATAATGGTTCAAAACATGTAGTTAGGGTTGTTATAATTGTTGAAAACTGATATGGGACTTATTGATTTGATAGTGTCCGAGCGGGCGAGCGAGCGCCCCCCACCGCTCCTCCCTCACCTCTCCTCGCAACCGCGCGCCCCCGCGCGTCTCCCCTGCCGTCGGCTTCGAGCCTTTAGTACGTGTATATTGAAATATTGATAAAACGGGACAAATACGGGACAAGTAACAATGCGGGACGTGACACTTAAATACGGTGACAGTCCCGTATATACGGGACATATGGCAACCCTACATGTAGTGCAATTTTCGACGAAATTATTAGCTAAAGTTTAGACAATGCCTGCGTCATGCAAAGACTTATGCAACCTCCGCTAGTCTTTAGTCTGACTGTAACAACTATTAAGCCTTATTTCAGAGCTGGGTTGCGTAGTTGCAGTCCGCTAGTCAATTACTGTAACTTTCGCGTACGATTTTCAACTGTTGCAACACTAAATGTCAAGTAAGCCAAAAACTTGGCTGTTTTTTTATTCAGCCATCCGATATAGACCCGAAGGCTTATTGTCTAACTCGCTCGCAATCGCCATCGTGTTCATTTTGACCGTTCGTGTATGGGCTGACAATTGGCATCGGAATCAGCTAGCTGTCACATTCGTACAAGAACTGTCAAAATGAACACGATGGCGATTGCGAGCGAGTTAAACAATAAGCCTACCGGAATAAATTCAAATTTGTACATTTCTCAGTGTTTGTCGTTTTTTATTTCTGTCGTACAGTCGCCATCAGATATATCGTAGAGGGCGAGGTCCTCAAATACTTCGGAGCAGCCTTAAATTTCAATAAATTCATTACAACTGTAAGGTTAATAACATCAGAACACGCAAATAGTCATAAATATAATAGCAGCGACTTTTCAATAAAATCGGGACGTCACAGATCGTCAAAGATATCGATGCAGACAGGCTGACCATAAAGATCGGAACATTTTTGGAAAATATACCTTAACTTTGTGACAAACAGTTTAAATTACGTTGTGTTTATAATAAAACTAGTTTTATAAAATAGAACTACATGTTTTGACTTATAACAGCAGAAGAAGAAAAATGTTATTCTTAAAAAAAGTATAATGGCAATTTAGTGGCCAGTAACAATTTACACTTTATACAACAAAAAAGGTTTTATGTTACTAACGCAGTGAATTATGCATGCAGACGCGTACACTATATACTTAGGTGACATATCTTTCATTTTGGCATGACGTTTGAGCCTTATTTGTATTTTGTTTGGAATTCGAATCTATCATCATATACGTAAGGTTTATTTTCCACATATGTTCCGATATTTAAGATCAGCCTGACTGCGTCGATACCTTTGACGGTATGTGCTTCCTGATATTTTTAGCTCATTGAACGTCCCGAATTTATTGAAAAGTCGCTGCTCTTATATTTATGACGGATTGCGTGTTCCGAAGTTATTAACCATATCTAGTGTAACGAATTTATTGAAATTTAATGCTGCTCCGAAATATTTGAGGACCTCGCCCGCTACGATATATCTGATGGCGACTGTACTAGAAACATATTTATTTGAGCTGCGATTTTGTTGCAACAGTGACGTGGTTTCAACTATCGAGCCCCTGGCAACACTTAAATGCGGTAACTGTTCTACAGCTAATCTACAACCAGTGATGCCAATTTAGCGGCTTTGTCGCTAGAAATGGCGACTTTTGCTTAGGTCCTAGCGACTAATTTGTCTAGCTACTTTTTACGGCGTTTTTTGGCCTTTTTTTACAATTTTCCGATTATAATTACTACTATCGATAATTTATTGCCGAAAATTTGATTGGCGGTGTAAAATAGCCCTTTTTTGGTACATATAGCGATTTGTATCTTTTGTAGTTGGCAACACTGTCTGTAACCAACTTTTAGAGAGTTAACAGCAGTGCATTCACCCTACTTACCCGTTACCATGGTTTTGAACGCTTCAAATTATATCTTAGCGGATGAAATTATATATAATGCCTCGTCTCTTCTTGCTGGAACTGATTGTGGCTGATTACAGCCATTTACAGGTTGGTTGTCGGCGAACTGTGCTTTCGGAAAGGCTAGCACGAGCGCCTGTCTTTAAGATCACTCTTGACTGAACACTGTTTGTTAATCGTGTTTGTTTTCGTGTGTATTCATGTGGTATCTGGGAGTAAAGGATAAACATAGAATGTACCAGTTGCTTCTCTTCCCGCGCAGATGGTAAAAGGCCATCGAGTGAACGGGCGAAAATCTTAGGAATCATGTTATAGGCGATGCGGCTAGCTACCCATCACTATTTTGATACCCCTTTCCACCTATACGCCCACAAACATGGTAAACGTGGCCTTTAGGTCTTGTTACCTTAGGCTTAGGCTCTGTCTACCCCGTAAAGGGATAAAGACGTGATTTATGTATGTATGTTTGACAAATGTTTCCATTCCATGTATCGACGTTCTAGTGTTGTTACTCTGCTAAGTTTTATCCAAATCCATCCAGCCGTTTGCGCTTGAAGAAGTAACAAACATACACACACACACACACACATACTCACAAAATTTCGCCTTTAAGTATAATATTAGTGTGATCCTATGTATTAATCCAGGTTATAAACTAACTTACCTAGAAGTGTGTCAAATTATATCCAAATTGCACGCGTTACCTACTCCGTTTTAAAAGCCCTGATCTAAAAGAAAACAATATTAAACAAAACATATACCTATAGAGCGTAGATCCAGCTGCAAATATCATCCAAAGCAATGACCTTGCCAGATGTACAGATAAGCACATCGAAACAAATCATAATTAGTACGTCATTAACGATTATCTTGTATGGTCAGTCGCAGTCAGTAGTTCGCGAACCGTCAGCGGCAACGGACGTACTAAGCTATAAACCATAGCTTCAAAAATAAGTACATTTAAAGATCTAAATACCTCGAGATAAAGGACTGTGTTTGATAGTGATAGAACTTATAGATGGTGTTGTGATTACAGATTATTTTGTCAGTGTTAAATTAAACAGTCTGGACTTTGTTTTGCGTTACTGGTAATTAATAACTTCTTTTGTTTTATAGTTAAGCTATTTACCTTGATAAAGTTTTCGGTTGGAGGCAATGCCACTGGAAGCTTATGTATATACTTTTTTTTTAGAATTAGGCTGAAGGTGAACAATTCTGACATGACTTTTTATCAAAAAACTTTTAAAAAACGGCAACTGGAAAATATGCAACCGTAACAAAACAAATCGCAATATTCCAGGGATTTTAAAATTGTAAGTTGCTGTTTTTTAAAAAAACTAAAAAAAAAATACACGTCAAGATTGTTTACCTTTTTTCTAATGCTAAAAAAACTAAGTAAGTATAGGTTAGGAATTAGGAATATTCCAAGACTAGCTTGTGCCCGCGACTTCGTCTGCGTAGAATTAGCAATTGACATGTTTATCGCTATCCCTCAGGAACTGTGCAATTTTCCGGGATAAAAAGTAGCCTATGTTTAAATATAGGGTACCAGCTATCTTCGTACCAAATTTTATCCAAATCCGTCGAGTCGTTTTAGCGTGAAGAAGGAACAAACATACACACTCACTCACTCACATCGTCACATCTTCACAAACTTTCGCATTTATAATATTAGTAGGATTGCTGTGGTGTCATTTTTCCTTGTGGTGTCATTTTGAAAGTAGAAAGAGGTTCTGTTATGGACCGACCGCTTAAATGAGTCGTCGCCCGCGCGAGTACAGGGGCGCGGGGTAGGACGACAAAGGGGACAGAGGTGCGGGCGGGTAGCACTCGGCTTGGTACTTTACCTATTTGAGCTGAGAAAAAAAATACGGACGAATTGGGGACTCCTTTTTTGAGGTCGGATAAAAATAGAAGCACTGCAGTGAGACAAACATGTTGACTGGTAGCTGGTAACTTTCGAGTGCCGCCGGTGAAAGGCGGCAGTTTTTCGTCTTGAGTACACTTAGCCACTGCTTACTGTACTTGACATTATTTTATTAACTGTCATTAACTGAGTACGGACGCCATGACAGTAATTGACAACATTTCATATTTCTGAGCCTATAATTTTAATGGTTCTCTGTATTTTGTTTGAAAAGATGAACACGCTGACAGTATTTTTTTCGCTAGGGTTTGTATTTAATTTATAATTAATTTATTAATTTTTCTTATTCTAAAAGGGCGTAACTCCGATACTATCGCAGAATAGACACTTATCCTTTTCTCTTTTCTCTGTAGAAAAAAAACTGACGTCAATTTCAAATGTCAGGCCTTATTCTCCGATATTCGATTTTCGAGGTTCGCTTCGTGCTGTTCCGCTCATACTTATACCTTCTGTCATTAACTTGAGAGTGAGAGAGAAGGTATGCAACGAACTTCAAAAATAGAATTTCAGAGTTGCCCCCCTTGTACTTTGAAGTTGTCAAATACAAAATTATGGTCGCTTATTTTTTCTCGTGAAAAAGGCAAAGGCATTTCACCTATCCTGTGGTAGAATTGGTAAAATTAAGACATGTTTTTAATTAATTTTTATTTTCTATAATAAGCAATATTAAAATTATATAAACATATTGCAGTGATCAAGACGCAAACACGAAACATATATACATTTTCAGGTGTTATAAAAATGAAATGTTGTCAATTTGGTGTATGTACAGTCAGGGAAATAAAATATATTCATGTACCACTACACACTCGAGTGATATGTCACCTATTGCGATAGGGTTCTACGGTACGCGAATATTTTTTTCCGTTACCGTCATCATCATAATTATTTCCAGCCTATATACATCCCACTGCTGGGCACAGGCCTACTCCTATCATAATGAGGGCTTGGGCTGTTCCCACGCGCGCCCAGTGCGGATTGGGAACTTCACACACACCATTGAATTTCTTCGCAGATGTGTGTTCCTCACGATATTTTCCTTCACCGAAAAGCTTATGCTTATGCAAATTTATGTCATTATAACTTACCAAATACCAAACAAACGATTGCAAAATTGGATGTGAAATGGTTCCACAGAGGTATGTGATACAGTTTTTCGACCATACTACTATTGGCTGTGGCAGAGGTTAAAACATACGTTTGCCGATGGTAGGACCGCAAGGTTCGTCCGAATCGCTGCCACCTTTTTACTCGCTATTCCTGCCGCCAAGCAGTGCCTGCGGTGCTGTGTTCCGCCGTGGCGAGTAAGCTGTAATTATATAAGGTTTCATTGAACTCTGAATGTGGACCAGGACTACCAAACCGGATTAACAACAACAGAATAAATGCAGCAAATTCGCTAAATCAGATCTTATCAAAGTTATTGTGATACTCATAAAGCGCTGAGAAACATTCTCCAAAGTAGCACGAGAGTTCTAACTTGAGAAAAAAGCTTCCTGATAGCGTTTCTGTATAGTCTCGTAGTTAGGATCTTCAGCCCGGCTAGCACGACAGCGCACAAGAGTTGCGTCGCGCGCGTTATAGATTACCCGTCTCTTTCTAGAACGAACAATAAGAAAAAGACGGGCAATCCATCTCGCGCACGAAGCGACTTTTGTGCGCTGTCGTGCTAGACGTGCAGCACGCGCGTAACGGGTTGATGAGAGTCCGGGTTAGGTTCTCGGCCATAGCTGGGGAATTTCAGAAATAGGGTACAATTATGTTTATTATTGTACCCTATTCCAATACACGGAGGAGGCCTATGCCACGAGGCACGCCGAATTACGCGACAAGTTAATAAATAAACGACAATAACAACAACAGCAACATGTACTTACTGAAATTGTAGCGAATTCGGAATAAAAAGGCTTATAAAATAAAATGTTTATTATGTTTTAGTCACCGATTTAAAAAAAAATTGCATGGATCTGCTCAGGATCAATTGATTATAATGGCGTAAAAAAATGTCCCCAGTTTTTCCTACAAAAATTAGTGTCGGTTTTGTTACCTTCAAACATTAATGTACCTACCTATGAAAAGTAACAAAACTGACCTCGGGACACTTTTTCCCCCTATATAGAATCGCTAGTGCTATCGATTCTGAGTAGATCCATGCAAAAATTTCTAAAATCGGAGAAAAAAACGTAATTGTACCCTACTTCTGAAATTCCTCAGCTATAGTTTTCTGATTTTTCTACGTATTCTGGTGTTCAGTATCGTAAGGTGCGATGTTGTCGCCATCTTATGAGAGACGCCGAGCTACGATACAGGATAATAAAGTATAAGGAAACAGCTTCTAAGAAGTTCGACAAATAATCTCCAAAACTGGATGCCCCTGCGGCCTGCGCCGGCGCATGCCGCCCCTCACTTTCGGTAGAGAAAGTTTAGAGTATCGTTTATGCATAATGCAATTCTATTTCTGAGTTGTGACCTCGAACGTTCTGTCACGCTAATATTTTAGTTGTTTTATTTACTATTATTTATTTATTTGTCAAAAAAGAAACCATTAAATGAATAACCCTTCCATGCTTGTCTGGGAGCAAAGAAAAAAATACAGAATGTATTTTATACCAGTCGCTTCTCTTCCCGCGCAGATGGTAAAAGCCCATCGAGGGAATGAGCGAAAATAGTAATAAATAATCATGTTAGCGATGCGGCTTGCAACCATCATTATTTTGTTCCCTCTGTCCACCTGTACGCCCACAACCATGCTGAACGTGGCCTTTAGGTCTAGTTACCCTTGGCTCTGTCTAACCCTTAAATGATAAAGACGTTATTTATGTCTGACTGTACAATGTAATTAATGGTGGCAATAACGGCTGTTTTGCAATAATGAATAAGAGTGTTGTGTTATTCTTAAATAGCTGTTATTGTAAACTGTTGTCTGTTATCCTGTTATATTGCTGTTTTACAAAACGATAATGAACTTATTATTAGATAATTGTTATACTTATTTCGTCGCGATCGCAGCGTAATAAAAACGTACGGGAACAAAAGCAAAACAAAGCTCTGTTACCTTGTTTATTATTGTACTGACTGACAACAAACAGCAACAGCTAATAATCATACCAAAAGTCAGTTATTTGAATTGCAATTGCGATGCGAGCGCGCGCGTATAGCGCTATCTCTCGCACACACCTACTTGATTTATTGCGCACTCGCTTGCGCTTCTAATATGCCAAGTGCGGCAACAGTGCGCGTATGAACAACGTCGACAACAGAAAACGAATAATGATAACAGGATAGTTGACGATTCGATAATGTGTTGTTCGATGCGAGCAAATAATGCATTACGATATCTGCTGTTGTAATAACGACCACCACTAAATGTAATTGGTGATTCCCATGGAATTTTAGTCCCAAGGGAGTTCAGTAAAATGGCCCGCCGCGAAAAGTGGTGAAACATACAATACAATACAATACAAATACACCTTATTGAACACCACAAATCAGTACATAACAATACATAAACAAAGAACAGAATATACAATAGGCGGTCTTATCGCTTAATGGACCTTATTATTGTTTGATTAAAGAATTATATTATTATTATTAGGTATAGCGATCTCTATCAGACAACCATTAAGACAGAGACATAAGTTGGAGTCAGTTTATGTAGTGCCGTAAACAAATAGACAGGAGAAACGCAGGGATAATAAAAACAAAAATACTAACATAAATAATAATTTCTAAACGACACTGAAAATTAGAACACATAGAAAAATCCGAAAAGTAAAGCTATGGGCGGGAATCGAACCCGGGTCCTCGTCATTCAGTGACGCGTGCTATACCTACCCCTACACCACCCATAGCAGGTGAGTAAGCCTCCGAATTTTTCTATCTGTTACCAATTGTCACGTGACCTTGTTACTATGCGAATATTTGTCGCTAAGCGTCATCTGTTTGAATGATGTGTCTGTACGACACAATTACAAACTCCCGTGGAAAATGTACTGCTCACCAGGGACGAGAAATGAATTGTCGTTTAGAAATTAAATTTCTAACGGTAAAACGTAAAAAGTAAACATTAAAAATCAAGAAGTAAATTTCTTGATTAATTTGATATTTCCTATAAATAATAATAGGTACATAGCAGTGGCGTGGCGTCAAATATATCAGAAGGCAAGCCGAAGGGAACTTAACTAGCCTTTTCCTCTAATTCTGCACAATAAATTGCCCAATTGCCTTAAAGTAGGCAAGCTAGTGGGAATCGAGTTCTATGGACGCCACGCCACTGGTACATAGGCCAGCTGGAAGAAATCCATAAGTTCGCCTTTGTGCACTTTTGTTGTCCTGTATTCATCATTTTCATGTGTTTTATGTACAATAAAGAGTTATGCATACATACATAGTTAAATAAATAATATCTACTTAAGATAAAATAAATATGAGAATGTACGAACATAAAGCAAAGCTAATCTTAATCTTAAGGCAACCCCAGTGTTTAAGTAGCCGGCGAAGCCTCGGTGCGACCTTGCCTCGGCGTTTTCATAACCGTCTTTTAACTTAATAGTTATTATTTCGTAACCGGTTGGACATGAAATTTGAATAAATGAAAGTGTGCATAAATCTTTAGTATTGTGGTGAAGCGTGGATCCGATGCTTATGTTATGTTATGGCAGTCGTGTTATGTGTTCTATGATATCATGACACGTAATACTGATGGTATGGAGCTACGTAACAATAGGGATGACGGGTGAAGAAAACGAAATTATATTTAGTCCATCGGTTGGATTAGCGAAAAATGGATTCGCATTTTTTCTTTCGTTGATGAAAGTCGCGAATAACTACTTTGCTATCCGCGATATAGTGAAGTCAAGTCAAATACAGGCGAAATTAGATTTTCGAAGTTCGATCACACCGTCCCTCTCACTCTCAAATTAATAACTATTAGTGAGAGTGGAACGGCACGAAACGAACTTCGAAAATCGAATTTCGGAGTATAAGGCCAGGCGTTGGGAGGTCGTAGGTTACAGTAGGCGGCAAATAAGTAAAACGTGGAGGGGAGGGGGGGGGTCATACTGCGCTTATCCCCTCCACGTTTTACTTATTTGCCGCCTATTATACATTTCGTCCATTTATGGCGCGTAATCTGTAGGCTTATTGTCTAATTCGCTCGCAATCGCCATCGTGTTCATTTTGACGGTTCATGTATGGGCTGACAATTGGCATCGGAATCAGCTAGCTATCACATTCATACATGAACAGTCAAAATGTACACAATGGCGATTACGAGCGAGTTAGACAATAAGCCTACTGAGCATGTTTAGGTTGTTTATTTGTTTATCAAAATAGTTATAATACCGTGAAGGTTCTAGAGTAAAAGCCTCACGTGTCGACCGCATGCTCTTGACACAGAACCCAAATTCCATAAAGGTCGGGTGGTGACCTTCGAGAAGGACGGTAGGCCATTAAATCTTAGCTCGATCTATCGTAGAAATGAGTTTACTAAACATGCTGTATGTTTCGTAATTGGTGGATTTTAGGGTCCCACAGGCAGTGAAATGAGAACCGCGATTACCTTTATTGATCCCGATATTTCGATACAGTTGCATGCATCATGATCACGGGAGCTCAATAAAGCTAATCGCGGTTCACATCCCGTTTATAATATTTCGAATGAACTTAACCGTGAATCATTACAAACTCCTAGTGAAATGAGAACTGTTATGCCACTTTCAACGTGAAACTACCGTGAGATTCGATCATAATTATAAAAACGTATAACTCACGTATAAAATTACCACCACCACCATACCAGTACACCTACCACTATACCACCACCACCATACCAGTATACCTACCACTATAATTTTAGACATTTTCTACAGGGGCCTTACTATGACGTCTTAATGCGATTAATTCTAATTCAGTTTAGGTTCGCTCGCTGTCAGATCCATACTAAAAGTGACAGCTAAAACCTGAACTGAGTCAGAATTGAATCTCATTAAGACGTTATGGTAAGATGTCAGGACGTAGAAGGTAAATACTGCATAGAGATAAGTAGGTAGGTACTATGTGTATGTGAGTGTCTTGAGTGCACGCTGGATAGAGTCCTTTGGAGCAGCTTTGACTTGTTTTTGAAGTGAAAACTTCTTTAATTTAAAAAAATGTTAAACTCGCGTCAGGCGTGAGACGGAGGGAGAGTTTAAGTACCAGGATATCAGATCCTCTAAGAGCTTATTTGATAAGGTGTTTAGGTCACCGATGTTTGGCGAATTAAATATGTTGGCTGGTATTAAATAACTACCGCCATTAGTTCTACGTTCTTTACGTGTTCTGCTAAAACCAATTTATTTTCTCGTCCGTAGAAAATCGTGCATTTATTTCACTTGAGATGTAATTCAATTTCAAGATTTGACTTGGCTAGCTTTTACCAACAAACCAAATTTTAGAAAAGTGACAGTCAAATCTATTATAGCCTGTAAGGAATACTAGCCTAGTTAAATCTTGAAATTGAATTAAATGCACGATTTTCTACTGAAAACTTGGCACCCATACTAAAAGTCGATTGGATTTATTTATACAAGAAAAATAATATATCAGGAAATCTAACTAATATTATAAATGCGAAAGTATGGATGGATGGATAGATGGATGGATATCCGGATGGATGTTTGTTTGCTTGTTACACAATCACGCCAGAACGGCCCAACGGATCTGGATGAAATTCGGCACATAGATAGAGAAGTCTGGAATAGCACATAGGCTACTTTTTATTCCGGAAAATTGCGTAGTTCCCGCGGGATAACGATAAACGAATTATTTGCAGACGAAGTCGCTGGCAACAGCTAGTAATTAATAAATGCGTCTAACAAATCATACATAAAATATCAATTCTTTTGTCGGCGAAGTCAATACTGATATTACTGATGCATATTTTTAATATTGAACTTGGCTATTTCACATTTATATGTTTTTAATGGGATTAACTATTACTAAATAATCGTGGGAACCATGTTATAGGCGATGCGGCCAACAACCCATGATTATTTTGATTCCTATTTCCACCTTTACGCCCGTAATCAAGCTAAACCTGCAGGGTAAATGTGTAACTAATTTTACACTGCATCGGATTGAAATGACAGTTCTTGTATGAATGTGACAGCTAGCTGATTCCGATGCCAATTGTCACCCCATACATGAACTGTCAAAATGAACGCGATGGCGATTACGAGCGAGTTAGACAATAAAACTGGCTACTCAAACACCTGCCGCAGGGGCAATATTGGAAGCAGGACCAGTATTGCCTCCTTAATTGTGATGTGTATAGGCAAGCACGGCCAATTTTTAGAACAGCCCGAATTGCCCCGACCGCCGTGCGACCGGTATTGCCCCTGCGGCAGGCGTGTGAGTAGCCGGCTTAACCCTGCTGGCCTTTTAGGTCTTGTTACCTTAGGCTCTGTCTACCCCGTAAGCTATAAATACGTGATTTATGTATATTTATGTAAAACTAGTTAATAATTAAATTTACCCGGTTTGCCGTGACCTGTTGAACCACAGTTATGTATTTACCTAACTTCAAGAATATATTATTATTATTCTAACTCTTACGGCATAAAGTTTGTATTATAATTTGACTAGCGACCCGCCCCGGCTTCGCACGGGTGCAATCCGTGTTTCTCTCCTATATTATGCATATAAACCTTCCCCTTGAATCACTCTATATTAAAAAACTCTAGCATCAAAAATCCGTTGCGTAAGGTTGCGTATCTAGTTTTAAAGATCTAAGTTTACATAGGGACAGACAGCCGAAAGCGACTTTGTTTTATACCTACTATGTAGTGATATAAACTTACTAGTAAGAATTGATTAATGGCAGATCTGTAATTAAAACAGAACGTGGAAAATCTCTATTCATAAATCTCTAAGGTAAATAATCGAGTCTGTGCACGAGTGGATTACGAAATAAATCCTCGCATCTCGTGCGACCTTCGCTCTGTAATCGGAATACATAATTATAACTGAGACAGTAAACATACACATAGTTTAAGGTGGGCTTCTATTAAGATCCATCAGACGATTCCAATTGGAGCCACGGTGGAGGCGTTCTACATCTCCATTGAACCACAGAATATGCAATAGATTGAACGTAGTTACATTTTTATATTGTTTTATTTTGACCTAGGCTTATTGTCTAACTCGCTCGCAATCGCCATCGTTTTCATTTGACAGTTCATGTATGGGCTGACAATGTGCATCGGAATCAGCTAGCTTTCACATACAAAGCCGTTCTGGCGTGATTGAGTAACAAACAAACATCCATCCACCCATCCATCCATACTCTCGCATTTATAATATTAGTTAGATGATGGTTGTATCGATATTCATGTCCTCGACCGTACATCCCAGAAAATTGATATCGTAAATTCCTTCCCCCTTATTCATAAACGTTCTGTAGGGTTCTGTTAACTTAGCAATCGTTTGTCCTTATCTGTCACTTCGACATTTACCTTTCACAGATAAGGACAAAGGATTGCTAAATTAGCAGAAGCCTATAGAGCGTTTATGAATAAGAGGGTTTGTAAATACAGTTAATGATTATTTGAACTTCGCTTAGTTGAATTTAATTAGTATACAAAGGTCCTTGTGGCTCATTTTGTCATATATTTGAGCTAGTTTAGCTTTGGTTAAAAATTTGAGACGTTTATGTACATGAATTTGGCTAAGAATTTACTCGACTTTCAAGGCAAATTATGAAATTCAGTGTGTTTATATTACAACATTTATTATAAAAAAATCCTGATTAATTTTCTTAACTAGTTTAAAACTTGTTGCGCGGACTTTTTACCATATTCGAAGGGTAATTTAGATTTATGTGAACATTAAATTGGTGTGATTTCAAAATTTGATAAGAATAAGAATAAGAATCATTTATTTGCCAGAATACACAATTATAATAATACAAGATATTGATGTATTATTGATGTAGTATTATTGTTTTATTGATGTGTATGATCTCTACCTATACAAAATTTCAGCTGGTAAGGGTTTGGGCTGATATTTAACGATTCAATCAGTCAGAACGTTTCTTTTTCTATTATTTACATTGTTTTTGTTTACATCAAAAAAGTTTATTTTTAAACCAACGGCTGATTGGTCACACGACGGGATTTTTAATTGTCCAGCAATTGATTTGCCCATTCCAACCGGTAGTGAAAGTGAAAATTAAGCAAGTTATTATTAAATGAATGTTGATTTGAATGACCTTTTGAAATCTTAGAGGCTTAAACCAACTGGAGACGACATCGACCGAAACTATTCCAAGAGTCACGGAATGGAAGGGTCCTCACGCTTTGTCCTCGCGTTCACACAACTATACTTACGTTAACAATGTGTATGCATTACGCGCACACAACTGCATTAAACTGAAGTGGTTCTAAAGCAACGTAAGCTTTGTAAGCGTATGTTTATTTTAGGATAAGAATTCCCGAAGTTATAGTAACATACCTAATATGAGTATTTACAAACTTAAATACATATTAAAGATACGAGATTCGAGAATTAACATACTTATTTATCGAACTTAACATAATGCCATAAGACCTGTTTGACTCATAACCATACAATAAATTATTTGATTATTGATTAATGTCTGATCTGATCGGGGATTGAACCCGGGGCCTCAAGATTCATAGTCAGGTGCTCTAAACCCTGTCGTCAGATGACGTGGATGTGTCAAAAATGAGAATTATCACAATAACTTTTTTTAGGGAATTTTGTGTACAACCACCGTTAACTTCTCTTGGTGGAGTATGTGTTTTTTTTATATGATAAGGGGAAAAGCAATTTCCGCCGCCCATAGACAGTTTCATAACTAAGGAGCGTTATGTGTGCGTTGCCGGCCCTTTTAGAAAAGAATAGGCTCGTTTTTTGAAGATCCCTAAGTTGAACCGAGGTTTGTATAGCCATAGAAGGCGTCTCCCAAACGTTACGCCATAATTCGTCTGTGACAGACGCAAAGGCCTAAGATAGTGTGCGTTACGCCTCCGTTTTGATTTAGTACTCCAAGTTTGGAGTAACCAATCAGCGTTACGAATTGTTCTATCAAAACAGTGCTAGCGACTTGTTAAGTTTTGGTGTAACATTAAATTGAACATAACGTTAACTAACTATGAACTAACGTTGTTAACTTGTTATTAATTATACACGAGTTATACTCGGTTACAAATGTACCGACATATCTGTAGTCGTTTTAGGCCTACACTAACTAACATAGAGCTATTATCAACAAATTATATATCAAACAGTCTCGAGTGTAAGTTGTCATACAAAGAAATGACTCTAGCTTTACTTTTCGGATTTTTGTATGTTCTAATTTTCAGTGTCGTTTAGAAATTTAGACCTTATGTCCTATCCTATCCTACTAATATTAAAAATGCGAAAGTTTGTGACGATGTGACGATGTGAGTGAGTGAGTGTGTATGTTTGTTCCTTCCTCACGCTAAAACGATTGGACGGATTTGGATGAAATTTAGAACGAAGATAGCTGGTACCCTAGATTAAAACATAGGCTACTTTTTATCCCGGAAAATTTCATAGTTCCCGCGGGATAGCGATAAACATGTCAATTGCTAATTCTAGGCGGACGAAGTCGCGGGCAGAAGCTAGTTATAGATAAAATTTTGCCATATTTTTTTTAAACTTCGTCCGCGACAGTACTTGATACTACCCATTAAGGATTCCTAAAAGTTAACCACCTTTTTTGCTTTCCCCTATAATTAATGACGTCAAGTAGTAAAATCGCGAAATATCGCAAGAGGAACTGTACAATGCGCATACGCACGCGAGCTCATTAAGTATACTTAAATAAAGGTTCTCGAAGCTTCTTTATGTAAGGACACGTGTTGGGGGAGCGGAGCGGTATAGTTTAGGTACTCAAATAAAAAGAAAGACAAACAAAATAAACAAAAATTAATCACCCTGCTATTCTATTCCATTACACATACTTTTAAGGGGATTTTATGTTATGGATTGAGAAACGAGTAAGTGGTTCACCGGATAGTAAGTGATCATCATCACATATAGACACCCACAATGTTAATGGATTGCAAATGCGTTGCCAGTCTAGAATACATCATGTGCCAGTAATTTCATCGGCTTACTCTCCACGTTAAACCACGTTAGGAGTTAAAGGAGGAATCATCATCATCATCATCATCATCATCATTCTCCACGTTGGAACACAAGAGCTTAAGCATAGCTGCTTGGCGGCAGGATTAGCGCGTAAGATAGTGGTAGCAATTTGGACTGTTCTGCTGTTCAATTGGAAAGTCCGGATAAAATTGTAGTCTGGCCTTACACTCCGAAATTCGATTTTCGAAGTTCGTTTCATGCCGTTCCGCTCTGACTAATACTTATTAACTTAGAGTGAGAGGGACGGTGTGATACGAATTTCGAAAATCGAATTTCGGAGTAGCCCCCCTGGATTAGGCACATAGGCTACGTTTATCTTGAAAAATTGCGTAACTCCCACGGGATAGCGATAAATGAGTTGTGGACTAACTGGTTTATACAGTACGATTACTTGGAGTTAACACTTGACAGATGGGCGTGCCTTCAGTCAATTTTCAACTTTGACGTCATACAAATAAAATAGTTTTTACATAATCTGTAAAGCGGTATACTAAAAATGGCTTTATTTGTATGACGTCAAAGTTGAAAATTGACTGAAGGCACGCAAGTGTTAACTCGAATTAATCAAACTGTAATAAATAGAAAACGCTCCTCGTCCGCACTGGCGTGGCCTTACCCCTGTATGTTTTCCCTCTTGCAGCACCTTGCACAGAGGTCAGGCGTGAGCGGTGTTTTTAAATTATGACTAATGATAATGACAGCGTTACTCGCTCGCCGTTGCCGCTCGCTTGTTTATAACATAACTAGCTGGGGGCCTTCAATTTCTTCTGCACTCGTGCATCGTATTGCTTTCCCGTGGGAACGTAATTATTTGAAGTGGAATCTTCTTTAGCGGCGCTGAGCGCTTTTTGGGATGGGTAAAAAATGTTAAACTCGCGACAGGCGTAAGACGGAGGGAGAGATTAAGAGGGCGCATCCGTGCTGAGCTCGCAACGTCGCATTATTGTTGATTTTTTGCGATAATTTCACAGAAATTGAATGAAAGTATCAAATATCCGTCTGTAGTGCACTTCGTTTTTAGTGTATTAATGTGTCTAATGCAATAATTCATCGTGATGGACTTTTATTTTCTTATTAAACGAGATATAGTATTTTATCGCTTTAATACAAAAATAAAAGATCATCACCATTAATCATTGCATTGGACACATTAATACACTAAAAACGAAGTGCACTACAGACGGATATTTGATACTTTCATTCAATTTCTGTAAAATAATCGCAAAAAATCACCAAAAATGCGGCGTTGCGAGCTCAGCACGGATGCACCCTCTTAAGTACCAAGACATCAGGGTCCTCTAAAAGCTTATTTTGAAATACGAATGAAGCTAGAGTCGCGTTCGATTTTTGAAGTGTACGTTAATTTCGTCGCTTTAACCCTCCAATACACGGAGGAGGCCTATGTCATGAGGCACGCCGAATTACGCGACAATTTAATAAATAAACGACAATAACAACAACAACAACAACAACAACAACATGTATTTACTAAAATTGTAGCGAATTCGGAATAAAAAAGGATTATAAAAAAATAAAACGTATGTGCGTTTGGCCTAGTGGTATGGTGTGGAATAACAGTATGTTCTCTCAAGTGACCGCAGTTCGAATCTCGTGTAGAAAAAGTTTTTTCTTTTTTTTTTTCTTTTTGCACGAGTGTGCGTGTATGTAGTTTTCACGTCTGCCAGCACTCCCGGAGAACTACCCGTTGTTTTTTTATAGCAATGTGCCTGTTCTGGCCTTATACTGCGAAATTCAGTTTTCGAAGTTCGTTTCGTGCCGTTCCGCTCTCACTAATAGTTATTAATTTGAGAGTCTGAGGGACGGTGTGTTACGAACTTCGAAAATCGAATTTCGTAGTAGCCTCCCTGTGACTAGCTGTTGCTCGCGACTTCGTCCGCTAGAATTAAATATAGCCTATGTTCATTAGGGATAATGTAGCATTATAATGGTGAAAGATTTTTTGAAAACGGCCAGTAGTTTTTCAGTTTATTCGTTACAAACGTACAAAAATAGAAATCTTTTATAATTTACTAGCGACTCGCCCCGGCTTCGCACGGCTGCAATGCTGCAATCAGTGTTTCTCTACTATATTATGCATGTATTATACAAATAAACCTCACCCTTGAATCACTATTTGATTATAAAAACTGCTTCAAAATCCGTTGCGTAGTTTTAAAGATCTAACCATACACAGGGACTGACAGACAGCGGAAAGCAACTTTGTTTTATATTTACTAAATATGTATACTATATGTAGTGATAGTGAAGTATAGACAAGAGGAAGCCACAGAATAAATAATAGCTGACACAAAGTAATCTAAAAACGAAAACATCCAAGTGAGCAGGAAATGGCCGTTGTATATTTTCGAGTCATCATATAGTATATCTATCAACAAACAGGTTGTGGGACGTCTGCTTAGTGAGTCACGCGACTGTAGCCACTCGTGCGCATGTCACGTGTGACGGCTGTACCACAGTATAACCCAGTATGCTGACTGTGAGGACTAAAGGTTTTTGGATTGATCAACCTTTTTTTTACGTAGTACTTAAACAAAATTTATTTTACGTTGTCATTTACCATCGGCTTTTCGGTGATGGACAACGTCGTGATTTGTGAGATTGTGAAACATATTATATGACCTTTTAATATGGGGTGCGAGTCGGGTTACCTCCACGTGTGAACAAGAGCTGCGGTTCGTTTTTGGATTCGTCCGGGGGGAAGAGCAGTGCTTGGTCCGGTGCACCCTGGGCAACGGCTAATGATTTCCTGGCAGTATCTGAGGGATATCATTGACCGTTGGCTAAGAGCCCGACAGGGGGGGGGGGGGTCTTTGGCCGTGTTACCGTACAACGTTGCCGACATTTTGTCACAAGATTTTAGAATTAAAATTTTTAACCCTGACATTGGCGAAGTTATCGTCGCTATAACGACTTGGAACGCCAGAAATAAAAGAAGAAGAAGAAGACCTTTTAATTTAACTTTTTGTCATCTTTTACGATCCTACTAATATTATAAATGCGAAAGTTTGTGAGGATGGATGGATGTGTGTGACGATGTGAGTGTGTATGTTTGTTCCTTCTTCACGCTGAAACGACTGGACGGATTTGGATAAAATTTGGAATGGATATAGCTGGTACCCTAGATTAACACATAGGCTACTTTTTATACGGGAAAAATGCATAGTTTCTGCGGGCTTGTTTTTTTTTTTTTTTTTTTTTTTTTTTATGTGAATAGGAAGGAAAACGAGCAAGTGGGTCACCTGATGGTAAGCGATCACCACTGCCCATAGACACCCGCAACCCCGGAGGGATTGCAGATGCGTTGCCAACCTAGAGGACTTAGATGAAATGCCTCTTGTGCCCGTAATTTCCCCGGCTGTCTTACTCTCCACACCGGAACACAGCAGCGCAAGCACTGCTGCTTAGCGGCAGGATTAGCGAGTAAGATGGTGGTAGCGATCCGGACGGACCTTGCACAAGGCCCTACCACCCGCAAAGTATTTTCATATTTTGTTAGCAACCCATGACTATTTTGATTCGCCTTTCCACCTATAGAGAGAGAGAGAGAGAGAGAGAGAGAGAGAGAGAGAGAGAGAGAGAGAGAGAGAGAGAGAGAGAGAGAGAGAGAGAGAAACATTTATTTACACACATTCGATACACGTAGATTTAAAAATGCTTGTTGTCTTTGAACAATATAGTCTTCCTTACTTTTTGTTTTTTGTTTATTGTAAACTATTTAATAAATTTATGTATTTTCTAGTCACACATAAGTCGGGTTCTGTCTATTTATTATATCTATTTATTACATTACTTACGTAAAAGTTTATGGTTTATGTAGTATATTTTGCCTGTGTATCGTTTCTTGAGTCACAAACGGTTCTGGCTGAAAATCAGTGCTGCAGGTGTCTAACACCTCAGCGTAATGCTGAGCCAGCGACCGTTTCACTTTTGCGGAGACACACAACGCTGATGATCTAATTTTCATATGTGTTTTTTGTTTTTGTTGTTTCTTTTCTATAAAATTGTGTGTATGCTCTTATATTTGTGTGTCTTGCAAAATGAATAAATGTCTTCTTTCTTTCTTTCTTCTTTCTTTCTAAAAATATAAGAAATACAATATACTCACAATCATGCCCACAATCATGCTGAACGTGGCATTTAAGTCTTATTCCGCTCTCACTAATAGTTATTAACTTGAGAGTGAGAGGGACGGTGTGATACGAACTTCGAAAATCGAATTTCGGAGTAGCCCCCCTGGATTAGGCACATAGGCTACGTTTATCCTGAAAAATTGCGTAACTCCCACGGGATAGCGATAAATGAGTTGTGGACTAACTGGTTTATATTATACAATACGAATACTTGGAGTTAACACTTGACACTTGAACGTGGCATTTAAGTCTTGTTACCTTAGTGTTATGTTTTTAGTGTATTGGGTAGTCGGAGAAAAGTCAGTCTGTCAGTGAACATTAAACGTGTAACTTGTTGGCACAGTATTTACAGTGTTTTATTTCTAATAAAGTAACAAACACTACAATTGGCGACGAGATCGTTATCTACGAGTGCTAAAGCGTAAAACGTTTTAAATTTTCGTGAGAACAAAGCAGGAAAAATGCAACAAAGTGCAAATGTGATGTTCACCGGCACCCTCACTTTTGATCACCGAATACACGAGTGGGAGATTTTCAAGAGCCGTCTTTTACAATTTTGTACTGTAAACGACATAACCGAGGAAACGGACAAAGCGGGAGTGAAAAGACGAGCCATATTGTTATCGGCGTTATCAGAAGACACTTACCGCATACTTCGCGATTTGGTTGCACCTAAGGGGGTAGACGGCGTAGAGTACGAACTACTTGTACAGTGCCTTAACTCCCATTTCTCGCCTAAGAAAAGCAGCTTTGCGGAACGTTACGCTTTTTATAAAGCGGAACAGCGTCCGGGAGAAGATCTGACGGAGTGGGCAGCCCGCGTGAGGAACCTAGCTCAACATTGTGGGTTTAAAGGAGACATTCTGGAGGCTGCGTTGCGTGACCGTTTCGTGCTAGGGCTGGAAAACATGAGGGAAAAAGAGAAGTTGTTCGCAGAATCCATCGACAGCTTGACCTTCAACAAAGCTTTTGAGTTGGCGCAAAGTGTTCGTTGTGCGCGAGTGGCGTTGCAGAGTACTCAGCAGGGGACCCCAGGAGCGCCAGTGTATGCAGTGCGGGCGTCGCGACCACAACCGAAACGTCAGCCGAACGATAACAATAATAGTTGCGATGTTTGCGGCTATTCGTACGACTCCTTTTATACTGCGCACCGACCACAAGCCACTTATTACTATCTTCGGAGACAAAAAGGGCATTCCGGAGATGGCGGCTAACCGTTTGCAACGGTACGCGTTATTTTTAGCTAGTTACAATTTTAAAATCGAGTACATTAAAAGTGAAAATAATGTCGCTGATTTTCTTTCCCGTTCAATAGCGAGTTTTTCACTACAAACCGAGTCAGATGACGCGGCAACGGAAACGTGTTTGTATATTAATTATTTTACAGATAACATGCTTAGACCGATTACACTGTCAGACGTGAAAGCGGCCATCTCCACGGATCCCGTTCTGAGGCAAGTCAAGGAATACATCGTTAGGGGGTGGCCACGTTACGTAACAAGTGATGAACTCAAACCATACCACAATTGTAGATTAGAACTTAATGTCGAAGACGGATGCATTTTGAGAGGTCCTAAGTTAGTAATTCCACCAATATTCCGAGAACGATTACTAGACGAATTACACAGTTCTCATTTTGGGGTGGTCAAGACTAAGTCGGAAGCGAGAACGCGAATGTGGTGGCCTAATATAGATAAGCACATAGAAGAGAAAATTGGGTCATGTAGCATGTGTAACACTGTCCGTCCCGCTCCGCCACGCGCGCCGCTCGCACCGTGGCCGCACCCGGAGCGCCCTTGGCAGCGCGTGCACATAGACATGTTCTCGATAGAGGGAAAACAATTTCTAGTCGTCGTAGACGCTCATACGAAGTGGGTAGAATGTTTTGTAATGCCTTCAACAGACACGAAAACAATAATTACTAAATTAGATGAGGTAAACAGTAGATTCGGGTTAATGCAAACGTTAGTGACGGATAACGCGACAAATTTTTGTTCAAACGATTTCGAAACGTATTGCATAACGAACGGTATACAACATTTAACCAGCCCACCGTACCATGCGGCGTCAAACGGTCAAGCGGAAAATAGCGTTAAGACTATTAAAAGAGGGATCAAGCTCACTTTAATGCAGCATAAAAGTAACGAATCTATCGATAAAAAAATTAATAAACTACTATTCGACATTAGGAATTCCACACATTCCACAACCGGTTTTTCACCAGCACAGCTGATGTTCGGGCGCTCATTACGCGGCCGTCTCGATCTGCTGCAGGCGCCCGCGCCGCCCGCTCCCCGCGGGGAAGGGTCGAGCACACCGCCTTCTCCAATGTTGTTGTCGTCTCAGGCTAATCACAATGTTTGTTGTAAACAGATCTCACAAGCTAAGAATTACGGCGGACGGCGCTGTATATCATTGGATGAAGGAGATCAAGTACTAATAAGACATTATTTTTGTAACGGGAATAAAAACGTATGGAAAAAAGGATATGTAAAAAAAATATTAGGTAACAGAATATACCTGGTTCGTATAACAGACCTAGATGTAACAATAAAAAAGCACATAGATCAATTACTTCCGTATAAGGGTAACATAGAATTGTATAAAAATAACTTGAATGAATATGAAGATGATTCCCTAGAACTGTATTCCCCGGTATTCAATAGTGCATCGGGGAGTTATGAACAATCGGCCGATGTAAGACAGACAGTGACCGAACCACCCGAACCTCGACAACCGGCGTCTAACGTGTCCGAGCCCGCTCCGGGGAGCGCGGGGGAAGCGGCGGGGACGGGGGAGGATCTGTCACTGGAGTCCAGCGGCGACGGGGTGGCCGCTGAACCTAATGTAAGATCGGTTTCTCGGGAAGATGTTTTGTTGGATTGCGAAGCAGAGGAGGGAAATATGCCCCCAGATCCTAATGACAATAACAATAATGATCTACGTTGTGTAAGGTCCACGCGGAACCGAAATCCGTTTTATAAATAGTGTTCGTAAGGAAAACTTACTTATAACTTAGGTTAAGTATATTTACTGAATTTCTTTGTAAATATTGGTGGAGGGATTGTTATGTTTTTAGTGTATTGGGTAGTCGGAGAAAAGTCAGTCTGTCAGTGAACATTAAACGTGTAACTTGTTGGCACAGTATTTACAGTGTTTTATTTCTAATAAAGTAACAAACACTACACTTAGGCTCTGTCTAACCCGTAGGGGATGGAGACGTGATTTATGTATGTACTAGCTGTTGCCAGCGACATCGTCTGCAAAAAAATCGTTTATCGCTATCCCGCGGGAATTACGCAATTTTCCGGGATAAAAAGTAGCCTATGTGCTATTCCAGACTTTTCTCTATCTATGTGCCAAATTTCATCCAGATTCGTTGGGCCGTTCTGGCGTGATTGAGTAACAAACAAACATACATCCATCCATCCATCCATCCATACTTTCGCATTTATAATATTAGTTAGATTTGATCCAGATTCGTTGGGCCGTTCTGGCGTGATTGAGTAACAAACAAACATCCATCCATCCATCCATCCATCCATCCATACTTTCGCATTTATAATATTAGTTAGATGTAAGTTAAGTTTTCCAATGAGATTCAAGTGTCCCGTATTTGCTTTTAGATTACTTACTGTGTTAATACTGTGACCACACAACCTGGTAACATGCAAAATAAATACTAGTTAAAAACGTGTTGCGGAATTCGCACCAAGTTAATCCACAGAATATCTAAATTTATACTTACACACATACCTCCACGCCTCTTTCCCGTAGGGGTAGGCAGAGACAACTTTGTTCCTTTTCGTTTCATCTACATTCATCTCTTCATACATACTCGTCGGTTTAGGGTACGCTTGACCCGAATTTTTGGCGAAATGTCCCCAATCTGGGGACCATATCTAAATCATATAAAAAATGATAGCCTACTTGTGTGACCTATTGGCGTCTCATGCATATATGTATATATGCATGTAGCTCTACCATACCGCTTGGATGGGAAAAGCCCATCGAGGGAATGAGTGAAGATCTTAGGAATCGTGTTATTCGCGATGCGGCTAGCAACCCATCACTATTTCCCCTAAACGGGGCCTCTAGGTCTTGTTAAAAAGTCAAAAGTCAAAGTCAAAAGTTTATTTTGCAAATAGGCCGCCGAGGGCTCTTTTACATGTCTTTTTTTGAATCTACCAGCGCATTCGGAAAGACCATCATTGCCAAGAAGAATGCGCCGCAAGAAACTTGGCAGAAAGTCATTTTTTCAAAATAAAATAGATTTACAATAGTACTTAAATTCTACTTAACTTACCTATAATACAATTAATACATTTTATAAAAGGGATGTAAAAGGTCCCTAAGTTAAGTCCGTACCTTAAATTACATTGGTCTATAGTAGAGATGTATAAAGTCTCTACTAGTCAAAGCGAAACAAAATAGGCGATAATGGTTACTTGGCTCTGTCTACCCCTTAGGGGTAAAAACGTCATTGATCGATGTGTGCATCGCGGGCAACAGTTCGTATTATTAGTAAATATTATATTGTTAAAGATATGCAATCTCAGGAATCATTAAATTTATTTCCTCAGTTACCCATATAGTTTGCGATTACTGTTGTTGCCGCTTATTGTTTGAGATTATACATAATTTACATATTTATGTACATTGACAATGGTATACAAGGCTCATTTGTGCAATAGGTATTTTGTGTAATTGAGTTGAACTGTAACTTGTTACCCTGTACGTCTAGCACGACAGCGCACAAGAGTCGCGTCGCGCGCGAGATAGATTGCCCGTCTTTTTCTTACTGTTCATTCTAGAAAGAGACGGGTAATCTATCCCGCGCTCTCGTTTCATGTAAGCCGGGCTGGTTTTTTCTTACCTTTCTAGAGTAATCATCATCATATCAGCCGAAAGACGTCCACTGCTGGACATAGGCCTCCCCCGCGGCTCTCCACTCGGACCGGTCCTGTGCCTTCCGCATCCACCGCGATTTCGCGATCCTGATCAGGTCGTCGCTCCATCTTGTTGGAGGCCTACCGACAGCTCGTCTCCCGGTCCGCGGACGCCACTCGAGAACCTTCTGACCCCATCGGCCATCGGTCCTGCGAGCAATGTACCCCGCCCACTGCCACTCTCTCTCTCTCACTCTAGAGTAATACACTGTTTTAAAATTAATTCTGATTATTTCACCGGGAGTTAACACCCCTGTATAGGTTTTCCGTTTTTCGGAATCAAAATTAAGTTGACTCTTCGACACTTTATGCTTTGAACATCACGAATGTATGTACGTAAACATTTGACAACCAAATCTATAAGACACTAGCTGTTTCCCGTGGCTTCGTCCCCGTTCCTGTTCTTTTTCTTCTAAATTTTATTCTACACTAGCTTCTGCCCGCGACTTCGTCTGCGTAGAGTTAGCAATTGACATGTTTATGGCTATCCCCCGAGAAACTATGCTATTATCCGGTATAAAAAGTAGCCTATGTTTTAATCCAGGGTACCAGCTATCTTCGTTCCAAATTTTATCTAAATCCGTCCAGTCGTTTTAGCGTGAAGAAGGAACAAACATACACACTCACTCACTCACATCGTGACATCTTCACAAGCTTTCGCATTTATAATATTAGTAGGATAAAGCTTTTCCAAACAGTAACAGACGCGGCTACAATAGTAGATTGATAAACTAGGGTTGAAATATACCCATTTCACCTGAGATATTATAGTTCGAGTAGTGCCAATAGTTCGAGGGTGAAATGGGTAATTTCATCCGAGTTGAACACTCTACTTTTCATTTCGAATATGAGGAAATTAAAATTTCACTAACGTCGCATGGTCGCATTTAATATTTGTTACGTTTGGCATTCTCTTCCCGCTCTTTTTTCATTTCTTCTGCGCACCAATGGCGGCCGGCTAGTTTTTTTTAAACTTGCAGACATGGAGGTTGCTATCAATTAATTGTCGACTTAAATATTTCAAGCTAAAAAAATTACCGTACGTAATAATTTCTACTAATTCTCGTTGTAGACGCTTGCATAACCTTATATATAGCGGGAATGTTATTTTTATTATTATAGATTATTATTTTAAACATAGATTACATGGCTGTATACGTATTTTCATTGCTATATACCTCATTTGGATTAGCTAGAAAAAAAAAATTACTTTCAACCCAAGGGTCGCGATGAGTCACTTTCAACCCTATATCCAGATAATCAATGACCTACTTTCAGAGTATGAGAGATGAAAAATAATATTGTTGAGCCCCTGCAGAAACCCAGTTGTATTAAGATGACCAATCCTTTACAAAATGTTTATAAACATGTATGCTTCACAAATTAAACTCCTACCTCTTTATTTTGGAGTCTTTAAAAACCGCCTATTCACTGTTGAAGCATTCCATTTTCTAAAAAAACAAGTGGCGGTATAATTTTTCAAACTGACAGTAAAATGGAAGCGAGTTCTTTAAGAAACCTCTTTGTTGAGCCTTCTTTCATACACGTACGGAACGAGTTTTCTAGCCATTCATTCATACAATAGGCAGGTCACACCATACAAATCATACAATACGTTACGTTGTACGGCATTAAGTATTTTAGGTGTGTTGTTAGTTGTTATACAATCGTATTGTATGTTTTCGTTTATTATATTTATTGAATAAGTATCCTTAAGAGAATGAAATCAAATGTTTTCTTAAGTTCTCTCGTGCTCCGATTAAAGTCTGTAAAAAGGAAAAACAGTATTTTGTACACAATGTAAACAAACATTTTGAACTTAACAATGAAATAGACCTACAATGCGAACATTTTATTTTCCTCTAACATACACATAATTATTACATGTCTTTATTTTATGACGATTACAAAAGTATTACCACTTATAAAAAATAGACTTATGCTAAAAAAATCAAATAAATTTGGAACCTTACGTAGGTTTGTGTTGACTTTATGTATGAATTTATATTTTCTTTATTCTTCACTAAAGTTACATAATTACTTAGCTATATTTGTATGCTTCGCGCCATTACCGCAAGACGCAACACAACTAGTTTATATATTTTTACTGTTTTATGTTTTTTTTTTAAGTTGTTGACGTAATTTTTTTCATTGTTGCAGGAAAATGGACGAAACGTGACACATACACACGTGCAAAAGCATAATCTGGAGATTATTACCGTAATTGACCGAGATTACAGGCAGTGAACACGATCTCTTTAAGTGATGACTTTAGGAAAATAAGAGGAACATAAGATAAGATAAGATGCCGGCTATCCTGACTAAGTTGAGGGAGCAGGCGTCAAGGTATACGTACATCAATATTATTTCTTTACTAGCTGTTGCCAGCGACTTCGTCTGCAAAGAATTCGTTTATCGCTATCCCGCGGGAACTAGGCAAATTTTCCGGGATAAAAAGTAGCCTATGTGCTATTCCAGACTTTTCTCTATCTATGTGCCGAATTTCATCCAGATCCGTTGGGCCTTTCTGGCGTGATTGGGTATCTAACAAACAAACATCCATCCATCCATCCATCCATCCATCCATCCATAGTTAGATTTGGGGACGTTTTGACAAAGTCGGGTCAAGAGTACCCTAAACCGACGAGCATGTATGAAGGATCGTAGCAGGATCGTGACATTCGTGACTGTGTGTATGTAAATTTCTAACTATTTACTAACATTACTATGGGATTTATTCACGTAGTTCGTAATACATATTAAAATTGTAAAATTGTAAACTTTTGTCAAAACGTCCCCAATTTGGGCACGGAACATTATGCTAAAAACATTACAAAACAGAAGCTTGTATTAGAAGACTTTTTACAAGATTTGACTCTGGGTGGAATCTTGCAGCTCAATTTTAAAGCAGATGTCATCAACCGATTGAGCTGATATTTCGCATACCTACTTATGTAAGTGGGCGTTTTCAAACAAAGTTGTTGGATCACTCGATGTTTCAAAATTTAAAAATTTTACGTTGTACCTACTCAAAATTGAGAGCTCTATTCATTTTAATATGTGAAAAAAAGTGTCCCGTTTTTTTTTCGATTCACTTACGCAACCACTCCCAATTAATTTCTATGGATGGTAGCGTAATGGAAATATTTTATCTATAAAAAATTTTGGGGCAATTTTTTTTTCTCCTATTAGAATTAATAGAGCTCTCGATTCTGAGTAGGAACAACGTAACATTTTTCAATTCTGAAACATCGAGTGATCCAACAACTTTGTTTGAAAACGCCCAAGTAGGGTGACAATGCATCTAGTAGTAAAATTCTGATGGCTCGGCCAGGACCGTCTCCGCACGGGGAGTACTCATCAACGGTTGACTTGAAATTTGGTACACATATGTAGGACGGATGACAATGCAAGTACAGTCAACAAAAAATCTTGTAAGGTCTGTTCGAGTAAAATCGGATAGTTCCGAAAAACATTAAAATCAATCATACTCCGTTGTGATAAGGGTCCCATTTCGGTAATCGATTACTTCAGAAATGGGACTCTTATTATGTATTATGTATTATGTATATGTATAACTCTTTATTGTACATAAAACACATACAGCCTTATTCATAAAAAATCCTTAATTGAGGTTTGATCAGTCGATTAGTTAACAGACTGATTAAGCTTATTTGACAGTTGTTAAAAAGTATGATTCATAAACGCTTGCTAGCAGTCTGTTAACTAATGAGCTGCTGATGGATGGATTAGACGCGTTATGTTGTCATCTTGACAATTCATAGACCAAAATTGGCCTTTTAGTGAATTAAAAAAAATAATTGACAGCAGTGGCAGCGAATTAGCGGGAAACCAGCGAATTAACACGACAGACTAGGCAGTGTGGATCTAGTTTCCTTTACCTTTCCGGGAGGGAATAAAAACTTAAAACAAAAAAAACTGTCTTGCGTATGGTTTTGCTCTTGCCAAAATCAGCTGTTCACATGCGTGGCAGCCATTTTGTGAGTTAGCAGAGAGAAAGTAGGGTCTACGGTCCGCTAACTTTCGGAAGACTTAACTGACCCTTGATGGACTGATTAGCGCTAATTGACGTTTATGAATCATGTTTTTTTGCATCGGTCCTATAGCGAGCTTATAGCGAGCCTCTAACTTTTTATGAATAAGGCTGATAAATTTTACAGGTAATGAGACAAATAGATGTACAAAGGCGAACAAATGATGGGATGTGAAAGGGGGGAGGAGGAGGGGAAGTGGTAGGGGGTGTATTATAACGTGATATGACTGATTTTAATGATTTTCCATCTTATTCAAAATGGAATTGTTAACAAAACTTATTAAACAGAAACTTTATGGTTATTTGCAGGGTACAACCATCGATCGCGGTGGGCGTGGGCGTGGGCGTGGCTCTGGCCGCGTGCGCGCTGTACGGCACACGCGAGCGCAAGCAGCCGCCGTGCCACAACAACAACAACTACAAGGTGAGACCAGTAGGCGTATTGTCTAACTCGCTCGCAATCGCCATGGTGTTCATTTTGACAGTTGATGTATGGGCTGACAATTGGCATCGGAATCAGCTGGCTGTCACACTCATACAAGAACTGTCAAAATGAACACGATGGCGATTGCGAGCGAGTTAGACAATAACCCTACAGATGAGATCAGGAGCCTTACCATGACGTCCTAATTCCGACTCTGTACAAGTTTTAGCTGTCACTTTTAGTACGAATCCGACAGCGAGCGAACCTAAACTGAATCGCATTAAGATGTCATGGTAAGGCCCCAGCACGGCTAGCACGAGAGGGCGCGAGATAGACCACCCGTCCTTTTGCAGGGTTCCGTACCCAAAGGGTAAAAACGGGACTCTATTGCTGAGATTTCGTTGTCTTGTTTGTCATCAGACGTATCTTTCGGACCTCAGGCGGTGATAAGGAAAGCCTCTGGTCGCATGTTTATCGCCCTCGCCTTTGGCTCGTGCGACAAGTTCCTGCGATCTGAGACATTCTTTATTTTAGCCGTCGGCGTGTAATGTACTATTACTTGATAGAAAGTGGAGGGACAGCAAAGCATAATTTTCTATGAGCGCGTTATTATTATTGTCTAAAGAGACTTCTTTCGGCGTTTTAATAATGAGCCCAGTAATAATGGTATAAGATGATTTTTTTTCACACCTCTCATTCAGAAAAGTAAGTTTTGCTCTTTTTAATTATATTTGGTATTCTTTTTTTCAAGTTTTCTAATGTTCGGTGTGAAAAGTTGTATGATTCACTCGGGAGCAAAATTATTTTCATCTTGGGCGTTAACACTTGAATCCCTCATTACGCTCTGGATTCAGTGTAGCGCCCTCGCCGTAAATGCATCATTTTGCTCCCTTGTGACGCAAATAACTATTAATTGCAGGTCGCCAAAAACGGCCAGCTACATTCTGTGGAGAATGGCGCCTCTAACGCACAGACGTGCGGGGGGCACTGCGGGGCGGAGCAGTGCGCCCTCTGTCGGGGGGACGTCGACACTGACAACAAACAGAACATTGTGAGTAAACAATACTGGTGGCAATAACGGCTGTTTTGCAATAATGAATAATAGTGTTGTGTTATTCTCAAATAGCTGTTATTGTAAACTGTTGTCTGTTATCCTGTTATATTGCTGTTTTACAAAACGATAGTGAACTTATTATTAAATATTTTTATACTTATTTCGTCGCGATCGCAGGCATCGCAGCGTAATAAAAACGTACGGGAACAAAAGCAAAACAACGCTCTGTTACCTTGTTTGTTATTGTACTGATTGACAACAAACAGCAACAGCTAATAATGATACCAAAAGTCAGTTACTAGTCTTATAGGTTATCAGAAAAACACTATTTCAAGTCAAGTCAAGTCTATACTTCATTTAATTTAGAATAAGAAACCACAATAGCATTATATTGCGTCTGGTCAACTATTTCTTACCTAGCAAATAGTACAGTGCAATAGTTTGGCAGCCGCAAAATAAAATTGTTTTAATGTCACTTTATTTGCGTGTCGTCAATTGTTACTCTAGTACAAATTGTTAAGAGATTACAGGTCACGAACCGCAATATAATGTTGTTGTGGTTTCTCATCCTAAAGTAATGAAGTATAAGTCAAGTCAATGGCGGCGAAATGGTTAAACAAAACCTCATTTCTAAATTGCAGGAAGACGCGGAGGAACCAGCACCCGTGGAGGAACACATCCCAGGGTTGAACCTGGAGTTCCTCCGCCAGATGGTATCCCTGGCCAAGATCATGGTCCCAGGGTTTAGAAGCCACGAGGTAGCTTTGTTGGCGGGGCACACACTCTGCCTATTCACGAGGACTCTGTTGTCTATATACGTGGCTGCGCTTGAGGGGTCCATAAGTAAGTTGTTCTAGTATCACGTAAAACAAAATTAAACATGGTATTAACTACTTAGGCTTATAAGGGGGTATCCTGGTACTTAAACTCTATCCGTCTTACGTCCAACGCGAGTTTAACATTTTTTACCCATCCCAAAAATGCACAGCGCCGCTAAGTAGTTTTCACTTCAAAAACATTTCGAAACAGCTTGTTTATTACGCAACTCGCTCGCAATCGTCATCGTGTTCATTTTGACAGTTCTTGTATGAATGTGACATCTAGCTGATTCCGATGCCAATTGTCAGCCCATACATGAACTGTCAAAAAGAAAGAGGATGGTGATCGCGAGCGAGTTACCTAATAAGCCTGCAGATGTAAATTCTTAATTCAACCTTTCCAGTGAAACACATAGTGCAGAAGGACCTGCGCCGTTTCGCGGCGCTCCTCCTCCAGTGGTTCGGCATCGCCATCCCGGCCACCTTCATCAACTCCATGATCCGCTACCTCGAGAGCCGGCTGGCGCTGGCCTTCAGGACCAGGCTCGTCAACCACGCCTACGATATGTACTTCAAGAACCAGACCTACTATAGGGTCGCTAATTTGGACGCTAGGATAGAAAACGCTGATCACAGGTGAGTGTTGTTTCATCATGTACGATCGGTATCGTACAGAATTCTGCTAGCTTTGCGACCTACCTTAACGCATAAAATCCTATCCTGCTAATTATTATACATGCGAAAGTTTGTGAGTTAAACAATATAATTTTTATTGTTAATGGCTGTCAGAAGTTTCATCTAATGCTATCTTTTGCTCTTTCTTTCCAGATTGACAGAGGACGTGTCGGTGTTCACACAGTCAGTGGCGCACTTGTACGGGTCGCTCACGAAGCCCTGCTTCGACCTGCTCCTCATCGTGCTGACCCTGGCCAGCTACTCCAGCAAGATGAAGGGCAACATCTTCATTGGTAAGCAGCCAGATCTATTTCAATGATGCGCAAGTGTAGATGCAAAACTCAAGTGGAATGGGGCACGTCTGCCGAATGCATTACGATCGCTGGGCAAAAATCACCACTGACTGGGTTTCATGCGACGGGCGCTGGAGCAGAGGCAGAAAGGGGGATGGAAAAAGGAAAGGGAGGCCACGGAAGTGGACTATTTAATAGGCATCCTTAGCCTTTTGTTAGCCCCTGGACCTGAGCTATCTTGCCGCCTGCTGACGGTTGCTCGCTGGACTTCCCCAATTGGGGTCCCATCCGGCGGGCTTGACCTGAAAACCGGACTAACCAGCGACCACTGACCGAGGCCACTAGGCCATATTTGTTGTCGGCGTACGAAATCGCTGAAAGGGGCCAACGCCCCGAACAGCATCCCCGTCCCCTTTACAGAGGACGAGAAGAACCGCAGTGTTGTTGTTTTGTTCTTTTTTGGCGCCGGGTTACCTTACGAACATTTTCACGGACTACCACTGATAGATGATTGGTGTCCCACGGTGTAGGTGTGTACGTGTGTATTCTTGTTCTGGTGCCATCTTTCGATGGTTGACGATCATTACGGCGACTTGTACCTTCGACAGAACAGCTCTGAACAAAGATCGGGTGCTTTTAGTGTACCACTGTCGTAGTTTTTTAAGCCAAGATAGTCTTGGGCTTCATCTAAGTATGAATTTTCCCAGGTGAATTTTTCGCTTCGAGCCTTAATCTTTCAAACAAAGGCCATTGTCTCTAGTATCGCAAAGTCGCAAGCTACCGAGCTAGCACTGGTTCAAATTTAATGTAATATCTAGAATATCAGTGACATTAATGCTCGAAGCGAAAAATTCACCTGGCAAGATTCATACTATACCTTGCCACTTGGTCTACGTGTGTATTGAGTTACTTAATTATTCTTTCCAGGACCCGGCTTCGCGACGGTGGTGATCTGTATGACGGGGCAAGTGCTCCGTCTTCTGTCTCCTCGGTTCGGGGCGCTGGCCGGCGAGGAGGCCCGCATGAAGGCCAACCTTCGGCACGTGCACGCTTCCATCATCGCCCACGCAGAGGAGGTGGCGTTCTACGGAGGACACAAGGTCATTGCCAAAGCCGTTATTAATATCATCACGTTACGTTATTGTGTTTCTATCGTCACATTGAGGAGGCGTTCTGCGGAGGGCTCTAGATCATCATCACCAAAGTCCTCAACATTATTATCATCGTCGTCAACGCTACAATCTAGTATACTCATTAATTCATCACTACTTAACTGTCTGCGTGGTCAGCAGCAACAGCTAATACCGGCAGCACATGTTAGACAACGATGTATGTCCGATATATCGTCGGGGATAGTGCAATACCGCGTAACTAGCACTGCTAAATACTGCGTATCTGCACACCACCCATAGGGAAAATCCGCGTAACTGGCTTTGGTTAATACCGCGTATCAAACATAATGTAGCCAAATTAAGATTTCCCGCCAACTAACGCAAAATCCTGATTAGAATATACCAGATCAAACCGGTATAAAGTTGGGTGTTATGTAGATACGCAGTATTTACTTGTGCTAGTTACGTGGTTTTGCATTGTGGGTGTTGTGTAGGTACGCAGTATTTACTAGTGCTAGTTACGTGGTTTTGCATTATGGGTGTTTTGTAGATACGTCTTATTTACTAGTACTAGTTACGCGGTTTTGCAGTATGGGTGTTGTGTAGATACGCAGTATTTACCAGTGCTAGTTACGCGGTTTTGCAGTATGGGTGTTGTGTAGATACGCAGTATTTACCAGTGCTAGTTAAGTGGTTTTGTACTATGGGCGTTGTGTAGATATGATGTATTTACCAGTGCTAGTTACGCGGTATTACACTATCTCCGACGATATTTATGTTTTAGATCAATGATGCGTAGATCTTCTCCACGTGACTCGCCATCGTTAGACTTACGTGCCGGCACGTATACAAGACAATCCATAACCTCAAGTTTCTATCGCAGGTTGAGCTAAACCAGCTCCAAACAGCGTACAAGGAGCTGGTGGCGCAGATGACGTCCGTGTTCAACAAGAAGCTGTGGTACGTGATGTTGGAGCAGTTCTGCATGAAGTACGTGTGGAGTGGCACCGGCATGGTCATGCTGGCGCTGCCGATCCTCACCGCCACCAGGGCTGATGGTGAGTCAGTTGATGACAGCTGTACAGGCTTGTACCAGTTCTGAAAGGTCTATGAGTAAATAAATAAATAAATGAGGAGTGCATTGGTTTATTTTTCATTTGTCAGCATACTCCACCAGTTACTCTTCCCTCGCAAATGGTAAAAGCCCATCGAGGGAACGGGGAAAATCTTAGGAATCATGGTATAGGCGATGCAGCTAGCAACCCATCACTATTTTGATTCCCTTTTCCACCTATACACCCACACTCATGCTTAATGCGGCCTTTAGATATTGATACCATAGGCTCTGTCTACCCCGTAATCCTTTACGTGACATGATTTGTGTATGCGTGTGTATAGCATGCAAGGAGAGCACAGCTTTTTATCATCTTTGTATGATTTTTGGACTTACTTTTCCCTTTATTCATAAACGCTCTATAAGCTTCTAAGTCACTTTGACATTTACCTTTCACAGATAAGGACAAACGATTGCTAAATTAGCAGAAGCCTACGCAGCATTTATGAATAAGAGGTTTTGTCTTTAATTAAGTCCGTAACACTATTAGAGGTATTATGTTGTTTAAGGTACCGCGAGCCAAGGCATCAGTGAGCGAACAGAGTATATGACGACGTCGAGACACCTGCTGAACTCTGCTGCAGACGCTATCGAAAGATTGATGTCCAGCTACAAGGTAATAAAATACAAATAGACCGCAAAGTATTCTTCTATTTGTCTTTATTTGGCACCACTATCGAAATACCGTCATTGCCAAGAAGCGCATCACAATAAACTTGGCAGAAAGTAATTTTTACAAGCCTTTAGTAACTTGCAATGTTCACAACAAATCTTGTATGTTACATTTGACCCATTGCTATTGGTCGAATGTACTTAAAAATTGATATATGTAGGATATATGGCAATGCAAATACAGTTAGCTATTTTTTTTTATTAATAAGCATTTTCTTTAGCAACTTACTCATACATTTCGCACCGGTTGTTAAGGCACGACTAGAAAAAAGATTCGAAAGGTTAATATCATTATCTTGAGTCTTACTATCGTTGGGTCGCTTGTCCCCTACGAGTGTACGACTGACCCGTTTGTTGTCAACAGGAGGTAGTGACGTTAGCGGGATACGCGGAGCGCGTGTCTGACATGCTGGAGGTGTTCAGCGAGGTGGCGCGTGGGGAGTGCGTGCGCGCCGTGCACGTGACGTCCGGCAAGGACAACCCCAACGCCTTCCAGGTCACCTTCCGGGACAACCGGCCCGTGCCGCAGGGTGAGTGGGGTCAAATGGGGTCGGGTGGGTCAAGTGGAACTAACAGTTTTTGAATGAAAAATCGCTTATGGTGGTATGATTTTTGAAATATGCAATACAATACAAATACTCTTTACGAAGTAGACAATACGCGGTCTTATCGCTTAATAGCAATCTGAGCCAACTAGGTCTAATATGATCGCTACTCTGTAAAATACAGCTTAAAAATAGAAGACTTGTAGTTCCGGGAATTACGTTAGGTAATACAAACAATGGGTGCCCGTTTTTTTTGCAAGGGGTGTAGTAATAAGTAGGATTGCTTGCTTCAATAATTACATTTAGAGACTCACCAGTGGATTAACTCTTATCTCACCTGATGGTAAGTGTAGATGAGGCCAATCAACGCTGCAACTCACTGGTTCAGTGACAACTATTAACTCTGGCTTTGAAGAGCCCTGGGTTGTATCTATCCAGAAATTCAGACGAAGGTAACACAATTCCTTAGCGCTTCGCATTAGGAAGGATGAAGCAAATTACGTCATTTGGGGTCGAGTGTATCAACTGGTTTCGAGTGACCACGGTCGGACGAGCTTTCTTGTGGAGATAACGTTGGGGTCATCTGGGTATGGGTCGACTGGGGTGAGGTGGGTTGTGTGTAACCTTTGAACCTTTCCCCAGGCAAGATAACGTACACGAGCGACCTGTCGATCCACCTGCGCAACGTGCCGATCGTGACGCCGGCGTGCGACGTCGTGGCTAACGGCGTCACGCTGGACATCGCGCCCGGCACGCATCTGCTCATCGTCGGGCCCAACGGATGCGGCAAGTCTAGGTACATTATTATCTAACTAATATTATAAATGCGAAAGTATGGATGGATGGATGGATGTTTGTTTGTTACTCAATCACGCCAGAACGGCCCAACGGATCTGGATGAAATTCGGCACATAGATAGAGAAAAGTCTGGAATAGCACATAGGCTACTTTTTATCCCGGAAAATTGCATAGTTCCCGCGGGATAGCGATAAACGAATTCTTTGCAGACGAAGTCGCTGGCACCAGCTAGTATATTATATTAGCCTAATTGAATGTCCCACTGCTGGGCAAAGGCCTCCCCTTTTGTCCGCCACAGGACTCGCCTTTTTTCAGTTATATTTTTGAAGTTAAATCTTTAGATACCTTGAATGAAACTGAACTACGCATTCGATTTCAGACGCGTTTAGGTCTGTAAAGTTGAATATGGCCTGATATCTGATTTGTCGGATGTCCTCAAATAGAAATGTAAATTTGAATGTGATTTTCATATTTTTCAGTTTTTATTCTCATTAAATTCAATTTCATACTATGGACGTAGGTTGAAAATTTTACTTTTTAGGGTGCGACCACACCGCCGCTTAGAAAACGCTGACGTTACGGAATCGCAACAAAATGTATGAAGAAACGGTGAGAAAACGTGACGCATACGACACGTCACTGCGTATACGCGGCGGTTTGGTCGCACCCTTATGCTGTAGTTCTAGTGAATCTAGTGCGTCTCGTGAATTACTCTATGTATCGGTAAAAATAATAACAGCTTGAAAATAAGTCCAGTACAGTACTCGGCCATAAAGTCTGTACTTCGTCTTTTGGAAAGAGACAATTAACGTCTCGTAAGTTAGAGCAAGACAACTCTTCACGAAGCCGAAATTAGCCGAGAAGATCGGTGTGCAATTTGTGGCCGGGTACTGTAGGTTTTCAGTTTATAATGAACAGAGAAACAGACAGATGCGGCTGACTATTTATAACCCCAACGCAAAAGTGTGTGAGTGTGTCTGTTTATGTCCTCAAAGCAGCAGGCTTATTACGTAACTCGCTCGCAATTGTAATGGTGTTCATTTTGACAGTTTACGTATGGGCTGACAATTTGCATCGGAATAAGCTAACTGTCACATTCATACAAAGACTGTCAAAAAGAACACGATGGCGATTGCGAGCGAGTTACGTAATAAGCTAGCTGGACGGATGGACAGATTTCGGTGCGGTTTTTTTTCATCCGAAAGCCAGTTTCCTTGCGGTGGTCCTGAACCCTGTTTCGATTCGATTAATGCGTGGTTGTTTTTTAATTTAATGTTACTTTCTCAAACATGCTCGGAATGTATGCATTAATATCACGAAATGAAGACATGTGAAGTTTCTCGTTTATGGCTCGACATTACTTCTTGGCCGAGGCCTACGACTCGGCCGTCTACCCCGAACTCGTCCAGCAAACCCTCACTTCACGGCCTCTGCAATAATGTACTATTAATTGTATTAATATGTAGTGATGCAGCGTAACGGTTGTGTGTTCGTTAGCCTGTTCCGCATAATCTCGGGGCTGTGGCCGGTGCACGGCGGCGCGCTGGCGGTGCCGCGGCCGTGCGCGTGCGCCGCGTGCGGGGACGAGCGGGCGCCGCACGCGCGCTGCGACTCGCGACCCATCATGTTCTACATCCCGCAACGGTCAGTACCTCGGAGACGGTCGTGATGTTACACTCATACTGCCAAACTCTATCTTTGTTTATCCTCAGGGATAGATAAAGGAATAGAGTCCACACAGCCATGTCATATAGATTAGTAAGTGCTAGTTACGTGGTTTTGCACTATGGGTGTTGTGTAGATACGCAGTATTTACCAGTGCTAGTTACGCGGTTTTGCACTATGGGTGTTGTGTAGATACGCAGTATTTACTAGTGCTAGTTATGCGGTATTGCACTATCGGTATTGTGTAGATACGCAGTAATTACCAGTGTTAGTTACGCGGTATTGCAGTATGGGTGTTGTGTAGATACACAGTATATACCAGTGCTAGTTACTATGGGTGTTGTATAAGGTCTTTTCATTCTTAACTGTCCTATTTGGTAAACAAAATTCTAACCTCAATCTACAAATTTTTGTAAAGAATAAGGTGTAATATGTTATCAAATAAACCTGAGGCTATATTTTGTACATAATGTTGTTGATATTTTATCTCCAGTTCCTTTACATACATACATACATATCGTCACGCCTCTTTTCCACAGGGGTAGGCAGAGACTACTTTATTCCACTCCTTCCTCCCAGTTCAGCAGCAGTTCAGTTCCTTTATTTACAATTAAATAGTTAAAAATTAACAAAAATAATCTTTATGAGGCTAGAATTTTGTTCACCAAATAGGACAGTTAAGAATGAAAACACCTTAGATACGCAGTATTTACCAGTGCTAGTTACGCGGTATTGCACTATGGGTGTTGTGTAGATACGCAGTATTTACCTGTGCTAGTTACGCGGTATTTCACTATGGGTGTTGTTTAGATACGCAGTATTTACCTGTGCTAGTTACGCGGTATTTCACTATGGGTGTTGTTTAGATACGCAGTATTTACCTGTGCTAGTTACGTGGTATTTCACTATGGGTGTTGTTTAGATACGCAGTATTTACCTGTGCTAGTTACGCGGTATTTCACTATGGGTGTTGTTTACATACGCAGTATTTACCTGTGCTAGTTACGCGGTATTTCACTATGGTGTTGTGTAGATACGCAGTATTTATTTGTGCTAGTTACGCCGATGATTCACTTAGGTCCACTTGTATCTGTTTGCAGACCATACATGTCGATGGGCTCGCTCATCGACCAGGTGACGTATCCTTCGCGCGTGTCCTGCAACGACCAGGAGGCGTTCTCGCGCGCCGCGCGCATCCTGAAGCTGGTGCGGCTGGACGCGTGCGCGGCGCGGCATGGCGGCCTGCGCGCCGTGCGGGACTGGCGCGCCACGCTCAGCGGCGGCGAGAAGCAGCGGATGGCCATGGCCAGGATGTTCTACCACAGGTGACTATACAATAGAAAAGTCAAAAAGTCAAAAAAGTCAAAAAGTCAAAAAAGTCAAAAAAAGTCAGTCAAAAAGTCAAAAAAAGTCAAAAAGTCAAAAATTTATTTTGCAAATAAGCCGCCAAGGGCTCTTTTACATGTCTTTTTTAAAATCTACCAGCGCATTCGGAAAAACCATCATTGCCAAGAAGAATGCGCCGCAAGAAACTTGGCAGAAAGTCATTTTTTTCAAAATAAAATAGATTTACAACAGTGCTTAAATTCTACTTAACTTACCTGTAATACAATTAATACATTTTATAAAAGGGATGTATAAGGTCCCCAAGTTAAGTTCGTACCTCAAATTACATTAGTCTATAGTAGAGATGTATAAAGTCTCTACTGGTCAAAGCGAAACAAAATATGTGATAATTATATGAAAGAGAAAGAAAAAAAGCGAATAAAAATAAGTTCAGTGCAGGTATAAAACGCCTCCACCGTCAAATAAATTAATTGGAGATATCTCCAATGTCGATGAGAAAAGAGAAAAAAAATATATAATAAAAATTATGAAATATGCATTTCATGTCAAGTAAGTAACCGATAAGCTTTTGGATTCCGAAGGCAAGCTTACGTCTGCCGCCCCAAATTTTGGCTCATACGCACTTATGTCATGCTCTGAAAGCAATACAATACAATACAATAACTCTTTATTGAACACCACATATAACAATCAAAACAGAAGAAAGGTATAAAGAAGTAATAAGGTGACTATGTTGCATTTAGGAGACAATGACACCTAAACAATCCATTTATTGAATCAGGCGTTACTTTGCGGAGGTCCATTTTAATGAACACTAAATATTTACCTTGCTACTCCGCTACTTACGTGCAAGATAACTTAGCATGTGCGAAATATATATGTTTTGTTTGTTACTCAATTACGCCAGAACGGCCCAACGAATCTGGATGAAATTCGGCACATAGATGAAGTCGCTGGCAACAGCTAACTGGTAAGGGGTATATGTTTGTACCGGATGTTAGACCAGTACCATTTGTTCCCAGGCCGGTGTACGCTTTGCTGGACGAGTGTACGAGCGCCGTCTCCATGGAGACCGAGGTGGTCATGTACGAGGAGGCTGTCAAGGAGGGCATTACGCTGCTCTCCATCACGCACAGGCCCAGCGTCTGGTGAGTTCACATCACATCACACTAATATCACATCCAGGGGTCGGATAAAAAGTGCGGATGACGTAAAATGACGAATCTTGCACACAGGATGTTTGTATTTAAACTTCCGTGTGACATGTAACAATATTCGAGTAAAGATGACATTTTACAGCGTTTTTTTATACATTAGTAAATATAAATTTTAGCTAAATGAACACAAAATATTTACCTTGCTACTCCGCTACTTACGTGCAAGTTAACCAAGCCTGTGCGAAATATGTACGTTTTGCATGCAAGCCCTCCCACCACTACTACCACACAAAACGCACACAAATCCCACAAACTTAATTAATCCTAACACCACACAAACACTGACGCGCGTTTCGATCCCTCTACGGGATCATTCTCAAAGTTAGAGCACAACCGATGCACATGCGAACCAACGTCGTACTAATTTGTAAAACTATAAATAAACTAAATGTACCCACATTCGTATATTATCAAACTACCCTCTTATTTATAATTTTAATTAGCCATCAACAACTACCTTCATAAATTTTTCCGACTACAACAAAAACAAAGAGGGTTATGTATTTAACAAAACAATTTTACTATTCATCAAAATGGACACGCAACAAAGGTGACGACACCAAGTTCACCTGTTCGTTAATTATTGAAGCACTATTGTTGTACCTAATTATTTCCAACTGCTCTAAAACATCCAACCGTAAACCCTTTTCACAAAAATGCAAAACATCAAATGCTGCTGAATCTGACAATGAATGATTTGATTCTAATAAGTGTTTTGCAAAATTTGATCTATCTGGATGATTAAGCCTAAACGAGGCAACATGTTCCTTAAATCTTGTCTTAAGTCTTGTCTTATAACTTGCACGTAAGTAGCGGAGTAGCAAGGTAAATATTTTGTGTTCATTGAAATGGACCTCCGCAAAGTAACGCCTGATTCAATAAAATATATAAATTTTAGCTAACTATAATAGTGAAGATACAATAGTTGTTTACAATAACGAAGTCAATTTATTGTTCATCTGATTTCTGTCAGTCAAAAACTTACTTGTACCTAGGTACTCATTTCAAGTGGCGATATCGTTTAATAAAGAGGTTGATAAATGATAAGTGATAATTGTTTATGAAAATCAAAAATACTATTTGAAATCATCCTATAAGTGGTTTGACGTCATTATAACAGTTACTTACTTTTGCAAGTAACTAATAGGCACTCTTTGGTATAGGCTGTTGTCGTCTGAGCTGTCAGTGCTCCATCGACTACTGTCTTCTAGCGCTGGCCATTCTGATACCTGTCAAAATGAATAGTGTCCTGTAAGTGTGTAAGTGGTTTGACGTCATCCGCACTTTTTGTCCGAACCCTGCCCATTGACACTACCCAAGAGCGTTTTACGCTAACCCTACCACTTCATCATCATCATCATCAGCCTATATTCGTCCACTGCTGGACATAGGCCTCTCCCATGGCACGCCACTGAGCACGATCCTCGGCCACTCTCATCCAGCTCTTGCCAGCCGCCTTGCGAAGATCCTCGCTCCACCGAGTTTGAGGACGTCCTACGCTACGTTTGCCGATCCATGGTCTCCACTCGAGAACTCGTCTACCCCAACGGTTATCGGTTCTTCGGGTTAGATGACCGGCCCATTGCCACTTCAGCGTGCTAATGCGATGGGCTATGTCGATAACTTTGGTTCTCTGTCGGATCACTTCGTTACGAATTCGATCTTTTAGAGAAACTCCGAGCATAGCCCTTTCCATAGCACGCTGAGCAACTTTAAATTTGTGGACCAGCCCTACAGTGAGTGTCCATGTTTCGGCACCGTATGTCATGACGGGTAGGACGCACTGGTTAAAGACTTTCGTCTTTAAACTCTGTGGAATTGGCGATGTGAAGACTTGACGCAGTTTCCCATACGCTGCCCATCCCAGCTGTATTCTTCTGTTGACCCTACCACTTATCCACAGGAAATACCATTCATTCGTCCTCGAGTTTGACGGCGCCGGCAATTGGTCCTACCGCCCTCTAGAGAAGGACGCTCCGGCCATCACCCCCGCGGCCCCCGCGCTGCCCGCCGTGCCCGCGCTGCTGCCTAGCGATAGCGACAGCAACTGACCACTGGAAGGTCTGATCACTGACTAGCTTGGTCTCAGGCCAGAGGCGTGCAGGTCGTTAGGGTAGGCAGTGGTGATGAAATTCGTACGCGCCTACCCTTACGACCAACATGCTTGGTTGAGACTGACGTTTTCGGTTAAATTTTAAACCTTGTGTTAAACATTTATGCGAGGCGCCGTGTGGACTCTAGATATTGAAATGTAGTAGCAAATACCACTGACTATTTAAATAAAATAACTAACTGATCAGTGTGCACGGAAGGCAGCTATGTATACAGTCTGGCAAAAAAGAGTAGAAATTAAACAGTGGCAATACAGTAGTGTCGTCCCGTTTTCTTATACATATAGATTAGAAAGGGACGACACTACAGTATTGCCACTTTTTAATTTCTACTCTTTCTTGCCAGACTGTAGCTTTCTATCATTGAGCATTGATTATTTAAATATGTAAGAAGTTGCTGATCAGTGTGCACGGAAGGCAGCTATTTATAAGTAAACGGCAACTGACAGCTGTCACTTTACTGACAGCTATTGTTGAATTAGAATCAGTGACGACTGACGCGTGCTTAATTTAACTGAAGGGAAGACACTGATCAGTCGAAAGTGATAATAGAAATGAAATTATAAAGAAATATATGTGATGGGAGAGAAGTTGATATTTTTTTTATGTTTTTTACCCTAATTAACTGCTGTCTCCTTATTTATAAAATTATTCAAACCAAGAAAATTCTAATGTCTGTCTGGCAAATGCAAATGTCAAACTGACAGTTGAAAGGAACGAATGATTAGTCAACATAAGTTCTTCAAGCTATATGAATAAGGGAGTAGTCTGTCACGTTAGATGAATTACCACTATTGGTTAACTTCTCTATGTATGTAACTATAACTAACAATATATCTAGATTTTGGAAGTCGAAATTGACCAATTTAAAATTGTCTTATTAAGCTGAAGACGTATATGTAGACCCAATGAAAATGTAAAAAAATATTCTTACCAAGTATTAGATAAAATTTAGATTTCAGTCATTAATACCTACAAGGGATTATCCCGTCTCTTTCATTGTTACTGATTAGAAAAGGACGGATATTATTTTATGTAATAAGAGAGATTTTGATCACAAGTCTTAGTTAAGACATGGGTAAGACGTAGTTTGTGTTTTTAAACTGTGTTAGTAATCTTAATATTTTTTTATTAAAGCACTACCTGTTATTCTTAATTTTTAAGTTTCTGGTAACAGGATGGTGACATTTTTTTTGTATGTATAAGCTGCTCAACTTTTTAAGAAACAATGTCCTCGCCATTTTGATTCTTTTAAATAATGTTGCCACCCACGAGAAAATATTTTTATACGAGATTATATTCGTAATGGCTGTAATGTTTTTAAGTGTTTTTGGAAGTTTAGTTAAGAGTATTAATAAGAGATTTTTATTATTTGTTTTTTACCACAAATATGTTAAGTCACTGTACTTTACTGTAACTTTGAAATTTAGCTGAAATTATTATATATTGTCGAGCTTTATACAATCTAGCCTCTCCAGAGATTATGTTGTCTAACGCAACCACAATCACCTTCACTTCCTCTGTTTAACCTTTCACCATTTGAATAAGAACAATGAAGAGTTCTAGACAAGGCCCTCTGTTTTGAAAAAAAAAAAGACTCAGAAACGGTTTATTCAGTTTACCCCAATACCGTATTAGCTTTGCTTAGTTTGCGACTAGGTCAATTGATGTCAATCAATCAATCAATCAATCAATCATTTATTGCAACCATGGTATTTACAAGATGTTATAATCTATATAAGTAACGTATTCTTATGTGTTTTTTAAAGCAACAGAACACATCAAAACTCCCAAATTAATTCCGTTTGGTATTTTTATTATGTATTTAAATATTTTCTTCATTTATCCCATGATAATTATTTATAATAAGAAGTGATAGCGTTGGCGGGCGTGCATGCTTTAGACAATATGTCCCCGGGTTGGATTCTACATACTGTCTTAGAAATTCTATAACATTTTAGCCGGCCGTTGGGTTTCAAAAGCAAGCCCTTTGACCCCATACACTTTGAGCATCACCCTGTGTTAAGTAATACCATAGAAGAAAGAGATACGAGTATAGTAGAAGTGGTATGTGAACGAGAGACGCGTGCCACCTTTATGCGGAAAATTGCATGAACGTCAAATTGAAGTTGACGGTTCGAGTAGCAGAATGATTCAGCCAGAATCAGATTTTCTCGAATGTTCCGCTGTCATCAGTTAGATTTTCAATGACGTGAACCTAAATCCCATTCAGCAGAGTACATTTTGCAACGAAGTTATTTTAACGACATCTGTTGTGCAATGGCAAAACTATTATTTAGACAACTGACATTTTGAGACTGTTATCATGTGGCTTCTTCACGCTAGATGGTGTTTATGTACCTGTGCAATGGACTTTAAGCAATATTCTGTGGGCGGAAAGTTCAAATTATAATACTGATTCAGAACTTATTAAATTTTTGTAATAGAAAAGCTATGACCATTAATTGCCAAGATTTCGTGGTATGAGTGAACTGTCGATGTCAAATTTTGGCGACACCGGTTTCCCTAGCGAGAGCGACTTATCGCAATTCTACTATATCTCTTTATTCTGTGAGTAATACTGACACAAGTACCTGTTGAATTATTCAAAATTATTTTTGAGACAGTGTGTACAATGCTTTATGAAAATTGTCCTATTTGACGATTATTTTAAAAATATATTTGGTTGTTTTTATAATGACATATCAGAAGCTATGGATATACTTAACGTTATGTTGATGGATGGATCAGTGTATACTTGTATATTGTACATAATTAGTTATAGAAGCTTAACTTAAGTGGGATACTAAGAAATAAACGGGGTTTTTATAATTAACCAGTCTTTTATTTTTAACTAGCGACCCGCCCCGGCTTCGCACGGTATATTATGCATGTATTATACATATAAACCTTCCTCTTGATTCACTCTATCTATTAAAAAAAACCGCAACAAAATCCGTTGCGTAGTTTTAAAGATTTAAGCATACATAGGGACATAGGGACAGAGAAAGCGACTTTGTTTTATACTTTGTAGTGATTCTATTAAAACGAGTCTACACTTTTCTACTGGTCTGGGAGTAAAGGTAAAACATAGAATGTACCGTTTGCTTCTGTTCCCGCGCAGATGGTAAAAGCCCATCGAGGGAATGGGCGAAAATCTTGGGAATCATGTTATAGGCGATGCGGCTAGCAACCCATCACTATTTTGATTCCCTTATCCACCTCGCCCACAGACATGCTAAACGTGGCCTTTAGATCTTGTTACCTTAGGCTCTGTTTACCCCTATCTGTGTGTGTGTGTGTCGTCTTTGTGTTGGAGTTGGTTGGGTGGAATCTTGGGTTGGAATACGTACATCATCTCTTCATCTCCAGCCTATATACGTCCCATTGCTGGGCACAGGCCTCCTCTCACAATGAGAAGGCTTGGGCTATAGTTCCCACGCGGGGTCAGTGCGGATTGGGAACTTCACAGATATGAACGGGTTTCCTCACGATTTTCACCGAAAAGGTATGGTAAATATCAATTGTAATTTCGCACATAAATTCCGAAAAACGGTGCGAGCCCGGGATTCGAACCGACAACCCTCTGCTTGAGAGGCCACAGGTCAAATCACTAGGCTACCACGGCTTACACCGTGTATACATAACTAGTTAACATATATTTGGACATATATTATACACTAGCTGTTGCCAGCGACTTCGTCTGCAAATAATTCGTTTATCGCTATCCCGCGGGAACTACGCAAATTTTCCTGGATAAAAAGTAGCCTATGTGCTATTCCAGACTTTTTTCTATTTTTGCGCCGATTTTCATCCAGATCCGTTGGGCCGTTCTGGCGTGATTGAGTAACAAACAAACATCCATCCATCCATACTTTCGCATTTATAATATTAGTCAATCAATCAGTCTGTCAATCGTTCGAAGGTTAACTGGAAGAGATCCCTTTAAGGGATAAGTTCGCCTTTGTACATCTATTTGTCTCATTATCTGTAAAATTAATGTGTTTTATGTACAATAAAGAGTTATACATACATACATAGGTACATTAGTTAGATAATACATTTTTTTATTTTTTTCTGGTCAAGCATAAGAATGCTTTTGCTTTTTTTTGTGTGTTCCGCTAAATATGCCACTGAGTATAGGTGGAAAGGGAAATCAAAATAGTGATGGGTTGCTAGCCGCATCGCCTATAACATGATTCCTAAGATTTCCGCCCATTCCCTCGATGGTTAACCATCTGCACGGGGTGAGAAGCAACCGGTACCTAAACGGTTTTTTTATTGTATGTTCGATAAAATGTTTTTTTTTCCATACAAGAAATACCAGCAGTCGTAGATTACCGCCTTACTACAATGGTAACGACCTTGTATCTTCTATACTATCAGTTAGGTCCGTCGTCCGCCGGCGCACGCGCCGCCCATGTGATCCAAACAATAGAACGTTGTTGCTGAGCCGTATACTGCCATTAACGGTAAGGTTAGGTTACCTAGTACTCTTAATGTACATACTCTTAATATTTATTAATGTTAAAGTACTTCCGTACCTAATGAAAAACATAGAATGTACCATTTGCTACTATTCCCGCGCAGATGGTAAAAGCCCATTGAGGGAATTGGCGAAAATCTTATATACTGGCACCATTGACTTACGATCAACAACTAGACTCACAATCACGCTCAAAAACTGTCGGAAGCAAAAGTCTGCACGACGCGTCTATTGTGCAGAGTTTTGGTTCAGTCGTGTTTCCAGGGCCGTCTTTAAACTATTTGAGGCCCTGGGCACATTAGGATCATGGGGCCCCTATGACCTAAATATCGGTTATCATTTGGTAATCTGGCAGGAACTAGGGGGCCCCATTCGATCGCGGGGCCCTGGGCACGTGCCCATAGTGCCCAGTGGAGAAGAGGGGCCTGCGTGTTTCGACCGCGCTTCGATAACAATGTACTTACATGTCTCTTTCGCACCGTAATCTCAAACGCTTGAGAACAAGAGACAGACAGGTTTCCAGCGCGTGGCGTCGTGTTATTACTGCTCACGATCGTATGCAACTGACATTAAACATTACTGCCACGAAATAAGGTGTTAATTTGAACGAATATGTTAATGTTATCTGTGTAAGTTGATGTGCTGACACACACAATACATAGACAACGCCGCTCGGACGTTTCTTGAGGCACTTTTGTTTGCGATTGGGAGTCTAGTTAAATTGTTTTCCTTAAGTCAATGACTGGCACTCCACTTGGCGTTGGGTGTTCGCGTTGCGCTATTAGCATCTTCGTCGCATACGCTAGAAACAATACCTATTATAGTTTATAGTGCATCCCCTTCACTCATGCCAATATTTGGATAAATATAAATACGCCAAGTGGAGTGCGAGTATTAGGAACCAGTGTTAACAGTGTTGTAACCAGTAGGAAGTAGTTTTTTTAGTGGGTATGCTCCCCCCACTCCTTTCCGCAGGGAAAGAGGTGGGGGGAGAGAGTCCCACATAATCGTCGGGCCCCCCCGGGCCCGGGGGTAAGGTACAAAAGTTTTCACTACGTTAATAAAAAAGGAATCGATTATAGGCGATGCGGCTAGCAACCCATCACTATTTTAATTTGCCTTTCCTATACGCCCACAATCACGCTAAATGTGGCTTTTACTTTTTACCTTTGCCTCTATCTACCCATATGTATGTATGTATGTACCTATGTTACTTTAGATTCAATATTCTATTATGTCCTTTTAACGCCGTATTATACGCCGTACGCCATAGGTCATGTGCTTAGACACGCAAAATACGAGCTTTTACAAATTATAATCATGGGCAAAGTGGCTGGAAGAAGAGCTGTTGGGCGCAGGAAGAAATCCTGGCTGCGAAATATCCAGGAATGGACTGGAATCTCAAGTGCAGCGGAGCTTTTCAACCTGGCCAGAGACCGTGTGAAGTATGCGGAGTTGACTGCCAACCTTCACTTGTTGGAGAGGCACCATAAGAAGAAGAACGCCGTATTAAACATCGACCAATGGAAACATTTCATCCACAATAAGAAAAAACTAACCTAATAACCTATTTAACCAAGTGACAATTCGGTTTACACTACAAACTCGACGAGAATCTATATAAGCCGGTTTGCTTCATATTGACTACGCATTGCAATTCGAACTGTCACTTCTCACCGACAATTGTCGAATTGGGGGATTGGGGCCTGTTGAATAATTAACAAAAGTAGCCTATGTGCTATTACAGACTTTTCTTTATGTATGTGCCAAATTTCATCCAGATCCGTTGGGCCGTTCTGGCGTGATTGAGTAACAAACAAACATCCATCCATCCATACTTTCGCATTTATAATATTAGTAAGATAAGGTGAGGTGATACAATAAAATTTTGATCCATCTATAGTCTACCAAACTTATGGTGTACGATACAATAAATAACATCATAATAAAATTGTTGATGTTTAATTGTGTTGTTCCTTATGTTATTATGGAGTTTTAAAAATTTTAATTTAATGTTATTGATGTTTTTGTTACCATGATACAAAACAAACAATTAATTATTATGATTAACCTAGCGGCTAATGAAGACCTAGGACAAACAACAACACTTTCTTAGGTCAAGGCTTGTCCTTGGTGTGATCATCGACCTGCCGATAACTTTGTTTTTCAAATTAACATTTAAAATAGAAAGGGCTTATCTGCTAGAAACAATTATAGAATTCCTAGATAAATGGTCAATGTCAAATAAACAATAATATAAACTTTTGCAGTGATTCAATCGGTTAACTGAGCCTTTAGCGTAAGTTTCTTGGCATCTCTACTTAACCAAATTACGTTAGGTTTGTGTTTATAGTGTGTCTGTGTATGTGTTTCTTTACTTCCAGATCTAAGCCCATTACTTCGTTTTTTTAGCATTACAAAGAAGGTAAACGATTATTGGGGCCTTTGAGTGGCATCCTACTGCGTCCCCATCACACCGGATTGAGGCATCCCCGGTATACCCCTTCCCTACCGAGTCCCACCATCCACGTGCCTAGGGCATCCATAAAGAATTCCTCTCCTTTAAAAAAATTATAACTAGTATCACATGAAAACAAAGAAATTTCTAGGTGTTACACGTGGCCCAACAAAATGGCTAATATCACCCTGGAAACTGGAACATTCAAGATAATTATTATATACACGTATTTGGGTAGATATTTTTAATACAAATTTAATGTAGCCGCCGAGTAAACTTTAACTAACGTCGCTCCGTACCAACTACGCTTTCGAAGCCAGTGACAATGGAGTTTTGAACTGCAGATATAACTTTGTTTGAAATGTATACCTACAACCGGGTCTGAAATGTCACAGGTCAAAGAGAAATAACTCATTAATTTGATTAAAATTATTAACATTCCGTGAACACTCACTAATTGCTCGGAGAATTAGGTAAGACGGAAAATGAGATAAAAAGGTCGACTAACTTACGTTAGTAACTTTCGTGCTTCGAATTCGTTGAACCTACAAACGTTTGAACGAATTTTTAGTTCTACAAACACACATTTGCTTTACATAATTTGCTACACAAATACATACATACCGTCACGCCTCTTTCCCACAGGGGTAAACAGAGACTACTTTGTTCCACTTGCTACGATTCTGCCACACCTCTTTCGCTTCGTCCACATTCATCAATCTCTTCATACATGCTCGTCGGTTTCGTGTACTCTTGACCTGACCTTTTTTCAAAACGTTCCCAATTTGGTCAATTATTTTCTGCAATTTTATTGATATAAAGCTGATGGTGACCGCTACCCATTGTACCCACAACTTAAAGGGTAATGGGAATGGGTGCGTTGCCGGTATTTTAAGAAAACAGTAACATGATGAATACTAGATTTTTTAAAGCTCTTATTGCCGACATATCTTTTTGGTTTGATTCCGGCTGAAAATCCAGTTTTAACTGGACATCAGGAACGCCGAACTAAGCTAAAGATAAGGTAAATACAAATCTTACGCAACGCAATCCCGTTTTTCGTTCACTGTTGCACGACATTTTGTCAAATTCTTGCGTCACGGGACAATGTGATAGGTAACTGTGCTTCCTTTATTAACTTATCAGTACAGAAAAACTTGTAGGTAGCTGTCGAAACACATGTCTGTTTATTAAATACTTCTAAATATTTCCCTATTTGCATTACGATGGTAAAACCCTTTTCGATACGCGACCTGGGGCCTTACCGTGACGGTCTTACCGACTCAGTTCAAGTTTTAGCGGTCACTTTTAGTATGAATCTGTCAGCGAGCGAACCTAAACTGAATCGCATTAAGACGTCATGGTAAGGCCCCTGGATAAACCGAATTGTTTACACGATTATTTTTTATCATTTAAGTAAGACTATTTACTTATAGGTAAATATCTCGTTTTAAATACTCGCTAAATCTTATAGTCGACATAATTCCATATACTAGGGCCTTACCATGACGTCTTAACGTTGTTCAATTCCTACTCAGTTTTAGCTGTAAGTTTGTATGGATCTAACAGCGAGCGAACCTAAACTGAATCGGATTTGGATCGCATTATGGCGTCACGTTAACCCCCCTGAACGATGTTCAAAGTGAACCGCGTCAATGGCGGCCCTAAATGAATCAAAAATTATTATTATTATTATTATTTTTTTTTTTATGTGAATAGGAAGGCAAACGAGCAAGTGGGTCACCTGATAGTAAGCGATCACCACTGCCCATAGACACCCACAACCCCGGAGGGATTGCAGATGCGTTGCCAACCTAGAGGACTTAAATAAAATGCCTCCTGTGCCCGTAATTTCCCCGGCTGTCTTACTCTCCACACCGGAACACAGCAGTGCAAGCACTGCTGCTTAGCGGCAGGTTTAGCGAGTAAGATGGTGGTAGCGATCCGGACGGACCTTGCACAAGGCCCTACCACCCGCAAATTAAAATGAAAAGTCTTTTGGGGCGTTCAGTCAACCTAACCAAATCTGGGGCCTTACCATGACGTCCTAACTCCGACGCAGTTCAAGTTTTAGCCGTCACTTTTAGTATGAATCTGACAGCGAGCGAACCTAAACTGAAACGCATTAAAACGTCATGGTACGGCCCCTGGACCCTATTTCATAAAGCTACACGTTACAATTTACAAGCGGAAGTCTCTTTTTGACCCTATGTGTTAGATAGGGACTTCCGCTTGTTGTAACTCGTAGCTTTATAAAAAGGGGCCCTGCTGCAATATTCCGGAACAATTTTAAGAAGCCTAGTAATACATGACCGACGAGCATGTATGAAGAGATTGATGAATGTGGATGAAGCGAAAGAGGTATGTCAGGATCGTAGCAAGTGGAACAATGTAGTCTCTGCCTACCCCTGTGGGAAAGAGGCGTGACGATATTGTATATGTATGTGTATGTTGTAATGCATTTTAGTGACTTTCGCCCATAGAGGCCACGGTCACAGTTTAGTATCCTTATGAACGCACATAAATTTGCGTTCGCGGCAATTGGCGAAGTCTCGAGTCTAACAGCCGGGTAATCCTGACTAAACTGACCTTTATTTACCACTAGCTTCTGCCCGCGACTTCGTCCGCGTAGAATGTAAGAACTGATGTTCATAGTTATATTTTGCAAAGTATTTACGTTGCGCTCTAGGCAGCTACGATCTTTCACATGTTTATAGCCATCCCGCGGGAACTATACAATTTTCCGGAATAAAAAGTAGCCTAATATGTTAATCTAGGGTACTGAGCTACCTTCCTTCAAAATTTTATCGAAATCTGTCCAGTCGTATCAGCGTGAAGAATGAACAAACATACACACTCACATCGTCACATCCAATCATCCATCCTCACAAACTTTCGCATTTATAATATTAGTAAGATTCCTAATATTTTAAACGTAAGGTTTCTGGACTCCTTTCGTTAGTTAAACTACTAAAATACTACTTATTCATACAAAATTTCAAACTTTATTTCATTGCATGTTTGAGAAAAGCACTATACAAGCCTCGGCCGGAACAGGGGTTGCCAGCCCTCGTATCATGCCGGCCTCGTGTACCACTCGGCCGTCAAACTTACTCGGCCGGCAACCCCTTACTTCCCGGCCTTTGCAGTAATGTACTATTTTTAATGACGTATCTTTTAATTGATTTGACTTAGAGGGTTGATTGTTTTCATCATCATCATCATCATCAGCCTGAAGACGTCCACTGTTTAACAAATGCCCCTCTTAGCACACCATAATGAACGACAACTCGCCACCTGCATCCACCGGTTTCCCGCAACTTTCACGATGTCGGTCCACCTAGTGGGAGGCCTGCCACTGCGTCTTCTAGCGTGATTGTTCTACAGATCACTTTTCATCCGGCATCCTATCAAATGGTACGCGATGATGCAACAATTAAGGATATAACGCGACATTATCGCTGAACAAAATTCATAGGTAACCGCCAAAAATCAGTTTCATCAGAAAGCACGCGACTGGCACGCGTTCAGTTAAGTTAATTAATATTTTTTGATAACAAGAGATAACTATGATCATAGTGACTCGTCATACCGCTAGGCCCTGTGCTTACACATGCGTCTGTCGTGAGCCAAACGCTCGCGCGGAAAGATAGCTACCACGCGTACAGTTTTAACTGTTCGATTGAAGCATTAACCTGCGGCCTTACCATGACGTCCTAATTCCGACTCAGTTCAAGTTTTAGCTGTCACTTTTAGTATGAATCTGACAGCGAGCGAACCTAAACTGAATCGCATTAAGACGTCATGGTAAGTCCTCTTGTCTTTCTCTTGATTAAGTGTAAGCAAGCAGGTGAAAAGTCCGTCCGGGGCGCTACCACCATCTCATTGGATAACTAATCCTACCGTCAATCGTCACAGTGGAGTCGTGGACCCAGACAGTACTGTAAAACCACCGGTAAAATACTGGGCACTTGAGATATTCCATCAATTAGGCTGGCAATGCATTCGTAATTCTTTGGTGTAGCGGGCGTCCAAGGGTCGAGGTGCTCACTTGCCATCAGGTGACCCACTTGCACGTTTTCCACCCTATTTTACAATAATCAAAAATTGGAAACTGTGTAGTTCAAACAAACTATAATCATACTATTACTATATAGTAATTTATAATATTATAGCGACCCGCCCCGGCTTCGCACGGAATATTATGCATGTATTATACATATAAACCTTCCTCTTGATTCACTCTATCAAAAAAACCGCATCAAAATCCGTTGCGTAGTTTTAAAGATTTAAGCGTACCTACATAGGGATATACAATACAATACAATACAATACAAATACTCTTTATTGAACACCACAAATCAGTACAAAACAATACAGAAACATAGAACAAAGTATACAATAGGCGATCTTATCGCTTAATAGCGATCTCTACCAGACAACCTTTGAGACAGAGAAATAAGTTGGAGACAGTTTAAGTAGGTGGCGGAAACAAATAGACAGGAGAAACGCAGGGATAATAAAACAATACTTACATAAATATAATACATAGCTAAATAAATAAATAAAATAATACACATATACATACACACATAACATAATTGTATAATAATACTTAAAATAAAATAAATATGAGAATGTAATAACGAAAAGCATAAGAAGGCCATATAACAGAAAAGGAATAGATCAGAAGCAAAAGAAAATAAATGGGACTATAGACAGGAAGTGGATTCAATTAGTGACAAATAGTGAGATTTGAGCTGGTTCTTAAAAATAGGTAAAGTTTTAGCACGCCTTAGGTCTACAGGAAGGGCATTCCACAGACGGATAGATGTCATAGTAAAGGAGTCATGATAGAACTTGGAGGAAGAAGCAGGAACAGCAAGGAGGAAATTTTGCGCAGACCGGAGAGAAGTCAGGAATTTAAAACGCTCTTGGATATAGGGACATAGGGACAGAAAAAGCGACTTTGTTTTATACTAAGTATGTGGTGATAGTGATGATGAAGTAGGTAAAATGCGCAGTTTTTACTGAATGTCTAGCAGATAATTGACACCATTTCATAATTTCTAAGCCTATAATTTTAATGGTTCTCTGTATTTTGTTTGAAAAGATGAACATGCTGACAGTTAAATTTTTTCGCTAGGGCTTGTATTTAATTTATAATTAATTTATTAATTTGTGCTCATTCTAAAAGGGCGTAACTCCGGTACTATCACAGAATACACACTTATCCCTTTGTCTTTGCCCTATAGAAAAAAAAACTGACGTTAATTTCAAATTGACAATGTCAGGTCCTATTCTCCAATATTCGATTTTCGAGGTTCGCTTCGTGCTGTTCTGCTCATACTAATAGTCATTATCTTGAGAGTGAGAGAGAAGGTATGCAACGAACTTCAAAAATAGAATTTCAGAATTGCCCCCCTTGTACTTTGAAGTTGTCAAAAATACTAAACTATGATCGCTTATTTTTTCTCGTGAAAAAAGCAAAGGCGTTTCACATATCCTGTGGTAGTTTTGGTAAAATTAGGACATATTTTAAATTATTTTATATTTTTTATAATAAGCGATATTAAAATTATATAAACATATTGCAGTGATCAGGAGGCAAAATGCTTTCGAACCATATATACATTTTCAGGTGTTATAAAAATGAAATGTTGTCAATTATAGAGCTTGTAATTCTTTCCGGATATTTTTTATTCTCTCGGCTGTATCCTCGTGTGTCAGCGAATTTTATCCTTTCATCCGGTTTTCTAATTTGTCCGGCAACGCTGTGCTGTGCCGTACACTCGCCTTTCCTCTCGCTTACTCTTCCCAGTTAAAGTTGCCGGACATTTTGTGAGCTCTACAGTGACATTGAAATGATATTCAGACGTATTGGTTCGAACAAACACGATTGTTATTAAAAATCTTCACATACTTAATTTGGGACCTTCTTAAATACTTCGACGCAATAAAGTTCGGGTCTTGGCACGGTCATTTAGATTCTGGAAATTAATTGTTTACTTTATTAAAATAAGTTCGATTTGCTTCATTAGCAATTAACTCAATTAAAATCGATTTTTTATGTAACTAGTGCCAATTATATGAATTTAAATTTAAATCTTGTGATCTCTTAACCTGAATTAAGTCATAGTCTTAATTATGAGTCATGATAAAATATGAAATAACATGAAATGAATGAATGCAGTGCAGACAGATCGAAATTGCGGACATATTTCTCAACTAGCTTCTGCCTGCGACTTCGTCTGCGTAGAATTAACAATTGACATGTTTATGGCTATCCCCCGGGAACTATGCTAATTTCCGGGATAAAAAGTAGCCTGTTTTATTGTAGGGTACCAGTTATCGTCGTTCCAAATTTTATCCAAATCCGTCCAGTCGTTTTAGCGTGAAGAAGGAACAGACATACACACTCACTCACTCACATCGTCACATCGTCACAAACTTTCGCATTTATAATATTAGTAGGATGATTGGATGATTAATACTAATAATCTTCAAGCTTACTCTTAAAACATTTTTAAATACATAGAGTACGAAATAAAACAACTAAAACTTAGATGAATATGGGGTAGACATCCTAATTCAATACGATTGAAAATCTGAATAGTTTATCAAAAGCTTGTTTGTGTATTTCAAAATTCATATTTGCGCAGAATTTGTAAAAAGATGCTAAGTACTAAATTAAGTATGTTCTCCAAATGAAAAGGGTCATAAAAGTAAGGTCATAATAGTAGATTGTTCTACTACGAACGAAAAGCCCCAATTTCCCATGAATTTGTCATTCCAGTGGAATTGGGGTTTTCCACAAAATTACATAATTCCCGCGACGCGATAATCATTTTACGCAGACATAAAACGTAAAACGGGGTCAAAAGACGCGTCTAAAATGATCGTGAATCGCTTAAAACTCGCTGCAAACTTCACCCATGACCCATTAATCATGACAAAACCATTGTCCAGAGCCATGGTGGGCTCGTGCGAACGACGTAAAAACTACAAGCGAGTTATAAGTATATCAGTGAACCTGAAAATGGTTGACCCCGTTGATAAGATTGAAACATAATTTTGCGAGCGCCATCCGCGTAAAACGTGATAATGTTCAGATATGCCGTGTTAGGTTAGTAAATTAGCTTTTAATGGAATAAGGAATGAATTTACTGCCATGCTGATCTGGAAGTAAAGAATTAATATACCATTTTTTTTATGTGAATAGGAAGGCAAACGAGCAAGTGGGTCACCTGATGGTAAGCGATCACCACTGCCCATAGACACCCGCAACCCCGGAGGGATTGCAGATGCGTTGCCAACCTAGAGGGCTTAGATGAAATGCCTCTTGTGCCCGTAATTTCCCCGGCTGTCTTACTCTCCACACCGGAACACAGCAGTGCAAGCACTGCTGCTTAGCAGCAGGATTAGCGATTAAGATGGTGGTAGCGATCCGGACGGACCTTGCACAAGGCCCTACCACCCGCAAAATGCCTTAATGCGTTTCAGTTTAGGTTCGCTTGCTGTCAGATTCATACTGAAAGTGACAGCTAAAACTTGAACTGAGTCGGAATTAGGACGTCATAGTAGGGCCCCAGTATGTTTAGTGTAAGTTTTCAGTCACAGAACACGTCTCGACCGCGTTTGCGTTAAAATGTCAAATACTATGGGAACAGTTTGTTGCCGTTTCGATCCGCAAGTGGCGCTGCCAATTTTTCAATAGTAATTGCGACGTTCACGTGAACGCGTTCGAGACGTTTGTTCGTGTGTAAACTTACACTAGAGGCTCAGTAGGCTTATTGTCTAACTCGCTCGCAATCGTCATCGTGTTCATTTTGACAGTTACTTAATGTGCTGACAATTGGCATCGGAATCAGCTAGCTGTCACATTCATACAAGAACTGTCAAAGTGGACACGATGGCGATTGCGAGCGAGTTCGACAAATTGTCAAGACAATAAGCCTACAGTTGTTTCTTTCCCGCGCAGATGGTAAAAAGTCCATCGAGGGAATACGACAATCTTAGGAATCATGTTGTAGGCGATGCTAGCAACCCATCACTATGTTGATTCCCTCTTCCACCTTTACGCCGGCAATCATGTTAACCGTGGATTTGAGTTACCCTTAGGCGTTGTCTAAATATAAATACGCATAATAAATCTAAACTAAAATTAAATAAATCTAAAAAACCGACCAAGTGCTAGTCGGACTCGCGCACGAAGAGTTCCGTACCAGAAATACTCTGTTGTATGGGAGACCCTTAATTATTATTATTATTTTGATTTTAGTATTTGTTGTTGTAGCCACAATAAAAATAAATAATCTGTGCAAATTTCAACTGTCTAGCTATTACGGTTCTTGAGATCTAGCTCGGCGAGTGATAGCCATGAAAAAGGGCTAATATATCACGTTATTTGTATGGGAGCCCCCTTAATTATTATTACTATTTTGTTTTTAGTATTTGTTGTTATAGCGGCAACAGAAATAGGTACACAATCTGTGAAAATTTCAACTGTCTAGCTATTACGGTTCTTGAGATACAGCCTGGTGACAGACGGACAGACGAACGGACGGACAGCGAAGTCTTAGTATATATGGTCCCGTTTTTACCCTTTGGGTACGGAACCCTAAAAAAGAGCTCCTCCGCGGCATGGAACCAATGATGCTGACAGCTTTCTCCGCTGTACGTTGCGCGAGGAAGCTGCCAGCTCTTCAGTCCCCATTAAGGTCGATCTGCCGATGTGTGATATAACTGTATCTACTAGTTTCTGCTCGCGACTTCGTCCGCGTAGAATAAGACGTAAGAACTGATGTTGATGGTATATTTTGCAATAATTATTTACGTTGCGACTCTAGGCAGCTACGACTTTTGACATGTTTATCGCTATCCCGCGGGATCTATGCAATTTACCGGGATAAAAAGTAGCCTATGTTTTAACCCAGGGTACCAACTATCCTCGTTCCAAATTTTATCCAAATCCGTCCAGACGTTATAGCGTGAAGAAGGAACAAACACACTCACTCACTCACGTTATGTGACGATGTGAGACGACTCACATCATCACAAACATTCGCATTTATAATATTAGTAGGATGTGTGTTCTGAACTTAAATAAATGGAGTCCGAGCTAAAGCTCACGCACGGACGGACTTAAACATAGTGACAAACCTGTATTTACTTAATCGTTCCGTTTTGTCCTTTAATCATTGCGATTGAAAATCAATGACTTTCTGAATATGCGCTCAGACATTTCAAACTTTACCTAATACCTACTGCAGTTGACCAGTTGACCGCCCGGCCTACGTGACGTCACAACGCAAAAAAGTATCTTAATGGTGTTTTGTTTCAACGTAATCGTGATGCAGGTTGTTTTGCACATTAAAATTATCGAGGGGTCAACAACCCCCACGAAGGCAACAGCCGTGATTTAGGTCAATTGTCAAAACGTTAAATTTATTTATCTTTGTTACTTCATTGTTTTCTTTAAGAAATTAGTGATCTTGTCAGTTGTACTCAGAAATAGGTAAGTTTTTGTTATAAAATAATATTGTATGTAACTTATACAAAAATCATAAACTTAATCAAGGCTTTATCTGGATGGAATACACATAACATTACAAATAGAAAATAAAAACAAATCAAAGTATAATTAAATTAAAAATTAAACTAAAACTAATCTTAAAATAAGATAATTAAAAAAGAAGCGGCCCCTGTGGCATAGTACCTACCACAGTCGCTGGCAGCATTCCCCACTGCTGGGCACAGGCTTCCTCCCAGAATGAGAGGGCTTGGGCTATAGTTCCCACGCGGGCCCAGTGCGGATTGGGAACTTCACGCACACCATTGAATTGCTTCGCAGATGTGTGCAGTTTTCCTTCACTGAAAAGCTCATCTTAAATTTCAAAGTAATTTCGCACATAAATTGCGAAAACTGAGAGATGGACCCGGGATTCGGGGTTCGGCATTTAAAAATTTTCTTTCTTTTTAAATATTTTGTTCTAATACCTATGGACGTAAGTCTGGTAATAAAACATTTCGTTTCATTTTCATTTTCAAACCCACGACCCTCTTCCCGAGAGGCCACAAGTCAAACCACTTTGCTACCACGGCTACCTCTATTTTTTTTACTGTTTTTATTTGTTTGTATTTATTTCTGATCGATGATTATTTTATTCGATTGAATTATGTCACAAGTCACAAAACTATACCTAAATTGTATCAAAATCCCGTCTGAAAATTCAGTTGCTATGTCGGCTTAAAAAAAAACCTATTTACTTTATTTTTATTTACTTGTAGCCTTAAATAGTATGTTAGTATTTATATTCTGCTAGATTTACACTTACTTTCCTTGGACAGATTAGATATTCTTTAGGATTTTTGGGTCTACTAACTACAAAAAATTAAAACAAACACACAAACAATTTTTTTTTATTATATTTAAGTATTATTTTAGAACGTGCATGAACGTATCAACATCAATATCATTATACATCTGATTACAAATCAATAATCCAAGTACATGATTAATTTATGTCCGCTTTTTAATCTCGACGATAGAAACATTTGCCATCCACAAAAATCATGTAACATGTAAAACATTTGTTTAGTCAAACTATTTGTTAGTTAAGAGTTTTCAATGATTCACGGTTACGTTCATTAGAAATATTATAGACGGGATATGAACCGCGATTACATTTATTGTGAGCTCTCGATATTTCTATAGCAGTTTTACCATGATGCATGCAACTCCGTCGAAATATCGGGAGCTCAATAAAGGTAATCGCGGTACATATCCCGTCTATAATATTTCTTATGGGTTAGTTACCCCTGCTGAATTATACCGGATTAATATGAAATCACATGCTTTTAGTTGATAGTGACCCTGCCTGCGAAGCAAGCGTCCCGGGTTCGAATCCTAGTAAGGGCATATATTTGTGTGATGAGCACGAATATTTCATGTATTTCATGTATGACGAATAGTCATGGATGTTTCTATCTATTTAAGTACCTATGTATTTCTCTATATACATAAGTATATATATCGTTGTCTAGTACCTATAATACAAGCCTTACTAGCGCTTACTTTTTTATGTGAATTGTTCCCTAGTATTTATTTATTTGTATATGTGGGAACTATAGCCCAAACCCTCCCATACACGGAGGAAGCCTATGCCATGAGGCACGCCGAATTATGCTACAGTTTAATAAACAACAACAACAACGTGTAGGTACTTACTGAAATTGTAGCGAATTCGGAATAAAAAGGCTATATTATTATTATTATTTATTTAGTTATTATTTATGCTCGAGTTGATGATGATGATTTCATGTACACATGAAAGCGACGAATAAATGACTTATGACTTATGATGATGTGCAAAGTCCAAGTAGACCCTCCCGGCTAGCGACAGGGTATAATCATGGGCTATGTCGTTATCACGGCAGACAATGGGTGATAGGAGGGGGGATCCGGGGTCAAAGTCTGTCTTCTATTGCTCAGTATCTACGGTACCCATAGCTAGGGCTGCCAAAGTTTTTGATAAGTATTTCTAAACGATACTCAAAACCAGGACACATGGTGAAATCCGAAAAGTAAAGCTATGGCCGGGAATCGAACCCGGATCCTCATCAATCTTTATGTACCTCTACACCACCCAGCAGGTGGGTAAGAGTTCGAATTTTTCCATCTGTACCAGAGCCTCTAGTGTAAGTTTTCACACGAACAAACGTCTCGATCGCGTTCACGTAAACGTCTCAATTACTACCTATGGAATAATGGGAAGCGCCACCACAGAATAAGTTATAGTACGCGCCACTAGCGGATCGAAACGGCAACACACTGTCCCCATAGTATTTGACATTTAGAACGCAAACGCGGTCGAGACGCGTTCTGTGACCGAAAATTTACACTAAAGTCGTCACAATTTAAAAGGCCCGTTTTGACAGTTCACGCCCATGAAGTTCTTTATTTTTTACCGATCGAAATGTTCTGAAGGTAATTGCATTTTTCATTGATGGGTATCGCTCACTCAGCTAAGTGCTGTGCATAACGATTTTTTCATATTGTCCACAGACTATTAATAATCGGTTAAGGAAAAAATAAATCGATGTAGATATTTTTTTAAGGCCGACTCGCACTTGGCCGGTTATATTTATTTTATTTAGACCAATTAATTACTGAATTTCACCAGCTGTGTAGTGATCTTTACTGAAAATTATGACCTTGGAGCTGAAAGCCGTAAACAATGGCAACACTCATTTCAATAGAATGGCTCGTCTTCATCATCTGAAGAAAATGATTGACTGAAGATTCACTTTTTCTCGATTTTTTTTTGTGATCGAGAGAATGTTTTTGTAACAAAAATATTAAATGAAAGAAAATTGACCTTTCGTGACATTGTAACATTTCAAAATACCTACAATATCAATTTAAATTAAGTTACAATACATATTCAAATCGATCAAATACTCATGCAAACTTGAATCGATTTATCGTGAGTATCGAGTACCGAGTCGTACGGTGACATCACTTGTTACGTCGGGAAGACAAATGTCAAAACGGGCCTTTTAAATTGTGACGACTTTAAGCGTACTGCTGTCATGTATTGTCGGTTACTAAGCGAGTATTGTCGCCAAGAGGCATCCGTTCAATGATGTGTCGACACAATTACAAACTCCCGAAAAATAAATAAAATAAAAACAAAAATCGGGAAGTCATATTCTTGATTCATTGATAGTTGTTGATCAAAGTAATTATTTTCACCACACTTGTTTGAAGACTTTCTTTCTCCCTCAAAATCTGCGTGGAAAAGGTTTATGAAAATCGAACGTCGATGACGATGATGATGATGATGATGTCAGAATTGTGTTAAGTTTATTTTGTAAGGCCTCTTGGTAATGGCCCGTGTGTTGGTCCTTATTTGTGTGTGTGTGTGTGTTTCATGGGGGCGGCTGAAAAACAGCGCCTGTTTGTCAACAGTTCGTTTGGTCTGGGTGGCACAGGCATAAGCTGAGCTGCAACCCATTTCAATAGTTTGTAGCTTTTTATTGTTTACATGTATACCTAAATGTAATTGCAAACTGTTGAATAAATATCTTTTATTATTATTTATTATTATTATTATATCCCTGTGCTGCCGCGCTCACACTTAAGTATAGTATTTAATGTGGGAGTAAGAGGGACCCCCTAATGCGTTCGGTGAAAATAAAAAACATAATAGACACGTTCAGAAATACGGCTCTTCCTCATTTTTCGTATAAAACGGCTTAAAAGATATAAATCCGTTGCAAACTTTTAGTTCATATTTATAAATTAAAATTAAATTTATTTTAAGTAATATTACTTTGTTTTGTGAGCAGATTCAATTAGGTATTATTATATATATTGTGTCACTTTATTTCGTGATTCAGTTTAGGAAATTTCAATTTATTTTAGCTACGGGGTCAAAAACGTAAAAAACATACTTGCTTCACCCGTTTCAAAAACAGAGCTCCAACTCGCCAGATCTAGCTCACAAATCTATCATTTATTTAGCTTCTACCTGCAACTTCGTCTGCGTATTATACATAATAAACCTTCCTGATCCGAATCACTATCTATAAAAAAAAATCGCATCAAAATCCGTTGCGTAGTTTTAAAAGATCTAAGCATACCTACATGGGAATAGACAGACAGACAGACAGCGGAAAGCGTCTTTGTTTAATACTATGTAGTGATTGTGCCAGTAAATAGTGGCAACCCTTTTGCTGCCGTCTGTCGTAAAACTATCTGCGGCGTTCTATTCACGGGTTTTATCAAGGGCTTCGGCGAAACAGTGAATGGGTGGCAGCGGTTTCCTTCGACCATAATTTTAGATCCCTTCCCGGTATTCCTGTAATACCACACTGATAGACACTGATCATGCCGTCAAAGCGTGACACATTATACAACTAACTAATATTATAAATGTTTAGTTTGGATGGATGGTTGTTTGTTTGTTACTCAATCACGCCATAACGGCCCAACGAATCTGGATGAAATTCGGCACATAGATATAGAAAAGTCTAGAATAGCACATAGGCTACTATTTATCCCGGAAAATTCCCGCGGGATAGCGATAAACGAATTCTATGCAGACGAAAAAGAAGAAGAAAGAAAGATGTTTTTTCTTTGCTCCCAGACCTGCATTCGGGGAGTTTTGTTAGAAGTATATTTAAAGCTTTTATTTGGGTCAAATCTTGCAAACATGTTAGATGGATAACAATGCAAATACGGCCAGCAAAAAAGCTCTTGTCAAAAATGAAATTTACGAGGTTTTTTTTAATTTTAATATACCTTTGTATCTTTCGGTGTTGAGACCCTTGGTCCGTGGGGTCCTAGCGTTATTTAGCCTCATCAAAGATAATTATTTCGAAGAGGTTAATAGACGCTACGAGTTACTGCAGAGCTAGCAGCTTCCTTGGACAGCGTGTTAGTATCGCTGTCCAAAGAGTACAGACGTATTAGGCTGGAGATGAAAATAGTCAAATTGAGAACGGAGTTTTCTTATTTGTGAACATTGTGCAAGAAACCCTGGCTTCAAACACCTCACCCTAATCTATTTAAAATGTTGTGAAATAATCGTATAGCAAAATCACTGTATGTTTGTCCGGAAATGTTCAATACAGCACTGAGTTTTTGTGCAAATACAAATATTGCACCATACCATAGCCCACAGCTATCAGTAACCTTCGGATTTTGGGCGAGCCATATTTCGAATCTTACCCCTTTTGATGTTAACTTACGTCATCGATGATTGAATAGTTAATTAAATTACAGTCCCAAGCTCTTAGACCTTGCCGTTGGGGCAGAAAAGTTCTCGAGTGGCGACCGCGAACCGGAAGACGCAGTGGCAGGCCTCCCACTAGGTGGTCCGACATCGTGAAAGTTGGGGAAACCGGTGCAGGTGACGAGTTGTCGTTCATTTTGGCGTACTAAGGGGGAGGCCTTACATATAAGGAGAGCTTACAAGTATGGCAATAATGTGCGTACGTCATGTATAGCAAATATTACGAGCCAAATGCAAGGGCGATAAACTTGCGACCTGGGGCGGAGCCTTTCATTTGCCCGAATTTCATATGCCATAATCCATAATGTAATGTTTGCCTAATGATCATTTGCCATAACTCTTTTTTCCTCTGAAAGCATTGAAATGGCAATAATGTAGAACTCTCTAGGTTAGGTTTGTTTTATAACAATCCTGAACAATTAACAGTTAGAAAAAAGAGTTATGGCAAATGATCAATATGGCAAACAATACATGTATGTCATATGAAATTCGGGCAAACGATAGAGAACCGACCTGGGGTCTTTACCACCGCCCGAGGTGTGCACACAATTTTACGTCTTCCTCTGGCCAGGAGTGGAAATTCCCACTCGCGTAGCGAGTAGTAAATTGCGCAAAGCCCGGGGCGACATAAAAGACTTTGACGGTGCGTATACGCAACAAAATGTATGAATAACCGGCCAAGTGCGTGTCGGACTCGCGCACTGAGGGTTCCGTACAAATTCGCCAAGTTATTATAAAATCCAGTCTTAGCAGAGTCCTGGGGCCTTACCATGACGTCCTAATTCCGACGCAGTTCAAGTTCTAGCTGTCACTTTTAGTATGAATCTGACAGTGAGTGGACCTAAACTGAAACGCATTAAGACGTCATGGTACGGCCCCTGCTCTTAAGCAAAATGTAGGCAGTGTGAGGTCATTTTATATTGGTTATTTACATATATAGACAGACAAATATTAAATAAAAAAAAAACTACTTACTACATCTCGTTCAATTTTGGGTGGAAGTTTGCTTGGTAATGTACATCATATATTTTTTTTAGTTTTATCATTCTCTTATTTTATAAGTTACGGGGGAGGGGACACACATTTTACCACTTAGGAAGTGTCTCTCGAGCAAACTATTCAGTTTAGAAAAAAATGATATTAAAAACATTTTATTGAATCAGGCGTTACTTTGCGGAGGTCCATTTCAATGAACACAAAATATTTAATATAATACAAATATTAAAAACCTCAATATCATTTTTGAAGACCTATATCCTTATGGATACGTATGGGTTTGATGAGAAAAAAAAAGGAGAGTCAGTTCTAAGTATGGGATTTATTCTGTGGTATGGGGAACACCAAAATTATTTGTTTTTTTTTTCTATTTTTGTATGAAAATCTTAATGCGGTTCACAGAATACATCTACTTACCAAGTTTCAACAGTACTATAGCTCTTATAGTTTCGGAAAAAAGTGGCTGTGACATACGGACGGACAGACAGACAGACATGACGAATCTATAAGGGTTCCGTTTTTGTCATTAGCCTGCGGAACCCTAAAAACGGTGAGACGGGACGCCTACCTTTATTCCGGAAACGTAGCTTTCCAGCGTTAGAGTAACAAACATACAGACATACTCACTAACTTTCATGTTTATTTACAGAGAGTCCATTGTCCAGAGGTGTGCTATCGCTGACCTGCGCCCGCGCCGATACCGTAACACCGGCCGCCTGGCATGTCACTCACCCATCGGAAACTCCGCTAAAACGGAAGTCAATAAATAATAGAGAAAAATAACAATTGGCATCCCTTAACATCATAATATGACACACTGGCTAAGCAGCAACCCTTTCGGGATTTGTATCGGGTGGTCTAATATTTTTGAAATGAAAACTTCTTTACCGGCGTTGGGCACTTTTTTGGATGGGTATAATAATTGTGAAACTCGCGTCAGACGCAAGACGGAGGGAGAGTTTAAGTACCAGGATATCAGGTTCCTCTAAGAGCTTATATTTTGAAATACGAATGAAGCTAGAGTCGCGTTCCATTACTGTAATGTGACTTGCAATAAATGATTCTATTCTATTCTATTCATTTTTGAATTGTACGTTAATTTCGTCGCTTTAATGTATGTGAAAAAAGCCGTGGTAGCCTAGTGGTTTGACTTGTGGCCTCTCAAGCAGAGCGTCGTGGGTTCAAATCCCGGGCTCGCACCTCTGAGTTTTTCGGAATTTATGTGCGAAAATTACATTTGTAATTTGCCATGAGCTTTTCGGTGAAGGAAAACATCGTGAGCAAACCTGCACACATCTGCGAAGAAATTCAATGGTGTGTGTTAAGTTCCCAATCCGCACTGGGCGCGCGTGGGAACTATAGCCCAAACCCTCCAATACACGGAGGAGGCCTATGCCATGAGGCACGTCGAATTACGCGACAATTTAATAAATAAACGACAATAACAACAACATGTACTTACTGAAATTATAGCGAATTCGGAATAAAAAGGCTTAAATAAAATAAATAAAATAATGTATGAGCGTTTGGCCTAGTGGTATAAGGTGTGGAATAACAGTGCGTTCTCTCAAGTGACCGCAGTTCGAATCTTTTTCTTTTTTTTTCTTTTTGCGCGAGTGTGTGTGTGTGTAGTTTTCACTTCTGCCGGCACTCCCGGAGTGCTACCCGGTGTTCTTTTATCCTAATATATTGTTTGGTATAATGAATCCAGGAAAGGGTGGATTTTTGACGTTGTAATTTGTGTGCCATGCTAAACGTATTGCACACAAATTACAACGTCAAAAATCCGCCCTAAAATAGTCTTAGTTACAATACATAGAGGGTCTGCGGAGTTGACACGTTGAATGTGTCCCGGTAAAGCGCCTGAAATAAATTAGGTATTTCAATATCCCTATACTAGTTAATATCCCTAATTCCTGACTAATATTATAAATGCGACAGTAACTCTGTCTGTCTGTCTGTTACCTTTTCACGCTTGAACCGCTGGACAGATTTAGTTGAAATTTGGTATACGGATAGTTTGAGTCCCCGGGAAGGACAATACAATACAATACAATAACTCTTTATTGAACACCACATTTAACAATCAAAACAGAAAAAAGGACATAGGATAGTTTTCATAAAAATGTTAAGTTTAAGCTAACTCAACTTTCATTTGTCCCTATCTGTCATTTTAATCAGAATCAGAATCAGAAATGTTTATTATCATAGCTGTTACACAATTAACACTTTGCACAACATACAGATGTCAAAAACAACAGGCATGACTCGTCATTGTAGATCTAGCATAAATCATAAAAAAATAAATTAGATCAAATTAAATAAATTCAATTGCATTACTGTTAATCGATATTATAAGAGAATTTTATTAAGCTCAAAATCATCTATTATTATTAAATTCCTATTATTATTATTTCTTAATAAATTATTATCTACTAATTTTATCAGGGAAGCATGTTTATTCTTTATCAAATGTACTATAATCATTGGAAAGATATTCTTTAACGGTATATATCGTCCTGTCCCGCAGTAGTGCCCTTACTCGGAGACGGAACACGGCATCGCTCTTTATGGCTTTCACTGCGGAGGGTAGCTTGTTGTACAGGATGCGAGCCATGGCTCGCGGGGTCCTCTTTGTCTAATGTCTGCCTTTGCCACAGTCAAAACATACGTGTTGATAAAATATTACGATTATAAATTATTATAGTTTATGGGGTTTAAAGTATGAGTCATATTTACGATCCGGACTTCCAACTCGCGTTAAAGTTTACAGAATTCAGGTTCAACATGACGCAATTTTTCATTAAAATTTCACACGCGCAGCGAGTTAAATACTATTTATTTTCATAAGTAAGTACTTATATTTAAATAAACGAAAACAAGACCAGAAGAAATATATTATTTGGACAAATTTTTTTGCAATAATAATTGATCAAAACTTATTTTTTATTTTTCAAAAGTTACCATTATTTCTAGTCATCCAACTCTAACAAAAACTTGAAAGTAGCTATCGGCAATTTTCTAAAAAAAACCCTTAGAACTCACAGTTAACCGAGGAAGCTATTGTGGATCTTACCCTTGCCTTGAACCCCTGCACCCTATATATATGCGCGCGCGCCGCCGCGGCCCACACTCGCGCGCTCCCTGCCGCGCCGCTCGCGTCTCACAACCACCATAAACTACACACTATTGCCAAAATGTCGCGAGTGCTTGTGTACATGATACTACTCAGTGCAATGAACTCGGAGGTTTTAGGTTTCTGCGCGAACTGCGCGAGTGAGTCAGGCCTGACTGATGTGAGGCTGGAGTTTGTGAAGAGGCAGATCTTGAAGAAGTTGAGGCTGAGCAAAAAGCCGGCGGTGGCTGTGCCTGTGAACAGTCTGCCGATGCCGGTGGCCCAGGGCCAGACCCTGAGTCAGGGGACCGACAAACCCCCTGAGTTCGATGATTACTACGGTCGGACGGAGCAGAAGATTATATTTCCAGTTGAAGGTATTTTTTTTTTTTTTTTGCTACTGGGCAAAGGGTTCTCTGCCATTACATTTTAAGATTTTTGTAGTGAGATTTGAAAATCAAGCGTTGCGCGCAATTTAAAAATAAATAAACACTGATTTAATTTCTTAAGCAGTCAGTTTCACTGAAAAATTATGTTGGGAGTAGGTATTAATGTGATTATATTTAATCACATTAATACCTACTCCCAACATAATTTTTGTTAATTCCCAATAACAACATAAACATAGATCACAATTTTCTGTTTACATTATTATGTAAACAGAAAATTGTGATCTATGTTTATGTTGTTATTGGCAATGTAGAGTCGAAAAAGTTATTCTTTTTTAAATTAAATATTTGCCATGTGCACAAGATACACAAAATGTAAGACCTACTCGGATGACCCGGATGATTTTTTTGGTAGGTACGTTTTCAAAAAATAAAACCTAGCCAGATCGATTTATCGTCCCCCTGCATACCAAATTTCATGAAAATAGTAGGTGCCGTTTCCGAGATTCAGATTTTTGATTTGATTTGTTATTTTATTAATTTGATTGTTTCTTTTTTTCAAGAATTGCTCGTTTAAAGGTACTTACCTATTAGATATTTTGCTTTATGACGTAATTTTACTGTCGGATCTTTTATCAAAATAATAATAATATCTTTATCAATGGGTAGCATCCCAGATTTAGCAAGTCAGACCGATTCAGATAATAAAGATTAGAGTCCTTCAATACTAAAGTAAAATTGATTTGAATCTGTCATGATGAATAAGAAGGCTGATGCAAAAATATGATTAATTTAAAAATTAGGTAAAAAAAATTACTTATAAATTGCGAAATTTTTTATATTTTTTTTACAAATTAAAAAAAAAAACAAATGCAAAAAAAAATCATTTCATTTCATTTTATTTCACTTATTGCGAATTTTTTTATATTTGAGACCAACGGGGGATTCAGAATCCCGCTTAGCGCGTGTCCTATTCTTATCTCTTGTCACTATATAATAAATTAATAAGAGTATCTTTTTCACTTTGACTAGTGTACGACGTCCCTAAAATAAGTGGGACAGATATAGTTAACATTAATTTTACGATCACTAAAACCAAGGCACGGCGCACACCAAATGCTGCGTGCTGCGTGACTCGCGCACGCAGCAGCTGTAATGTATGAAACTATGAGATAGATGCCAGGCCTGAAAATATCCGCACCTATAATTACAATTATTTATTTATTTATAAGCCTTTTTATTCCGAATTCGCTACAATTTCAGTAAGTACAAGTTGTTGTTGTTGTTATTGTCGTTTATTTATTAAATTGTCGCGTAATTCGGCGTGCCTCATGGCATAGGCCTCCTCCGTGTATTGGAGAGTTTGGGCTATAGTTCCCACGCGCGCCCAGTGCGGATTGGGAACTTAACAAACACCATTGAATTTCTTCGCAGATGTTTGCAGGTTTCCTCACGATGTTTTCCTTCACCGAAAAGCTCATGGCAAATTACAAATGTAATTTTCGCACATAAATTCCGAAAAACTCCAGAGGTGCGAGCCCGGGATTTGAACCCACGACGCTCTGCTTGAGAGGCCACAGGTCAAACCACTAGGCTACCACGGCTTTTTTACATTTATATCCGCACCTAATTTTCTATCTCCTTATATATATACTAGCATCTGCCCGCGACTTTGTCTGCGTAGAACTATCTATTAAAAAAAACCGCATCAAAATCCGGTACGTAGTTTTAAAAGATCTAAGCATACGTAGGTAGAGACAGACAGCTGAAAGCGACTTTATTTTACACTATGTATACTGATTTGTTAGATAAAAAGAAAGGAGATTAGACGCGGATATACTATTTATAAATATTGGTGCCCACGATGATAATGTTGCTAACAGTTCAGGAAGCTGATAATAATATATCATATGATTGTGAATAATATTTCATTTCGTTGTGAAACGTTCCTGTTACATTCAATATTAATTTTTTCTATTTTTTTTTTGTAATAACCCCCATTCTTTAACATATAACGAGAGCTTAGAGAAATAAATTTGTGCATAGAATTTATTTTGAGCAAAAGTACCCGGGGTTTGTATAAACGTTGACTGAATATTTTTAAAAGTTTTTAAAGTTCACGCTGATCTTAGAAAATCCTGAATGGATTTTAATGACTTTTTCGCAGGTAGATGAAGCATAATTTGGACCAACAAATATTTGTTACATCATAACCGGATGTTGGGAACAAAAATAATATTATCATTAAAACTTAAAAAAAAAAACTTTAAAACTGAAAGTTGACGCGAAAGACGTCGCAGGCGGTGGCTAGTAAATTAAAAGTACTTAAGTAATTATTGTTATAGTGCGACCCGACAAGGCTGTGCCCAAATTATAAATAGGTACTTACTTCTTTAGGCTTATTTTTTAATTTCGTGAAGAAAAAAAATATTAAGTAGGTATTACAAAAGGTTAAAATTGAGCATACTTAATGTTTAAAAAAATCTAGCTTCAGCCCGCAACTTCGTCTGCGTAGAATTTTACATCTCCTCTTAAATCAAAAAAATCTATTAAAAAAACCGCTTGAAAACCCGTTGCGTTACTTTTAACGATCTAAGCATAAATAGGGACAAACAGACAGACAGACAATGCAATGATTACCACTCTATCATTTTGCTAGCTAGCCGAAAAATTATTTCATAATATTTGTAGAAATATGTAAGTTGTTTTATACCATTTTCAAAATGTATTTTAATGGACGTTGTTTCAAAAATATGACTGGCTCATGAATATACAACAGTTTAGTTAAGTACCACGGACAGCCTTCTAAATATCAAAATGTCTAAGCGAACAGCTATAAAAGCTTATCTCAAAAAAAAAAAATATTCTTACTAGCTTCTGCCCGCGACTTCGTCTACGCAGAATTAGCAATTGACATGTGTCAATGTCATGTGTGTGTGTGGCTATCCCCCGGGAACTATGTTATTTTCCGGGATAAAAAGTAGCCTTTGTTTTAATCTAGGGTACCAGCTATCTCCGTTCAAAATTTTATCCAAATCCATCCAGTCGTTTTAGCGTGAAGAAGGAACAAACATACACACTCACTCACTCACATCGTCACATCGTCACATCGTGCATCGTGCATCGTCACAAACTTTCGCATTTATAATATTAGTAGGATTCTCAAATTCGTCATAAAATTTTACATTCGCAAGAGCATGCGTCACTGTCAAATTTGCAAGCTTTAAAGCCGTAAATCTGTGAATATACATTTCTGATTTATCTCAAGGTGGTATAATGGTTATTATCATTATATTTGTCCACGTGTGGAAAGCGTTGACATCACTAATGTTCTCGTGGAATAGTTATTGCAATCGCAACACCTGAGCTTAATTAATTAAAGATATATTTAGTATGTTTATCTGTCTTCATGTGATCATTACTACAAAAAACACACAGCTATTAAAAACAGAGATTAATTTAATTGTTTTTCTGTTTGCTTCAATTTTTGTAATATTGAGTACCGATAGGCTTTTAGGTAATGTTATGAAATATTTTAACCCCCTTAAACGCTTTATATAGGCTTCTACAGATTATTCGATAAGACAAAATTACTAAAGGGTTAAAATTACTTATCCCTTGATTACTCAAAAAAATTACATAACATCAGAAACAAGACACAAAGAAAATTTTCAAAGAAATAACGGCATTGCGCCAAATCGGGTATGTATCACAATACATAAAGTTTAAAATGTACATGACGGTTTACAATATATAATTCGATTTTCTCAGAAAATTGCTAATTAACAGAATTGTAATAAACTAAACCTAATACCTATTCTAAAACAATCTATATATTACGCTATCAAAAAATTCATCTTGCTAAAATAGTTACACAGAAAAATACTATTATGTATTTCAACCACACAATGTATCTATGATGATTCCTCCTTTAACTCCTCGTGGAGCATAGGGCCTCGACAGTCTTTCTCCAGACTTCTCTATTCTGAGCCCTCTCTTTGGCGTCGGCCCAGGTCATCCCGGCAGCTTTGAGTTCCGCCGTGATGGATCTCTTCCAGGATTCAGTGGGACGACCCTGTCTTCTTCTTCCGCCAACGGGGTTCCACTCCAAGGCTACTCTGCTGATGCTCGCGTCAGGACCCCTTAGGCAATGGCCTATCCATCCCCATTTTCTATGGAGGATTTCGAGTGAGATGTGCCTTTGACTCGTTATTTCCCAAAGTTCGTCGTTGGAGATAGTGTTAGACACAATGTATCTAAACTTTAATTATTCTGATCTCCACCCCGTCAAATTTTCAAGTTGTTTATTTCAATATTGGTAGCGATCTCATATATTTCGTTTCTTTTGAGCTGCCAATGTCGCCGACATGGGATCGAACCCGGGACCCCTTAGCTTTTGGTCAGGTTCTCTAACCACCCCCTTACCCTTTTCAATTTTACGCACTCAATCACGCTAAACGTGGCCTTGTTACCATATGCCCTGTCTATCCCGTAAGGGATAGAGACGTGATTTATGTACGTATGTATGTCTCTAACAACTAGCTAGGCTATTCGGTCGTCAAAAACATGTTTTCCAGATGTCGCACTTGACCTTTCTGTAAATACACAGGAATGTCAATATCAACAAAATATCTCACGGATTTCCAGTACAAAATCACGCGGTCCAAAGTCCACTAAAAAGCAGACTAAGCTATAAAAAAAATCACTTTGTATGCGTTTGCTTGTAAATTGGATCATGCGTACGGACACTGCGCTTACCGGTCCATAGTTCGACACTAGACCAGCACATGCGTCGTGTATCAGCGTCTTTGTATAACTGACCTTGTTAGAACGGGACATACAGGTGAAACTTATGACAACATCATGCTTCTTTCTAGGTCTTATCTCGGGTTAAAATGCCAATTAAATTGTTAGTGCACAAGTTAATTGGTTAAATTTGTTGTTGTTTTGTTTCAACTCTGAATTTGCATAGAGTTAAGGCTGGCGCACACTAGATGCGTGCTGCGTGCTGCGTGACACGCGCACGCGCCAGTTGTAATGCATGAAACTATGGGGTACCTACGTATTAAAATACATAAAGTTTAAAATGTATAATGGGTTCAAATGCATAATGGTTCAAAATATACAGGGTTATCGGTAATTCGACGTGAATTCTTTAGGAGGTGTTAGGGGTGACTATTTGCGATAATTTTAACTCCGCATATGTATAATGCAAAAGTTAACCATTGAGTTATCATGTTTTGTAGTTTTTTTCAAAATAAGTCAAAAATGCAACATTAAAAATTTATTAAAAAAAAAGTATCACTTGAAATCTCATTTTTTCTTCTGATTTATAAAAACGATTAAACACTAGTTATTTATCAATATTAAAACCACAATTTTCGGGCCAAATTAAAAAATGCGAGGTAAAAAACGATATTTTTTCAATTTTTTTTTGAGATTTTTTTCCACTAAAATACCTCAAAACAAAAAAAAACGTTATAGAACTTGGCTGGCAGAATATTTTTAAAACATAACCGTTTTCTTAGCTCTCCAAAAATGCATAACAACTAGGAACTTACTTCAAAGAAACAGAAAAAAAATGATCAAAAAGGAAGCGGGCGGGAAATTTTATTTGAACTAAACTAAGGTCGTCCTAAGGAGTTCTAAGGAAATTCTTATTCGAACTAAATTAACTAAAAACAATACTCAATGTAAATAAAACAAAAAAGACTTATTTTACATCCGTGTTTAATTGGTTTCTTTGTGCCACCTGCAATTGTGCCATAATCTTCCGCGTATGTATGACATATTTTATTCGATTTAGTAAAGATTTTCCTCTAACGCCTTTAGTTGAACAAAAATGAGTAGCGCATACGCTACCAGTTAATACTGGAATTCTTAGAAAATGTGCGACGCGTAACTCCGCATAATTACATAACACCTTACACTATCCAGTGTGTAGATAATAATATCCACGTGGATCCTATAATGATTGCTAATTAGTCATTAGTTTCATAACTTTCTGACCGTTAACATAACCTTAGTACCTTCACAGACAGAGTCATTGTCTGTCTGTTGCGTAGTTTGTTTTGTCTCTGTCCAGCTGGCTTATTGTCTAACTCGCTCGCAATCGCCATCGTGTTCATTTTGACAGTTCTTGTATGAATGTGACAGCTAGCTGATTCCGATGCCAATTGTCAGCCCATACATGAACTGTCAAAATGAACACGATGGCGATTGCGAGCGAGTTAGACAATAAGCCTACTGGATACAAGTTTAGTGTATCTAAGAGCCACTTGCACGGACCAGGGTTAACGTCTTACCCCGTGTTAGATGCTAACCCGGGGTTAAGTAGTGTCAAAATGTATGGAACTGACAAATATAACTCCTAGTTATATTTTTAGCTCTGGACTGTGCAAGTGATACTAAAGGTATTAAGTGAACTACATATAGAGGATGGGAGCAAATGAATACATTTGACATAATACATTTCTTCCACGCTGGGCTGAGAGTAGGTAAAGAAATATCTTAGAATTGTACCAGTTGCTTCTCTTCCTGCGCAGGTTTGCCCATCGAGGGAATTGGCGAAAATCTTAGGTATCAGTTATAGGCGATGCGGCTAGCAACCCATCACTATTTTGATTCCCCCTTTCCACCTATAAGCCCACAATCATGCTAAACGTGGCCTTTAGGTCTTTACCTTAGGCTCTGTCTACCCCGTAAGGGATAAAGACGTGATTTATGTATTTATGTAGCAGGACAATTCGACTCATGCAATGCAACAAGAAACGACAGTCAATATTGAAGTGTAAAAGTATTCGTAAAGTCAAATAAATATACAATTGACAACATTTCATTTTTATAACACCTGAAAATGTATATATGGTTCGAAAGCATTTTGCCTCCTGATCACTGTAATTGTAATATGTTTATATAATTTTAATAAATAAAAATTAATTAAAAATATGTCCTAATTTTACCAAAACTACCGCAGGTTAGGTGAAACGCCTTTGCTTTTTTCACGAGAAATAATAAGCGATCATAATTTTGTATTTTTGACAACTTCAAAGTACAAGGGGGGCAACTCTGTAATTCTATTTTCGAAGTTCGTTGCATGCCTCTTCTCTCTCACTCTCAAGATAATGATTATTAGTATGAGCGGAACAGCACGAAGCGAACCTCGAAAATCGAATATTGGAGAATAGGGCCTGACATTGACAATTTGAAATTAATGTCAGTTTTTTTTTCTATAGAGAAAAGACAAAGGGATAAAAGTGTGTATTCTGTGATAGTATCGGAGTTACGCCCTTTTAGAATAAGCACAAATTAATAAATTAATTATAAATTAAATACAAGCCCTAGCGAAAAAATTAAACTGTCAGCATGTTCATCTTTTCAAACAAAATACAGAGAACCATTAAAATTATAGGCTCAGAAATATGAAATGTTGTCAATTATAAATATAAATAAAATACCACAGCTTTAAGGGGCCGCAGATATTTGGTATTAATTTCAACTTTATACCTCTACGCGTTCCTGAGAAAAAGGGTCTTGATCTTGACAGACGGACGAACGGACGGACGAAAAAGTGATCCTATAGTATAGGAGTTCTGTTTTATTCCTTTTGAGGTACGGAACCCTAAAAAGATATGTATTGTATAAAAAAGCCCTTGGCGGCCTGTTTACACAACTAATCGTTTATTTTATTAAAGCCCTCTCCCTGTCTATAGGTGACAAATCTCAGTACATGACCTGTTTTATATGTCAGTAATATTAGCGAATAGACAAATTGACGTTCCAAATTAGAAAAATGACTTAAGTTCCATATCAGTTCTGTACACTACTACACACAACAGGTCATTTACTTAAGTTTTTCACCTATTGCTTTTCGTCAAAGGTACACGAACTTCGTGAGTGTACACGGAAGACTATCGCGTAACAAAAACATAGTGATAACCGAAGTGATATAACGCGTGCCTGACTGACCCATATTTCGCTATCGCAGTTTAGGATCAACAAATTTTCTTCGTTTGACTGTTATCTTTTTTCGCGCGCACTGTTTATAATAATGACAGCTGTGACAAGCATTATAATTTGTGTAATTTTAACATTTTAATTAGCTGATTGAATTGGAAACTGCTGAAAATATGGCGTCGCAGATTTTCTGCAAATTATGGTATACGTGCCGGCACGTAAGTCTAGCGATGACGAGTCACATGGAGGGGATCTGCGCAGCCACAGCTACCGTATTTTATACAGCGCATACAAGGTCATCGCTTAGACTTACGTGCCGGCACTTATATATTAGGTACTTACGCATTTTTAAAATAAATTCTAGCTTCATTGTGTTTTAAAAGAAGATGAGTAGATTTCGAAGAAAATTAAATACATCTTCGAATCGAACGATCTTTTACCGAAATCTTTTACATTCACAGAATAATAAATCATAGCACGAGCCAATATACGTCTCTGAGAATGAGAGGGCTTGATAAACTTATGTCCGAATAATATTAACACATTATTGTGACCTTGAAATGTTGTAAATAAGTTTCAACATTGTTTTTGAACAATGATACATTCGATGAAATCCTTTTTTGTCAACCTATAATGAGCACTATCAGGTTATGGGCCCAATTCTTCAAACAATCATTTTATTGCGAAAACGCACTTCTAATTATAATTTCGTTGGTGGAGCGGAACTCGGAGGCAATTAACAATCGAATTGGGGCGGGGAGGTAATAAAAAACGGAGGCACGCCCTCTTGAACCCATTAATTGAGCTTATCTAATACTGCGCGGGTGCAGGCCGGGAAAAACCACTCGGTAGCAGTACATTGCGCCGTTACAATGGTACCGAGTTATTAGTGATGGCACGAACGCCGTAATGTAACGTAATAAGCCAGATCTCGTCGTGTCTTTAAGTTTAGAGGTTGTCTAACATGGACTCTACTTTAGAAGTAGATGTAAGAAATGATAATGATTTAACTATAAGACATTGGCTTGGCGGCGCTAAACTTACAGACGTCGGTGTTTGAGAATGAAATGAACTATAACCTAGCGAATAGTTACTAGCTAGCCATATTTTTCGAGTCTTATAAGTACGTTACCACGCTAAAAAGTCGATTAGCGCCTCGTTTGTCTTCCTATTCAAATAAAAAAATATATATATATATATATATATATATAAAAACGCATAGTGGAACTTTTCTACTTCTACTTTTACTTGCACAGTCGGTCACAACATTAACGCATCAGATCTACAGGAGGGCTATCGTGGTCGCCAATATTCACTTTTGCCCTGACTCGAAAGGTCAAACTTTTTAACTGGGTTCATCTCTCAGCTCACAGAAAGAAAGCTAAAAATAAGTTGTTGATAAAATATCATGACCAAAGAAGATCATGGGACAGCAAAAGGACCCAAGTACAATGAGAAGTCATGTTGTAAATCCCCACAGGGTAGAACAGCCTTTTATTATTTCCATTCGTTTTCCAATGTCAATTAACAAGTTTCACTTTGAAGATGTCTCTACTTTCTACAAAAGAAGTTTGGACATCGTATGCTGTATATAAGCTTAACATCAATTTAATTTCTACCGTTATCAACAGTTCTTTCCTCGGGCGAGAGGTCGGCCCGCGCACGGCCGGCAAGCGTGATCCGTAACGCGCAGTATGACTAGAAGTTTTTTTATTTGATCTCCATGTTTCACAACAAAGGAAGGTTCAAATTTTTTGAGCAGCGATAACGTGCGAAGGCTAGGTTTATTGTTATAATTATGCTTCATGCTAAGTATTAAATATACTTAAAAAAATTCGAGTGAATGAATCTTGTGGTATTTCGAATAGTTAGGTAAATATGTAACGCTAAATAGTTTAATGGAAGTCATACGCTTGGAACTAGTATCAGTGAACTCTATTCCGTGAGAATAAGAATATTCAGTTTAAATTTCAGCTCTTTATACTTAGTTAATGTTTATGTGCGTATAGTATATATCAGTCGGTCAGGACGATCAATTTTTTTGTAAGCATTCTTGTAGTAACATCATTTCTTTTATCCAAACTTGTAAGTATATGTAAAGATCGCGCACACTTAATTTACAAAAACAAAACAGGAAATAAAATTAAAACTGTTAAAGATAACTGAAGATGGATAAGAGTTTTGGATTGTTTGAGGAAAACATTACAACAAACAAAAACATAACATGACCGTCCAATATTCTTTACTGTAAGTTTGTGTACACGACTCGGGTTTGTCCTGTGTAAGATAAAAGACACTGATTCCCTATCCCGCGGGATTTGTAGAAACCATGAAGTGTACCTCTGTTATGAATAACTACTCAACGTCTACGCTATTATTTTTAGCTCTAGTATTTAAAGTAGTAAGTGCGTAGTCCTAATCTGTCTGTCAGTTAGTCATGTTTCTGTTTTATATGTTAATTTTTCAAACAGTCTTGTATTCAGACCGTAAATTATGTAATTAACATAAAGGTATAGGCGCCACCGTCGCGGCTGCATTCACACACTGCTGCTACGAGGCGTAGACCCGTCGTAGCAAGCATCGTAAAACTATACTCGGTAGCAAAGAAACCGGGTCACTTTTCATAGAACTTTCTACGGGAAGTGACGCGGTTTCTTTGCTACCGAGTATACTAAATAGTACAGGGTAGTGTTGCCACTGAGAGCTAGGGACCTCAAAGTTGGCAGATTGGGTGGCGATTTTTGAATTTCCCACGGGATAGTGAAATAGGCTAACATAGCTAATTTTAGTTCTTCCACGAAGCAGGCACAAGCTATACTATTTATATCAAAATGTTCTTTTGAAGTCAATTCGTAAAAAAAAGAAAAAAAAAACATGTTGTAATTTCGGGGGTGATATAAAATATCTGTGGGGGCGATTTTTCAACCTCCAGATAACTTCTTATTCCGTAGTGTCCCAATACCAATGTGCTATCTATGAGTTAAGAGGTTATTTCCTACTATACGTAAGTCATGAATATTAATATTTACTATAACATGACTCAATATCGCGAAAGCTGCTAAAAGAGGAGTGTTGTGCCGATATCTCGGGATGATAAACTCTACGTGACTGCCACTAGATCAGCATAAACGTAGGTACATACAATGTGGGTGTAACTACGTATTATTTACTCGGCTACAAACTTATGAAACAATTAATTTTTATCGTTTTCTTCTGTAAATAGGTATAAAATAAATCGCACGGCCACGACTTCTGTCAGTGTCCCGATAAGGTGGAAGGAATGCGGGGTCGCGCACTTTATAAACAAATACACACTAAATTGACTTAAAAATGGAACTGATATAATCGCAATTATGTAGGGAAAAGTTTGTTAAATATTTTATCTACGCACATATCGGGCCGCAGAGTATGTGAAGGCGCTCCAAGAGGTATAATGACCATTGATAGCCAATGAAGGTATAGTTGACTATTGAAACAATTTACTTTGCCACGGGCCGCAATTTGACGACCACGGCCGTAGAAAATGACCAGCATTATTACACCCTTAAAAATTGTATACTGTAATATAATAACATTACAGTACAAAAATCTGTACTTTAATGTTTGAATAGAACTTGGGGAGTGCCAGGATTATTTAGTCAAATTAACCTAACACCTGCAAAAATATTACGGAACAATTTTACCCTTAATTTGGCAATGTACACTCTATTGTACTAGTTCTAAGAATACCTTTTTGTATTTTTTTTAAACACTGAGTTTTTAGACTAAAGGCCGGCGCACATCAAATGCGTGCTGCTGCTGCGTGCTGCGTGAACGCGCACGCACCAGTTGTAATGTATGAAACTACTAGCTGTAGCCAGCGACTTCGTCTGCAAAGAATTCGTTTATCGCTATCCCGCTGGAACTACGCAATTTTCCGGGATAAAAAGTAGCCTATGTGCTATTCCAGACTTTTCTCTATCTGTGAGCCGAATTTCATCCAGATCAGTTGGGCCGTTCTGGCGTGATTGAGTAACAAACAAACATCCAACCATCCATCCATACTTTCGCATTTATAATATTAGTTAGACGAGATAGATGCCAGACCAGATGCGTGGTCACGCGCGTGCGTACGCCACGCATCTGCTCTGGCATCTATCTCATAGTTTCATCGAGGCTTGAAGCAGGATTTTTTTAATTATGCCAATTTAAAGGGTTAAGGCTATCACAAATCACAAAGCGTCGCGCACTGCCCACTAGGACCGTGGAAACTGCTATCGTAAACTATACTTACTTTGATATGTAAACTTATCTTAGACTTTGGTCTTCAGCTAGATAATAACCGCAGTTAATTAATGAGTAAATTGCAAGTGGCGCGAATAATTAGTTATCCTCTCACCGTTTATTGAGAACATTTTGCCGTGTACCTAATGAGAATAATACTTTTGTTTTATTTTGTAATTCATGTGCCGTGTGCATTAATCTCTCATATTATGACCTATGGCATACTCCGGGGATACTTATATAGGTTCTATACTATATGGCCCGTAAGTCGAAAAGGTATTGTTCTTTAAATTACGTGATACAGTAAAAAACTATTTTTTGTCCTGCTTGCCAAATTAGTATAGGCACTTATAGGTACTACGATTTAGTCTATTATAATACATATTTTTTATAGGCTACCTACGACACAGTACAGCTAGCGTATTTTTTTTCGATACACACTGCATGGTGACAGTGAGCTATCGAAAATTTGACGAAGTAAGTCGTTATTCATGAAGCTACAGATGTTATATTATAACGTATGTCACGTTATCTGCGACCGGCCTCTGGGGTGATTCCTTGGTCTAATTAACATAGGGTCAAATATCCATATAATTATAAATATAAATAATTATACAAACAACTTGTACTACGAATTCTAACAAAAGGCATCGATCCGATATCCGCATGGTTATCAAACGTAAATATTATGTACGCTTTTTTGTGTTATTGACACGGTAGAAAAAGATTACGCGTAAAAATGTATTTTTAAATTGAACTTTGGCTCCATTAAGTGGGTTAACCTTCTCGCCGGCACGTCAAATACTATAGACCTCAGCGTCACCCTTACGCCAGACTAGGGATTGCAAATAATAATAATAATAAATGTTTATTTCAGGTAGTCACCCATAAAAATTACAGTTACAAAATTAGAAATTTACAATATTTTGAGATTATTTAAAATTGATTTTATTGATTATTTAAAATCTGGTTCTTTTCTCAAATCCGGATTTACAAATTATCAACTTGTACAAACCCGGATTATCCGGATTTTTCGGATTTTTATTGATATTTTGAAATTTTCATATAGTTACGTTTTTTGAAACCTAATGGTGTTCAATTTTATTGTTTTTAAAATTTCCCTAAGAATATATAAAATAAAGCTGCAAAAATCTTGATAATCCGCGTTTAATCAGTCCAGTGCTGCTGTGTCTGCAGTACAGTACTACCGGACCGGCCGACTAGCTAGATCTAAAGCTAGGTATGAGGTAGCCAGTAAAGCGCGGAAGGGAGAAAATAGATAGATAGTGCTACGTGGCAGGGAACGAAACGAACGCATGAATGAATGAAATGGAGCGAAATTCAATAGTAAATTCTGCTTAAATGTCAATTTTGTCAACTGTAATTGAAATTCGAAAAAACCGGATTTTTATGCTAAAAATCCGAATTTATAAATGGCGCCAAAAATCCGGATTTATCCGGTTATTTCGGATTATCCGGATTGCAATCCCTACGCCAGACTTATTCATATTCATTTATTCATTGTTTATGTCATGTACATTATAGTTAAAGATGTTATAATATATTCAAGTCGGTCCATGACGCCCTATAAGGGCACACAATGGTACTTAAGATTAGATTAAAATTAACACATATTTCCAATCTTATTTATTGCGATGCCTTAGGTTGAACCTGAACTTTAAAATTAACGAAGGTTTACTTTGAATTGAAGTATAATCGACGTATATAAGTCGTTGGCGTTGAAACTACGGTGCTGATGTATGTGTCGTTTACGGTGCTGATATAGCAAACGTTTCATTCGACGAAGTTAATCGTCGCGGTCCCGAAGACATCACATCACTAAAAAACTACAGCTCAAATTAAAATTAATCTTTGTTAATAATTTCATGGAACTTAGGTACATAGTATAGGGCATCACAACCCACAAGAAAATATTCGCTTTCTTTTGATTTATGAAAAGAAAAACAGACACTTTTTACAGTATCTTCGAGTTGTGATTCGATATTTGTTTACTTAGCAGTATAATTTCTTCCAGACTTGTAATATTTTGTTACATACATACATACATAAATCACGTCTTTATCCCTTACGGGGTAGACAGAGCCTAAGGTATAGAGATAAATACAATTTGTTCTTATAAAAGATGTAAAAAGTGTGACTTTGTGCGAGACCTGGCCGGATCGCTACCAAGGTGGTGTTAACCACTTATATACTGCCACTAAGCAGCAATTGCGCCGTTCTGGTGTGTAGTGTAAGAGCCGGTAAAATTACTGGCACATGATACCCTGATGATGTTGCTTTCTAGCCTAGCAACACATGCAGTGCTCCCTCAGATCATAGAATAAAATAGATATGAACTCGCACGTATTTTCCTTTAGTTCCACTGTCGCCACTTTTTCCCCACCACAGCTCCCACACACACATTGAACTGCGTAAACACAAAGCGATAGGCGGAGCCTGAGAGTCTACGGCCACAGATATTCGAACGCTATGATTGGCCTTAAGGCACGTCACGCACACTTTTCTCTCTCTCTCTAGCCTATTAAAAAAGCAATTTATATTTCATCTACGGCTAGTGAGAGAAGAACGATAAAACGTAGTCGATAAGATGTCGATAGTTGAAATCCTTCGGGGTATTGAAACGTTTGTCTCGTAACAGTGAAGTTCTGACAGAACTATCTACTATCCCATAAATTATTTAATGTAAAAATAAGCCAAGTCTCGAATTTTATTCACTATACAAAATCCGTGAAATAATGAGTGATTTTTTTTATTGATTTTCACTGTAAGTATATAAATAAAAATTAGTGATAGCAAAAATAAAGCTCTAATAAAACATAGTGGTAACCTAAATGCCACAGCGTGAGTAGGGACTGTGTAACAGATGTGCAGATCCAACTTTACTTCGCGACCACTTTTACCAATTTTTACCAATAACTTTTTTTAACAGTGGTCACTTGCTTATGGTGTGGTCTCAGATCATAGAAAGGAATAGATCTGGGGCCTTACCATGACGTCTTAATGCGATTCAGCTTAGGTTCGCTCGCTGTCAGATTCATACTAAAACTGACAGCTAAATCTTTAACTGAGTCGGAATTGGGACGTCTTAGTAAGGCCCCTGATATGAGAAACGGGGGCGTGGCGCGTGACTCCGAAGTAGCGCCACAGTTAGTCGCGATTCAGACGTACTTCGGAAGTGTTCTCCGATATTTTTGCAAAATGCCTAACTGTTCTGTCATTGCGTGCAATAACAGAAGTCAAACGAAAAACTACAAGAACAATGGAGTCACTTACCTGTTGGAGACTGGCTGGGTTAGAGCCTCCTTTTAGTATATATTTTTTATTCTTAAGTTGTTTCATTTTTAAAAACACCTTCCTTTGTAATGACATGAACTCTTCCATTAGTTGATCTGTCAGATCGTAGCTGAACACAGCTGATGTTGTATGTTAGTGTGTATAGTTTACGTTATTAAGCCCTGTTATCCAAAACCGAGCGCGAGTTTAAATTCCGTCGTCAACATTATAATTATGTAAATATTGCAAATGCATTGGTATTTTGCTATTCAATTCTTTATTGTACATAAAACGCAATAATTTTACAAATTAATACAAAGTAGTGATTGAAATAAAACTAGGAACAAGTAACGTTCAAACCAATTGTATATTATTCGAACACATTCTAAAATATGCTCACTTAATATAGTATACCTACCTAATGTAGCAATTACATTTTAGTCAGGTAGTAACACAAAAAAAACGGCATAAACATAAAATAGATAATACTAATCTAGGTACGTATATTTATCGATAATACTTTAACCGCAATAAAACACGAGCCCTGCCCTAACTTACGAACGGCACATGCGGCCGTACCATGGTATTTTCACGCGGCAGTGGATATCGCAAGGAGTAAAATACATTGCGCTGTAGTTAAACATGACATAAAGTGGTTGCTGAATTAAACCGGCAATGTATAACGAGTTTAAAATTTTATCACTACTAAGTGCGGTGTCGCAGTAACTAATGCGGCACTGAATTTGTTCGTTAAAATGTTTAGTTTTTTAGATTTATAAGCAAAATACCAATGCATTTGCAATAGTTACATATGGTAAGTGACTCCATTGTTCTTGTAGTTCTTCGTTTGACTTCTATTAGTGTACCTAACGACAGAACAGGAGAACATTTCCGAAGTACGTCTGAATCGCGACTAACTTGTGGCACTAATTACTTCGCGAGCGATGTTTCCTTCAGGCCATGTCGCGGAGTCACGCGCCACGCCCCCGTTTCATATCTATTCCTTTCTATGATCTGAGAGTGCTCCAGTATTTCGGATGTCTTTTGCAGTGGTGATTGGCTTAACCGCTCATCATTCTCATAACATAACAAACATTAAATATGTTTTAACAGTTTTTTTTTTCGTTTTTCTAGGAGAATGCTTAACCTCAGGCCGGTATCCGTTCACGTGTCTGCAGTTCGAGTTGCCACCCGACGTTGAACCCGAAGAGGTGACTGTCGTCGAGCTCTGGTTCTATAAGGTTGGTACCTTTACCTCTCTACAAATTAAAAAAAATGGACAACAATGGTTCAAGTTATTAAACTGACCTAATCTTATCTTACTAATATTATAAAGGCGAAAGTTTGTAAGTTTGGATGTTTGGATCCGTGTGGTTTTTAGTGGGTATGCCTGCCGTCGCAGGAGAGCCCCACATACCCCCGGTAACCCCGTACATGGATGCATAAGGCGCATTTTCCACACCATAAAAAAGCGGGTGGTAGGGCCTTGTGCAAGGTCCGTCTGGATCGCCACCATCTTACTTGCTAATCCTGCCGCTAAGCAGCAGTGCTTGCACTGCTGTGTTCCAGTGTGGAGAGTAAGACAGCCGGGGAAATTACGGGCACAAGAGGCATTTCATCTAAGTGCTCTAGGTTGGCAACGCATCTGCAATCCCTCCGGGGTTGCAGGTGTCTATGGGCAGTGGTGATCGCTTACCATCAGGTGACCCACTTGCTCGTTTGCCTTCCTATTCACATAAAAAAAATAAAAAAAAGGCTGTCTACCGCGTATGGGAGAGAAGATATAGAGAGGGAGACGTGATATGTGTGTGTGCAATAAAGAGTCATATTGTGTTTTTAAACATTCCATTGTATTTTTTAAACATACCTTTTTTTCCAGGAGCCCGACCCACTGGACGAATACAACCAGACCTTCGTCATATCAGAAGCGGCCCACTGGGACAGCCAGCAACAGTTCAAGAAGACCAGGCCTATCGCCATAAAGGAGACCGACACGGGGGAGGGTTGGGTGCGGGTGGAACTGGCGTGGGCGGTTCGGGTGTGGCTGGAGGAACGGGAGCGGTTGCACACGCTGCACGTGGCTTGCAGAACTTGCCAGGTTAGTTGCGCCTTGGCTTTAGGAATTAGGCTTTAGGCTCAGTTCAAACTGGGTCTTTGTGCTAGGATCTCAAAATTCTACCGGAATAATTCAGCCGGTTGTTAGGTTAATTTGACTTAGTATAAACACAGTATATATATAAGCTAAAGCAGTAGGGAATCTACGAACAAAACGGTCGAAACGAACGCACACATAGACGCGCGCTTCTACACGGCCTCTAAGTGGATCTCGCGGTGCTGTCAGTCGCGCGTGGCGCATTGAGACGAGCGGCCATTTCTTCGTTTTAAATATGCCAAGAGCGTATTGCGCTGTGTACGGCTGCTTGAACTCGGCGTTTTCAAAACCGAAATAAACATAAATTGCAAATTAGCTTTATTAATTTACAAAGAACTAGAAAAAACAGTTTTATAGTGCCGTGTCTATGTTTCCCAATGGTTTATTTAAGAAAGCTAAGATAAGAATTATTCGGATAAGAATTTTTTCTACAATAAAATTTAATAACAGAGTTTTCCGAACGTGTCGTAGCAGGGGAAGTATTTTTCACTAAGTAATATATAATACTTACCTACCGACAAATAAAAAATCTTAAACTGTTGAAGTCTTTTTTAAATACCCTATTTTATTTAAAAAATAGTTAATTCATTCGATTATTATTTAATTAATATAGAATCCGTTATATAAACGTTTGTTTCTCTTTTACACAAATTATGGGTGCCGACCCTAATACTCTTAATTAAGTGTAGCTTAAGTGTAGTTACTCTAAAAACAAGCCTTACCAGCTGAGATTATAGCGCTAACTAGACAAAAACTTTTCAATTTAACAAAAATTAAATCGACAACCCTAACGCTTTATTGGAGCGTAGGTACTTATTTCAAAAAGTAAGCCTATCTTCCCTACTGCTTTAGCTTATATATATATATATACTACGGTATAAATGTTTGGTATTTTCAAAGAAAGAAAGAAAACGTTTCTTTATGACAAACACAATTGGGAGAAACAAAAATAACAGTAAAAAAATATAGATACCTACCTATATTGTTACAAACTTGTCCCAACTCAGCATTTACTGGCCTTACAGCCAGGGGCTCGTCCAGAAATCATTGTGAACATATTTGGCCTACTTTTAACCAACTTGGTGATATTTGATGATTATAACGCTACCCACTTGCCACAGCTCTAACCTAATATTTTTTTACAGCTTCGCCGCTCTCCTCTCTCCTTCCACGAGAAACATCGCCCCTTCCTCGTCTTGTACACGAAGTACGCCGGAAAGCGGCGAAGGGGGCGAGCCCTCGAGTGTGGCTCGGGGACCAGCGAATGCTGCCGCGAGCCCCTCTACGTGGACTTCAAGGCCTTGGGCTGGGACGACTGGATCATCAGGCCAGCTGGCTACCACGCGTACTTCTGTAAAGGCAGCTGTGCGCCTATCTCTGCAGTCACGCAAACAGATAGCTACCATCATAATATTATAAGGGTAAGTTACATATCTATACATAATATAAATCACGTCTCTATCCCTTACGGGGAAGACAGCCTAAGGTAAAACCTGAAAGCCACGTTTAAGGGTGCGACCACACCGCCGCTTAAAAAACGGTGACGTTACGGAATCCCAACAAAATGTGTGAAGAAACGGTGAGAAAACGTGACGCCTACGACACGTCACTGCGTATACGCGGCGGTTTGGTCGCATCCTAATACCTAAAAATCGGCCAGTTCAATAATCAAAGAGAAAGAGATATAAAGATGGGTTTCTTTGAACAGTTGTATTTGCCTCTAAATGCTCTCTCTTTCAATCTCAATCAAATCTCTCTTTTCTGTCATACTCTACTACGCAGTACCAACTGTATATAAAACTACATAATCGTAACTATTATCTATTTTTTTTTGTTACAGAAATATTTCTATTCGGTATCAAATGCGAATAACATCGAGTTCAAGCCATGCTGTGCGCCGACAACATTCAGTTCTTTGCAACTGCTATATATGGACTCGAATAATACTGTGACACAAAAAACACTTCCGAATATGGTGGTAGAGACTTGTGGTTGCATGTGATGTGTAGTGTAGTGTATTTTAATGTATTTCGATTAACAGAAGAGGATCGATGATACGTTTAGTAAATAGTGCGAACTGTGGAAAGAAGTAGAAGTAAGATAATCTAAAGCTATTAAAGAATTTAAAGTTATTAAAGATAAAGTGTCGATGTTTAAGTCGATTGTGTGGATGTAGATGAAGAAAAGAGTGATGCAGTGAATGACGTTGAAACCTTCTACTTAAGCGTAATGTGATATGTAGACTTGAGTTTGAATCTTTGTTTAAGAAAATTATAATAATCTACATTGTGTGGTGAATTTTTACCTCGTACATATGATTATTTACAAGTAATAGAAAGTCGAGGGCATAAATTCGATACAATCATGTCAAATATAACCGACCTTATTGTTTATGGCATAAAGGTGCAGGTATAGATTTTGAAGTCTTGATAACGTGCTTAAATTTATGCCGTTGACTGTACATATGATTTGAATTTGATAAAAATGTAACAGAACAGACCGTCTACAATATGTGTAGCAAAAAACTTCTCGAACGAGTTGACGTGTAACATTCAACATATGACTAAAAATATTTTGACAATGCAGAATTAAAAGAATTAAGTTAATTTCATTTTTTGTGATTTAGCCAAGTTATAGCTATTAGTTTTAGGTCCAGTGCATTTATATTTAATTTATGGTTATACTTACTGCTTGGTTGACTGCTTGATTGATATGAGTGATGAGGTTCGTTATGTAAAATTTTAATATGCTGCTTGAGGAAAAATAAAATGAGCTTTAAACTTGGACTAAGCGTTTGATAAGTTTATCAAGTATTTCAAGTGATTTCTTAACTTAAATAAAAAAATATAGTATATTATATATTTTTGAGTAAACTGTATTCTACTAAGGAAATTAAAGTGGAGTATTAAATCACTTGAAAAATAATATCTAAATAATATCTACAGTCGGGAGTACCCCAGGGTCTTTTCCTGGGTAACCAATTGTTCAGTCTAAAATTTATTTTTCCAACAAAGCCATATTAAAATGGAGTGGCAAAAATTTTAAAGTTATACGTAACTGTTAGTATGATAAATTATCAATTACTGTTACTTTAGCGTCTAGAGTTAAATTGAGAATGTTGTTCCTATAGCGATAAATTGTCTGCTTATTGTTTTTTAATAGAATATAAGGAAACACTTTTTAAAATTCTATTAAAACTACTGTTTTTGTGTTAGAAGAGAGTTAATTTGATCATGAAACTCGGCCGAGTTCAATGGTTTGAAAAACAAATGAATTCTGTTATGATGAATGTATGAGTATTAAAAAAAAGTTTTTTCCTGTCCCATGTATGAAAAATCTGTCTTTAAACTGCTAAATTGCAGTAAGTAAATATTTGAGGTCATCGTAAATGCTAGACAGATTTATTTTGAGAATATTTATTTAGAATAGAATAAGGACACTTCATCTTCTCAAATGTACTTAAGTAGATCTGAATTTCATTGAATCACTTCACTTGATACGGTGTCTTAAGTATTATAGTGATAAGTTGCATACCAAGATAGATTAAAAAAAGATATAAGTACTTCAAATACGTTGTTTTATTATTGTATTACCCACACTACAGTCTATAATGTAATTTTTAAAATTACATTACAATCAGCAAAATTCAGAAAAATAACTCTTTTTCAATTTAGATTTACCTTCTTTCTGATGCAAAAAAGTATATGTATAATAGGTACCATACCATACATACCTAAATACAGGCAGGTGGCATACCTAAAGGGTGTATAAATAAAACAACAAACAACGCAAAATATTGTCTAATTAACAAGCAACAGATCACATTACGAACAAGCCCGCAGGCAAATACTATGTCTTAAATCTAAAGCAAGCAAGCGTTCCGTAAAACAGACCTTACACTCTGAAGTTACAAATTCGAAGTTCGTTTAGTGCCGTTCCGCTCACACAAATAGTCATTAATAGGCGAGTGAAAGGGACGGTACTACGGATTTCGAATTTTAGAGTAGGCCCTAAGCCGCGCGCACACTAGCAACCAAATAAAGACAAGTACAGTCTACTAAAGTATTAACGTACACAATGTCGAACACGTAAGTCAATATTTTTTATGCCAACTGTCAAATAAAAAAGTGTGCTACTTTCGTAGTCCAGTAATAGGATAAAAAAAATATAATGAGGCAAAATGCTTTTTGAAAATGTAAAAAAATAAGTTTTTTAATGCGCATACTAAACTGTCCAGGGGAAAAAAAGTATTCTAAGATGTTTGTTTTTTTTCCTTTAAAAACACACCTGGACATCTAAAAAATACAACAAAAAAAAAAGACAAAAAGAAAGGGTTTTTTCTAGTGTACGCGCTAAGCCGTAACGGAAAGAAGGCTGACCAGAACACTCTATCTCTCTCTACAATAAATAAATCACAGGTTTTTCTTTCGCAGTTTATGTCCAAATATTAACGTGGAGGTCGCCTCGGGGACGGACAAAATATATTTATCACAACCATTTTATGCAAGTTTAAACTTTAATGTTCTTTTAAAGCGAGCTCTATTAATTGTACGGATACAATTGTACAATACTACAAAAATAATACGGATAAGCTTTAGGTATTTGTCAAAGTATCTTAAGTAAATTTAAATAGTTACTTATTGTTTCCTTAAAAAAATGTTAAATCTTTTTTTTTTTCAAAAAAAGCCATATAATCTAAACAATTATGTCTTAAAAGATCCCTGAGATCCAAGTTTTTTCGCCAAAAAACATTTTGTCAAACTTTTATTTATCTGTTAGTCGAACTATTAGTGTCTATGTAAAAAAAATCTAAAGCTTTAATTTTAAATACCTACTATAGAGCTCGCACTTACATATAAAAAAATGGCACTATAAAATATTTTCCATACAACTCCACTTGTGGCCTTAGGTATTTATTCCAACTTATTAAATATATAAATGCTACGAAACAATTTTTGGAATGATTTTTGAATCACAAGCCTTCATAATTTGACGATTGTACAGGATGTTGAATTTAGTCACTAGCCAAATAATTTCAGTTTTAATTTTAAATGTATTTATTTATTTTATAATGCAACACCATGTACACAACGCATCGGAAAAAGGCACATGTAAAATATAACCGGGCTTTTCTACTTTCAAGTGTTCCCTTTGCCTAAATTTTGTTTGTTTCACTCAGATTTTTTTACGAAAAAAAAAAACGCATCTTTATATTCATAGTCAGTTTTGGGTAAAAAAAAACTCAAAATTATTAAATAAGTAACACTTACAAACGGAAATGCCCAGTTGCCAAATTTTAACATAAATAGAATACGTTTATAATATTTTGTCTAAATTATCCTATAATTATGCACACACACAGTCCGACATAGTCAATATTTCAATGTCCCCGTTGAACGGAATAAAAAAACGTAAACTACAAACTATCTACTCGTATACGTTTTCAAAGGAAGCACCATCAATACAACTATAACACGTCAAACATAATGCAATAATTATTTTTAATAAATATCTAAAATAGCCACCGGGCATCTATCCAGCATTCATAAATCACTGTCAGTCAATAAATAAACAATTCATTTAACATAATTTATTTATTAGTACCCGTTTTATATAATTTTCCCCTTTGCCCATTTCCCCGCTTTTTTGTAAACTGAAATCATCTTCATCGATAACATTTTATCGACATTTACCCATCACTACTAAACTTTTTCTGATCTGGCCACATTTCAACTGTCAAACTCGTTTTGGCGACTACTAGTTATTGTATAGACTAGTTTGCTTATTGGCTGGGTGGATGCCCGGCGCGGTAAAGCCTTCAATTATGCCTAAGTCCATTAATACTGAACCGTACAAAATAATAAATACTATAAGCTATTTACAAAACCATAATGATATAACCAGTCATCAAGCATTATAAACAATGTGGAAATGTCATTTGTTTTTTTTAAACCGCCATTATTCTGCGGTGACAGCTGCACTCTTTGGCCGGAAGTCAAGCATGCCACTAGGGCTGGGCAAGCAGGTATTATTATCGACATCGATAATAATAATAATAATAAAAATATATATCGATAGTCAACGTATAGTCATATAAATCAATTTCCAATAACTATAACCGTTTTGATGCGTGTAAAGGATACAGGTAATAAAGCAATTGCGAAAGGACTAGTATTATCAGATGATCACTCAATTTGTTATTTGCTCGATGATATCAGGTCACATGGTCCTTCCAGACACATGGCTACAACTGTCAGGCAGTTTCAATTGCCTGAATATCCTCATGAGCGATGAGTGTAAAAGATCACTACATTTACAATTGGTTGGTGTTACAATTCTAGATTCATTTACAATAATTATACTCGTATATTTGGACGCTGATATTCTAAAGCAGATTTCGTATGCATTCAGTATCAGTGATACTATTACAAAGTGCACACAGAGCCTCGTTTCGTTGTTCATTGTATCGAAATACAGAAGACCATTTTAAAGACTGGCATTTTGGTGTACAAAATGCTTACCGGGAGTACAAAACTTACCACTTTGTGCACAAAATGTTTACCGTTACGTGTACAACATAATTTAAAGTCGGATGTACAAAATGACTACCGTTAGGGTGTCACCACACCAATCGATCGATCATCGATCGATTACGATCGATTAGTGTGGTAGCTTTGGCTGATCGACGCATAAACAAGGACCGGAACCGGTTCCCATTAAATGGGTATTGGATAGGGTATTTCATAGAATTGTTTTCACAAACTCTATCAATTTGGTAAACATATCATTGGGTTACCCGAAACAAAGCCTAACCCTAATAACATAGTTAATTCCATAAGCGATTACCGAAACTAAAAACCCGGTTACCGTATAGGGTTACAGTATTTTGTGATTTTAAAACCATAATAGACAACGGATAACCTTATTCAAAACGGTTTCCGTAATGGTAGGCTTAGCACAACGATAAGCTTACCATATCATAGGGTAACAGTTTAATAGGGTTACCCTAGGAAAATATCAAATGAATCAAGAAATTTTTATTTCTTAATTTTTATGTTTACTTTTACGGTTTTACCGTTAGAAATTTAATTTCTAAACGACACTGAAAATTAGAACACATAGAAAAATCCGAAAAGTAAAGCTATGGCCGGGAATCGAACCCGGGTCCTCGTCATTCCGTGACGCGTGCTATACCCCTACACCACCCATAGCAGGTGAGTAAGCGTTCGAATTTTTCTATCTATTACCAACTGTCACGTGACCTTGTTACTATGCGATTATTTGTCGCGAAGCGTCATCTATTTGAATGATGTGTCTGTACGACTATATTATAGCACGCGTCACGGAATGACGAGGACCCGGGTTCGATTCCCGGCCATAGCTTTACTTTTCGGATTTTTCTATGTGTTCTAATTTTCAGTGTCGTTTAGAAATTAGGGTTACCCTATGAAAAGGCTTCAGCAAATGAAGGGATTTTCCGGTCCTTGCGCAAAAACCAATTAATATATCGACGTCGTTTGATACCATCGACATCCATCGATTGGCGTGGTAGCGTTGGTCTATTAGAAACTATCAATCGACGATCGATCGTTCAATGTTGTAACACCCTTAGTTCAACAAAACTTACCGTTGGCTGTACAAATTGACAGCTGGCGTAAAAGTTACCGTCGCGTGCGAAGGTCACTTGTCGTCAGGCGCGGTGAGCTTGGCGGTCTCGCTATCGCTAGGCGGCGCGGGCTGCGTGGTTGCGACGCGGATGAGGGCGGGCGGGGGGGCGGAGGGGGGCTCCGGACGCGTCGCCAGGGTTAAGACCCCCGAGTTCACGTCTTCGATGGCTTTGCGGAGCTGACGGGGTAAAGAGGTTTAAACATAGTGGCAAGTTAGGATTGTGAGAGAGTAAGAGAGAAACTAATTGGAAACTAACTAACTTGATTGAAGGAAGTGGGGCGCCGTCTGCGTGGGAGGGGTTTTGACCCTCGCTCCGGGTCTTTTCTGGTGCAAAGGTTGTCCATCGCGGTACAGCGTGGTAATGCGGCGAGTGTGATGGGCACCTTTGCTCCGGGTATGACGCGGGGCGGATTGTTTGATTGATTGTTTTTTTTTTTTTTTTTTATTGTTTGTTATTTCATTGTGTTTTTTGACGTATTTGTAATTATTTAAACAAATAAATACTATTATAAACTAACTTGATTGGATTTGGGGATTGGAAACTATATAGTCCAGGGAGACGGACGGACGGAAAACAAAGATCCTTTAAGCGTTCCGTTTTTTTCTATTAAGGTACGTGAAAAACATGAAACATACGTTAAAGTTAGCTTCCAATGCGAACAGGGAGGTTACCTACCATGACGTCAATTCCAATTCAGTTTAGGTTCCTCGCTGTCAGATCCATACTAAAAATTACAGCTAAAACCTGTACTGAGTCGGTTTTCGTCGCATTAAGACGTCATGGCAGGCCCCTGCAAATAATACGACGAACTAAAGGGCAGCTCATCTACTTTAGAAAAATGTCTTTAGTAAAATTTCGATTTTTAATTTCAATTTTCCATCTTCTAACCGACTTTCATCAAGCTTTAACCACTCTCGGGGGATAAAATTTAGTGTAATTTTTCTGTTTGGTACAGGACTAAATAAATCTTGATTATTGGACTCGTATAACAGACGGCCTCGTGTGCGCTCGGCCTTCAATCGAATGCTCATTCGGCTACCTAATAATATAGAAAAAAAATCCGTAGTATTTAAACGCTTACCTCTTTCAATGACACTACGCCTATAAGCCGACCGATCGCGGTTACGTAAGCCCTGCTTACGCCCAGAGTAGAGAACAGAGAATGAACCTGCAAACCAAAAAAGCGTTGAAGAAGGACTACGGATTAGTCCGAAACATATGTTTTTTTTTTATATGAATAGGAAGGCAAACGAGCAAGTGGGTCACCTGGTCAATGATCACCACTGCCCATAGAGACCCGCAACCCCGGAGGGATCGCAGATGCGTTGCCAACCTAGAGGGCTAAGATGAAATGCCTCTTGTGCTCGTAATTTCCCCGGCTGTCTTACAGCCTTATTCATAAAAAATCCTTAATTGAGGTTTGATCAGTTCATTAGTTAACAGTCTGATTAAGCTTATTTGACAGTTGTTAAAAAGTATGATTCATAAACGCTTGCTAGCACTCTGTTAACTAATGAGCTGTTGATGAATGGATTGTCACCTTGACAAATCATAGACCATAAATGGCTTTTTAGTGAATTAAAAAAAAATGAATGAAGAGATTGTTGAATGTGGACGAAGCGAAAGAGGTATGTCAGGATCGTAGTAAGTGGAACAAAGTAGTCTCTGCCTACCCCTGTGGGAAAGAGGCGTGACGATATGTATGTATGTGTATGTAAAAAAAAATGACAGCAGTGGCAGCGAATTAGCGGGAAACCAGCGAATTAACACGACAGACGAGGCAGTGTGGATCTAGTTTCCTTTACCTTTCTCGAAGGGGATACAAACTTAAAACAAAAAAAACTGTCTTGCGTATGGTTTTGCTCTTGCCAAAATCAGCTGTTCACATGTGTGGCAGCCATTTTGTGAGTTAGCAGAGAGATAAAGTAGGGTCTACGGTCCGTTAACTTTCGGAAGACTTAACAGACCCTTGAAGGACTGATTAGCGCTAATTGACGTTTATGAATCATGTTTTTTTGCATCGGTCCTATAGCGAGCTTATAGCGAGCCTCTAACTTTTTATGAATAAGGCTGTTAATCTCCACACCGGAACACAGCAGTAGTACAATAACAACCAACAGGTAGGTAATAGGTATAATAGGTACATGGTACAATTTATCGTCTAATAAATCAGATACGAAGTAGTAACATTTTTTTAATTTTATTATTATTCGGTATATTCATTCTTCATCTTAATCTTATTATTATTATTTATTAAATAATCACTAGGATACAACTTTTTAGAGTAAAAATTTTATGGCATTTACATTAGGACAAACGATGTTATGTCAAAGATCATTACGACCAAAGTTATTATAGATTCCGATATAATATACTGATGAACGAAAATGACAGATCGCTTCTCATACAACTTTGTCTAGAGAAAAAAAGCCGTGGTAGCCTAGTGGTTTGACCTGTGGCCTCTCAAGCAGAGGGTCGCGGGTTCGAATCCCGGCTCGCACCTCTGAGTTTTTCGGAATTTATGTGCGAAATTACTTTTGAAATTTACCACGAGCTTTTCGACGAGTTACTCTGGGTTGGAAGGTCAGATGGCAGTCGTTTCTGTAAAAACTAGTGCCTACGCCAAATCTTGGGATTAGGTTGTCCAAGCGGACCCCAGGCTCACTGAAGCGTTGCAAATGCCGGGAAAAACGCTAGGAAGGTGATGAGTGTAGTCTAGAGGCTTGATGGCTGTTGTATCATCGGTTGAAATTGATTTATTTATTAGATTGTAATGTACATTATATTAAAAGGTGTTAAGTATAAATTAGTCGGTCCATGACGCCCTGCAAGGGCACACAATAACAATTTATCTATATATATATATATTTTTTTTAATTGGTTTGTGGACCCACCTTGAGCAGCGAGGTCCTCTCGACCAGCTGGAACGGTGCTGGGTCGATGTGGCAGATGTACAGGTTTTCGTCTTCGTAGTCGGTGTCGTCCAATTGCTGTGAAAATAAAAATACTTACAACGCAAATATTCTATACTAGCTGTTGCCCGCGACTTCGTCCGCGCAGAATCAAATATACCCTATGTTCATCAGGAATAATGCAGGATTCTAACGGTGAAAGAATTTTTCAAATCGGTCACGTAGTTTCGGAGCCTATTCAATTCAAACAAACAATCAAATCTTTCCTCTTTATAATATTAGTATTAGTATAGATAGTATAGATGAACACCAGGGCCCTATTTTATAAAGCTACAAGGTACAATTTACAAGCGGAAGTCTCTATCTAACACATAGGGTCAGAAAGAGACTTCCGCTTGTAAATTGTAACGTGTAGCTTTATAAAATAGAGATATAATCATTTTAAGACTAACAAACAGTACATACTGTTTTTTCTCTATATGTATCTCTCTCTCTTTCACTCACCATGTCTCGTTTCCGCGCGATCTGCAGCATCCGGTCGAAGTCTATCTCTTTGCCCATCTCGAGCTGTTCCCAGGCCTTCTGGTCTTCCGGAGACATGTCACATACTCGCTCACGAGGCTGCAAAAGAAAAAGTATTAGCTGCGTATACTTTCTTGCGGTGCATGTACTCGTATTCTTCTTGGCAATGACGGTCTTTCCGAAAACACTGGTAGTTACAAATATTTATTATGTATAAGAGATAGGAGCCCTTTGTGGCCTATTTTCAAAATAAACTTTTAACTCTGGACACATTTTGTCACTGACAAACTATGGTAAAGTTCATCATCATCATCGTCATATCAGCGGAAAGACGTCCACTGCTAGACATAGGCCTCCCCCAAGGCTCTCCGCTCGAACCGGTCCTGTGCCTTCCGCATTTGATGGACGTGGTAAAGTTACAAGAAGGCAAAGTTGTCACGTTTTATACCATAAACAGGGGTGACTTTGATTTACGGGTTGACATTAAAAAGTAGTTATAATGACGAAATCATTAATTTTTATTTGCGTTTACTGTTTCCAATCGATGTTTTCATCGATCGCCTCTTCGTCATGCTAAACATTCACCGCATACGGACAGTACGAATTTTAATAACAATTTTAAAACGATTAAAGTTGCCCTAAAATTATCAGTCACCGGTTAACTGTGGTAGTTTTATGAAATGTGCTTAGAAAACACGAAGTAGCCACGTTAAATAGTAGTTTTTTGGTAAAGTTGCTTAAAGAAGGCAAAGTTGCCACGTTTCATAGTAATCTACGGCAACGTTTTATAGTAGTTAGTTATGAGGCAAAGTTGCTTAAAGGCAAAGTTGACACGTTAGATAGTAGTTTTATGGTAAAGTTGCTTACAGAAGGCAAAGTTGCCACGTTTCAAAGTAGTCTACGGCAACGTATTATAGTAAGTAGTTTCTTAAAGAAGGCAAAGTTGACACGTTAGATAGTAGTTTTAAGGCAAATTTGCCACGTTAGATAGTAGTTTTAAGGCAAATTTGCCACGTTAGATAGTAGTTTTATGGCAAAGTTGTCACTTTAAATGGTAGTTTTAGTAGAAAATTCGTCATCACTGTCTACACTTACGAGCTGCACTTTCTTGTTGATAGAGGGGCTGCGGGCCAGGCCGGGGGTGAGGGGGTCGGGCAGCCCCCCCTCCACGTCCTGCAGCAGCGTGGAGCGCTTGAAGATCGCCTCGAACGCCGCGCGGATCCTGCGGGGGTAAACAGTGCGTAGGGTAGGCAGCGGGGACGTGACGCGACGCTATTTGTGCGCGTTACCTACTCTGGCGACCTCACATTGCATGTACAGTCAACTGGAGTAGTGATGTTCCGGATATACGTATCCGTATCCGTATTCGCGGATATCCGAGGTAAAAAAGAAATCCGTATCCGTATCTGTGTCCGTTACTTTTCGAGCGGATATTTTACGGATCTTTTCAGGTGATTAGGTAGAATTCAAAAAATAATAAATTCCATTCAGACTATAACTGGAAAACTTCTTAGTAGACATTATTTGTAATTTGTATCAAAACAATACATAACCGTTATGAACGCGCCACAGTGTCACACTAAACCGTAACCAAAACAATAAATATTAAATACTATCCGCGCAATGCAAGTCAAAACATGACCTGCGTGGCGTTGCGGCGAGCGTACCGTCAACTATCGTTTCAAGGTCGCGAGCGCTGACACTAATCGAATAAGAAAATAAAGATCCGTATCCGTATCCGCGGATCTTGGCACTAAATATCCGTGTTCAGATCCGTATCCGCGGATATACATTTTTAGCGATCCGGCACATCACTAAACTGGAGTGACTTTGATTTACGGGGTGACTTTAAAAAGTTGTTTTAATGACAAAACCACTATTTTTTATTTGCGTTTACTGCTTCCAATCAATGTCTTCGTCGATCGCCTTTGCGTCTACATGCCAAACGTTCACCGGATATGGATAATATCGATTTTATAGCAATTTTAAAACGATCAAAGTAGCCCCAAAATTACCAAAGTCACCCCAGTTGACGGTACTAGAGGTTACCACATGAAATTTTATGTATTAAGTTCTAAGTAATTTGTAATCAGAGTCACCAGGGTAGACAGATTGATAGATAAAAACTTTAATCACCACAAAACATACATGGGACAAAACAACATTGACAAATTAACACAACTTAAAAAATAACATGCAACACGGTTCCAAAATATATCTAAAATTAACATTGAAATAACTAATAAAAAAAAGGGAAAGCAAATAATTTTGAATATAAGAGAGCCATGTGATGTTGTGGGGAATAGGCGCTGACTCAGCATGGATTACTACTACGAGTAGCTGCGGGTATTCTGTCAGAGACCTGAAAAAGTGTCAGCGTGTTTCTCAACAATTATTTTTTCACACCTCATTCAGAAAAGTATGTTTTGCTCCCTGTCGAGAGGAATCAAAGTGAAACTTTTCTGTTCAACTTACTAAGTGTTTTTTTGCAAATTCCATTTTTTGAAGTTGATAATTGTAAAACCACGCCGTTTTCTATGCTGGTAAGATCTTTAATTATTATTTAGAATTCTTTTTTCAAGTTTTTTAATGTTCGGTGTGAAAAGTTGTATGAGCCACTCGGGAGCAAAATTATTTTCATCTTGGGCGTTAACACTTGAATCCCTCATTATGCTCTGGATTCTACTTTAGAATCCTTCGCTACATTCTGGATTCAATGTAGCGCCCTCGCCGTAAATACATCATTTTGCTCCCTTGTGACACAAATAACTATTTCATTTCGGGCGTTAACACTTGAATCCCTACGCTCAGGATTCTCTTGTAGAATCCTTCGCTACATTCTGGATTCAATGTAGCCCTTGCCGTAAATATACTATTTTGCTCCCTTGTGACACAAATAACTATAATTTTTTTGTGTCATTATGCCAAACATTAAAGAGTTGATTTTACTTACATATAGTAGTAACTCTACTATTTCTAAGGGTAGGCGGAGGGAAGGTGGCAAGTAAGCGCCGCCTACCCCGGCGACCCCCCCCTGCCTCCATAAGCTATAGCTTAGTGATGGGACTCGAGTGTCATTTTTTCACTCGAGTCACTCGTTCGAAAAACCCGACTCACTCGAGTGATGATATGCCCAAAGTCACTCGAGTGAATTTGTGATAGGAGTCACGATTTTTTCAGTCAGCTGGCCGTCCTCTTGTAAAATATCACATCATAGCGTCAGTAGCACGAAGTTACTTTAACAATTACTTTAACCATAACCAACAATTTTTGACAGAGCACCTATGAATAATTTATGCCCAAATCGTCTTAACTTGACTTTCTCACTCGAGTCAATTCGAGTGGCCCGAGTCACAGTACATATAAGCACAATATATTCTGTGCCCGAGTCAATTCGAGTGGTCCGAGTCACTCGCCGGCCGAGTGAATTTTTAGGCAACTCGAGTGGACTCGAGTCGTTCGACAGCCGAGTCAACTTATTTTTCACTCGAGTCCGAGGGACAGTAAAACTACTCGAGTGAAACGTGATTCGAGTCCCATCACTACTATAGCTATAGCGTGTGTTACCTTGTCTCTGCGCCGGTGACGGTGGTGTAGACGGAGGGCGGGTGCGCGTGCGCAGGCTGCGGGGAGCCGAGCCCGCGCGTCAGCGTGAACGAGTTGGTCTTCTTCAGGATCGACTTCGGACGGAACAGCTGCCCTGGCGCTGGAATGTACTCTACTTATAGTCAAAATAACCCAAACAACTGCTCAAATACCCCTGAACAATGTATGTATAGTAACTACAATACAATACAACAATACAAATTATTAACCCAACTAATATTATAAATGCGAAAGATTGTGAGTGACGATGTGAGTGAGCGTGTATGTTCCTTCTTCACGCTGAAACGACTGATCGGATTTGGATAAAATTTGGAACGTAGGTAGCTTTAGCTGGTACCCTAGATTGAAACATAGGCTACTTTTTGTCCTGGAAAATTGCACAGTTCCCGCGGGATAGCGATAAACATGTCAATTGCTAATTTTACCAGGACGAAGTCGCGGGGAGAAGCTAGTAATAATATAGCTCTTTTTAATCCGAATTCGCTACAATTTCAGTACCTACATGACTGTAACTGCAAAAAAAGACATGCAAAAGAGCCCTTGGCGGCCTATTTGCAAAATAAAACATTAGGTGTTTTTGTAGTTTTTTTATATAGGTATAAATTATCGCGTAATTCGGCGTGCCTCATGGCATAGGCCTCCTCCATTTATTAGAGGGTTTGGGCTATAGTTATAGCTAAAGCGACTTTGTTTTATACACTCAGCGGCATATTTAGCGGAACACAAAAAAAGTTAGCAAAACGCATACTTAAGGCTTGACACTTTACTGTAGTGATGGTGATGATTATTACATGCATACATGAGACCGAAAAAAACGCTTCTTAGATAGATAGATAGATAGATAAAACGTTTATTTGGTACTGCCAACACACACAACCAAGGTTACATAAAATATAAACATATCAAGCCAAAACTTAAAACTTAGAACGTTTCCTTTGTTTGTGTGCGCTACAGTAGCACAAAAGGGCCATGGCTCAGTGGTCAACATTGCTCGTAGGAGCAAAACACTGGTTTTCTGCCACAACCCACGGAACAAACAAATGAACACACAAATTAACACTTATTTAACAGTACATAATTACTTAAAATAAGAAATTAAAATAAACGGCGCAAAAACTAATTAAAACATAAACAGTGAGCATCATGAGGTGAAATCATACCTAAGTAAATGTATATTAAAATTCAGCTATCTTGAATAAGAACTTACCGGGGATAAGTCCGCCCTGGTCCTTGGTGGTGAGCGAGGTGCCCCGCGTCATGCCCGGGGGCTGCAGGCCCAGCATGTCGGGCGCCGGCGTCACCTGCCACAATATATAGGTACTTACAGTAAACCGTGCAATGACGTCACATAAACGTTGTCAGGAAAAAGTAGTGGTGGTCGTTATTACAACAGCAGATAACGTAATGCATTATTTGCACGCAACGAACAACACATTATCGAATCGTCAACCTATCCTGATATCATTATTCGTTGGCTGTTGTCAACGTTGTTCATACGCGCACTGTTGCCGCACTTGGCATAGAAGCGCAAGCGAGTGCGCAACAAATCAAGTAGGTGTGTGCGAGAGATAGCGATAGCGCTATACGCGCGAGCTCGCATCGCAATCGCAATTCAAATAACTGACTTTTGGTATCATTATTAGCTGTTGCTGGTTGTTGTCAGTCAGTACAATAACAAAAAAGGTAACAGAGCGTTGTTTTGCTTTCCCGTACGTTTTTAGTACGCTGCGATCGCGACGAAATAAGTATAACAATTATTTAATAATAAGTTCATTATCGTTTTGTAAAACAGCAATATAACAGGATAACAGACAACAGTTTACAATAACAGCTATTTAAGAATAACACAACATTGTTATTCATTATTGCAAAACAGCCGTTATTGCCACCACTAGGAAAAAGACGGCGTGATTTCCTTGCGTATACGAATAAAAATACATTCATTTACATCATTGCATGAATTTAAATACCTAGTAAATGTATCTGATTATTTATGTAATATCAACTATCAATTTTAAATAATACCAATATATTGTAATTTTGTAACTGTGTAACTTTTATGGGTGATTACCAAAAAGAAACAATTTATTATTATATTATCATTATTATTTAATAGGGTATATGCATAAAAAAATATATCACAGAATATAGTAAATAAGATGACAAAAAGTTAAATTAAAAGTAAAATCGGTCAAGAAATACGGAAAATAATTAAGTATACTTTACTAGTACTTAGCCAGCGATTAGAAAGAGAGATCCGATGACATGTGACGTAATTTGTTACAACGCTCATATAAACTTCATATTAAAATTACGTTTTTCTAAAAAGAGATAAAGACAAATCTCTGATAGCTTATATCTCGGGTATTTTTAGTTTTTTTTTTATGCGAAAAGGAAGGCAAACGAGCAAGTGGGTTACCTGATGGTAAGCGATCACCACTGCCCATAAACACCCGCAACCCCGGAGGGATTGCAGATGCGTTGCCAACCTAGAGGGCTAAGATGAAATGCCTCTTGTGCCCGTAATTTCCCCGGCTGTCTTACTCTCCACACCGGAACACAGCAGCGCAAGCACTGCTGCTTAGCGGCAGGATTAGCGAGTAAGATGTCAAAGTCAAAGTCAAAAGTTTTTTTTGCAAATAGGCCGCCGAGGGCTCTTTTACATGTCTTTTTTTTTAATCTACCAGCGCATTCGGAAAGACCATCATTGCCAAGAAGAATGCGCCGCAAGAAACTTGGCAGAAAGTCATTATTTCAAAATAAAATAGATTTACAATAGTACTTAAATTCTACTTAACTTACCTATAATACAATTAATACATTTTATAAAAGGGATGTAAAAGGTCCCTAAGTTAAGTCCGTACCTTAAATTACATTGGTCTATAGTAGAGATATATAAAGTCTCTTATGGTGGTAGCTATCCGGACGGACCTCGCACAAGGCCCTACCACCCGCAAACCGCGTAGTTATGTGAAAACTGTTACTGACCTCGAACCGCGATGGCCGGCGGGCGCGGCGCTCCGTCTCGCGGCGGCGCTGCTCGGCCTCGCGCTGCCACTGCGCCGCCACGTGGAGCCTCCGGGAGCGCCCCACTTGCTGCTCGATCACCTTCACCAGCTCCCAGCGGTGGATGGAGCCCAGCAGCACCATCGACGCCGGGCTATCCACCAGCGGGAAACTCTTTATTGCCTAAACAAATTACACCACAATTTTCAGGGTTGTTAAACATAATGTTAGCTACTAGCCCCCTTATTCATAATTTCATTCAATCATTATTCTACTATTAAGTCCTTATCTGTCACATTGACATTTACCTTTCACAGACAAGGATAAACGATTACTAAGTTACCAGAAGCCTATAGAGCGTTTATGAATAAGGGGGTAGCTTTGTAATATTTATTAAAAACCACAGTTATAGAGGTAAATGTGGACTTTACCAAATAATTATTTTGGTAAATTTACCTTATTTTCCTTAAGCAAGTCTTTGAGTTGTTGGAATGTCATTCTATTCCAAATATACTTCACGTCTCGCACCATAAAGTCCTCCACGCATATATCATACATGCCTAAGAAAAAAAAACAATAATAACAAAAAGGCAAAACAAAAAATAGAAATCAAACAAAAATAAAAATAAGTATTTCTAGTAACAAAAATGAATATACAAAAAGTAAAAAAACAAACAAAATAAAAACATACAACACTCGACGAGGATGGGATTCGAACCCACGCGTGCAGAGCACATTGGATTAGCAGTCCAACGCCTTAACCTCTCGGCCACCTCGTCACATGTACAGCCGTGCGAAAAAACGCATTACATTCTAATGATTTTTTTATGGAATCAAACAACTGTCAGATGTTATACGACTTGAATATAAATAGAAACAATGAAATAGTATATATTTAATAACTTTGGTATAAATAAAAAAAAATATGACGACATAACGATATTTACCAATTGATTATAATAAGGTAAGTGAAATAATATACATATTACAAAGGTGTTTGTTAAGTCAATATTTTTATGTATTTACCTACTTTGCATTTATTTTATTTATTCAGCACTATTCGATTAAATAACAAGTTTGCTATCAAATTATCTTTGTATGTTGTATATATTTGCAAGGTGTCCTAAATTAGTCTTGAATATTTTAACAGTTGGTTGAGATAGTTTGTTTGAACATAACTATATTTCATCGTAGTTCCATGCTGGTCAGAGAGTAAAGAAAAAACATACTTCACGTACTAGGTGCTTCACTTCCCACGCAGATGATAAAGCCCATCATCTTTTTGACGAAATACAGTTAAAAAAAATAGGTACTTAGGTAACAGTAAGTTACAATTAAAAATCCCTGGAGTATCGTGAGTTGTTTTGTTATGGTTTTATATTTTCCAGTTACCGATTTTTAAAAAGTGTTTTTCGATAAAAATACATGTCAATATGTCATGTCATGTTGTGTGTGTGCTCTTATATTTGTGCCTTGTAAAATGAATAAATAAATAAATAAAATAAAATAATAAATATTTGGGAACAATTCACACAAATTGACCTAGTCCCAAAGTAAGCGCAAGTAAGGCTTGTGTTATGGGTACTAGACAACGATATACATACTTATATAGAGAAATACATACTTATATAGATAGAAACATCCATAACTCAGGAACAAATATTCGTGCTCATCACACAAATATATGCCTTTACCAGGATTCGAACCCAGGACGCTTGCTTCGCAGGCAGGGTCACTACCAACTAGGCCAACCGCGTCGTCAAATAAATAAAATGAATAATAAATGAATGTCTTCTTTCTTTTCTTTTCTTTCGTTCAAAATTGTCAACCTTCTTACTCATACTAAAAAACTAGTGTATACTGTATACTCACGGCTAGCAGACGACAGTAGGTCGGGTAGGTATGGTAGCTTCTTGATCAGTATAATGCTGTCAAAACATGATGGTTGGAGTAGGGCAGCGACAGCATTGGCTGCCAGCACCGCTGCCATTATAGGCAGGATATGCGTTACCTGCGACGAGCAATACGTTGCAGAGCCCGTGATTGCCGGACGAGTATGCGTTAGAAGGCCGAGTACAAGCGAGTCTTTCTAATACGAGTCCAGAAATCGTGCTGGCATTTATAATAGCTGTTGCCCGCGACTTCGTCCGCGCGGAATTAAATATAGCTTATGTTTACCAGGGATAATGTAGGATTGTAATGGTGAAAAAACTTTTCAAATCGGTCCAGTAGTTTCGAAGCCTATTCAATGCAAACAAATAATCATATCTTTACTCTTTATAATATAAAGAAAAATTGTGAGAAATTAATAAATAATACTTAACTTATTTTAAAACGATCATAATTGTTGTTTTACTAACAGTTTTGGTTTCATTTCAAGAATGACTTCGAGAAAAGAGAATGTGCTAAAAAACAAAACTTTCGGAAAAGATGGTCGTATTTTTGCTTACCATCCATAATTTAAATGCACTCTCGATTATTTTTGTATAGCTTCTGCCCGCGACTTCGTCTGCGTAGAATTAGCAATTGACATGTATATGGCTATCTCCCGGGAACTATGCTATTTTCCGGGATAAAAAGTACCCTATGTTTTAATCTAGGGTACCAGTTATCTTCGTTCCAAACTTTATCCAAATCCGTCCAGTCGTTTTAGCGTGCGGAAGGAACAAACATACACACTCACTCACATCGTCACATCGTCACAAACTTTCGCATTTATAATTGTACTAGCTGCTGCTAGCGACTTCGTCTGCAAATAATTCGTTTATCGTTATCCCGCGGGAACTACGCAATTTTTCGGGATAAAAAGTAGCCTATGTGCTATTCCAGACTTCTCTATCTATGTGCCGAATTTCATCCAGATCCGTTGGGCCGTTCTGGCGTGATTGAGTAACAAAAGTAACAAACATACATCCATTCATCCATCCATCCATCCATCCATACTTTCGCATTTATAATATTAGTTAGAAGTTAGATTAGTAGGATTTAGCAAAATACAAGTTTTCTATAACTCAGCTCACTTCTGTTTTCAAATTAGGCCCAACTAATTTCATCACTCGCAACTAATTTGTCAAATCAATGACAAAAAGAACAAAGCTTCAAAGTAGTGTCCAAGCATTGTTTGCACCGACCTGCCCCGTCATCTCGCTGACGATGACTATAGTTGAGACAGTGTGAGTGACAGCTCCGGTGAAAGCCGCCGCCCCCACAACCGCGTAGCCACCTGTTAAACATCATCATCGTCAGCCTATACACGTCTCACTGCTGCCACAGCAATCAGTGCTGCAGGTGCTTGCACTGCTGTGTTCCAGAATGGAGAGTAACAGCCTTATTCATAAAAAATCCTTAATTGAGGTTTGATCAGTCTATTAGTTAACAGACTGATTAAGCTTATTTGACAGTTGTTAAAAAGTGTGATGATAATGAGCTGTTGATGGATGGATTAGACGCGTTATGTTGTCACCTTGACAAATCATAGAGCAAAAATGGACTTTTAGTGAATAAAAAAAAATGGCAGCAGTGGCAGCGAATTAGCGGGAAACCAGCGAATTAACCCGACAGACGAGGCAGTGTGGATCTAGTTTCCTTTACTTTTCCCGGAGGGGATAAACTTAAAACAAAAAAAAACTGTCTTGCGTATGGTTTTGCTCTTGCCAAAATCAGCTGTTCACATTTGTGGCGGCCATTTTGTGAGTTAGCAGAGAGATAAAGTAGGGCCTACAGTCCGCTAACTTTCGGAAGACTTAACAAACCCTTGATGGACTGATTAACGCTAATTGACGTTTATGAATCATGTTTTTTGCATCGGTCCTATAGCGAGCTTATAGCGAGCCTCTAACTTATTATGAATAAGGCTGTAAGACAGCCGGGGAAATTACGAGCAATTCATCGAGGAATTTCATCTTAGTCCTCTAGGTTGGCAACGCATCTGCGATCCCTCCAGGGTTGGGGGTGTCTATGGGCAGTGGTGATCACTTACCATCAGGTGACCCACTTGCTCGTTTTCCTTCCTATTCATATAAAAAAAAGGTGTCTAACACCTCAGCGTAATGCTAAGCCAGCGACCGTTTCACTTTTGCGAAGACACACACAACGTTGATGATCTATTTTTCATGTGTTTTTGTAGTGATAACTTCTTATAGGAGGGTAAACCGCTTCGTAACGTAACGCGTTACGGCGCCAGTCAGTCTGGCTTCCCTTTCTCTGACGCATACGGCAGCGGTAGGCAGCCTCTCACTCTAACCCACAGCGCTATTCGTATTTCGGACAGATGCTTCCCCCTTTCTCTACTCAGTCTTTAGTGCGATAGACATATACTGTTAATAACTTAGATTAGTTTAAGTTATCACTTATGTCGGGCGTCCCGAGACGCACACGTTTCTTTTTGTTTCTTTTCTATAAAATTATGTGTATGCTCTTATATTTGTGTTGCAAAAATGAATAAGTACATGTCTTCCTTTTTTCTTTCTTTCCTGGGCACAGGCCTCCTCTCAGAATGTTAAAAAAGCGACAGGTAGCTCCGGGAGTGCCGGCAGAATTGAAAACAGCAGCTTAGATTTTAATGTTGTAACCTCCTTGACGCTCAAGTCGCGTACCGTACTGGCCGCTTACAAAAAAAAAACGTACTTATTATCTATATTGACAGACCTCTAACAATGCTGATGCCCAGTACTTTTTCTCCACGACTAAAAAAAAAAAAACTTCAAAAATAGAACGCGATTCATTCATATTTCAAAATAAGCTCTTAGAGGATCTGATATGGTACTTAAACTCTCCCTCCGTCTTACGCCTGACGCGAGTTTAACATTTTTTACCCATCCCAAAGTCCTCAGCGCCGTTAAAGAAGTTCATTCAATAAATACCAGGCAATATCTTCTGTATGTGGCCGCCGTAAGCGACCCCTAGCGGGCAGAAGTAGGCCATCAGCTCGCCGGTGAGGCGGCCGAGGGAGGCGCCCATCTTGAAGGCCGGCACGAAGATACCAGCCGGCACTGGGAGGGTACAGGACACCATCGACAGGAAGTACTGCGAAGGGGATGGTGTCAGTTAGAACCCACAAAAAAAATGTAAAAATAAAAAAAAACATAAACTTACATACATACATTTACTGAACCAGTGAGCTACATCTTCGGCCTCATCTGCACTTACCATCAGGTGAGATAGAGGCCAATCGCTGGTCAGTTTATAATAAAAAAAAAAAAAAAAAAAAAAAAAAATACATATAGGTGGCGGCACGTAAGTAAAACGTGGAGGGGATATGCGCTGCGCAGTATGAAAAACAAAATCATTTCCATACTGCGCATATCTCCTCCGCGTTTTACTTACGTGCCGCCACCAGTATGTACCTACTTAGAATAATAGAAATTGGTAATATTTTTCTAATGAAATTACAAAATATTAATTATTTATTCTCAAAAAATTCTTCGAATATCCTTTCGTAAAGATATTCGAAGAATTGCCCCAGCACCAGGATTCGAACTCACGACATTCCCATTACAACAACGCATCGTTAACATCTGAACCACTTATTCAATTATACAAATGGTCTAATAAAGCAAAATCAATAAAATCATCAGATCATTTTTATCCATACAAAGTTTCGCTTGTACTTCTATTTTGCACTCTAATCTAATGAAAATAGAATTCATTTTGTGTTGCTAGTCATCACTAACAACAAATAATTAAACAGGTGTTATTAAATTCTATAGAACAATTTGTTTACTGTCCCACCGTAGAACGTTCTCACAGTAAACGTGATATATTACCTTGACAATTCAACGTAACGCCACTATGTCTATCTAGGCCTCTGCATCTACGACAGACTAGCTTCATCTGCAAAGAATTCGTTTATCGCTATCCCGCGTGAATTTTCCAGGATAAAAAGTAGCCTATGTGCTATTCCAGACTTTTCTCTATCTATGTGCCGAATTTCATCCAGATTCGTTGGGCCGTTCTGGCGTGATTGAGTAATAAACAGACCATCCATCCAAACTTTCGCATTTATAATATTAGTAGGATGTACTTACAATGGATAGGAAATATATCCAGAGGCACCCGAACAGGTTGACCTCGGGGGTCTCCCAGTGGGACACCATGGCCGCCTGCTCCGCCGTCAGGTTGTCGGACCACGTGAAGTTGGCGAACATCGACAACACCTGGAACAGAGGCGACGCTACCATCATCCATCCACTTTGCGACCTTTACTATAGTTGTTTCAATCGATTATTTAACTTTTGATAGATCACGCAAATGAAGTTTTAAAATAATTTTCGGTGCAATGTACTACAGAGAATACCGTACTTCATGGACGGGCACCGCTACTTAGTGATGTGCCATATTCGTAATGAATGACCATAGACTATAAAAACCGTTCTGAAGTAAATCGTTTTTATAAATAAAACATGTAGGTACATTTAAAATTATTGTGATTATATTTTACTTATATCAAAATAACTTAAAAATAATAAATACATTAATTTATTATTAATATTAAACATTCAAGACTCGAGAACAAACATTCGTATTTATTCATATAAATATCTGTCCCGACCGAGGCTCGAACCCGGGACCTCAAGCTTCATAGTCAGGTTCTCTAACCACTAGGCCATCCGGTCGTCTCAAGAGGCCTATACCCAGCAGTTGGAGGTGGGCTAATTATATAGACAGAACGACAAGGTCCTACCACCCTTGACCTTGGTGTTATAAAGAGTCAACTCACCTGTTCCTGGTTGCCCAGGTCAGCGGCCATGTATTTGCCAATGCCCGGTGGGAAGAGTATGGACATCACCGCCAGCGTCATGAAGCCCGGGTAGATGAAACGGCTGGGAAACGTTAATTATATTTTTAAATATAGACTTTATTTAAAAAAAATACACAATTACTGAAAGACCCAGTCTCTACACAAAATATACTATACTAGCTTCTGCCCGCGACTTCGTCTGCGTAGAATTATACATATAAACCTTCCTTTGGAATCACACTATCTATTAAAAAAACTACCGGATAGCACTCCGGAAGTGCCGGCAGTAGTGAAAAAGAAAAAGTCAAAAATTTCTTTTCTACACGAGATTCGAACTGCGGTCACTTGAGAGAACGCACTGTTATTCCACACCTTATACCACTAGGCCAAACGCACATACATTAAAGCGACGAAATTAACGTACACTTCAAAAATCGAACGCGACTAGCTTCAATCGTATTTCAAAATAAGCTCTTAGAGGATCCTGATATCCTGGTACTTAAAACTCTTACGTCTGACGCGAGTTCAACATTTTTTACCCATCCAAAAAAGTGCCTAATACCGCTAAAGAAGATTTCAATTCAAAAAACTTTGATTCCCCTTTCCACCTATACGGGCAATACGCCCACAATCAACCTTAAGGGTTACCTTAGGCTCTGTCTACCCCGTAAGGGATAAATACGTGATATATGTATGTATGTACACATATATCTGTATATATCTATATATAAAGGCCAGGTCAAGAGTAGAAACCGATGAGCATGTATGAAGAGATTGATGAATGTGGATAAAGCCAAAGAGGTATGTCAGGATCCTAGCAAGTGGAACAAAGTAGTCTCTGCCTACCCCTGTGGGAAAGAGGCGTGACGATATGTATGTATGTATCTATCTATAAATATATTAATGTAGATTGCGTTATGGCATCAGTACTCACTTCTTCTGCAGGAAGTTGCTCAGGATCTTGGTATTCCTCATGAACAGCACGTACTGCCGATGCAGCCACACCCAGAGTGCCGCTAACAATCCGCACACTACGCTGCACACACACAATCCCCTTTATTCATAAACGCTCTACAGCAGAAGTTCCCAAACTCTTTTGTTCCATAGACCACTTTCAAAATTTTGCTGGATCCGGTGGACCCCCTGCAGCTACATTACCACTAATTTCTAAACTAAATCTCGAAAAAAAAAATAAGATTCTTGCGTTGTTGCTGAGTTTCAACGATAAATTAACAGTTTTCGAAAAAAATGGTTAGAATTGATTGAAAATAAAGTCGGCTAAACAAATTTTCAATTAAATTATATTTTTGTGCTGCGAGTGACTCCATCCTACTTTACTTTCTTGAAATCTACCATGACTCACAGCACAAGAACCAATCAATTCTCACAAATTTTATTCAATTTTCATGCACCCCCGCTTGCGATTGTGGACCCCCATTTTTGGTAACGCCCAACGTAGACCCCCGTCGAGTCTTCCGTGGACCCCTGGGGGTCCACCTGGATGGACCACTTTGGGAACTACTGCTCTACAGGCTTCTGCTAACTTAACAATCTTTTGTCCTTATCAATTCAATTTTTAAAAATAAATAGCGCCATCGATACTGTCGATGATTCCGCCAATGTCGAGGTTGAAGAAGACAGTGTTTGTCCTTATCTGTGAAAGGTAAATGTCAAAGTGAAAGATAAGGACAACGATTGCTACGGCAGAAGCCTATAGAGCGTTTATGAATAAGGGTGAATATCACAATGTCAATTTTATAAAACTCCGAATTAACTTTTAACTCAGGGCACAGAATATATAATAGTACTAACGTACAGAATGGCCACGCTCCGCCCCGCACCTATTCGAGTTACCCCACCCCTCAAGCGCAGGCTGCCGGAAAGCTGCTGGCAACTAGTAGGGCTCGCGACGCGATGTACGTCGGCCGCACGTCACAAGTTCGGGAACCTATCCTACCTACTTCATTTTATAAAACATTAGAAAATTAATGCTTTCTGAAATTATCGCGATTAATACATGAAATAACTACAGAATCATTCGCTTAAGTTTGTTGTCGTACATCTATTGTAATTGAAAGTAAGTTTAAATAAATAGATAACGATTAAGTACATTTATTTGCACACATCTAAGCCATATCTTTAGTATATTTATGTCATTGGTAGTACTTATAGTACTAGGTTTTTGCGATAGACAGCCCTGTGTATCTTACGCACACATTGACGCGTGTACAGACGACGTCGTGCCTGTGTTCATTTCAGAACGCGGATTTTGTACGTCGTGGCCGCCGTGTGCTCAGGGTTAAGTAGTGGCAAAATCTGTTAAACTGTGACCCCTAACCCAGGTTTCACGATTTAAGTTCTAAAAGATTGTGTTTAACTTGCACTGTTTGTAAAAAGATAAGATAAGATAAGATCATTTATTTCGATCGTTTATTTGTGTAGGTCTGTATAAGCGTGTAATGGTAATTTTTAGACAACTTCCTGCGATCGGATTGACTTGAATTTTATACTAGTTATAAAGTTTAGGTACCTACTTATAAAGAATGAATGACAATGCAAGTACAGCCAACAATAAGTACAGCTATCAAAAAATACTTTCATTAATAATACTAATTTAATATCAAATAGTGCCAGCGGTAATTAATCAAAAAATACTTCCCATTTTGGTCACGGAATGATATTAACGTGATTGTTGGATGCATTCTATTGAGCAGAAGACTATAAATTACATGATAATTTACATAGGAGATGGTGGAGCAGATAAATGACAATAAAAAATACATACGGTCTAGCTTTCTCTCTTTTTTCTTCTTTTTATTTCTCAGCTTTTTTTCCGGTCTTAGCTTTTTATTTTTTCTTTCGTTTTCTTTTTTTTTATGTTTCACTCTCTCTCTCTTTTTAAGGCCGTCTTACAGTAAAAATGTTATCTCGATTTAATACCTAAATCTAGTTAAAATTTTGTCACTGCTAAATAGAGTTTAGCACCAACACTAAACCGAGATTTAACTTTTATCAGCAAAACGGCGAAAATTAAACCTGGATAACCATTTTGGGACTTCCCCAACTTAAACGTAAATATAACTATTATAGGGTACGAGCGTTCAACGTATATGTAAACTTACCCAAGCAGAACGAAGACCGCGAACTCCTGAGGGTCAAAGGGGAAGTCCTGCGGCAGGTTGGTCGGGAACAGAGGCTTGACGGTCGGCAGGGCGCCCGACCATACCGACAACAGCCGGAACATCTGCGAAACGAGGGTAGGTGACAAAAATGGCCACAATAGAGTAGGTTAGGTTATAGTCTATTTATTTTAGCTAGATACTAAATTGACAATTGCAAATGTCAAATTGTGAAATAATGATACCATCTTTTATTGTTTAGTGTTGTACTCGAAACCATCGACAATGTTTGTGGTCTGAATACAAGAGGTTTGGTCATGTTATATTTTAAGAGAAACATACGATTGTATCCCAATCAAGCAAATTTAAAGGTTTATTAGATTATTACACTAGCTTATACATACAAAAATCTATACTAAATTTCATTTATCGTTAACTTTCGATAGTGGTGGCACATCACTATTTTTAATAATTATAATAATATTCATTTATTGCAAAAAACAGGTAACACAGGTAATGTCATTTTAGTATCTAGCTAAAATAAATAGACTATAGATGAGGCTCCTAGCAGCGGAGGGGGGAAATTGCCAAACCTGCTAGCTTATTACGTAACTCGCTCGCGATCACCATAGTCTTCATTTTGACAGTTTATGTATGGGCTGACAATTGGCATCGGAATCAGCTAGCTGTCATATTCATACAAGAACTGTCAAAATGAACACGATGGCGATTGCGAGCGAGTTACGTAATAAGCTAGCTGCATAGCACGTGTCGTAAAGAGGGAACCCTACGTGCTCCAGTAAAGTCTCGCGTACGAATGAATAGGGAATCTTTGTAGCTTTTAGTGCAGAGGTTCTTAATCAGTGGTCCGCGGATTTAATAAATAATTAGATAAGTGACAACTAGACAACGCGTAAAGGTGCGATTCCGTCCATTGGGGCCGATCAAAGCCATACGTTAGATATTATGTAGTTATGGCAAGGTGGTCCATGGCAAGACAGAAATTTGGGATATACCGCCGAACCATTACATCAACACCAAAGACCCCATCGCCTTAGTATCACTTACAATAGCACTGCAACAAGCAGCAAAGAAACCTCGCCAGTAGTTTCGGACCGCGAAGTAGGTGGTTGTTACTTCTATAGAGAACAGTACGCCTGTAACAAAAGTACTGTCTTTTAATGCCATATTCAGAGACGTCGATATGCCAAGTGACACTATTCATCATTCAACTCCAGCCTATATTCGTCCCACGGCTGGGCACAAAACGCCGTGCAACAAAAAGTCGTGGAAGCCTAGTGGTTTGACTATAGCCTCTCAAGCAGAGGGTTGTGGGTTCGAAGCCAGGCTAGCCTCTGAGTTTTTTAAATTTATGTGTGTAAACGTATATGAGCCTTTCGATGAAGGAAAACATCGTTAGGAATCGTGCATACTCAGTTTGTGGTTTGTGTAAAGTTCCCAATTCGCACTGGGCCCGCGTTGGAATTATGGCCCAAGCCCTCAAGCCAAGATTATAAGTCTAGCATTAGGACGTATATAGGCTGGGTACTTGGTACCATTGTGTGCCCTTACAGGGCGTCATGGACCGACTTGAATATAATTATAACATCTTTAACTATAATGTACATGACATAAACAATGAATAAATGAATATGAATATGAATACTTAAACACATAATCCAACCTCCAAGATCCGAGTGCAAATATTTATATTCATTCATCATTTTATATGCCCCGATCTTAGATCAAACACCTTTAACCATATCAATGTAAATAAAACGTGATTTATCCGTTTATTTACATTAATATGTCTGAGCCTCACGGTAGTTTTATATTAAAACCTTTAACCTTCATAAACAAGATAACCATTAGCTACTGACTGTTAATTTATGTTGACTACCGTGAGACTCAAACAAAATTACAACAAACACCCACGTATAAAAGCCGAAAGAATGCTCAGACAATGTTTCGGACTATTCCGTAGTCCTTCCTCAGAGAGCGCTCGCCCGCCCGGCAGCGAAACGAACACTGCGTGCCAACGCTCTGCTCGCATTGAAACATTATCGGAGCATTCTTTCGGCTCTTATACGTGAGTTATCCGTTTCTTGTAATTATGACTGTTAATTGCCGTTTCTGAGTGCGAAATGAAGCCAGAACTCACCGCCGACTGGAGCGGCGAAGCACGAAGCCACGCCGACTGCGCACGCGGCGGCCAGCATCTCCGTAGTGCGCGATTCGTTGGTGTAGATCCCTTGGAAGGTCGTCACAAGTTTTGAGAGCAACTGGGCCACCATGGAGGCAATATGGACCGATGGACCCTGAAATACAATTTCAATAATTCTCACTGAAAATGTTTAAAAAGCTTTATGGAATTTCAAAAGTTTTTTTTTTTTCAACAGAAGAACATCCATGCTGGTCCGGGAGTAAAGAAGACAGAATGTACCAGCTGCGTCTCTTTCCGCCCAGATGGTAAAAGCCCATCGAAGGAATGGGTGAAAATCTTAGGAATGTAGGCGATGTGGCTACCAGGGATGTTATGGATATATAATTTCGGATCCGGATTTGGATATGGATATTGGTAAAATATAATATCGGTTTCGGTTACGGTTATGGATATTAAATTATTTCGGATTATCCGAGTTTCGGTTAAGGATATGGATATCCATAACAACACTGCTGTGCACCTCGCGCTGTGACGCCATTAAGTAGCGGGAGAGGTGTCGCATTCCAGCGGAGTGCACAGTTAATTCGTACGAGTTGTAGTATTTAGTTACACTCCGCCCTATCCGAAACTATCCAAAACTTTTATTTCGGATTCGGTTACGGTTACGGATATTTTTTTATTTCGGATATCCGATAGTTTCGGTTACGGATATGGATATCCATAACAACACTGGTGGCTACCATTATTTTGATTCCTTTTCCATGTTGACGCCCACTATCATGCTTGGCCTTTGGCCTTATTATCTTAGGCTGTGTCTACCCTGTAAGGGATAGATATGTGTGTGGCGGAAGCCACATGATAGGCTAGTGTTATAAGAGTTGGCGGTGGCACGTTCCTAACGTGCCACATTGTAAATCTCATAATCGATCTTATCGATTATGAAGATCGCTGACTAAGCGCTAGTTTAATATATAACCATAGTTATGTATATTTGTAATTGGAGAGTTGAGAGAGAAAGTGTTAGTTAGTTCAGTAATCAGTTGGAGACGGTTGAAATAAGAAGAGTTTGAAACTAACTACAATGTAGTTTCCCTGCTCGTCCCCTTAATTATTACCACCAGTAATCCTGACGGTAAAGTGGTGACCCCGAGTTGAACAAGAAGACTTCTGGATGGAGTAGCAACAGCGTCGTAAGCATCTTCTGGGTCACTGCCGCCTTTGGTGGTGACCCGGAACAGTAATTGGCAATATCGAAAGCTGAGGCCGGGATCCATATTTCCCCGGTCCGTGGCAAAACGGAGCAGCTGTGTTCGAGATTTTTGGAGCTCAGAAGTCAGGACACAGGACACACACAGGATCAGGACAGCGTGAGCAGACACGGATTCCTGCCTATTTAATACTTGGTTTATTCAATTGTGTGTAATTTTTCTTCTAGGTTCATTTTTTATAAGGTGTTTTGATAATGTTTAATTATGTGTTATAGTGTGTTTATTTAAGTCATTTTTGATGTTTGTGTATTTTGCGAGAATTTGTTATTTGTGCGGTTTTATATTTAATCGATAAGCATGTGTAATTTCCGAGGTTGTGTAGGGCGTTCAGCAGAATTTGCCAGTTTTATGGGGATGCCAAATTAGTTCACACAGGATGCGGCGGATTTAGTGTGCTCGCTCGTCCGTAACCACTGTTCATCGTCGACTGCAAAAGTGGCTTGTAACAGTTCAGGTACACACGGAGAGTAACGATTGGAGAATTTCAAGCACCACATCCTCACAAGGTTTCCAAGTTAAAAAACTCTTGAGCCTTTCGTGATTGCCATATGAGGGCACCCATTCTTCGAGATGACTATTGGAGGTACCTAAGGCGTTCGGTTTTGCTGGCATTAATAGTCAAAAGCTTCAAGCTAAGCTAAGCGATAATGAGTTTTAAATGTTTTTTTATTCGCATGACATAGAATAACATTACCTACATGTCATAGGTAATTCACCGTCACGTGGACCGCATACGCAGCGGGAAACGAAGTTCACGGTCATGAGCGGAATTTTGTCGCGCACGCAGTTTTATGTTTATATTGGAAGTATTATTTATATGTTGTTAATATCGTGCGTAGTGCGTAGTGGTTTTATAGAGTTTAAATTTGTTTTTATGTTTAATTAACTGTACTGTAGTTATATGCATTGTTTTTTTCTCTTCTCCCAAGGGGGGAGCCATGTGGCGGAAGCCACATGATAGGCTAGTGTTATAAGAGTTGGCGGTGGCACGTTCCTAACGTGCCACATTGTAAATCTCATAATCGATCTTATCGATTATGAAGATCGCTGACTAAGCGCTAGTTTAATATATAACCATAGTTATGTATATTTGTAATTGGAGAGTTGAGAGAGAAAGTGTTAGTTAGTTCAGTAATCAGTTGGAGACGGTTGAAATAAGAAGAGTTTGAAACTAACTACAATGTAGTTTCCCTGCTCGTCCCCTTAATTATTACCACCAATAATCCTGCTGGTAAAATGTGATTGTATATGTATGTATAAATTCGGATCCAAAAGGCCCTGACGTTCAATATTAAAACACATTCGGGTTAATGTGAAAATGATTTGGATCTCTGGTTCATCTGGTGCGTTCAACTGAAATAATGCAGAATTATGAACCAACCTCTTTCCCAAGTGGCAGACCAGATCCCAAAGTAGCCGTGAGACCAACAACTTTAGATATTAGCGCTCGGTACGTGAGGTACTCCTTTAACTGTACTCCTCGGAGGATTGTCTTCATTTCTGGTATCCCTGAACCTGATGAAAGGAAGTCAGAATATTAGACAAAGCAGGATGATTACGAGATCAAATGACTCAGATAAAGAAGCCTATCGAAGATCTAAGCCATAGACAGACTATTTGGAGATGTCGATGCTCGTACCAACGGCACGAGAGCAGCGAAGTCGCGGGCAACAGCCTGTAATTTAAGGGATTGACAAGACCTAATTTTGGTGAAATTGATGTTATTTAAGCACTTTTCAAGAAAAACTACACAAAAAAAAAATTTACTATTCATCAAATTAATGTGTTTTATGTACAATAAAGAGTTATACATACATACATATTTCAAAGACCGTGGACGGACTCGATACATAATTGAACGAAATCAGCTTGATAGAAAATAATTGCAAAGATTGGTCATCATTAAACGGTTCTATGTCTTTATTTTTTCGACGTATGGGTCTGCAATTAAAAACATGAAGTCAACATATTCATACCTCAACCGCTAACGAGTCATATTTCACAAATTATCCATACTATTTTTTATTTCTTATCATTTGTGTCTTATTTGCAAGACTTCAGATGCGCGCTACGCTGCCGGAATAGTTTCTTCTCTTTCACTAACAGGCACGCGAACCGTATGTGTGAAGAGTGACGCTGCTCAAGGTCATTTGCTGTTGACAGCGCCTTAATAAAGCGGCAGTTACACTTACCTATACTCTGCGCAGCGACTATATGCACGAAGCCAGCCGCGAACAGTATCAGGCATATGGGGAGCGAGACCCACGCCACGTACTGGCTGAAGGTGGACGTAGCCAAATCACTGTACATCCACATGCGAGCTGAACACAGAATACAACTATAATCTTACTTCTTACTAATATTATAAATGCGAAAGTATGGATGGATGGATGGATGGATGGATGGATGGATGGATGGATGGATGTTTGTTTGTTTGTTACTCAATCACGCCAGAACGGCCCAACGGATCTGGATGAAATTCGGCACATAGATAGAGAAAAGTCTGGAATAGCACATAGGCTACTTCTTATCCCGGAAAATTGCGTAGTTCCCGTGGGATAGCGATAAACGAATTCTTTGCAGACGAAGTCGCTGGCAACAGCTAGTACATACATAAATATCAGATGAATCAAGAAATTTTACTTCTTGATTTTTAATGTTTACTTTTTACGTTTTACCGATAGAAATTTAATTTCTATACGACACTGAAAATTAGAACACATAGAAAAATCCGAAAAGTAAAGCTATGGCCGGGAATCGCACCCGGGTCCTCGTCATTCCGTGACGCGTACTATACCCCTACACCACCCATAGCAGGTAAAAGTAAAGCTAACGAATGACAAGGACCCGGGTTCGATTCCCGGCCATAGCTTTACCTTTCGGATTTTTCTATGTGTTCTAATTTTCAGTGTCGTTTAGAAATTTTATAATACATACATAAATCACTTCTTTATCCCTTACGGGGTGACAGAGCCTAAGGTAACAAAAGCTAAAGACCACGCCCAAGATTGTGGGCGTATGAGAGTGGAATCTAGCCGCATCGCCTATAACATGATTCTTAAGATATTCGACTTATCTCTCGATGGGCTTTTCCATCTGCGCGAGAAGAGAAGCAACTGGTACTACGAGTATAGTAGGCGGCAAATAAGTAAAACGTGGAGGGGATATGCGCAGTATAAAAATGATGTTGTTTTTCATACTGCGCATATCCCCTCCACGTTTTACTTATTTGCTGCCTACTATATTATGTTCAGTCTTTGCTCCCTGAGCAGCATGGAAGACCACAAAATTAAAACGGCAGCTTTTTGTTGTGCAAGTTTTTTGGGACAACTACAGAACGATAAATTGTATACACTAATTTAATACATATTATAGGTGTTTCCCTAGTATCTAACCTTCGGAAATTATTTAAAACTAGCGACCCACCCCGGCTTCGCACGGTATATTATACATGTATTATACATATAAACCTTCCTCTTGATTCACTCTATCTATTAAAAAAAACCGCATCAAAATCCGTTGCGTAGTTTTAAAGATTTAAGTATACATAGGGACATAGGGACATAGGGACAGAGAAGGCAACTTTGTTTTATACTATGCAGTGATTGATTTAATTTAGGAGTTATAAGAACATTTCCGAAGTGGCGCTAGTTTCGCGGCTGGTGTCGCCTTGACAAGCCCAAAAACTCTTTATTCCCTAGGAACTGCGTCCATGAAATCCATGATGGATTCAGCTAGCCATCCAAATCTACATATAATTCATTATTGACGTGCGATATCCTAATTTGATAGTCAAATTTCATCCAAGGCTATACATAGGAGTGTTTTTGTAAGTCAATGCCTAGATTCCCCTTCGTTTGGTGAGTTTTCTAGAATTATTAAGAAACAATGTTAACCTATTTGGTTATTATATTATTCAAACGGTTTACAAAAAAAAACTTCGAACATACATTGTTTACTGTGCAAGTTCAACTAAGTACCCCTGTAAATGTTCTTCAGGATTTTTATATTTCTATAAGTCACGTGACAGCTGGTACAGTTAGAAAAATTCAAAGGCCTACTCACCTATTTAGCTATTTATTCAATACTTAAGAAGCTAACCGGCACAGATTCTCGTAGAGTTTGTAATGTAAACTGAATTGTCATTGTCGCCGACAATAGTCGCATGAAATAGGGGCCTGTTGACATATTCAGCATGATTCGGAGACACCCGCACATGAAAGTAAATGTTCCACTCACCATTATTACAGATTGCAATCCCCCGGTCCATGGCAAAGTTGACGACGGCCATGATGATGCCCAGCGCAGCCAGGAAGACCCAGTCTTCACCGAGCCGGGCGAACGTGTGCCGCCAGATGTTGCCTGCACATTTCATACCGTTATTGGTCTACTAGAGCCGTCGGTCGTAGGAAGAAGTCGTGGTTGCGCAGTATCCGGGAGTGGACCGGAGTCGCAAGTGCTGCCGAACTTTTCAACCTCACGAAGGATCAGAGGAAATATGCGGAGCTGACTGCCAACCTCCATTAGTTGGAGAGGCACTATAAGAGAGAGATTGGTCTACTAAAGACCGACAGCTTAACTGAGTCCTCGGCCGCGCGGCACGGGCGCCGGGTAGGCGACAAAGGGGTCTGAGAGAGGTGCGGGCGGGTGCCCCTGCCTGCTGCGGGGTTTCCTTTGTCGTCCTACTCTGCACCCCTGTACCCGCGCGGGCGAGGACTCAGTTAAGCGAAGCTATAATACGAATCTGGCGGTATGATTGGTCAGTTGAAATTGTTGGTGTGACGTGATTCGTGGTTTTATAATGTAGAAGTCTACAATGGTTTAGGCAATGCAACAGTGGTTTAGGAGTGAGGATGACAACAGAACTATTGAGATTACACAATGTCATGTTGCTTGATGGGATTGGTGGAGTTGTTTTGTAGAGAGCGAAAGTTTGGTATCGTTAACAGCAGTGTGATACAGTTTATTTAAAAGCATCGTATAAGTAATTATGCGGATTTGCGTCATAATGGAGTTACCAACAGCAGCCTGCGACTGCGGAGAGCCGATCCTCCATATTGTGGAGGAGTGCCCCAGAAGGCGTTTTGCGGGAGGGATGCGGGACTGGCTACTCAATTTAGATGTTAAGCTGTAGACTTCAAAGTAGTTGTATATTTGTGAAATTTTGTGTTTCGGGAATAAAGCCATACGATATAATAATAATAACAAAGTCTCGCTCGATGTTACCAAGGCGTACCTAAAACCTTGAACACCTTCCCCCTGGGCCGGTGCTTCCCGGTGGCCTCCAGCTCCTTCTGCCGCTGCTTGTCGTCTTTCCGCCGGCGCTTGCGCAGGCGGCGCAGGCGGCGCGCCTCCTCGCGCGCCGCCTCACTCAGATCCCGCTGGTAGCGGCCATACATCTGGGGAAGAAATAAAATTGTGATTTTTTTGTGTAGATTAACATGGGTAGTAAATTACCACTGCCCAGACACCGACAAAACCTGCACGGCCAGCACAAGAACGCGCGAGAGATACACTGCCTGTCATTTTCTTATTGTTCGGTCTAGAAAGAGACGGGTAGTCTATCTCGTGCTAACCAGCTTAGCAGCACTTGCGTTGACTATTTTTGAGATGATAACTTCTTATGGGAGGGTAAACCACTTCGTAACGTCGTTACGTTACGAAGCGGTTTACCCTTACGCGTTACGGCGCCAGTCTGTCTGGCTTCCCTTTCTCTGACGCATACGGCAGCGGTAGGCAGGCTCTTCCTTTCTCACTCTAACCCACAGCGCTAGTCGTATTTCGGACAGACGCTTCCCCCTCTCTGTACTCAGTGCTCAGTGTTTAGTGTGAGATAGACATATACTGTTAGTAACTTAGATTAGTTTAAGTTATCACTTCTGTCGGGCGTCCCGAGACGCACACGTTTTATTTTATTGTGTAGGTATTATGTAGTATTTTGTATTTATATTGTCTCAACCAAAGAAGTACTTACGGAATAATCTAAAAGCAGCTGTGCATCGAAATACAACAGATCCTGTTGTATTTCATCCGGCTGATGAGAATGTCAGTGGTAGTTAAGCAATAAATTAGAGGTACAGTACCCGGCCATAAAGATTGCACATCGTGCTTCGTAGAGCACTGTCTCGCTTTAACTTACGTCACGCCAATTGTTTCTTTCCAAAGACCGAAATGCGAAGTTTATGGCCGGATACTGTATAATCATTTGTGGCGCCTATGGCAATCTTAGGGCAATCAACGCGATAGCAGAAAGGGTCCGTGCTCAAATTTTACAAGGGCCTGTGTCACTACTCTTTGTAAAGTCAGTTATCTAATGATTCCGTCTCTATTTACTACTACAGTCAAAGTCAAAAGTCAAAAGTTTATTTTGCAAATAGGCCGCCGAGGGCTCTTTTACATGTCTTTTTTTGAATCTACCAGCGCATTCGGAAAGACCATCATTGCCAAGAAGAATGCGCCGCAAGAAACTTGGCAGAAAGTCATTTTTTCAAAATAAAATAGATTTACAATAGTACTTAAATTCTACTTAACTTACCTATAATACAATTAATACATTTTATAAAAGGGATGTAAAAGGTCCCTAAGTTAAGTCCGTACTTTAAATTACATTGGTCTATAGTAGAGATGTATAAAGTCTCTACTGGTCAAAGCGAAACAAAATATGCGATATAATGATAAGAAAGAGAAAGAAAAAAGTGAATAAAAATAATTTAAGTTCCGTGGAGGTGTAAAACGCCTCCACCGTCAAATAAGTTAATTGGAGATATCTCCAATGTCGAAGAGAAAAAGAGCAAAAAAATATATATATATATTATATATAATAAAAATTATGAAATAATAATATGCATTTCATGTCAAGTAAGTAACCGATAAGCTTTTGGATTCCGAAGGCAAGCTTACGTCTGCCGCCCCCAATGTTGGCTACGAAACCGACAAAGACGTTATCATAGATAACTGACACTTAACTGGAACTTAACAGAGAGTTGTGAAACAGACCCTAAAACTAAATTTATGATAGCATAAAATAACCACTGAAGTTTTACAGACGCTGTAGTTTACGATATTTTATGATCTTATAATAAACCATAAAGTTGTAGCTTACTACGCGTAAGTAACTCATCATCATACATTAAATTAAATATTATTAATTAAATATTAGGGAACAATTCACACAAATTGACCTAGTCCCAAAGTAAGCGCTAGTAAGGCTTGTGTTATGGGCACTAGACAACGATATACATACTTATATAGAGAAATACATACTTATATAGATAGAAACATCCATAACTCAGGAACAAATATTCGTGCTCATCACACAAAATATATGCCCTTACCAGTTTAGAACCCAGGACGCTTGCTTCGCAGGCAGGGTCACTACCAACTAGGTCAACCGCGTCGTTGATATTTGCAAAGAAAAGGTTCGCTTTATCTATTAATTTTAACTACGTACCACCACTCGATTTCCCCTCTCAACAATTTCATCTTGATCCATGATAATCTAAACTACAATTTAAGAAAGTCAATCAGCTACTGAGGCTTGCTAGCCTTGAATACAGACTGTTTGCAGAAGATATAAGATTATCTCTGTGTATACGAGATAATTGGAAAACGCCTATGTAATTATTTATAGGAACCAAACAGAGTTGTGCTAACAGAATTTCTTAAAGCAGAAGATTATTAGGCCTCTAAGTGAGGCTCTTTTTATTATTTACGCTACCTAGCTCCAGACGTTTCCAAAAACTTTGAAAACAATCTTTACCTAGCTGTCACTTTATCCAGTCTCTAATACGAGTATACGGTACAGTGTAGTTACGGAAATGGGGAAATACTTTGAAGCGAAAATACATATCCTAACTACTTTTCTTTATCTCGTGGTAATTTTGAAATAGGAGTAAAGAAAAAACATAGAATGTACAAGTTGCTTCTATTCTTCATTATGGTAAAAGCCCATCGATCGAGGGAATGGGTGAAAATCTTAGGAATTAGGACTCATTATTTTGATTCCCCTTTCCACCTATACGGCCACAATCGTGCTGAATGTGGCCTTTTGGTCTTGTTACCTTAGGCTCTGTCTACCCCGTAAGGGATAAAGACGTGATTTATTTATGTATGTAATTTTGAAAAACTCCTTAGTGTACCCTTAGCAAAGTGTACGTATGTCTACCAAAAGTGGGTTGAGTGTCTGTTGTCTGTCATGTTACTCTTTTATACGTATAGATTCCCATAAATCTGGTTCTTTCTGTAGGCTTATTGTCTAACTCGCTCGCAATCGCCATCGTGTTCATTTTGGCAGTTCTTGTATGAATGTGACAGCTAGCTGATTCTGATGCCAATTGTCAGCCCATACATGAACTGTCAAAATGAAGACGATGGTGATTGCGAGCGAGTTAGACAATAAGCCTACAGATTTAATCAAGTTGTACGTTCGCCATCTTAAAATAATTCGTGTCCTTTCAATTACATATTAGGCTCGAAACTTAGCAAGTTATAATTGATGGACGCTCAAGTCATATTCACAGCATCTAACATGACTTGCGCATTCATTGCTTGCTTTAAATAGGATTGGAACTGGTATAGTATTGACGGAAGAAGCAGTGGACGCTGAATGCACCAAAGAGTTATCAATGACAACCGTTTTCGATAAGTGCTAAAGAGGTTGTTTAGCGTGATTTAGTAGTTACTTAAAATGGGTTTCCCTACAGGTACCTAGTGTCCGTATAACTGGTTCTCACAATACGATATCAGTTATTTTTAGCGCCTTGTGCAAGCGTCCGGATCGCTACCACCATGTTACTCGGTAATCCTGCCGCTAAGCAGCAGTGCTTGCACTGCTGTGTTCCGGTGTGGAGAGTAACAGCCGGGGAAATTACGAGCACAAGAGGCATTTCATCTTAGCCCTCTAGGTTGGCAACGCATCTGCGATCCCTCCGAGGTTGCGGGTGTCTATGGACAGTGGTGATCACTTACCACCAGGTGACCCACTTGCTCGTTTTCCTTCCTATTCATATATAAAAAAAAAATGATCAACACACTGTTGCGAACTCTTTTATAGTCTTGATACTGAGCATGATTGTTCATGGTCTTTTAAACCTTTTTGATTGACTTTAATTCTTTGACTGTTCTATTTCCTGCGTGTTCCGATTGTGCGTTGTTCTGGTTGAGCTTTATTAAAACTATCACTTTATTATTTATTACAGTCCATTATTTACACCATCCTCATCGTTGGCAATTGAAGTGTTTATCAATTTCACAGATCGTTGTAACCTAGTCTTGACCTATGACCTCTCGAGCAGATGACCGCGGGTTCGAACCCTGACGCTCCTCTTAGATTTTAGCAATTTATATGCGAAATATCATTCGGATTCACCATAAGCTTAAGCATTTCTACATAACATACATACATAAATCACGTCTTTATCGTTTACGGGATAGACAAAGCCTATGGTAGGTTGAAAGGGGAATCAATATAGTGATGGATGCTAGTTGCATCGCCTATAACATGATTCCTAAGATTTTCGCCCATTCTCGATGGGCTTTTACCGTCTGCGAAGGAAGAGAAGCAACTGGTACATTCCGTCATGGAAGTAAGTGTTTCTGCTGATCTAATCTGTGGGACACAATAATGCAGGCTGAAGATTGAAGATCGTGTTTGAAGAAGAAGATAGTGATACTGGGTCTATATTAAACTACCGTAAATAGGGAAAATTTAACATGAAAGTGCGATATTGTAAGTTTCGGCGCGGCCGAAAGGTTCGGTTGTTTTTTGGCCGAAGTCGCCCAAGACTAAAGCTTCGGTCGTACACTAATTTAGTATACCTATCTGCATCGAATTTCTGACAATAAATATATTTCTTCTTCTTTATACCCGACAGCGTCAGGGGCCTTGCCATGACGTCTTAATGCGATTCAGTTTAAGTTCGCTCGCTGTCAGATTCATAGTAAAGGTGACAGCTAAAACTTGAAGAGTCGGAATTAGCCTATGTTGACGGGTTTCAGGCAATCATGCGCAAAAAGATAGCATCACTATTAGGCAGGGTGCGAACAAGCACCAACAGCATTCTACAGGCAATTTGACTGTAGATTTGATTGTCCAATTCTTTCTTTTTGGGTAGGACAGATCAAGGGCGTTGCTCAATTCATAATTTAAAAATAATAAGCATGTTTTGGTAGTCAGTAAGTCATACTAATACTAGTCTTAAGTCAATTGTTACTAACATCCTATGGATCAGTCTGGTCTGAAATAATGATTTTTTTTTATTTTTTTTATTTATTAGGCCGTCATAGTAAGGCCCCTGGAAGTCCTGTACCTACCTCATTTATCAAACAGATCAGTCCTATTTCGGTCCGGTGCATAATTGCACGACATGCAATCACTTCAATAATTAGAGCTGCAGAAACGTGGGCGGCTCTAATTTTAGCGGTGCATTCCTGTTCGCTATACCATAGTATACTATAGCCATACTATAGTATTAATTAAGGAATACCCGGTATAGACTAGTCGGGACTACTCGGGGCTTGTGTCTGGTGGATTCATTATTAATGCGATGCGTAGTGAATGAAGTATAGCCATTCAGCTGATTGACTAATAAGAATATGGTTGGCTGCGAGTTTGTCTGCGAAGTCGTTTATCGGTAGGTATCCCGCGGGATCTTTGCAGTTAGTCACTGTGAAATAGTTCAATTTTAGCAAGTAGGTAGGTAGGTAGTTCAATTTTATTAAGTATACAAGATCTCTGTAACAACATTTAACGCAATAAATAGTTTGAGTTTGAGCTGAGTTTACCTAATTGTTTTTGTACAACGGTAAAGAAACAAACACAGTTGTACCTGATATAGTACCTAGTATTGTAAGCACCAAGCTTGAGAAGAGCTGAACCAATTTGGATGAACTCTTTAAAGTTCCTGGAAAGTTCTTATGAAAAAGAAAAACGGAAAAATGTACAGTCCTCCTAGTTAGTGTGCTCCTAGAACGACATTCGGGTTTCGGGTACAATCGGCTGATCAAGTGTCCATAAGAGTGAGTGAGACAGCTAGACAAACCTGAAGGCCTTTTTAAATAGGTAACTGTCGCACTGTAAAATAGTTTTTAACAAAACGACGGATAGGGTTAGCTCAAAGGGTCTTGAAAGGCGGACGGACGGGTAACCAAGTAACCCTATAAGATAAGGGTTCCATTTTTGTTAAACGAGGTACGGAACCCTAAAAAGAACTATCACTGTATCGCAGTGACGCAGACGACCGCGTGACTCTCAAGGCAGCGGACTTAAGAGAACAGTGTTAAGTCAATGCTTGGGGATTAATGAAGATATCGCTAATCCAACTTAAGCCCGGCCCGGATGACCGAGGCTCTCGCATTTGCACTTAGAAAAGCTTTTTAAGGACGTAGGTACTCAATAACGGGCAACAATTTGTAGTAGTAAGCATTATAATATTCATCATATATTATCAATGTTTTGATTCTGACAACTAATGCAAATGCAAAGTTACGTTTGCCTTTCAGGGGGCATACCGTGACGTCCTAATTCCGACTTAGTTCAAGTTTTAACTTTCACATTTAGTATGAACCTAAACTGAATCGCATTAAGACCCCTTCCGTCTTAATAAATTAAGTATTATACAACATACATATGTACTTAAATTGTGTCTGTTTCTTTATATTTGTACAATAAAGCATAAATTTACTAACTAACTTATTTACTTTTCATACAACTTTCTACGAGAAGCGACCCGGTGTCTTAGATAGTTTATCGAGTAACTTAATGTTTATATTGTCAGGCACAGAACCTACAGCGCGACGCGAGTCCTCGCACGTGACCGATTTCATGAATAAAACAGCCATCTAAATAGTTTCTTCAGCATCACCATACCAAACGACCATGAAAACAAACAAACAAACACTCGGAACCTAACATATAAAGTACACAATATTCACATGTTACATAACAGTAATGCCATAATGATAAATGATAACAAAGCTGTCACGCGCCCTGCCTACCGCAAACGACTTAATAGTCGCAATTATACGTGAGTTATGGGTCATTTACAATTGACGACTTGCGATTTTAGAAACAATAAGGACCAGAGGCCATGTTTGTTTTAAATTGGAGCGTGTTTATTTTAAAAGCTGGAGCTTGTAATTGTATGGCGACTTGTTAAAAAACATATTGTTGCTAATAACTCGTCTGCTTATTAGGATTTAGATGTTAAAATGTTTTATTTCATTATTTACTTTGGTTTAAATATGTAATTTCATTTGCATATTTCATACATTAAAAACAGTTTAAATTTAATACTTGGCTTATGTTAAATAAATCATGGAGTACTTCCTGTTGTAAAATACTCTTTCTTAGTAAGTAAATATGTAAGTCTCTATGGTACCCAAGAGAGGATAATAGAAAAAAGGGGCGTCTGAAAACAAGATGGCAGGATGACATCCGCCTAACTTAGGGACCTGTAGCACAGGACACAGCTCAATGGAGAGCTGGAGGAGGCCTATGCCAAGAGGCACGCCGAATCACGCGAAAGTGACGACAACCTGTACTGAAATTGTAGCGAATTCAGAATAAAAGGGCTATATTATTATTATAAGTAAATAAGTAAATGCTACAGGGATCTCGTTGGCAGTTGAAGATGAACAAGACACAATTGACCCGACATTTTGTAGCCGGCGTATCCAAATCAACCGCCACCCCAAAACAGTATCCCCGCCCCTTCCCGAAACGGCATCCTCGCCCCTTTTACAAGGAACGATACTTCCATAGACGCCACTGACGTCGAGACCTTACCATGACGTCCTAATTCCGACTCAGTTCAAGTTTTAGCTGTCGCTTTTAGTATAAATCTGAGAGCGAGCTACCTAAACTGAATCGCATTAAGACGTCATGGTAAGGCCCCTGAAGGCGTCGTATCGTACTCGTCTCGCAAATCCTAACGGATGGTCTGATTGCATTGCTAATGAGATGAAAATAGCTCTGTACGGTTGTCTTGCACAGCTAATAACTATAATTACGATTACCGATGCGAGCCGATCTGATCTGATAATAGATCTGTTGCTAAAGCCCTAGGTTTCCGCATATAGACTATTAACTCACCTGTGTTTTGCAATTCTCGAATGTTGCAGCTGTCCATGGCTGGTAGATACGAAACTCGAAATATTTATTGTCAATGGCCATATCTAACATCTACATACATAAATACATAAATCACGTCTTTATCTCTTACAAGGTAGACAGAGCCTAGGTTAAGAAGACCTAAAAGGCCAAGCTAAGCATGATTGTGGGCGTAAAGGTGGAAAAGGGAATAAAAATAGTGATGGATTGCTAGCCGCACCGCCTTTAGCATGATTCCTAATTTCCTAAGGTATTTCGCCCATTACCTCGATGGGTTAACACAATCTGCGCGGGAAGACAAAACAACTGGCATCTACATTCTAAGTTTTTGAAGTGACAACTTCTATAGGGCGCTGAGCACTTTTTGGGATGGGTAAAAAATGTTAAACTCGCGTCAGGCGTAAGACGGAGGGAGACTCTAAGTACCAGGATATCAGATCCTCTAAGAGCTTATTTTGAAATACGAATGAATTGCGTTCGATTTTGAAATGCTTTTTTTTTGAGTCGTGGACCAAAAGTACTCTAGGGCATCAGCATATTGTTAGAGGCCTGTACGGTACGCGTCTTGAGCGTCATGGAGAACACAACATTAAAATCTAATCTAAGCTGCTGTTTTCACTTCTGCCGGCACTCCCGGAGTGCTAGCCGTCGCTTTTTAATTTCTATAATCCCAGCACAGACCAGCATCGTAGAATCAAATGAAAAACCGATACAAATCAGGATAACGAATGGCGACCTTTCCTCATCAGCTGACCGTGCGCACCGCTTTGTCTAAAATCACACAGCGAATGCTAATGCATAACTCGTGCGTGCAAGTAATTTGTGCAATGTTATGCGCGCGAGTGCATGCCGCTGCAATTTCTATGCCGACCCGGGCCTTACCATGACGTCTTAATGCGATTCAGTTTAGGTTCGCTCGCTGTCGGATTCATACTAAAAGTGACAGCTAAAACTTGAACACAGGGGTAGGCAGAGGCTACTTTGTTCCACTTGCTACGATCCTGACATACCTCTTTCGCTTCTTTGCTCGTCGGTTTCAGGTACTCTTGACCTGACCTTTTTCCAAAACGTCCCCAATTTGATCACGGAACGTCTGTCTAGACCTTCCCCTCCCAACGCACCCAGTCACACTCCCCACTTCACTCTGCCTACCCCTGTGGGAGAGGCGTGACGGTATGTATGTATGTATGTATGTATGTATGTATGTATGTATGTAAAACTTGAACTGAGTCGGAATTAGGACGTCATGGTAAGACCCCAGGGACTGATAAGACCAAGGCTATATTGTAACCCGCGGGCTTCCGCGGTCACATTCGCCGTCTCTTTCTATATCCTCATCATTTACAGTGTGACAGAATAGAATGGTGGATACAATTTTATTGTAATTTCGAAGACGTAAGAAAATTTTGGTTGGTTCGACTTGGTTGCTTCAAACTATATGATGCTGACCGAACCAGTTTTGATCAGATGCAGTGGAAAGAACCAGCTTGTTCGTAAACAAAACGGAATTTCAATCAGTCCAACCATTTGGCCGTTATAATTTGTTATAAACAAACACAATTCAACGGTTCAATGACATTCGTTTCGTCCGGCTTAAATCAAACACTATTTTCACTTAGTACCTACCTATACAAAGTATATCAGGCTTGTTCCCAGTGGCGTGGCGTCCATGGAACTCGATTCCCACTGGCTTGCCTATTTTAAGGCAGTTGTGTAATTTATTGTGCAGAATTAGAAGAAAAGGCTAGTTAAGTTCCCTTCGGCTTGCCTTCTGATATACTTAACGCCACGCAGTGGCGAGGCTTGTTCCGCAATATTTTAGCAGATGGTTTTTGGTTAGTTTGACTAAAAAGCCCTGTAATTTTTTTCAGGATTTTTTTATCATAGTCGTGCATTTTTCTGAAAATAAATTCACTCACCCTTTTTCTCAAATTATATAACTTCGGTGGCAGGTCTGCTCAGAATCAAGAGCACTATTGATTTTAGTATAAGGCAAAAAGTGTCGTTTTTTTCACTCCTTTTTCATTACTTCTTCATAGACGCTTAGAGTAACAAAGTGAAAAGTTGAAAATTGTATGAAAAATTAGGGACACTTTTTGCCATATACCACAGAATAAGTCCAATGCTAGTACTAACGTACAGAAGGCCTAGCCCTAGCTTATAGAAGGCGTAGTACTAGCATCGAAGTTATATAATTGAAAAAAGAGCAGTGGATTGTTATTTCTTTACTCCCAGACCAGTATGGAACTCAGTAGTACTAACTAGGTAAATACACGTATCTTCTTACCCTTATCTCATCAGTATCATTTCAATCCTGCAATCCAACACCTGCTAACAATCGCGCGCGCAGGTCAGGTGGCCATCTTCAGTGGGCGGGCGGAAACGCCGTCTGATTGGGTAAATTTCCCAATTAACTATGAAATGGAGCCGGTATAACATGACACGTAATGTGGGGTAGTATTACTCCCGGTTATTGATAGTGCGAAAATTGTAAGAATCATGCATGTTATAGACGATGCGGCTAGCGATCCATCACACGACATCATCATTGACGACGCGGTTGGCCTAGTTGGTAGTGACTGTTCCTGAGTCATGGGTGTTTCTATTTATTTAAGTATGTATTTCTCTATATAAGTATGTATATCGTTGTCTAGTACAGTCGCCATCAGATATATCGTAGCGGGCGAGGTCCTCAAATATTTCGGAGCAGCCTTAAATTTCAATAAATTCGTCACACTAGATATGGTTAATAACATCGGAACACGCAATCCGTCATAAATATAAGAGCAGCAACTTTTCAATAAATTCGGGACGTTCAATGAGCTAAAAATATCAGAAAGCACATATCATCAAAGGTATCGACGCAGTCAGGCTGACCATAAATATCGGAACATATGTGGAAAATAAACCTTACTTATATAATAATAGAATCGAATTCCAAACAAAATACAAATAAGGCTTAAACGTCATGACAAAATGAAAGATTATGTCACCTATATAGTGTAAGCGTTTGCATGCATAATTCACTGTGTTAGTAACATAAAACCTTTTTTGTTGTATAAAGTGTAAATTGTTACTGGCCACTAAATTGCCATATACTTTCTTTACGAATAATTTTTTTCTTCTTCTGCTATTATAAGTCAAAGCATGTAGTTCTATTTTATAAAACTAATTTTACTATAAACACACTGTAATTTAAACTGTTTGTATCCAAGTTAAGGTATATTTTCCAAAAATGTTCCGATCTTTATGGTCAGCCTGACTGTATCGATACCTTTGACGATCTGTGACGTTCCGATTTTATTGAAAAGTCGCTGCTATTATATTTATGACTAATTGCGTGTTCCGATGTTAATTAACCTTACAGTGTAACGAATTTATTGAAATTTAAGGCTGCTCCGAATTATTTGAGGACCTCGCCCGCTACGATATATCTGATGGCGACTGTACCCATAACACAAGTCTTACTAGCGCTTACTTTGGGACTAGGTCAATTTGTGTGAATTGTTCCCTGATCTTTATTTATTTATTTATTTATCACAATTTTGATTTCCTTTTCCATCTATACTCCCACAATGCCCTTTAGGGCTCAGTCTACCCTGTAAGGGGTAAAGACGTGATTTATAAATAACTAGCTGTTGCCAACGACTTCGTCTGCAAAGAATTCGTTTATCGCTATCCCGCGGGAACTACACAATTATCCGGGATAAAAAGTAGCCTACGTGCTATTCCAGACTTTTCTCTATCTGTGTGCCGAATTTCATCCCGATCCGTTGGGCCGTTCTGGCGTGATTGAGCAACAAACAAACATCCATCCATCCATCCATCCATCCATACTTTCGCATTTAGTATAATACTAGCTGCTGCCAGCGACTTCGTCTGCAAAGAATTCGTTTATCGCTATCCCGCGGGAACTACGCCATTTTCCGGGATAAAAAGTAGCCTATGTGCTATTCCAGACTTTTCTCTATCTATGTGCCGAATTTCATCCAGATCTGTTGGGCCGTTCTGGCGTGATTGAGTAACAAACAAACATCCATCCATCCATCCATACTTTCGCATTTATAATATTAGTTAGATGTAAACCTGGAAAAATATCTTGAAAACTCTGTCCTGATCAGGGACGCCATAATGATGTTAATGAAATGTTCTGTTAAAGTTTCACCGGAGTAAAGTTTAATTCTCTGGAGTCCTTTACCCAGTTCCCCTCAACTAGTGCTCATTAAGATGAGGTCAAAAGAACTAGTTCAAATTCAAGGTCCGAGGAATCGCGTGCGATTTCCGACGGGACGGGCCCACGCCGGCAATGCTTCCGACATTACTCAGCTAACTAATCATAACGTGAGCAGTGTCATGAGAAATACTTGACATGCTGAGAACCTGGCATGTGAGCTTTGACGCTACATAAACCCAGCAGTGAGTGGATGTGAAGTGATTCTAAAAAAGCATCCCTTCCCTTTCTTTGCAGGAAAAATACAGGGTGTTACAAAAGTACCCGTAAAGCCGAAAGGAGGTTAAATGTGACCGTATAACAAGTCCATTTACAATTTAATTTCTAAACGACACTGAAAATTAGAACACATAGAAAAATCCGAAAAGTAAAGCTATATATATACTATAATCTTACTTCTTACTAATATTATAAATGCGAAAGTATGGATGGATGGATGGATGGATGGATGGATGGATGGATGTTTGTTTGTTTGTTACTCAATCACGCCAGAACGGCCCAACGGATCTGGATGAAATTCGGCACATAGATAGAGAAAAGTCTGGAATAGCACATAGGCTACTTCTTATCCCGGAAAATTGCGTAGTTCCCGTGGGATAGCGATAAACGAATTCTTTGCAGACGAAGTCGCTGTCAACAGCTAGTACATACATAAATATCAGATGAATCAAGAAATTTTACTTCTTGATTTTTAATGTTTACTTTTTACGTTTTACCGATAGAAATTTAATTTCTATACGACACTGAAAATTAGAACACATAGAAAAATCCGAAAAGTAAAGCTATGGCCGGGAATCGAACCCGGGTCCTCGTCATTCCGTGACGCGTGCTATACCCCTACACCACCCATAGCAGGTAACAAGCAAGGTCCATTTACAATATTTAAGAACCCCAGTATGGTTTTCTGAGATGACTTTTTACCAGGGTTCACAATATTTTTGGCTTTGTAGTTTTACGCCGTATTTTGTAACACAATAGGGTCTCTTAAAAATGTTCCAGAATATTTCAGGATTTTTGAATCAAATAGTTGGCAAATGTTTCCCTTTCAAAGTGAACCTGTACGGTCTCCAGGATGGGAAATTATCCTGCGGGTTGCACCATACCTATGTGTGTCCATTTTCACATTTTTCTTTCAATGTTCTTTGAGTAGTTCGTTTGCATGGAAGAGCAACAAACAACTATCCATCAAGTTTTAATCATTTATCTGATTTCCAACTTTTCTTTAATTTTATTATGCATATACCATTTCCACAGACCTTCCTAAGTGGTTCTGACAGAATACCAGCGCTGCGGTCTTCGCAGCTTTATGCTGAGTCAGCGCCTTTCTTTTTCCATGGCACATGGTATCTACTGTCCACTTAGTTAAGTTAGGTACATTGAATCTGTTATGTTTATTTTTAAGTTCTCTGTGTTTGATATTGTACCTCTGCCCTGTATGTATCATAATGTATGTTATGGAAGAAAATAAAGTGTTAATCTATCTATCTATCTATCTATCTAACCAAGTCAAGGGGGTAAACCACTTTAATCCAACCCTGTCGCCAAATCTATTCTACTTACCACTTACCTACGTCACAATAACTATCTCCGTGCCAACTTTCAACGCAATCCATTCAGTGGTTTGTACTGAGCGTTGATTGATCAATCAGTCACGTTTGCCTTTTATACATACAGATACATTAATACACGGAGGTCTTAAAAACTAAAAATAATAATCTTATTATTTTTAGTTTTTAAGACCTCCGCAAAGTAATGATTAATTGAAATTGAAGTATTGAGTCCTGATTCAAGAAATTAGGGACATGAAAGGTCTCACTGAGCTAATATCGCCGATATCTACAGAATCAACTTCATTGGTAGCGTCGCGTGCGCACTTAATGCAAATCAGAGATCCATTGCGCATTGCCTTCCGGTTATGACAACAGATTTCATGGCAAATATATGATCGTTATATTGTGAGTGAAGAGCCTTGGGGGAGGCCTATGTCCAGCAGTGGACGTCTTTCGGCTGATATGATGATGATGATGATGATGATATTGGTGATTAGATTGTTTTCACAATTGCTTGTTGAGACTGAGATCTGTCACAGGGATACAATGATCGATGTAGCTCACAAGGTTTGCTTCTCGTAGGGTATAAATATCGGAGTTCAGTGTTGAACTAAATCAGTGGTGGGCAAACTTTTTTCATGCCGGGCCAGAAAATCACAGATATTTCAAAGAAGGGAAAAAATTATACTAAAATGCAATTTTTTTGACACATGACGCATGAACTACGTGGCTAGTCTAGCTGGCTCCTTTGCCTTCGCATCTATTATTCTATTTTATACAGCAGCACCGTCTAAATATCGCCATCCAGTGCCATAACACTCCAATTCGAAGGAACGCCGGCGGGCCGCATTAAATTCTTTCGCGGGCCGGAATTGGCCCGCGGGCCGTAGTTTGCCCATCACTGAACTAAATGGATAACTTTAAGTACCTAAGTAAGTAAACGCTTTATTGTACTTTACTTTGCTACTCCACAAAATAAAGGTCGTCATACAAAATAGCTGAGCTCAGGTGATTATTTGCCCTCCCTCCGCTTTAGACAACAAGCGTAACCCTTTACGTGTTGGAAGTTCCAACTTGGAACAACTAGGCGTTCCCGCGACTTTGCTCGTAGTTACGTAACGTAATTATTTTAATGCACATTGCACATTAATTTAGTATTTCATCTGGCACTCACGATGTAGACCCAGAACTGAGGCTTCTAAATTATCTAGGGGTGATGAGGAAGTGGTTATAAGGAAGAGGAAGTATTAAGGACATAGTTTTGTGGAAGGATGAGGAAGAGATTTTTATGAGGATGAAGATGCGGATGAGGAAGCGAACGAGGAAGAGAAAGAGTGATTAGGATTGTGTGAGAGTGACATACTTATTACTAGATGAAAATTAAAATTATAGTATCTATTTATTTATTAATAAATATTTATTAATAACAATTAAAAGAAAACCAAATTAATGTATGTGAATAAAATAAATGTTTATTTTAATAATCAAAATTGACCACTGAAAGGTTTTATATTAATGAAAATGCTCGAGCGCGCGATTACTCGCGATATGTGCCGTGAAATGAAAATTCCTCTCAAACTCAAGGAAGGGGATTTTTTTAATTTCGTTTATGTGGAAGCGATAGTGGTAGACAAACTCAAAAAATTGCAGAACTTCCTCATGATAAGGAAGCGGATACGGAATCCTCCATCAACCCTAAAATTATCATATCAACATACTCTCTGTGTAACAATGTATATTGTAAAACTGTACACTTAGTAACATAATAGTTATTTAAACCACTATTATTATTTGTCCGTGATGACTCATAAGAAACAGCATATTTATTTATTTACACACAAAACCGCTTTCCTAGCTCATGTGACCGACAAATGTTTATCTAAAAACAACATATGTTTATTTTGCTCATAATTTACCTCATTATGAGCGCGTGACTATGGGCGACTTCCTTGTTGTGCTGCTATTAGAAAGTAAGAATACTTAAGATAATAATTTGCCCATCACACTCGGGGATTTTCGTTTAAATTTTAAACGTTGATTATATTAGAGAATTGATGCGAGATCCCTCCTTGTTCCTTGCACTTAAGATCTCTCAGAATCCTTACAGAATATTTCAGGTGTCCTTTCATTTGACCTAAAAATTATTGACAAAAGTATCATTTTACAAAATGATCATTTGACAAAATTTAAATATCTTATAAACCGTGAACTTTTTTAAAAATCTAAAAACCTTTATGCGTGGCTCACATTAGGTTAGGTTAGGTTTGTTTTATAAGTTTTTAAAAAAGTTTACGGTTTATCAGATATTTAAAGTTTGTCAAATGATCATTTTGTCAATAATTTTTAGGTCAAACGTTAGTGAACCAATATTTCAGCAGGTGGTAAGTTTGACTAAACATCCCTATAAAGACTTTTAGTCCCATCCTTGAAGTGGTTCCTTTTGAAACATTCAAAAATCCTGGAATTCATTTACCCCCTTATTCATAAACGCTCTGTATGCTTCTGCTAACTTAGCAATCGTTTGTCCTTATCTGTGAAAGGTAAATGTCAAAGTGGCAGATAAGGACAAACGATTGCTAGCAGAAGCCTATATAGCGTTTATGAATAAGGGGGTTAGTCTATTTAGTAAAACCTCTTGAATTATTACGGAACCATTTTTATGATAGGTACATAGTATATATCACAAAGGAAACCTCTGTCTTCAAGATATTGTAACTTTCCAGGTCCAAGTGTTTGGCCTGGGCGTTGATAAATTAGTCATACGCTCATACGACATTAAATAATAAATACTTAAAGCTGTTAGAACAGTGTTTTTTGAAGTGAAAACTTCTTTAGGGTAAAAAATGTTAAACTCGCATCAGGCGTAAGACGGAGGGAGAGTTTAAGTACCAGGATATCAGGATCCCCTAAGAGCTATGATTTAAAAATAAATACGAATGAAGCTAATAGCGTTCGATTTTTGAAACCACCCGGTGTTTTTTTTTCCTCCTTCCTAGGAGGCACGTAAACAACGAAGTGAGCCCGGTTCAACCGTGAACCAATACCAGACGCTAAAACAAACAGGCAAGATTCTCGCACATATTTGGTGGTCGTTACTCACGCCTTTCGATAATCAAATTAGGCGGGCACATGATCAATCGGCACGCTAACACGTAACGAACCGATAATTGCCAATAATTCGGCAAATTTCCTGATATAAATGACGTCACGGGGCTCATTGAAGAAAACTTCTTTAGCGGCGCTGAGCACTTTTTGGGATGGCTAAAGAATGATTAACTCGCGTCAGGCGTAAGACAGAGGGAGTGTAAGTACAGTCGCCATCAGATATATCGTGGCGGGCGAGGTCCTCAAATATTTCGGAGCAGCATTAAATTCGTTACACTAAATATGGTTAATAACATCGGAACACGCAATCCGTCATAAATATAAGAGCAGCGACTTTTCAATAAATTCGGGACGTTCAATGAGCTAAAAATATCAGGAAGCACATATCGTCAAAGGTATCGACGCAGTCAGGCTGACCATAAATATCGGAACATAAGTGGAAAATAAACCTTACGTATTATGATGATAGATTCGAATTCCCAACAAAATACAAATAAGGCTCAAACGTCATGCCAAAATGAAAGATATGTCACCTATATAGTGTACGCGTCTGCATGCATGATTCACTGTGTTAGTAACAAAAAATATTTTTTGTTGTATAAAGTGTAAATTGTTACTGGCCACTAAATTGCCATTATACTTTTTTTAAGAATAATTTTTTTCTTTTTCTGCTGTTATAAGTCAAAACATGTAGTTCTATTTTATAAAACTAGTTTTATTATAAACGCACTGTAATTTAAACTGTTTGTCACAAAGTTAAGGTATATTTTCCAAAAATGTTCCGATCTTTATGGTCAGTCTGTCTGCATCGATATCTTTGACGATCTGTGGTGTCTCGATTTTATTGAAAAGTCGATGCTATTATATTTATGACTAATTGCGTGTTCTGATGTTATTAACCTTACAGTTGTAATGAATTTATTGAAATTTAAGGCTGCTCCGAAGTATTTGAGGACCTCGCCCGCTACGATATATCTGATGGCGACTGTACCAGGATATCAGATCCTCTAAGAGCTTATTTTGAAACAACATAATTTGCAATAAACCATATGAATATGAATGTGAATATGAAATACGAACTAATCGCGTTCGAATTTTGAAGTGTTTTTTTTGTTGAGTCGTGGAGCAAAAGTACTAGGGCATCAGCACATTGTTAGAGGTCTGTCAATATAGATAATACGTACTTTTTTTTTTGTAAGTGGCCAGTACGGTACGCGTCTTGGGCGTCATGGAGGTTACAACATTAAAACTGTTTTCACTTCTGCCATCACTGACCCCTATGATATGGGAAAGCTGGACATGCTGTGCCGTAAAAATGGAACATCCTTCATTGTGTCAACTTGAAGCGTCTCCGTCGAGTAGGTATCACAGAAATTGAAATCAACAGATATTACTGTTGACATTTTCCGCCGTAGTATCACTTAGCCCTTTCTGTAGTGTTGCGGGTGTCTACGGGTGGTGGTGCTCGCTTACCATCAGATGACCAACTTGCTCCTAACCTAACCTATAGGTATAAAAAGCAACCGTGACCTTTTTCACGAATTTGTTCGAGGGTACAGTCGAGGACACAAATATTGATACAGCCATCGTCTATATATATAAAACAAAGACGGGTTTGTTACAACACTTATAACTCGAGATCGGCTGGATCAATTTTCATGGTTTTTGTTTCGTTGGATTTGTCTCCGCCCCGAATAGCAGAATACATTTTAAAAACATGAAACTTGACGAATACATAATTATGAAAATGAATCATTTTCCATTTAATTATGTTCCTTTGTTTCGTACCTGTCAAACATTTGTTTTCCTCCTGTCATCCTGTCAAATACTGTGATTGACATTTATGCATGCGTTCAGAAATGTATTTTGTGTAAACTATTTAAAAAGGGTGACTATAAACTTTTGTCTGTATTTTTTTTTAATCAATTAAAAAGGTTGACAAGTGTACCTATTAAGCAGATCTGAATAGAAGTTCCTCAAATATTTATGCGTGCGTTCAGAAATAATGACATATGGTTAACATTTACGCGTGCGTTCATAACTTTATTTTGCGTAAGTAAATTAAAGTTTCTATTTTCGAAAACAATTTCTAAGATTTATTATTTAAGTTATCGAAAGCGTAAATGTCTTTTTATGTTGTCTATGATTTTCTAAGATATATTACAAAGGTTAAAAAGTGCAGTATCCAAAATAGTATTTTTATTTTGTATCATTGTATTACGTTCATCAAAGCCTAAATTAGTTCAGCTAAAAGGTAACACGACATTCATTGACTGTTAGGCGGTACGAAGTTCGCCGGGTCAGCTAGTGTCAAATATATGTCATCTGCCTTATTGCTTACTAGCTTCTGCCCGCGATTTCCTTTTTTCCTTTTTTGTCTTCTTTTTTTCTTTTTCCTTTTTTTCCTTTTTTGTGATTTCTTTTTTTTTGCTAAGTTGGGATAAATAAATATCTTGGGACAATTGACACCAATTGACCTAGTCCCAAACTAAGCAAAGCTTGTGATATGGGCACTAGACAACGGATAAACATACTTATATAGATAAATACATACTTAAATACATATTAAACATCCAAGACTCGAGAACAAACATTCGTATTTTTCATACAAATATCTGCCCCGACCGGGGATCGAACCCGGGACCTCAAGCTTCATAGTCAGGTTCTCTAACCACTAGGCCATCCGGTCGTCAATAGATGATATTGACGTCTTGGTATAACCATATATTTATGCCCTTGACTGTACATCTTGGGGTCCACTCCATTCTCGTTTAAAAACTAACTTCGGGGTAACAAAAACGGAAAGTCAATTAAAATTAAATCATACGTGATCTTAATTGGATTAAAAGAATACGTTGTCGGTAAATAGGAGAACATCTCAAAACTAGATTAAAATTGCTCCAGTATTATTTTTAATTAAAATAACGATTTAATTTAATAGATATTCTAATTACACGCACATAACTATACCTAGTAGCTAACCCTCTTATTCATAAACGCTCTATAGGCTTCTGCTAACTTAGTAATCGTTTGTCCTTATCTGTCACATTGACATTTACCTTTCACCGATAAGGACAAACGATTGCTAAGTTAGCAGACGCCTATAAGCGTTTATAATATTATTTGCGTCAGGTACCTTTGCCCGGAGATGTTAATGTTAACAGCTGTGCATTCGAACTGGTTGCGGCTACCGTACATTTAAAAAACAAGTTGTTGTTTTTATGTTGCGTGGTGGGGTGCGAGTCGGGTTACCTTCGCGTGTGGTCAAGAGCTGCGGTTCGTTTTTGGATCCGTCCGAGGGGAAGAGCAGTGCTTGGTCCGGTGCACCCTGGGCTTCGGTTAATAATTTCCTGGCGGTCTCCGTGGGATATCATTGTCCGTTGGCTAAGAGCCCGACAGGGGGGGAGGGGGTCGTTTGACCGTGTTCTACCGTACAACGTTGCCGACATTTTTGTCACAAGATTTTGGAATACTGTATTTTTTACTTTGACATTGGCGAAATCATCGCATTGATCGATGGGGCCATATTAATAAAAGAAGAAGAAGATGTTGCGTGGTTTACATACCGCCGAGTAGTGATGAATCTGAATATATGACTCTGTTTACAACAATTGAATATTTGTGTGTTAGAAATAAGGAAATGATTGTAATGGGGGATTTTAATTTGCATTCAGCCAATACAAACATTAGGAATTATTTTGAATATTTCATAGCCTATTGTGGATTCACTCAGAGCAATAATGTTCCTAATTGTAATGACCGACAGTTAGATTTAGTGCTGAGTACATTTGAAGGGCTGTGCGTGAACGTTGCCGACGAGCCGCTCGTGCCGGTGGACGCGCACCACCCGCCGCTGGCGGTCGAGCTGCGGCTGGCGCCTCCCGCGCCTGCCGCACCCACCGCCCCCGCGAGCGCCGGGGTTGAACCGGTGCCGTTACAATGGAATTTTAACAGAGCAAATCTTTCTCTTTTGTATTCTTTAATGTTGGATGCTGATTGGGGCAAACTATACACTATTAAGGGGCCTGATGAGGTGGTTAAGTATTTTTATGACACCATTAATCAGATGTTAGAAATTTGTGTTCCTAAAAGGAAACAGAAAAATATAAATTCTAGGTAGCTACCCGGAATGGTACACTGCGGAGGTAATTCGCACTATAGAAGTGAAAGGGAGACTTCATAAGCGCTATAAAGCGAGTAAGTTGCAATGTGATTACGAAAGGTTTGCGAAGTGCAGGTCTGAAGTCAAAAAAATGATAGAGAGGGCACATGCGTACCATCAGGACATAGTCCAAAGAGAACTCACCAAGGACCCCAAGGGATTCTGGAGGTACGTAGGGTCAAAGAAAGGGTCTAGGACACGAAATAAAATTACAAAAGACGGCAATATTATTCCCGATTCTCAGTGCGCCGAAGAACTAGCTATTTTTTTTCGGTCAGTGTATGATTCTTGTGCACCAAAACTAGATGTAAACGCGGCGGTGGCCGCGAGCGGAGCGGGGAGTGCGCGGGTGCATGTTGGGCGAATACGGCTAGACCAAGTGGAGCGCGCGCTGAGTCGCCTCAAGCCGAAGCGCTCGGCGGGACCTGACGGCATACCGGCGTACGTGTTTAGGGATTGCCGAGCGGTGTTGGCGGAACCACTGCTGCACATATTTAACCAGTGCGTTCAAGACTCGTATTTTCCTAGCCAGTGGAAGATCACACGAGTTGTGCCGGTACCTAAAGGTGGCCAAGGTAATGATGTCAGTAACTGTAGACCGGTGGCTATACTGTCGACTCCGGCAAAAGTATTTGAGTCAGTGGTACAGTGTAGCGTGTTTCAGCAGATGAGTTCTCAATTATCGGAGGCACAGCATGGCTTTCGACCGGGACGTAGTACTACAAGTAACTTGCTTAACTTTGTCACATATGTGGTACCTAATGTGGATGCGGGGATACAGGTCGATGCTGCCTACTTCGATTTCCGAAAAGCTTTTGACATGGTCGACAATGATATCTTGCTGGAGAAGTTGGCAGCGGTAGGCTGTACTCCAGGAACACTACATTTTTTTGCAAGTTACATGAAAGATAGGCAACAGTTTGTCGACTACGGTGGCTATAAGTCAGATCTCTACTACACTAGATCAGGAGTGAGTCAGGGGAGTAATCTAGGACCACTGGAGTTTATCATAATGATCAACGATCTCTCTAAAGTAGTGGAAAAGGCCAATTGTCTACTGTTCGCGGACGACTTGAAGTTACTTCAGGCGGTGAGAGACGAGTCAGATGCGGAGAGGTTTCAGAGGGACATAGATAGCGTTGTCGCCTGGAGCCAAAAAAACAAGCTCTGCTTCAATACGTCTAAATGCGCAGTGGTAACGTTTACTAGAGCCAGAGTTCCTATTAGTTACGTTTACACAGTGGATGGGGTGCCGCTTAAGAGGGTTACAACGGTTAGGGACCTGGGAGTGGACATAGACGCGGAGCTAACGTTTCGTAACCACATTGTCAACGTTTGTAAAAAGGCTTTCAGACGGTTAGGTTTTATACTCCGCCAGGCCGAGGGTTTTACAAATACTAAAGCAATATGTGCCCTCTACAACGCTCTGGTAAGGAGTACATTAGAAAGTAACGCAATCATATGGGCACCGCATGAAGCCAAATATATTCCCATGCTGGAGAAAATCCAAAATAAGTTTACTAGATACTTATATAAAAAACTTTACTCGGTTTACCCCTATTTCCCCTTGATGTACCCAACATTATTCGTTCTTGGAATGGTCGGGTACAATAAACTAGAAACAAGGCGGGACCTTGCGTTAGTTACTTATATGGTCGAATTATTGTGGGGCAAGCGGAACAACCCGGGCGTATTGAAGCACATAAAACTGTGCGCGCCCGACAACTATGCGGGGCGGAGACGGCGGCCGGCGCTGCTGGCGCTGCCGCGCGGCCGGACCAAGTTGCTGGCCAAGGCGCCGTTCACGCGCGCCCTCGCTACTCTCAATCAAGTGGCTGATACAGTGGACCTATTTCATTGCACTCTGAGTGAATTCAAAAGGGTTGCCTTACATATTATATGTTATGCACATTAACCAATGTAATAGACTTTATCTATCGCCTTAGGTTTTACTCCTGTAATGATAGTGTAAGTGATGATAATGTTAAATAAATAAATAAAAAAATAAAATAAAATAAATAAATAAGGGGGTTAGTACTTAGCTTAGCCTTAGGCCAAAATTATCAAAAAAACCGGCCAAGTGCATGTCGGACTCGCTCACCGAGGATTCCGTACAAATTCGACAAGTGAATATAAAAATCAGTGTTAAGGTTACTTATATAGACAGATAGACGCAAATAATAGATTTTTAGATTAATTTTATAAGTTACCTATACTAGCAATAAGAGCCACCTTCACACCAAATTTAAAATTTCTAGGACAACTGGAAATACCCCTATTTTTTGGGAGCAAGGCCACTTGCATGAAAACACCTTTTCTAATTACTGTATCTTTTGATTAAGTTGACACATCCAGCCGTGGTAGCCCAGTGGTTTGACCTGTGGCCTCTCAAGCAGAGCGTCGTGGGTTCAAATCCCGGGCTCGCACCTTTGAGTTTTTCGGAATTTATGTGCGAAAATTACATTTGAAATTTGCCATGAGCTTTTCGGTGAAGGAAAACATCGTGAAGAAACCTACACACATCTGCGGAGAAATTCAATGGTGTGTGTTAAGTTCCCAATCCGCACTGGGCCCGCGTGGGAACTATAGCCCAAACCCTCCAATACACTGAGGAGGCCCATGCCAAGAGGCACGCCGAATTACGCGACAATTTAATAAAATAAAAATAAAAAAACTACAACAATAACATCAACATTACTGAAATTGTAGCGAATTCGGAATAAAAAGGCTATAAATAAAATAAAATAAATCCATTTTTTTTTAATTAGAAACCACAACATTATATTGCGGCTCGTGAACTGTAATCTCTTTACAATTTGTACTAGGGGGTACGGAACCCTGAACAGTCAAGTCAGATTTAAGGAGAAATAGCCACCAGGGACCTTACCATGACGTCCTAATGCGATTCAGTTTAGGTTCGCTCGTTGTCAGATTCATACCAAAAGTGACAGCTAAAACTTGAACTGAGTCGGAATTAGGACGTCATGGTAAGGCCCCAGTTTTTGTTTTATTGATTTTTAATCGGTAATTTTGACGGATAGGGTGCGACCACACCGCCGCTTAAAAAACGGTGACGTTACGGAATCGCAACAAAATGTATGGAGAAACGGTGAGAAAACGTGACGCATACGACACGTCACTGCGTATACGCGGCGGTTTGGTCGCACCCTGACTGTCGACTTGTTTACTGTTGTAAGATATATTTCTGCAGAACCATTCTCAACTATGCACTTGTTTTTTCTCATTACGAAGGTTACAAATACAATCGCAGTTTAGGTCGTTGACTTGCCTTCGCTAGATAATGTTTTTGTCATGTTGCGTTGAAATCATTTAATTCACTTACCTCTACTTACGGAGTGACAAAAGGTTGTTTTATTCATTACTTTCCTTGTTGACTTTGTGTTTAAATATTTGATTTGTTATCATAATTCTGTTTTGTACAAGTGTACTTTTAGTCATTACCATTAGTTAATAAAAATACTCGGAAACCATTTTAACGGAAAAAGTTCTAAATTCTTTAATGATGCCTACTACAATACAACACAATGCCAAGACAGTAACTGTCTTGGTATTGTTTTATATTGTCATTTATTAGCTATTGGACCTTTTAGATTTCATAAAATTGGTGTTCTTACGTAATGGTTTGTTTCTTTATACCTATTTTAAGCATTTAATTTGTGTCTTTAAACTGTTTTTTTTATATAAGAGGGGGAAAACGAGCAGACGGGAAGATGTTAAGTGATCACCATCGCCCAAGTTACTAGTAGGTAAGTTACTGGTAGGTAGTAGTTAGGTGTTATTTTACTATTTGTAAATATTAGAGCTTACGAAGATGATGTTTGTTTAAAGTAAAACTGTCAAAAGCCTTGCCTTTTTCTAAAAGCCTTTTGCGGCCTAGTAGAATAAACATTTTTTTTGTTTTTAACTTAAGTTCTAGTGTAAATATTTTACACAAAGAACGTCTCCAAAGTCGGTAACGTCTCTATTACAGTAAGAAATTTTACAGCGTTGCCTGTGTTCTATATACATACATACATAAATCACGTCTTTATTCCTTACGGGGTAGACAGACATGTGTTCTATACCTATATTGTGAAAGCATGCGAGCTGTTCCCCTAAATATACTTACTCTAAAAGTTCTCCAATTTTCTTTTTTTTTTCTATAAACCGCGGATATCATCCTGAAAGACGGCTTTAACTGACTTACAAAGAGGAGCAAGTTAGTGCGTCTGATTCAATTTTAATGTTAAAAGTTAGTGTGTACAAGATTTCAAGGGTTTTCTTTTATTTTTAGTTAAAAAAGTTTTTTTTTTTTAACTTACCAGAGTCCCCAGATAGCTGTGCCCGATCTCATCTTCAGACGTATCCTCGGACACCAAGTTTTGCTTCTTGAATCGCATTTTCACAAAATTTCGACAAGCAACACTACACTCAGATTCAACAAAATTCCATCTATTTTGTTTTTACTTTTTTAAAAAAAAAAAAAGCAACTCGTTAAAAAGCGCTATATGGACGGACGTTTTCGAGCAAATTTTTTTTTTTTCAACTTTTAATTATTTCACTCTAGCAGTAGGTACTTATAGATACTTAATGAATGTTTCTTTAAAAAAAAAAACGACAGTTTTTTAAAAATGTTAGTTCCTAACGATTTTCTTTTTCTTTGACTACTTAGTCTCACAGATGATCTCAATTTTCCACTTTACATTTTTTTGCATATTTTTTTTTCTTTGATACGACCCGCGCCGGCGGTCCAGGTAAACTGCACTAATCGCGACTCTTGCGCATGAAGCTGAAAGTAAGGCGGCGTCCACGGCGAGCCTGGCAGTTTTTAATTCTAAAGCTGTATTCACAGCGTAGTTTTTGGCAAGTGAGTCGAAGTAACGGAATATTTGTAAATTAATTATCTTAATCAGATTTTATCGATAAGAATAACGGCAGTAAAATACTACTTAGGTAACATGTGAAAATCACGTAACTTTGAAAAAAAAAACTGTGTTTATCAGTTTTTTTTTGGATATAGCTAACACAACTTCACTAAGTCTGAAAATATATTCAAAAACTTAGTCCAAAATCCTCATTTTATCATTATAATATTAAATTGACTTAAATAATCAACTCATAAATAAAATCAGTAGCTATCGGAAAAAGTATTGAATCAGGCGTTACTTTTTATTTTCCGGAGATCCATATAAATGAACACAAAATAATGCATTGTATGTAATATTTTGTACCTATTTATATTTCTACATTAAAGCACTGTACCATTAACCATTTTACTTATTTATCAATCACAAAAAAGCTCTTATTTCTCCTCAAATCAAAGCTTTGTTAAAACCTGAAAACTCTCAAACCAATCGGTGAAAATTTCCATGAGCCAGAAAATTAGCCAGATAACGATGTTGTTTTATAAAAAATCTTAATAACATACACAACAACAACTTCTTAATAAAATTAATTTTTTGAAATGTTGTTTTATTATCTTTTGTTTTTTATTTTTATTATGTGTCGTTTTGTGTCAGTAATTTTTTTCAAAGTCAAAGTCAAACTATCTTTATTTGTAAACATAGGTTGACTGATGAGTATACAAAAGGTGTTCTTTCTTTCTTTAATTAAAAAACCGAAGTCCTAACGCTCCATGTGGACGCGGCTTTACAGTCCTTACCATCATTGCCTCATCTGCAGTTTGTGCTACCGTTTAGAACGCGTGATAACGAGATAGTGATGTGCCATTATCATGATACTTACGTCTAGGGTTGGGAGTGAAATAAATTTTGACCGATTTTTTTTTATCACGGAAAAAAGTATTTTTGTAAATACCTCGACGTTTCGCACGCAACTTCGCATCCATGGTACGCCATTTCAGTCCTCTCGAGACCATGGATGCAAAGTCGGGTCTGAAACGTCGAGGTATTTACAAAAATACTTTTTTACGTGATTAAGTCCCGTTTTCTGATAATAATGCGTGAAAATCGCAAAAGTTCGAATCGATACAATACGCGTGGTTAATTGTTTTTGGTTATGAAATTTGTATTATTTAATTTGTATCTTTTGATTATATTATGTAAGTAGTTTGTTTTACATGTATTAGTTTACGTAGGTATTTAGTTTAAGTAGAACGCAATATTTGTGAGAAACAAAAACACTTTCTGTAAACTTTAGTTTTCAAAAAGTGCTGGTAGTTTCAAAATAACAAAAATTAAAAGAGCCCTGTGCGGCCTATTTGCAAAATAAAAATTGATTTTGATAGTTCTTTTTTTAAATAGTGTAACAAAATAGCAAGTGGGTCACCTGACGGTAATTTTGTAGCACCACTATTGTGATTCCCCTTTTTACCTATACGTTCACAATCATGCTAAATGTGGCCTTTAGGTTTACCTTAGGCTCTGTCTACAGTGTCTACCCAAAAGGGATAAAGACGTGATTTATATGTATGTGTGTATGTATGTATGTATGTATGTTATGTATGAACTTTTATACTAGACTCGGTCTCATCCTTTAACCACGTACTTGCAGCCAAATAAAAATAGCACACACATTTATATTTACATACGACTTAGGAGCTTATTTGCTTTTTTTATAGTTTGAATAATTATGTTATTAGGTACAGACTTAATAGATGATGCAATGCGACTGCTAAATCTCATTACAAATAAAAAAACTCTCTTTCTCTCTCTAGTAATTACCTAACTATTAAAAAAAAAAACATTTAATTCAGACCACATAAACCCACATAAAATTTTGCGGGTGGTAGGGCCTTGTGCAAGGTCCGTCCGGATAGCTACCACCATCTTACTCGCTAATCCTGCCGCTAAGCAGCAGTGCTTGCACTGCTGTGTTCCGGTGTGGAGAGTAAGACAGCCGGGGAAATTACGGGCACAAGAGGCATTTCATCTTAGCCCTCTAGGTTAGCAACGCATCTGCAATCCCTCTGGGGTTGCGGGTGTCTATGGGCAGTAGTGATCGCTTACCATCAGGTGACCCACTTGCTCGTTTTCCTTCCTATTCGCATAAAAAAAAAAAACAATATTGTCCATATTATTGTTAGTAATGTTAGTAACACAAGAAAGAACACAAGAATCTTATATAACTACGTCACTGGTTAAACTTAAATGAAGACTACTATCCTTTGCAACTTTTTAAATAAATAAACATGATCACATTACTACCTTTCATCTCCTCGAATTATTTTAAAAATAAGGAGCGTTCAGCACATCACTAGCATTAACATATATCGACACGCCCCCCACTAATCAGACGATAATTGGGCGGCTCACGAGTTTTTCGATCACGTGATTTCGTCAATGGTGAAAAAGGTCAAGGAACAATAAGGTTTAGAAATAATACTACAGAGACGGGGGGACTGCTACGAAACTCGAAATTCGAAGTTATTACACCGTCCTTTCACTCTCCTGAGAAATGAAAAAAAAATTAAAAAGATTTATTTCATAAAAACAATTAGGTACAAACCATTTTATTGGCTGGAACCCCCTTTTAAGCTTAAGGAAGCCTGTGACAGGGGGTACCGCTCCTCCCTTGCATACAATAAAATTGTCTCCTATTAGTAAACTAGCTATAGCCCGCGACTTCGTCTGCAAAGACTGTGCCTTGTATATACATTCTGGAAGTCAGTATAAACATAAAATTCATAAGCCATTTAAGAGACTCAAACTATCTTCCAAAAATACCTATATGATGTGTATTGATATATATAATAAACTACCGGACGCATTTAAAGATAGCGATTTAAAAACATTTCATGAACTGACGAAACAATTGCTTTTGAACAAGTGTTATTATAGTGTAAGAGATTTCCTATCTGATAATGTTAGCTTATAAATAATTATTTTAAATTTATTATATAAAAAAAAGCGTGTACACCTGTAAAGGTAGGATTAAAGGGTTGTCAAATGAAATATTTGTCAAACGTTTCTCGGGCTATTAATCGGTTAGCGCGGGAAGGCATAGTTTCTTCGCACGTCCACTGAATCCAAAGCAGCTACATGATAGATACTACTTGGCAGAGTCGCCCAAAAATGGCAGCAAGGGCACACTAGCCTAGCCCTTATTAGCCCTTATTCATAAACGCTCTAGGTATAGGCTTCTGCTAACTTAGCAATCGTTTGTCCTTATCTGTCACTTTGACATTTACCTTTCACAGATAAGGACAAACGATTGCTAAGTTAGCAGAAGTCTATAGAGCGTTTATGAATAAGGGGTTCATGTTTCATTCAATTTCGTCTGCGTTCCGTGGGAATTGTTTACGAAGTAGTACGAAAAGGCAGCATATCAAGTAGAGTGGCAGGAGCATGCCCTCGACCGGGACGAGTGGCGGAAAAAAGGGGCGGCCTTTGCCCAGCAGTGGGACACTCAATTGGACTATTAGAATAATAATCCTACTAATATTATAAATGCGAAAGTTTGTGAGGAGGGATGGATGGATGGATGGATGTGACGATGTGAGTGTGTATGTTTGTTCCTTCTTCACGCTGAAACGACTGGACGGATTTGGATTAAATTTGGAACGGAGATAGCTAGTATTCTAGATTAACACATAGGCTACTTTTTATGCCGGAAAATTGCATAGTTCCCGCGGGATAGCGATAGACATGTCAAAGGTCGTAGCTGCCTATAAGTCTGATTCTACGCGGACGAAGTCGCGCGCAGAAGCTAGTAATAATAATGTCCTTTAACGGAACTGAAACTATCTTCAACATAAAATACAGCCAGCAAAAAAAGCATGTTTTTTTTCAACAAAAACTTTATTATCTTATCTCGCAGGTCTTTTGCTTTAGGCTTAAAACCACAAAATTTCATAATACCTTATTCACTAATACCCCTAATTTTCAAATTACCATGGGCTCATAATACCTAAAAATACCTGAAAAGTCAAAATGTCTCTCGTAAAAATTTGATAATACCTAAAAATACCTGAAAAGTCAAAATGTCTCTCGTAAAAATTTGATAATACCTAAAAATACCTGAAAAGTCAAAATGTCTCTGGTAAAAATTTGATATTTTAGATATTTTTAGGTATTATGAGCCCATGGTAATTTGAAAATTAGGGGTATTAGTGAATAAGGTATCATGAAATTTTGTGGTTTTAAGCCTAAAGCGGTCTTTTGACCTTACAGCAATCCCCATAGTCACTGTCGCGCGAGACTGCTGTGCTGACCCCGCGCGGATGTAGCGCGGCCATGAGAGAGATCGCCGCATCTGTGCTCACTATCTCACGTTATTAGACCCCAACCGTCAACGTCACGTCAGTAGGCTTTTTGTCTAGGTGCGACCACACCGCCGCGTATACGCAGTGACGTGTCGTATGCGTCACGTTTTCTCACCGTTTCTTCATACAATTTCTTGCGATTCCGTAACGTCACCGTTTTTTAAGCGGCGGTGTGGTCGCACCTTAACTCGCACGCGATCGCCATCGTGTTCATTTTGACAGTATGCTTAGTGTAAGTTTTCGATACCGAAATACGTCTCGATAACGTTTGCGTTAAACTGTCAAATACTATGAGAACGGTTTGTTGCCGTTTCGTTCCGCAAGTGGCGCTGCCAATTTTTCCATAGTAATTGAGACGTTTACGTGAACGCGTTCGAGACGTTTTTTCGTGTGAAAACTTACACTAGAGGCTCAGTTCTTGTATGAATGTGACAGCTAGCTGATTCCGATGCCAATTGTCAGCCCATACATGTACTGTCAAAATGAACACGATGGCGATTGCGAGCGAGTTAGACAATAAGCCTTAAGTCTTAAATATATCCTCCCAAATTCAAAGTCCGAATTCCACCGTCTCACTACTACAAATGTGCTCAAAAATATGCGAACGCGACTGTAACTTTTATGCACTTGCATTCCAATATTAATAGGAAGTTAACCACTTCTGAACAATATCAGAATAATGATTGGACATGTTTCCTCACGTCTAGTATAAAATTCTTCACGGAAACTTTCTTTCATGTCTAAGCAATCGCAGTTTGTCAATTTTACCACAGAAGTGTGTACAGCCAAGGGCATAAATATATGTACGTTACCAAGACGTCAAAAACATCTATACACCATTACGCCACAAACAATAAAGGTCGGTGACACATATATTTGACATGATGGCTGTATAGACATTTATGCCCTAGACTATACAAAAACAACTTTCTTTTTATTTATTTACGTAACCAACCAACTTCTCGACCCTAAACAAGCTTTTATTCCATAAGCCATACACTCTTCTACTATAATCTAGAACTAACTGTTAACCGCGACTTCGTCCGCGCTGCATTAAATAAAGCCTATGTTCACCAGGGGTAACATTATCCCTGAATAGAATCCTATACAGGGTGTATAGGATAACAATAATCCACAGGGGTATATAACCATAGCTATAGAAGCTAAAAATAATTGGAGTAATTTGTTTTTATATTTTTTATACGAATGGTAGTATTAACTGTAATCATTCCTATAGAAAATATTTTAAAAAAATTACTCCAATTTTTTTTTATATTTTTTTAGCTTCTATCTATAGCTATGGTTATATACCCCAGTGGATTATTGTTAGGGGGTGTCTGATACACCCTGTATACATTATAGGATTCTAATCACGAAAGAATTTTGAAATCGGTCCAGTAGTTTAGAAGCCTATTTAATGCAAACAAACAAACAATCAAATCTTTCCTCTTTACAATATATCATATAGTGTAGATATAGATGTAGATATACCTGGGAATAATATACATAGAAATGTCACGTAAAACGTTAAAAACATCGTGCCGTCTGGTACTACGGACACGCGAATCTCTTCCCCTTGCTAGACAATTACCCATTATGCGTGCTCCTTCGTCTGCGCCGGCGCAGGTCGGCTATGTGATCCTTCACGACCAGGGCAAGCTGGTGCCGTATACGCAAACTAAGATGGAGCTATATCGTAATAGATTGCGCGGTTTGCGGTATGACCGGCGAGTGGTGAGCGTCTCGAACGTTGAATGGAGACAAACCCCTATTCATAAACGCACTTTAGGCCTCTGTTAACTTAGTAATCGTTTGTCCTTATCTGTCACTTTGACATTTACCTTTCACAGATAAGGACAAACGATTACTAACTTAGCAGAGGCCTATAGTGCGTTTATGAATAAGGGGGAAGAATTGGAAGAAGTCGTGGAACATATATGTTTAGTGTTATGTTTTAAATGTGATCAGGAGGGTACGTATTAAACTAACCTAAACCCATCTGTAGATAATGCGATCGTAAAAGTTCGTCTAGCTAAATTATTTTTGAAGTGGAAACTTCTTAAGCGGCGTTAAGCACTTTTTGGGATGGGAATGTTAAAATCGCGCGCGACAGGCATAAGATGGAGGGAGAGCTTAAGTACCAGGATATCAGATCCTCTAAGAGCTTATTTTGAAATAGGAATGTTTTTTTTTTCGGAGAACCAGCAGCTATAAATTACAGAGTAGATTACTTCTATAGTACCAATGAAGCCATATTATAGGATCTCACAACTAGAATAGTTTCCATTTGAACCATCTATTTTGCCCTATCCTGAGAGGCCTGTGCCCAGCAGTGGAACCTATATAGGCTGGATATGATGACAATTTTGTCCCATTATGCATTTCATACCTACCTACCCCAGTGGGAAAGAGGCGTGACGATATGTATGTACGTATGTATGCATTTCATACTTTATGTCTTTTGACGCACACAGAATCCAGGAAGATTAATCAAAACATACATACCAGTAGGCTTATTGTCTAACTCGCTCGCAATCGCCATCATGTTCATTTTGACAGTTCATGTATGGGCTGACAATTGGCATCGGAATCAGCTAGCTGTCACATTCATACAAGAACTGTCAAAATGAACACGATGGCGATTGCGAGCGAGTTCGACAATAAGCCTACTGGATATATAATCACAGTTGTCAAATTTTTCATGACGTTAAAATGTACGATGCCATTATTATTGAATTAAAAAATTGAGATGTTAAACCACTACAAGAGTAAACTAACCCAGCTACGTGTAAAAATAATCCAGAATTTTATGATACTTTGCATATTAGAAAGCTTAATTTACTCCCAGAGAATAAGTACCTAGATGTAAATTGTTGTGTCTTGTTTACTCAACAGTCACATGACACATTTTCAATGAGTTTTCCTGTTGAATTGCAACTATTTGCTTACAAAATCTGATCGACCGGCCGCCTGGTAACTATGTCACCATTTCGCGTCTAATGTTTCGACATAACTAATAATTAATGACTCTGAGCGCAACGCAACTACAATTAAATCCGTTTTGGATAAATGGTCTATCGGTTTTCCTTAACCGATGGTTGATTTCCAACACTTTTACGAAAAGTTTAAATAAATTCGTTTCCGTCGCTTGCATATACGGTGAAGGGCATAAATATATGTCCGTTACCAAGACGTCAAATACATCTATACACTTTTATGCCACAAACAATAAGGTCAGTGACACATATATTTGTATTTTTTTTTTATGTGAATAGGAAGGCAAACGAGCAAGTGGGTCACCTGATGGTAAGCGATCACCACTGCCCATAGACACCCGCAACCCGGGGGAGATTGCAGATGCGTTGCCAACCTAGAGGACTTAGATGAAATGCCTCTTGTGCCCGTAATTTCCCCGGCTCTTACTCTCCACACTGGAACACAGCAGTGCTAGCACTGCTGCTTAGCGGCAGGATTAGCGAGTAAGATGGTGGTAGCGATCCGGACGGACCTTGCACAAGGCCCTACCACCCGGCTACTACCACCACTACATGATGGCTGTATAGATACATATTTATGCCCTCGACTGTACAAAAACACCTTTCTTTTTATTTTTTTGCGTAACCAACTAATTTCTCAATCGTAAACAATCTCTTATTCCGTAATCCTTAGACACTATTCTACTATAATATGGAACTAACTGTTACCTTTCTTTGAGGCCTTTGTGTGGACGTCTTCTGGCTGATGAATTAAATTTAATTAGTACTAGCTGTTGCCAGCGACTTCGTCTGCAAATAATTCGTTTATCGCTATCCCGCGGGAGCTACGCAATTTTCCGGGATAAAAAGTAGCCTATGTGCTATTCCAGACTTTTCTCTATCTATGTGCCGAATTTAATCCAGATCCGTTGGGCCGTTCTGGCGTGATTGAGTAACAAACAAACAAACATCCATCCATCCATCCATCCATCTATCCATCCATCCATACTTTCGCATTTATAATATTAGTTAGATTAGATATTAGTTAGACCAGCAGTTGCAAGCGACTTCGTCTGCAAAAAATTCGTTTATCGCTATCCCGCGGCAATTTTTCAGGATAAAAAGTAGCCTATGTGCTATTCCACACTTTTCTCTATCTATCTGCCGAATTTTATCCAGATTCGTTGGGCCGTTCTGGCGTGATTGAGTAACAAACAAACTTCCATCCATCCATCCATACTTTCGCATTTATAATACTAGCTGTTGCCAGCGACTTCGTCTGCAAATAATTCGTTTATCGCTATCCCGCGGGAGCTACGCAATTTTCCGGGATAAAAAGTAGCCTATGTGCTATTCCAGACTTTTCTCTATCTATGTGCCGAATTTCATCCAGATCCGTTGGGCCGTTCTGGCGTGATTGAGTAACAAACAAACAAACATCTATCCATCCATCCATCCATCTATCCATCCATCCATACTTTCGCATTTATAATATTAGTTAGACAGTTAGATTAGATATTAGGTGATTTACTTTACCGTAAGATAGTAACGCATCTATTACCATGTATCAAAACTTTGCCATTCCGGAATCTCATAGTAGTAAGATTATTCCTTGAGCTCAAGATTATGGATCTACGTAAAATAACGCCTGATGTAATTGGTTTATTATGTTTCCTAAATAAACGTACAAAATCCCCGAGGGTGGTGAAATAAAGAATGTCTCAGATCGCAGGAACTTGCCGCACGAGCCACAAGCGAGGGCGATAAACGTGCGACCTGAGGCTTTCATGTATCACCGCCCGAGGTGAGTAAGTACACAATTTTACGTCTTCTCCTGGCCAGGACGTGGAAATTTTCGCTCGGCGATAAATTGCTACTTATGGCCCGAGACGACGTAAAAGATATACATATATATATATATATATATATATATATTTATTTCCATTCGCTTTCTTGTTTAGAAGCTACATATGTATATTTAGAACGTAAATAACTTGATCAACTTTTTCAACACAAGCACATGACAGTAGATACAGTTCACACAATATAATTATTATTTGCCTACACCAAGCGTGCTTCACAGCAACAAAACATATAATTAAATATAACACTATAAATCACGATAGCAAGCAAATAATTATACCAGTAATACTAACTACAGCTAATTACTGGTTATATGATCGCAAAAACAGTTGAAGACAGTAAAAAGGTGCTTATATATTAATAAAATTAACAATGAAATCTTCTGGGATACAGAAGAATGGAAGGAAGAACTAACAAGGAAACGTCTTTGATAGAAATTAATGAAGCCATTTAATATTTACTACCGAAGAGAGGTCGTCATACGTAATGATCCATCCTAAAGCAAAAAACCGGCCAAGAGCGAGTCAGACTCGTGCAACGAGGGTACAAAAAATCTTTCCAACATTATTTTTTTAAATGGTTTATTTTTACGACATTTCGTTGCGTACCAATTTATATCTATGTATGTAAACACTTTATTGTACACGAATTCCACAAAAAATATCTGATAAAAAAACGAGTAGATATATACACATACAGTATACAGTCACGCCTCTTTCCCGTATAGGGGTAGGCAGAGACTACTTTGTTCCACTTGCTACGATTTTGACATACCTCTTTCTTCTTTCCTTTTCTTTTTTTTTCTTACTTTAACGAGTAATCTTACAAAAAAAAATTGTAACAATAAAAAAATTGTTGCATCTGCCATTGACTGTACACTGGCGGACATATTAACGCCCACCTCGTCTTAAACTGCGATTAGAGCGCCATACAACAACGGATGTGCATTCTTCAGTGTTGTCTAGACTGGGATAATAGTTACTTGATTAGCATCAAGCTGAATCATCTTGAGATACAATCACCGTCGAATAGGCATGGATTAAGCTGATTGCTTACTCAATTTGGATGAAAAAAAACACCGGGTAGCACTCCGGGAGTGCCGGCAGAAGTGAAAACTACACACACGCACACTCGCGCAAAAAGAAACAAAAATACTTTTTCTACACGAGATTCGAACTGCGGTCACTTGAGAGAACGCACTGTTATTCCACACCTCATACCGTTAAAGCGACGAAATGAACGTACACTTCAAAAATCGAACGCGACTCTAGCTTCATTCGCATTTCAAAATAAGCTCTTAGAGGATTCTGATATCCTGGTACTTAAACTCTCCCTCCGTCTGACGCCTGACGCAAGTTTAACATTTTTTACCTATCCCAAAAAGTGCCCAACGCCGCTAAAGACGTTTTCACTTCAATATCAAAAATTAATACCTACTAGCAAGTTTAAAGTGGGTTTTACATAACTAGCGCGATATTTCCGTACAGTGCAGAAAAGGCTTTATTTCTGCGAAGTTATTTTTTAGTCGAAAGTGAATTGAGTTTCAAATTAACGGTGAACGTAATTAGACAGGAAACGTTCTAGATTTTTTGCCTTCATTCAAACCGTTGGCAATTAATTAGTTAAGTTCAAATATATACTACGTAGTAACGTTGTGAATACGTACAGTCGAACTCTCCAATATCTATACAATACAGCCGACCGTTCAAAAATATCTACACATAGACCTTATGTTCAGTTACATAAGAAGAGTGTTCAGAAATTTTTGAAAAGTTGGTTGCATAGATATTGGAGAACTCGACTGCACACTTTCTTATTTAATAAATGTTCTGAATTTAAAAAAATCTAAGAAATTTCTACAATGCAAGCAAGTGTATTTATAAATAAATGAACGCTTTTGTGATAATCATTAAAATGAATATATAGGTAATACACAGAATAAATACAGTGTACGTCCGACTTGGACAAACTATTTAAGCTCTTAAAAATCCAATGAACCACAATTAATTTAAAAATCAAATAAGATTATTTTGCAAATAAGCCTCCAAGGCAGGGTTTCTTAAAGTGTGGTCCACGGACCCCTTAGGGGTCCGTGGCATGTCTATCAGGGGTCCGCAGTAGGTCAGTAAAATGTAATCATATTTATTAGGAAATTGTGTCGTAAACTTGACGAGACGCATCGTCGTCGTCGGGCGGCGAGGCCGGTCTATTCTGTGAAGCACTGTAAGCGCAAATAGCGCGCGGGCCGCAGCGATCTCTTCCAGACAACCTTTGGGTAGTGAAATTATCGAATGTTAAACTAAATAGGTACATAAATAACAACAGAAAACAAAAAGGTAACTATATATATAAGCGAAACTAGCAATATTTTTTTATTTAAATAAGGTTTTTTATTATTTCCCTAAAATATTTTTTGAGAGGGGTCCATGAAGTTGTTTAAATTGTGAAAGTGGTCCGTGACTGCAAAAAGTTTAAGAAACCCTGCTCCAAGGGCTCTTTTACATGTTTTTTTTAACTACCAGCGCATTCGGAAAGACCAAGAAGAATGCGCTGCAAGAAACTTGGCAGAAAGTAAACTTTGAAAATAAAATTCAAGACGATTTTGTATTTATCTCAGTGTTAGTCAATTTTATTTGTTTCATGTTTATTTTGCACAATAAAGAGCAATAACATACATACACATATTTTTCCTTAAAAATGTAAAGAAAACTTATATAGTAAAGTTTGTTATATTTAACAACAAAATGAGTAAAATGTAGTTACACACGTTATTCACACGGATGACTTTGGCAGCGTCAGCAATTTTTTTTGTATGGCCATGTATGACACGTTTTCTAGTTGCCGTAAAGTAAACCATGGATACTTTGATTTACGGGTGACTTTAAAATGTAGTTATAGGTAGTGACGAAATCATTCATTTTTATTTGCGTTTACTGCTTCCAACCGATGTCTTCATCGATCGCTATTGCGTCTACATGCCAAACAGTCACCTTATATGGACAATATCGATTTTATAGCAATTTTAAAACAAACAAAGTAGCCCCAAAATTATCAAAGTCCCCGGTTAACGGTACCTAAATAGATATAAGGATTATTTAAAAAAATCTGGGGCGACAAAACTAGAATGTCTAAAACAAAACTTTCCTTCAGAGGATTAGCATAATTTGAGCAAACCTTAATCCGCTAATCAGCGTTATCAGAGACAATAATTATAGGTAATCAAGAAATTAATAATTACTACGTCTTTGTGTGATTTAATTATGTTTAATAACAAGAGTGACCTGAATTTTTATTCATTTGAAAAGCGAATGCTTGATATAAGAAGGTTTTTTTACATAGTTCTCATAGTTAATATTTTGTATCCGTGTAGTGAAGACACAAACAAACACAAATCACGTCTAAAGGCCACATTTAGCATGGTTGTATTGGTAGAAAGGGGAATCAAAATAGTGATGCATGCTGGCCGCATCGCCTATAATCTGATTCCTAAGATTTACGCCCATTCCCTCGATGGGCTTTTACCTGCGCGGGAAGAGAAGCTGGTACATATAACATTCTATGTTTTTTCTTGGCCTCCAGACCAGCGTGAAAATTACTATTACACCGACGAGCAAAAGCAACGTGTCACTTTTGATACAAGGTTCTATGAAAAGTGACCCGATATTTTTGATTTTGAGTATACAGGGTATATCAGACACCCCCTAACAATAATCCACTGGGGTATATAACCCTAGCTATAGAAGCTAAAAAACATTTTGAAAAAATTGGAGTATTTTTTTTGTATTTTCTATAGGAATGATTATAGTTAATACTACCATTTCTATAGAAAAAAAAAGTACTCCAATTTTTTTCAAAATATTTTTTTAGCTTCTATAGCTATGGTTATATACCTCAGTGGATTATTGTTAGGGGGTATCTGATACACCCTGTATATAGCAATAAATTAGGAACGCACGCGACTAACTGTTTTAATTTATTACACGTCGTCATATATCACGACATTATTAGCTTAACCAGTTAGTTTGAGCGTGAGTTAACTTATTTAATGTAGGTTTCGCCAACAGGTAAAATAACATATTATTATTTTTTTCACATCAAACTAGGCTCAGGGGCCCAATTTTTAAAAGCACACATGCGATATGAAATAAAATTGTGCCGAATTTGAAATGCGAATAGACCATAAGAAAATAATAGTCCAGTCGCCATAATATTTCGGAGCAGCATTAAATTTCAATAAATTCGTCACGTGAAGTGGCAGTGGGCGGGGCACATTGCTCGCAGGACCGATGGCCGATGGGGTCAGAAGGTTCTCGAATGGCGTCCGCGGCCCGGGAGACGAGCTGTTGGTAGGCCTCCAACAAGATGGAGCGACGACCTGATCAGGATCGCGGGTTCGCGGTGGATGCGGAAGGCACAGGACCGGTCCGAGTGGAGAGCCTTGGGGGAGGCCTATGTCCAGCAGTGGACGTCTTTCGGCTGATATGATGATGATAATGATGAAATTCGTAACACTCTAGATAAGGTTAATAACATACGAACACACAATTCGTCATAAATATAACAACAACACGGAAACACTTCCGAAAACGCTGCTAATAAAAAAATAATTTCCTTTCCGGCCTATTTACAAAATAAAAAAAAAACTACACCACAAACCGAAAAACATTTAAGTATGTTAATCCAATTGTAATCATGACAATTTTTATGTAATATCAAGGGACAAAGCAGATAAAAGAATGTACTATCATATTTTCTTATTATCAACATCGATATAAACACATTATAGCTATAATCCTGTTTTACAACGAGAGATATGGTTACTCTACAACCTGGTAACAGCCAGTCAGTGAACCTCCTTCACCTCGCTAAAAGGTTAAAAGGGTATTTGACTGCGTTCAAGTTAAATATTCCATGAGCTCTCTGAAAATCATTCGAGTTCTTGCTGCATCAAACCCATAAGAGTGAGTGAGAGAGCAAGCCAAACCCGAATGGCATTGTAAGAACTCACGGACCGTACTACATATATAAATTCATCGTCATCATCAGCCAGAAGACGTCCACTGTTGAACAAAGGCCTCCCCCTTAGCACACCATAATGAACGACAACTCGCCACCTGCACCGGTTTCCCGCAACTTTCACGATGTCGGACCACCTAGTGGGAGGCCTGCCAACACTGCGTCTTCCGGTTCGCGGTCGCCACTCGAGAACTTTTCTGACCCAACGCTTTTCTGTTCCACGAGCTACATGGCCTGCCAATGTGCTATAGCAACATTGCATAAAGAGGTACGTATTAAAATACATAAAGTTTAAAATGTATAATAGGTTAAAATGCATAATGGTTCAAAATATATAATGCGATTTACTCAGAAAATTGCAAATTAACAGAATTGTTATAAACTAAACCTAACCTAACCTAAACCTACAAACCTCTAAACCTAATCTATAGATTACACTATCAAAGAAATTCATCTAGGTAATAGTTTCACAGAGAATGGCATTATATATTTTAAACCATTATGCATTTTAACCCATTATACATTTTAAACTTTATATATTCTGAATCCGCTCCCTGCATAAAGATTACATATTGATGTCCAATCATGTATTGCTCACATTTCAATTTTCAAATCATTTCTCGGTAATACGAGCACCAATAAAAGTGCTGTTAAAGCAAATACCCCATTATGCAACTCGTGCATAAACTGCATTCGTCATGCACAAAAGAGGGTAATCTGGTTTACCGAGAGCTGACCTCCTTCCGACCACGATTACCTACTTGTCACTGCTAACCGCTTCCGGTAACATTGTCTTTTATTAAAACCGTTTTATATATTAACTAGCTAATGCCCGCGGCTTCGCCCTCATTCTCATTTTTTTCCACTCAAAGTTTCCTCACCGTTTAAACCTTGAGGACTTGCACAAATGTTTCAAACTCAAAATTATTCAAATCGGTACAGCCATTTCCGAGTTTTAGAGAGACAAACGAACGGCAATTAATTTTTACATGTATAGTTGACGACGTGGTTGGCTGTTGGCAGTGACCCTGCCTGCGAAGCAAGCGTCCCGGGTTCGAATCCTGGTAAGGGCATTATATTTGTGTGATGAACACGAATATTTGTTCCTGAGTCATGGATGATTCTATATATTTAAGTATGCATTTCTCTATATCAGTATGTATATCGTTGTCTAGTGACCATAACACAAGCCTTACTAGCGCTTACTTTGGGACTAGGTCAATTTGTGCGAATTGTTCCCTGATATTTATTTATTTATTTATAGGTAGCTGTTGCCCGCGACTCCGTCTGCGAAGAATTCGCTTATCCCTATCCCGCGGGAACTATGCGATTTTCCAAGATCCACAAATAAATAATGTGGCTGTCTATTGGTAAAAGAATTTTCACAATCGGTTATCCGTTAGATTACCTCTACAACCTCACAAACTTTACCTTTATATTATATAGTATCAGTATACATTACCTTACTTCCACTATACTTACTACTATTACTTTTCTTACTTAGTATTATTACATTACTTCCATGCTGGTCTGACCAAAAGATTACGTTTCCACCAGAGATGTGCGAGGATGGGTTGCGAGGAATGTGTTTTCATGAACCAATAGAAACTTCTTACCTATCCTCCAACGCAGCGTCGCACATCTGGCGGAAGCGCAGCCAACATAGAATGTACCAGCTGCTACTCTTCCCGCGCTGGTAAAAGCCCATCGAGAGAATGGGCGATCTTAGGAATCATGCTGTAGACCAGCGGTCGTCACACTTTACTGATTAAGGCGCTGTCAACAGCAAATGACCTGGAGCAGCGCCACGTGCCTGTTAGTGAAAGAGAAGAAACTATTCCGGCAACTTGGCGCGCGGCTAAAATCTTGCAAATAAGACACAAATCTTAAGAAATAAACAAAAGTATGGATTATTTGTGAAATATGACTCGTTAGCCGTTTAGGTATGAATATGTTGACTTTATGTTTTTAATTGCAGACCCATACGTCGAAAAAATAAAGACATAGAACCGTTTAATGATGATTTTAAGACCAATCTTTGCAATTATTTTCTATCGAGCCGATTTTGTTCAATTATGTATCGAGCCCGTCTAGCGTGTTTGAAATATGATGAAAATTAACATTATATTTTTTTTGTATTTTTTTTGTGCAGGTTTTCTTAAAAAAGTGTTTAAATAACATCAATTTCAACAAAATTAGGTGTTGTCAGCCTCTTAAGGGCCACATATGACAGTGCGAGCTCCAGGGACGGGCCGCAGAGTATGTGAAGGCGCTCCAGAAAGAGGTATAATTGACTATTGATATCCAATGTAGGTATAGTTCACTTGTGAAGCAATTTACTTTGCCGCGGGCCGCACAAATAACGGCCGCGGGTCGCATGCGGCTTGTGGGGCGCAATTTGACGACCACGGCTGTAGACGATGCGGCTAGCAACCGGGCCAATATTCAAGCGTTTCGACCGCTCGGTTCATGCGTCATTGTCGTCCCACAATTATTATCCTAACAGAAGGACAAGCCGCAACAACTTTGGACAAGCTAAATGCAGCATCCATACTGTGTTTCGTTGTCATAAAAAGTTAAGTCTCAGCATCATCTCTTTTAATGATACATGCTGAAAGCTGAAACGATAATGACGAAAAAACGCCGAAAAAACGCTGAACATTCACCCGCCTCATCAAAATTTTGTGTATATATATCTTTAAACGAACAATTCTTATATATTTATTTATTTTCCGGGATCTCGCAGCCGTATCTAACAACTTCGGTGAAATGTAGGGATTTTTGGGAAGGGGGAGGGGGTTCTGGAAAAACCATTTTTTCCAAGTTTTGCAAACAGCTCGGTCGTCCAGAATACTAAAATATATTATAGGTACCCTAGTGGAAAAAATTACATAATCACACAAGGAAGTGCTTTCAACGCGTCCGTGAAGCCATATTTATTGACATTGAATGGATGAATTATCTGACTTATCCTTTATCTTATCTTATCCATTTTGCCAGAATACCTTGCGCGATAGCGTAGTCATGTGTTTTTGACAAACATTTCTCTGATAACGATTATCTAAGATATCTCTTTCAATAAGAATTTTAGACCATAAATTAAGTTGATAACCTCCAAGCAGCAACGTCTACGTTGTTGTCTTAGAGACTGTTATGTTATATTCTACTAAAGTGTGTAACGTAAGATCTCAGACCAAAACGGAGTTCAAAAGTTTAAAAACAATGCCCAATTCTTAACTCTTATAAATTAAATCCACGAGAACGCCGGCACAGCTTAAGCAACTACTAAACTAAGAAAAACCCAAATTACGCACTTGTAAGACGTAAATACAAATCTTCAACAACAAAAACAAAAAACGTTTCTACACTATCAAAATTTGCGAGGCTCGTATCTTTCGTATATAGTCAAAAATTATCCACATCCTCATCCATCTCCATTATGTAAGAGTGACGCGACAAAAAACACTTTCAATTTCATAATAATATTATGACAGTATTGTTAAGTCACGGTATATAAACGCTAGCTTCATTGGTCAAATAAAACAATTACATTGCCTAGCAACAGTATAAATGTATCCCGTAAGTGATCTAGAAACAAAGCGTCGTACTCTTTTTTCTGGGCCCTATTTTATAAAACTACAAGTTAAAATTTACAAACGGAATTCTCTATCTAACACAGAGGTTCCCAAACTCTTTTGTTCCATAGACCACTTTCAAAGTTTTGCTGGATCCGGTGGTGGTGGACATTACCACTAATTTCTAAACTAAATCTCGAAAAAAAAAATAAGATTAGCCCTATAATTTATGGAAACTTGCGTTGTTGCTGAGTTTCAACGATAAATTAACAGTTTTCGAAAAAATTGGTTAGAATTGATTGCTTGATAGGGTTAATTATTTGAAAATAAAATCGACTAAACAAATTTTCAATTAAATTTAATTTTTGTGCTGCGAGTGACTCCATGCTACTTTACTTTCTTGAAATCTACAATGACTCACAGCGCAAGAACCAATCAATTCTCACAAATTTTCATGCACCCCCGCTTGCGATTGTGGACCCCCATTTTTGGTCACGCCCAACGTAGACCCCCGTCGAGTCTTCCGTGGACCCCTGGGGGTCCACCTGGACCACTTTGGGAACTACTGATCTAACACATAGGGTCAGAAAGAGACTTTCGCTTGTAAATTGTTACTTGTAGCTTTATAAAATAGAGCCGGCGTTTATCTCGCTCGTCACGGCAAAGTAAGTTAGATTTAGGGCCTGTCGCACCACTCCTTAATAGTGGTGGTCATTCATTATTACAACAGCAGATAATGTAATGCATTACTTGCACGCAACGAACAACACATTATCGAATCGTCAACTATCCTGTTATCATTATTCCTTGTCTGTTGTCAACGTTGTTCATACGCGCACTGTTACCGCACTTGGCATAGAAGCGCAAGCGAGTGCGCAACAAATCAAGTAGGTGTGTGCGAGAGATAGCGCTATACGCGCGAGCTCGCATCGCAATCGCAATGCAAATAACTGACTTTTGGTATCATTATTAGCTGTTGCTGTTTGTTGTCAGTCAGTACAATAACAAACAAGGTAACAGAGCTTTGTTTTGCTTTTGTTCCCGTACGTTTTTATTACGCTGCGATCGCGACGAAATAAGTATAACAATTATTTAATAGTAAGTTCATTATCGTTTTGTAAAACAGCAATATAACAGGATAACAGACAACAGTTTACAATAACAGCTATTTAAGAATAACACAACACTGTTATTCATTATTGCAAAACAGCCGTTATTGCCACCACTACTCCTTAACTGTCAGTTATCTATGATTCTGTCTCTATTTATTACTACGAAACAGACAGAGACGTCATCATAGTTAACTGACGGTAAAGGAGTGGTGAGACAGGCCCTTAGTGTAAGAAACAGGGTCTAATGCTCAATGTGGCCCTTCTGACAGTATTCGGCACTTATTTGTTAGTGTTTAAGTTGTTTATTTTATTTTTTTATATTTTGGATGTCTGTGTCGAATTTATTTATATGTCAATAAATGTATTTCGTCTTCCTCTATTTGTAGTAATCCGCTCGCCGGCTGCCTCGCGAGGCGGCTCGCTGAGTCAGGACCCGCGGCTAATCGCACTAATAAGTGTTCGTTTTTTATCGTAGAAACGTCTGAAATGCGTTCGCTTTAAAATCAAATAATATGAGAACAGAGACTTTGATCTTTTTTGTTGACACGCGCCGTTAAAGTCACGACGACGCTATCAATTTAACCAATGTAGAGGGGTTAGAGTCTTTTTTGTGTCAAAAACTAACACTAAAGAGAGACACAGCGGGGCTACTATGAAATTCGATTCTCGAAGTTCATATCATGCCGTCCCTCTCGCTCTCAAATTAATGACTATTAGTGTTAGCGAAACAAACTTCGAAAATCAAATTTGGAGTATAAAGCCAGGTCGCACGTTAATTCGTTCCTAGTACACGCGCTAGTGCGAGCGCAAATTTGACGTGTTGAGATCACATACTGGGTTATACTGTGACGAATTGCCACTGCGCAGATTTAGAGCAAAAAAGTGTTGGGGATCTCATTAGCAACGTGGCTCGGCGACTTCTCAAGGTTAGCAGTTCGATGAGCTTAATCACAATAGTATATTACTCGCCGAGGGTGGTGAAGTAAAGAATTTCTCAGATAGCAGGAACTTGTCGCACGAGCTTAAAGCGAACGCGATAAACATGCAACCTGAGGCTTTATCAGCGCCCGAGGTGTGTAGGTACACAATTGTACGTCTTCCCCTGGCCAGGAAGTGGAAATTTCCTATTCCTTAAAAGTAGGATATGTTTTAATCAAATTTTATTCAATGATACACACTCACTTAATCACATCCTCACAAACTTTCGCATCACTAGATAGTATAAAATAAAGTCGCTTTCCGCTGTCTGTCCCTATGCATGCTTATATCTATAAAACTACGCAACTGATTTTGATGCGGTTTCTTTTAATAGATAGAGTGATTCAAGAGGAAGGTTTATATGTATAACTGGTTTCTGCCCGCGACTTCGTCGGCGTAGAATTATGCATTTACCTTCCTCTTGAATCTCTCTATCTATTAAAAAAAACCGCATCAAAATCCGTTGCGTAGTTTTAAAGATCTAAGCATACATAGGGATAGGAAAAGACAGACAGAAAGCTACTTTGTTTTATACTATGTAGTGATTCTACGCAGACGAAGTGGCGGGCAGAAGCTAGTTTATAAATTAGTAGGATTGCGGATGCGATACTACGCTCGGCTACCTAGTGGAAACCAGTAATTTATCATCACAATATCACTGAAATCTTATGTTTTTCGAATTATCTGGATGGTAAACCATCGTCACATAATGTTATTGGCGATAAGATTAGATAAAGTGACGCCACTATTTTAGATTCAGATTAATTTTACGTCTATTACGTCTTTCATCTTCCGCGTAGCTTCTAACTTTTACAATTTTTATTACAAATATTCTTCGTTCCTGTTCAGATCATCACGCCGGACTCTAATTTGTTTTTTTTTTCTAATTAAAGTCGTCGCAAAATAAAAGGCCCGTTTTGACATTTGTCTTCCTGACGTAACTAGTGATGTCACCGTACGACTCGGTACTCGATACTCACGATAAATCGATTCAAGTTTGCCTGTGTATTTGATCGATTTAAATACTTGTAATTGTATTGTAAAGACGCATTGGATTAAAGTTCTGATTAGAAAGTGAATCTTCAGTCAATCATTTTCTTCAGATGATGAAGACGAGCCATTCTATTGAAATCAGTGTTGCCATTGTTTACGGCTTTGAGCTCCAAGGTCATAATTTTCAGTAAAGATCATTACACAGCTGGTGAAATTCAGTAATTAATTGATCTAAATAACATAAATAAAACCGGCCAAGTGCGAGTCAGCCTTATAAAAAATTATCTTGATCGATTTATTTTTTCCTTAACCGATTATTAATAGTCTGTGGACAATATGAAAAAATCGTTATGCACAGCACTTAGCTGAGTGAGCGATACCCATCAATGAAAAATGCAATTACCTTCAGAACATTTCGATCGGTAAAAAATAGAGAACTTCATGGGCGTGAACTGACAAAACGGGCCTTTTAAATTGTGACGACTTTTTTTTAGTATCAAATACCAACTGTTTAATAACATCACAGGTGCAAAACGCCTCCACCGTCAAATACATAAATTTATCACAAGAGTTAGTTATGGTACATTGAGAAATATCGACTAAAATGATTGTTTACAACCGACCTAACATTATAAGTCAGTAGTCAAATAGATTACACTTAACTTAACCACACTTAATTAACCTTCTTAGATATATATCACAGTACATACAACAGATAAGATTAACGTACGTGATCTAAGCCTGTGACGTCAAGCCCATAGAGAAAACGTCACTACCGAGATCCAGATATTTATTGCGTATTGTTTAAATAATGATTCATTGTTGATTAACAATTCTACTAAAATTAATTCTATTCGCAAGATTGAGTAGGTGACTCACTGTATGTATTTTTTTAAATAGGGTAGAAAACGAGCAAGTGGGTCATCTGATGGCAAGTGATCATCACCACCCTTGGACACCAGAGTTGTAGACGCGTTGCCTGCTTAGACGCAGTGGCGTAACTACGTCAGGGGCCCGCGGCAAATTCATCAGATGAGGCCCTTCCTTATTGAAGCTCATCATCGTCCCTCTGTGCTCCGGGCTAAGCCAGTTCGGGGCCCCGTGGCATTTTGTCAGCCCTGCCACCCTATAGTTACGCCACTGCTTAGACGGCGAAGACGGATCATCCTCATATGCAAATTTCACCGACTGTCTTGCTCTCCTCGCCGAAACACAGCCGCGCAAGCACTGCTGCTTTTATTGTTTGAGAGTACTTGTTTAAATGCTGATCCACGGTATAATTTTCTCACAGCAAGCGCTCTCAATTCTCTTGACGGACAATGCGGTCTATGGCATTTCTTGTGAAAAGGTTCCACAGTAGGCAACGATACAGTTAATTACAACACACCGGATAACTCACGTATAAAAGTCGAAGGATTGCTCCGACAATAGTTCCGTGACAGCGGATGGTCGGTGCCCTCCAGTTGGAAAACTGTTTTAAATATTGACCAAACGGCGAGTGTGAGCGAACCTTTACAAAGTGACGTGATCAGTGTTGTGTGCTGCCCTACTTTGGACTATAATAAAAATGACGATAAAAATGAGGGTAGTTGTGCGCCGATGTCAGCTGCGCCGAGTAGCCGCGCGAGCAGAGCGTTGGCGCGCAGTGTTCGTTTCGCTGCCGCCGGGGCGAGCGCTTTCTGATGAAGGGCTACGGAATAGTCCAAAACAACTGTCGGAGCAATCCTTCGGCTTTTATACGTGAGTTATCCGGTGTGTTGTAATTATGTGTGAGTCTCACGGTAGTTTCATGTTGAAAAACAATACAGTTAATAAAATACCTACGTAGTCATCAGTCTCAACTGAGTTTGTATGATAATCCGAATACAAAATTGCCATAGCATAATAATAACAACTAGTGAGGTAATTTGCTACCTCGCGAAGGATCGGAGGAAATATGCGGAGCTGACTGCCAACCTCCACTAGTTGGAGAGGCACTATAAGAGAGAGAGTAACTTGGGCCGATTATCAGGCGTGGGCAGCGCTATCACCGCGTCTTCCCCAACGCTAATTCGCAGGCCTCAATTGACAATAGTTCAATTTTTCAAGAGCTACTTTCTATTGTCTGGCTGGAAAGAGCGCACAAATTTAAGACACCCATATTCTTTTATATTCGTGAAAATCTTGTATTTTCGTGGAAAAATCCATTTAAATCGTCGCTCAAGCAGAAAGGACGTAAGTAACAAACGTCAAGTATTAGCGAAATGACGTCACTGCTTTGTTTCGTACACTTAAAAAAACGTTGATATAATTACATTAATTGACCGCCAAAACCTGTGCTTAAATACTTTGACAGTGAATGCAGTTGTCACTGTCGATGAACGTCAAAACGAGTTGACAAACTCAAACAGAATACTTCACAAAAAATATGAGTTTAAATGAAAACTTGCAAAAATATTATCATTATTGCCCGGCAAACAGTTATCTAGTGTTCCCGATGGAAACAAAGCCGAGCGGTGTGCGAATGAATTAACCGTCAGCTGTCAGTAGTGTTTGTGTTGTGAAAGTTGTAAATGTCAAAGGGAAACCCGGAAGACAAGGTTTTTTATAATGGCAGTATTGGACCGGCCGCTGGACGTCATTTCCTGTTTTACATATTTTGCTAATTTTTCCAAAAAATACTGTACGAAAAAATCCAAAAATATTTTTTTTGTGTTCTACAAGTGTTTCTCTCGAAATGGTTTTTGATTTATGAATATAAAGAAATTTGAAATATTGTCAATTCGTCCGACCATCATACGCCGGGATTTCAGCCATTATAGGCAATAGTGCCGAGATAACCAAGTTCGCTCACTATTAGAAATTATTACGCTGTCGCATTACGTGTGCTGTACTATTTGTCCGAAAAAGGCAATACAAAGGTCTCCTCGGCAAATAGATAAGGAAATAGTAAACAATGTGTACTACAATATGTACTGCATTGTATTATCAGTAATATCTTCCTACTAGCTTCTGCCCGCGACTTCGTCCGCGTAAAATTAGCAATTGATATGTTTATCGCTATCCCGCGGGAACTATACAATTTTCCGGGATAAAAAGTAGCCTATGTTTTAATCTAGGGTACCAGCTATCTTCGCACCAAATTTTATCCAAATCTGTCCAATCGTTTTAGCGTGAAGAAGGAACAAACATACACACTCACTCACATCGTCACATCGTCACAAACTTTCGCATTTATAATATTAGTAGGATAGGATTCGCTATGAGTTTTTAATGATTCACATCCCGTTTATAATATTTCGAAGGATTCGGTATCACTCTCGAAAGAGTGGTCGTGGTCATTACTTCAGGTATTGGTGGCAAGCTTCACAACACGCCGCCACTCCTCTCTGATGGCCGCCTTCCTCGTGCATTCATGCAGTGATGACGAGCCATCAGTAATATTATAATCCTACTACCTACTAATATCATAAATGCGAAAGTTTGTGTCGATGTGAGTGAGTGTGTATGTTTGTTGCTTCTTCACGCAGAAACGACTGGATGGATTTGGATAAAATTTTAAACGGTGATAAATGGTACCCTAGATAAAAATAATAGGCATAGTTACAGATTCCTGTACCGCTCAAACGTCGCACGTGAAGTTAGCCTAGCAATAAAACATCGGGATTCGAACCTGCGACCTTTGATGCGGTGAGCATCATTGGTACCAGGGCCACTGAATCATCCAGCCTTTAACGTCGATGCACACCAAATGCGTGCTGCGTGCTGCGTGCTGCGTGACACGCGCACGCACCAGTTGTAATGTATGAAACTATGAGATAGATGCCAGACGCGTGGTTAGCCATTTTTTTTTTTATATGAATTGGAAGGCAAATGAGCAAGTGGGTCACCTGATGGTAAGCGATCACCACTGCCCATAGACACCCGCAACCCTGGAGGGATTGCAGATGCGTTGCCAACCTAGAGGGCTAAGATAAAATGCCTCTTGTGCCTGTAATTTCCCCGGCTGTCTTACTCTCCACACCGGAACACAGCAGTGCAAGCACTGCTGCTTAGCGGCAGGATTAGCGAATAAGATGGTGGTAGCGATCCGGACGGACCTTGCACGGACGGTCCTACCACCCGCATGTGCGTACGCCACGCATCTGTAGGCTTATAATCTAACTCGCTCGCAATCGCCATCGTCTTCATTTTGACAGTTCATGTATGGGCTGACAATTGGCATCGGATTCAGCTTGTGTGTGTGCGCCGGCCTTTATGAGTGACATAACGAATTGTAACACAGATATTAGAAGTATAATATCGTTTGTGAAACCAGGCCAGACTCCACAATACTATCTTATCTGTAATTGCTGTTGGTTTGTTACTTACTGCATATTAGACTACACACACTGTATAGTATAGTGTGTGTAGTCTACACGATTAGGTATAAAAGGTACTTCTAAAATACTAGTGGCGTTCCGTGAAAATTTCCGTTGGCGACCCGCTAGCTTATTACGTAACTCGCTCGCAATCGCCATCGTGTTCATTTTGACAGTTCTTGTATGAATGTGACAGCTGTTGATTCCGATGCCAACTGTCAGCCTGTACACGAACTGTCAAAATGAACACGATGGTGATCGCGAGCGAGTTACGTAATAAGCTTGCAGGAGCAAAAAAACCGGTCAAGCGCGAACCGCAACTAACTAAAATGTAACATTTTTTTGTGTCTACCTGTCTATTTAAGTAGCCAATATAAAATGATCTCACAGTGTATATTTTGCTTAAAAGCAGGGCCCTAACACTGGATTTTATACACTTGCCGAACTTGCACGGAACCCTCGGTGCGCGAGTCCAGCTCACACCTAGCCGGTTTTTTATTGTGGTCATAAAAAACAAAAAAAATATTTGGTGCTTAGATTAGAATGAAAAGGTATAAGTACAATGAAAACCTTATCCTTTAGCAATTTGAATTGGTTTTCATCCGAATACCCTGTAAAAAAAAGGTGAAGAAGGAACAAACATGACACACATCGTCACATCCATCCAACCTCACAAACTTTCGCATTTATAATATTATTATTATTATTTAAAATAATACACTAGCAGCTCTTTGAGCTGATGCCTGTATATCACTGCACTTGTGTCCTTTGAGTTTTTAAATGAATGTCTAGTCTATTTTTAAAACTGTTCACTGACGGTGCACTTATCACAAGTTCGGTTATTACATAGTAGGATATATTCCAGTGTTTCCTAAAATGTGGTCTGTGAGTATACATAATAATTGTATAGGGGTCCTCACTCAATCTTAGGACCATAATAAAACAAAAAAAAAAAAAAAGTCTATAGACCGTCCGCTTAATTGAGCCCTAGCACGCGCGGTGCAGGGGCGCGGGGCGGGACGACCGCGGGGGCCGAGAGGTGCGGGCGGCAGGCGCACTCCCCGCCCGCACCTCTCTCGGTCCTCTTTGTCGTCCCACCCCGCGCCCCTGTGCCGCGCGGGCGAGGACTTATTTTAAGCGGTTGGTCCATATTAATACCTATGCATCGTTTTTTTATTAGGGGGTCCTTGAAAAAGGTTAAGAAACATTGATATAATCAACGAAAAGGTATCAGAACTTGTGCCAATACCATCATCATAATAAAATATACTCCGGACACATGTTTCATCTCTCTCTGAGGCATCCTCAGCGGATGTTGATGATCCCATGGTCGGTCTAAGAAATCACTCAATTTATATACATATTATATCTATATGATTATCATATTAATACATAATTATTTAGCTTAATTGCAAACCACGACTAATCATAATCTTTTTCAGTTTTGATAAGAATTTGTTATTAAAGCTATGCTAAGATATTAAGACAGATTGGATATAATAAACATACTTTAAAATAACACTAAATTAACTGGAAGAGATTCCCATAATTAATAAGTTCATCTTCACACATCTATTTTGTCCCAGTACCTATAAAATTTCTGTGTTTTTGTATAATCAAGATATAATAATATGTATATAGGTATAGTAATAGATATCGCTTGGTAAAATCGGCCCTAACTCAAATCTTTTTACAGTTATAGAACTTCATTTAAGATATGTAATTTGTTAGTATATAGGGCTAGCAATGCACCCATTACACATATGTTAATAAAATACTTTTATTTAGATACCAGACTGTGTAGCACTTATAACAAAATAAAGAAAATAAATAAGACATGTGCTTTATTTATTATTTGACCTCCACCAGTGATCTGCTTGACATACCTGTGTATGTGTGTGTAAATTCAGAACAAATGAAATAAGTACCTAAATAAATGTTACACAGTCATACCTACTTTAATTGAAGTAAATGAAAATCATGACTGTGTAATTATATTGAAGTGCAGTGCTTGTATAGTAAATATAACAAATAAATATTGTATGCTGCGATCTGTGATATAGGTGTTCGTCGGTATAGTAAATATGGCTGTGTTATCTAAATAACACATCATTTTGAATGAGGTTTGCATCTCGCGAGTGCATACGTTGCGGCGAGACGCCGAACCTTCGAGATTGATTTAAATCCGTACAAATATAACGTGTGATTGATTTAGAAAATCAACAAATACGTCCGAATTACGCGGAGTCGCTGCCTCGCTTTGTTTCACACATACGCATAAACAATGTCGCGCAAGATAAAAAAACACGAGTTAAAGTAATCAAAGAATGTGATTGCAGTGTTTAACTTTAACATACAGTCACTAGCTGCTCACGGTTAGACCAGATGTAGAAAATTTCTAGAAAATAGAAAGTTTTAAATACATACACTCAACTACTTACCAAAGTGTTCTGGTACCCCAATCCGGACTCATCGTCCGAGGTCTCCTCTTTACTGTGCACTTCCTTCATTTTGAACGGTCCAGTTTATTATTTTAACACACAAAACGTTGAATTAGCGAAACAATACTGGCTGGATCCGCAACACTCGCGGGTCAACTAAACTTTTTTTACACGAACCGATTAGACTCACAGCGTCGGCTCGCGGCCAGACATCTCCCCGTGCCTCTTACAAGGACCGGTCGTCTGTAATAAGTTTATGTAATTGAATAAGCACGATTTAATGCGAATTGATGGCGGGCCAACACCGGAAAAGTATGTTTACGCACGTTCAAACCGATTGTCAACCGGTGGTCGACTGATGTTGTCAAACGAGGTGACAGTTCGCAGTGCGTTTGAAAAGTCTCGCCGCCGCACAACGGCCCTGAACTTGAACTTAAATGGTATCTTTTTTATATCGCTTTGATTGGAAATCACCGATCGTTATCACGTAATCGTATATTTATATCTGCTTATATTACTGGCATTGCTCGAGACGGACGCGTAAATAAATAAATAAAAAGTATTACTACGATTGACCTGCACCATCCGCTTTCAGAACGCGACTAAATTTGATTTGAACGTTCCGTTTCGCGCGTCACGGTTATGATTTTTATTTGCCTATCTTTTAATACTCAGATAAGAATTCGCAAAAAAGTCATGTGATATTATCTTTTACTCTATAAGCTAGCTGAACAATAACCATACCGGAAAGAATAAACAAGCCTGACATGATGTCGAAGATTTAAACAAATGTAATTGCAGCTATTGTATTGGCGCGCGTGTTTTGTAAATTGGTCACACAATTGTCACACATATTTTAACTCATCGGTGCGCTAATAGTGTCATTATTTTAATGTGCACGGGCATTACGCCTTCTACATATTCATAAGTTTAAATAGAGTACATCAACTTTTTAAACGTACTTTCTTAAACAGTAGGTAGTTGGAATTATAAAATTAAGTACCTAGGTACAGTCAGCGTCATTTAAAGCCACGGACTCACTTAGGGACAAATATGTTTCCTACGACATGTGTCGGTGACATATCAAGCGAAGCCGGCCGATTGCGCCTGACATTTTATTTGGCGACAAAGCGTGACTTCGCAAAACTTTTCCTAACATACAGTGGCGACATCGCGCTACCAGTACGGCACTGGCGACACGTGTCGCGCTGTTGCTAGACATGTCGCGAGTGAAGTCCGGGAGGGCTACTCCGAAATTCGATTTTCGAAGTTCGTAGGTATCACGCCGTCCCTCTCACTCTCAAATTAATAACTATTAGTCAGAACGGAACGGCACGAAACGAACTTCGAAAATCGAATTTCGGAGTATAAGGGTGCGACCAAACCGCCGCGTATACGCAGTGACGTGTCGTATGCGTCACGTTTTCTCACCGTTTCTCCGTACATTTTGTTGCGATTCCGTAACGTCACCGTTTTTTAAGCAGCGGTGTAGTCGCACCCTAAGGCCGGGAATGTCGCGCCACTTTATCTGACGTCGCTGGTGAGTGGTGACGTGTCGCGCGATGTTGCCAGAGGTGCTGAGGGAAGTCCGGCGACGTTGCTGGCAACACGTGTCGCAGAACATTTGTCCCTAAGCATCCGTTGCTAAGTATATCGCGAAAATTACCGAAGTTACGCAACTCACAACTTTTAAAAATATTTAATTAATTCATAATTAAAAAATAACCCATTCTTTCTGAAGCGGACTGTACTTTTACTCACGTAACAAATTCTTGAAACTTTTTTCATTGAATCTATTTTTAACTAAAGTGATTGTGGAAGTGCAATTCCAAGGTTAAAAAATTGCAATCAACCCATGCACTTTGTTAAGTTATTTCACGAGTTATTCGTTTCGTAACATATTTTTTTGCTCTCCCTCATATTCGTGATCATTATTCAAGAGGCTTAAGCTCACTTACCGCCAAAAGACCCACTTGCTTGTTTTCCGTCAGTATAATAAGCTATCGTATAATTATATAAATCATGTCTTTTCATTTGGGTAGATAGAGCCTAAGGTAACAAGACCTAAAGGCCACGTTTAGCATGATTGTGGGCGTGTAAGTGGAAAGGGGAATCAAAATAGTGATGGGTTGCTAGCCGCATCGCCTATAACATGATTTCCAAGATTTTCGCCCATTCCCTCGATGGGCTCTTACCATCTGCGCGGGAAGAGAAGCAACTAGTCTTTCTTCTATGTTTTTCTTTAGGTACTCACAGACCAGCATGGAAGATATTACTACCATTTATTTATTTCACTCAGTATTGTTAGTAAAATAAAACAAAAGATGGAAACAAATTATTCATTTATTTTATTATTAAATAGAACAACTGTACTCCCAACGTTCCTCAAGAATAACTCTTCAATTTCTACCTAGAAATAGATTTTAGGATATCCTACATACTTAATTAATTGAGTATTCCATTATCTTAAATTAGTCTAGTAGTGGAAACCGGAAGGTGAAATGTTGTTGCCTCCCGCAAGACGGACGATCAGGCTTACCTATTATCTAATTGGCTCGCAATCGCCATCGTGTTCATGTTGACAGTTCATGTATGGGCTGACAATTGGCATCGGAATCAGCTAGCTGTCACATTCATACAAGAACTGTCAAAATGAACACGATTGCGGTCGCGAACGAGTTAGACAATATGCCTACGGGTTAAGGCGCTGTCAACAGCAAATGACCTGGAGCAGCGCCACTCTTCACACATACGGTTCACGTGCCTCTGTTAGTGAAAGAGAAGAAACTATTCCGGCAGCTTGGCGCGCGTCTAAAATCTTGCAAATAAGACACAAATCATAAGAAATAAACAAAAGTATGGATTATTTGTGATATATGACTCGTTAGCCGTTTAGGTATGAATATGTTGACTTTATGTTTTTAATTGCAGACCCATACGTCGAAAAAATAAAGACATAGAACCGTTTAATGGTGATTTTAAGACCAATATTTGCAATTATTTTCTATCGAGCCGATTTTGTTCAATTATGTATCGAGCCCGTCTAGCGTGTTTGAAATATGATGAAAATGAACATTATATTTTTTTGTATTTTTTTTGTGTGCAGTTTTTCTTAAAAAAGTGTTTAAATAACATAAATTTCAATAAAATTAGGTGTTGTCAGCCTCTTAAGATGGGGGGAAGCCAATGATGCGGGTAGCGCAAAACCTATCGTGGTACTCATACTCATACTCATACTCATACTCATTTATTCGTAATAATTATTGTTATTACATGTCATTTTTATCATTATAACCATTTAAACATTTCATCATCATCATTCAAACCATCATTCATTTCATCATCATTTCATTTTTATCATGTAAACCTTGGAGAAGGCCTATGTCCAGCTGTGGACGTCTCCCAGCTGATATGATGATGATGATCATGTTGAATCAAGTCTTGTCTGCAAGTCTACACTGGACTTGTATGTATGCAGCCTACGCTTTAGTCGCTTATCCACTAGAGGCAGCCTCGGGTCGAATGGTTGCGGAGCGAGGCAGCTACTCGACCCGAGGCTACCTCTAGTGGATAAGGACCAGGCTCAATATTATATTCGTACCTTAATGCGTGCCAGTGCCAACAGCATCCTGAGCATGATAGCGGGCAGGTTGGACAGTCACTATGTACAGCACTGGGCTAATCTGCACCGTTCTTTGACAGTCTATGAGCCTAATTAACTATCATAGACATAGACATAGACATAGACATAGACATAACTTTATTCAATATCAAGAATACACAAACCCTTAAATTAATACAAAAAACATAATGAGTTGATGATGTCGAAAAGGAATTCGACTCAGCATTGCTGCAGTCAAACCCTTCACATCCTTGCATCAAACGCGTTGGACAGGAATCAGTACAAATAAGTTTGTGTAGGAAAAGTGTGTAATAAAATAAATAAAAATAAATAATAAATTCATAGATTTACCAAAAACAGTGCCATGTGTCATAGTGTTTAAGTTGTATTACTAACCCGATATGGATCCCGATGTCCGAAATAAATGTTTTTTTTTTTTAATGTTTCTTACAAGTAAATAGACTCCTTTCCTATTGTTTGTTTTTATCCGGCCTTTTAAAATAACAAATTATGCGAGAAATAAATAAATTAAAATATTTTATAGCTCGAACAATAATAACTCTGATTACCCTGGCCCTATTTACACTAAAAAACTGGATTGGCTAGGTTACAAGAAAAAGAAAAGAAATAATGAGTTCAAAATTAGAGCAAAAGAAAGTCTTCGCTTGATAATTTTTTTTTTCCTTATTTTGTAGTTCAAATGAACAATAGAGCGTTTGTAAAGTCACATTCAAATTTCTGACATGATTCTCCCTTTGCTCAGGAGTAAAATAACAGGGCCCTATTTTATAAAGCTACAATAAGTTCCGATTTACAAGCGGAAGTCTCTTTCTGACCCTATGTGTTAGATAGAGACTTCCGCTTGTAAATTGTAACTTGTAGAGCTGTAGAAAATAGGGTCCTGCAGGCTTATTGTCTAAATCGCTCGCAATCGCCATCGTGTTCATTTTGACAGTTCTAGTATGAGTGTGACAGCTAGCTGATTCCGATGCCAATTGTCAGCCCATACATGAACTGTCAAAATGAACACGATGGCGATTGCGAGCGAGTTAGACAATAAGCCTACTGGTGTGTGCTGGTGTGATGTAGGCGCTTTTCCTCGCTCGCTAATCAATTTACTATTCTTTTTCCTTCTTCAAAACTAGAACACAAAACATAGTAGGTACTACATACATTAATAATTACTATCACTACATATAAAACAAAGTCAGTTCCCGCTATCTGTCCCTATGGTATGCTATGCTTAGATTTTAAAACTACGCAACGGATTTTGATGCGTTTTTTTTTAATAGATAGTGTTCAAGAGAAAGGTTTATATGTATAATTCTACGTAGACGAAGTCGCGGACAGAAGCTAGTAATAAATAATAAGAAAATACGCGACAAATGCCGTCTGGAGGACACTTAATTAATTTAATAGTAAGTTTACTTCCCAAAAGATAATAGGAATCAACAAAGATTCATAATTAAAATGAAAATACAAGTAAACAAATGTGTCTTTAGTCACTATTTCTAGTTTAAAGTAGGATTTAAGACCTACTAAAAATAGAAGATCATATATTACCATTATTTTTAATGAGTTTTTTTGCATTCATGCACCGATGTAAATCAATTGGCCCATATTTTCTCTTGAGTAACTTAGTTTAATTTTATTTAAAAATATTCAACTTCGTTATACTATTTACATTAACACTTTGTTTGAGTAATGACATTATTTTGAGTAAATATAAATAACTTTACTGACTCGTAAATGGTAACGATTAACACCTTTATTAACACCTTTTCTTATTGCTATAGATGGTACAACTTTTGCAAATGACGATGGCTAGTGAGCTCTATATGTGGTAAACACGTATCCGCATGGAACGACGTGTGAGTGTGAGTAAGCGAAAGCGGGTACGGTAAGTATAAAAAAAGAGAAATTTCGTTCGAAAATCACTCGAGACACGCACACTTTGACACGTATACGTGTTTACCACAAATAAAGCGCATTTTCCGTCGTGATTTGCAAGAGCTATATATGTTATACTTAAGTAAAGACCACACCGCCGCTTAAAAAACGGTGACGTTACGGAATCGCAACAAAATGTATGAAGAAACGGTGAGAAAACGTGACGCATACGACACGTCACTGCGTATACGCGGCGGTTTGGTCGAACCCTTAATTGATAATTTAAGTGATAGAATTGTAGCAGTACGTAGTACCTAATAAAAGCTTTCTTCGTGGCTCAATTGATTAAACTTTTGGGACTTAGCATAATAACACAAAGTTAGTTGCGTAGTTCTTTTTAGTCTTTAAAGATAATGTTTGAACAATATCCATCAATAGGAAAACAAAAAAGGTTATAAAATTATCATTTTGGTAGTTTTTTCAGCTGTGATGTTTCTCAATACGAAAATCTATCATGAAGTAATCGGTGAGGCTTGGCAGACAATCATATCTTGATCCGTTCGCTCGAAGACATTAGGTACATGGAGCCAGTCCGGCTAGCACAGTGGTGGGCAAACTTTTTTCATGGCGGGCCAGAAAATCACAGATATTTCAAAGAAGGGCCAAAATTATACTAAAATGCAATTTTTTTGACACATGACGCATGAACTACGTGGCTAGTCTAGCTGGCTCCTTTGCCTTCGCATCTATTATTCTATTTTATACAGCAGCACCGTCTAAATATCGTCATCCTGTGCCATAACACTCCAATTCGAAGGAACGCCGGCGGGCCGCATTAAATTCTTTCGCGGGCCGGAGTTGGCCCGCGGGCCGTAGTTTGCCCATCACTGGGCTAGCACGACAGCGCACAAGAGTCACGTCGCGCGCGAGATAGATTGCCCGTCTCTTTCTAGAACGAACAGTAAGAAAAAGACGGGCAATCTATCTCAAGCGCGACGCGACTCTTGTGCGCTGTCGTGCTAGACGTGCAGGTGTCTTTCGTGTCTGACCATCGGTCGAGCGTGACGCCAGATAGCAAGACACCCGGGGGGCTACTCCGAAATTCGATATTCGAAGTTCGTATCACACCGTCCATCTCACTCTCAAATTAATAACTATTAGTAAGAGCGGAACGGCACGAAACGAACTTCGAAAATCGAATTTCGGAGTGTAAGGCCCGATTTCATCCATTATCTAGGAGTGAACGGGTCACGTTACGAGTATGATTGGTGATGATCTAATGCAGATTATGGAGGAAAATTCTTACGTTTTATTTCTAAGTAAGTAAACAGAATGCTTCACATACTGAGTACTGACCACTTATATTGTGGTTTGCATATGGATGGAATCTTAAAAATATTGGACAATACTTTAATACATTTTTCTACGACAAAAATATGCCTCCACAAAGTATATAAGTAGGCAACATGTTTGCAATAGTCTTATAGCCCATTCAAAATCCATTTTAACGATTTAAACAAACAAATAAATAAATAAATCCCTATTTCCCTTTTGGTCACGGCATTACGCGTGAACGGCTGGGCCGATTTCGTTAATTCTTTTTTGTTGTGTTCGTTATGTAATAATTTCAACAATTATACCTACCATATTCGGAGAAATAAACTTTTCTATTCTATTCTATTCTATTCAGGACCAGGAGAAGGATTTTTAAACATTTTTTTGAAAAAGTGGAACGCGAACGAGGCCGCGGGCAAAAACTATAGTCACGGTACAAATGTTATAAAATTTCGGGACGTTTCGGGAAGTAGGTATCCTTCAACATTCCGTGGATGTGACGCTAATTGCGTGCAGTGATTGTGTGGATTTACATTTACATAATATGAAATTGGTATGTTTACAAAGGCGTTACAATGAACTGGAACGGATACTTACTTAATATCACTCAAAAGTCTACCTATTTTAACGAATTTATCCAGTTTTAATTATCTTACATCTTTTAAAAATTGCATATTTGGATGTACAATAAGCTAATAGACGGGATATGAACCGCGATTCTCTTTATTGAGCTCCCGATATTTCGACGCAGTTGCATGCATTATGATCACGGGTCAACCAAAGAAATTGCAATTAAAATAATGAAATTGATATTTCGAATGAACTTAGCCGTGAATCATTGAAAACTCTTATACTTAATAGGGTACATTTAAACATTCGATGAATGCAAAGAAATATTCCAGAGTATACAGGATATTATTGATACGATATAGCAGTAAGCTCGCTTAGCGAAAATTAAGTTAACTCGTTTAGTCATGAAAACAATTTCCTTATCGTGCCATCTTGATAATTGGGAATGGATGATTATTTTAAAAGTGCTTGGTGATTTTTCTATTGATAGGAATAACCATCCTTAACTACGGAAAAAAGTTTCAGATTTTTCCGTCAAGCCATATATTTTATAAAAATAAAAACATTTTACTCAGTCACTGGGCGGCCTTTATACGGCAGATAAGCAGTACGCCAATGACATATCAAATTAAAAAAAAACAATGCTGCTTGAATCTGTGGTACACGATGGCATTTGTAGCTAAAAGAAGCAACGGCTAAGTGGCGCCGTCTGTAGATTGTTCGTGTTACTAAACCATACATGGGGAATTTCAGTAAAAATGACCATAATATATATATTTTTCTCAGATTTTGGAATTATTGGGTTATTTCTACTCCGAATCAACAACACTAGGCTGATTCTCAAAAAATTGGCACTTTTGATGAATTTTTAATTTTATTTAATTTTTAATTTTTTGTGATATAGTTATGATTACTTGGGCAAAAATATATACAAATCAATGGGAGGGAACAAGAACTTGTTAAAATCATAGAATATATGGCCATTTGAAATTTGTATGGACAGGTTAATTAGACTTTGCTACCAGGATAATGAGAACCTACAATGGGTTAATGATATACGTGAATAGGATAATGAGAAAATAATACAAAAAAGTACTCGTTTAAAAAAAAATATTATTAATTAAACCTTCTCATGTGTCAAAATCGTAAACTAGTTTCTCTGTATCGTTTTAATTATACATTGCCTTATTATTATTACTCTACAATCAACTTTTTTTTTTCTTATACTTATGCCAATTAATAACCCTTTTTGTGCGTTTTTATATGAAGTAAAAGGAAATCATTATATATGTATATAACATATGTAGGTACATACATATTTACATTTATTTATATGTATTACAATTATTTGCTAAATATTCTTTATAAAACATACACACCAACTATAGACTTTTAGGAACATGCTCAAACTCAAAATTTACATTTATTGATAGTTCTTATTATTATTTTATTACAAAGGTTTTTCACTAAAAGAATTTGCAATATGCTAACATCCTGTTCGCTTAACATTATTATCCTTACTCTATGTAATATTTATTTAAATCTTCAAATATATATTGACCCCTTCTATTAACCTCGGGATCATTTAAAACCTTCACAATAGCTGATGAACTAATGAAATCTTTATCCGTCGCTTGAGGCCAGGTAAACAGGTTGCTTGATGATCTCTTATTTTTACGTAAGAAATTAAAATCTAACATATTATTTTGATCAATGTTTATAATTAGGCCGATGTAATGTTTCACTTTTTTTTTGTCTTGTATTGAACCAGAACCCACATCTCATATTTGTAGGGAAAGTAATTGCTTTCTGAATTTAAAGCATCATCTGAATTATGTACACTTAGCCTATCAGCACTTAAACTGATAGGGCCGACAGTATTATTTGGACCATTATGGCTCTGTTGGTCAAAGTTTGACATCTCATTATTTTCAGGCAGCCTCTGTCCGCTAAATATGGTGGTGCTCTCGGTATTTATTGGTGTATGCCGGTTCTTAAGGTGAACGTCTGCCAGGTTCACTGTGGTAGAGTTGTCAATTGAAATTTGTACGTCTTGATCTGTAATGTCGACACAGAACGCGTCTGCATGAATATTTTCTGGAAGCTCTTTATCATTGAAATCATCATTATTCTTTGATTCTGGGAATGTGGTGCTGGCAATCAGTTCCGCGGGCAAGTCTTCCTTGTTTGATACACAAAAAGCTTGAGATCTCTTTAAAATCGCTACCGACGAATTATGTGACATACTGCAACTATCATTACAAATGATGTCGTGTCGATCTTCAAACAAGTTCATTCCAAAAAAGCTTGCAGTATTGTTGCTTCTTATGCGTGCATATCTCTTCCTCTCATTTTCTCTCTTAAGTGCTTTTTTTTCTTCCGCACTAGAAGCGCGGGTCTTTGGTTTACCCATGCTTTATAGTACCTTAAAGCGAAAATAAAACGCAAATAGAGCATAAGAATGTTAGTAAGAGAGAAAGAAATAAACAAGAAAATTTAATCTAATTCACCTGAACGACCATCAATGACGAAATTTAACCTGCCACTATATCTAATTCACCTGATTTTTATCTAATTCACCTGGCTCCAACCGGCAGGTTAATTAGACACAAGTGAATTAGAAAATGACCGTTATTACGTCATAAAACAAAAACCGTTAGAATCCAGTCAAAGCCAGTTAGTTCCAGTTAAAAGCAACATCAGACCCCAACACATAAAGCATGCACACTGATCTATTTATACATTAAAACATGTTTTTAAAGATGCAGAATATTTAGACTCACCTGTTACAAAATCCGGAAGCGCACATTCAAATATTAATTTTTCGTCATCATTAAATGTACGACACGGCTAACCTCACCGGTTGCACGCTCGAGACTGAGGGGCCCCGAATGAGGTAGGCGGGGGTTGTGGAGTGATCAAAGATTATGAATTGGCAAAGAATAATTACACTCCAGGTGAATGAGACTTTTTTTTTTACAAAACTTTAAAATAGTATACAAAGGAGCTAAATCGCTTATTCAAAATGAGTCTACGCAAATATACAATGAATGTATGTTTAAATTCGACTGGCACTAAGTTTGTGACAGTAAACTTGATAGAGTAAAAAATAACTGCGTTTTTATTACAATTCTTGTGCTTGGAAACGTAGGTTAATGAGAAAATGATATTACAAAGATTTAAAAAAAAATCGTCAATTGGCTATATCTGACTAATACAAAAGACATGTTTAAAGACGATCTATTTTAATATGAATAAAATATCAGAAGACAAATTAAATGTCTATATTAAAAAAAAACAAGCCATAGATTGAGACAGGTGAAAGTGCCAATTTTTTGAGAATCAGCCACTACTGAATGTTATATGAAAAATTAATGGTAATTTTAATGAAATCCCAAATAGGTGGTTTAAGTACCACCAACAATCTACAGACGGCGCCACTTAGCCGTTGCTTGTTTTACGTTCCGAGAGTGCGGTGCTGTCAACGTCAGTGACAAATGTCATTGTTTACCACAGATTCAAGCAGCATTTTTTTTTATTTGATATGCCGTATAGGGGCCGCCGAGTGACTCAGTAAAATGTTTTTATTTTTATTATAAAATATATGGCTCAACGAAAAAATCTGAAACTTTTTTCCGTAGTTAAGGATGGTTATTCGTATCAACAGAAAAATCACCAAGCACTTTTAAAATAATCATCCATTCCCAATTGTTTCATAAATAAAAGACAAGGTTAGGTATAGCAACCTAGCTGTAAAATTTGTATGATTAAATGCACACTGACGTAAGCGAAATGAAATCAGTGGGCTTATTGTCTAACTCGCTCGCAATCGCCATCGTGTTCATTTTGACAGTTCTTGTATGAATGTGACAGCTAGCTGATTCCGATGCTAATTGTCAGCCCATACATGAACTGTCAAAATGAACACGATGGCGATTGCGAGCGAGTTAGACAGTAAGCCTACTGGTGGGTTTTATAGGACAGGGATGGCAAACCAATCCAATACAATACAATGTAAACGATCGACAGTTTTATTCCTATCCATTAATTCAAGTAGGTACCTAAATGTAACATTTTTTGGCACGTCATAGTAGGCTAAATTTTATGTTTTACACAAAATAATATCCACCGGAAAAGTGTTCGCCGCTCCCTGTCTCACCACTCTGTAAAGTTTCTGTATTCTTAAGTGTCAGTTATCTATGGTGTCGTTTCTGTCTGTTTCGTAGTAAGATATAGACAGGGAATCATACATACAGAAACTTCAAACTTTACAACAACACAAACAACACGAACAAACATTAGTTTTAGAGTTCCGCGAAGACGAGAACGCCAGTGTCGCAAAAAAAATCTTTTTTCTATTTCTCGCAGTCGGACCCATTATGCCAAGAATGTTTTTATTAAACGAGCTTGTAATTTATTTAACAATAACGAACGACTCATTGACGTTGATGTTTTTAACTGCACAAGTGAATCGCTGAAAAAAGCGTTTAAATATATATTTTTTAATAAACCTTAAGGAACGCACCGGCGGTTAACAGTTAGGTATAATGTATTGTTTGGATACTTGCCTGTATTTACCAATGTTTATATTGCACGTTTTTGTATTGTCCTTGTGACAATTAAGTAATAATATTATATTTAATGTATAATGCTTTGCGTATTGGCTACGTTTTCTTTAACTTATTCTTTAAGGAAACTATAGGTCTATTTGTATACATCTAATTACCATCGCTTGATTATGTATGACTGTTTGTTTCTTAATAAATTAAAAAAAAAAACTTTACAGAGAGTGGTGAGACGTTCTAAATTATATGTCTTAAATCAATAGACTATGAATGAATACCGGTTCCTAACGATATTTTATAAGCTACACTGCAGTTTTGTGTTTATAACATTTATTTTCCCGACTACGAGTAATACAGACAATTTTGGCAGCTATTTTCCAAAGACCTCAAACCTGACCTGGTAGCTTATTATTATTACGTAAATCGCTCGCGATCACCATCGTGTTCATTTTGACAGTTCATGTATGGGCTGACAATTGGCATCGGAATCCGCTAGCTGTCACATTCATAAAAGAACTATCAAAATGAACACGATGGCGATTGCGAGCGAGTTATGTAATTAGCCTGCTGGATTAAGCTTTTTTATGACACGTGCATTTTCTTGGCGTAGCCTCAAACCACTTACCACAAACTATAGATATTACCGATAGTATGATACTAGGTATCTATAGCTTCCAATAATCAAAATGTTACCTTTATTACAGTATCGATAATATCAGTAATTCAATCATACATACACTCAAGGAGGCAATATTGGGAGCACGCCAGTTGTTAAGAGCTAAAAAAAATATCAATTCAAAAATAGTACTTACCAGGTATAAAATACCAGTTAAATTACCGAACTGTCGACTTTTCACCTGTCAACTATCACTGTGGTAAATAGTCAATCCGAGATGTTTGTTACTGTTTCACGCAAAAACTACTCAACGAATTTTAATGAAACTTTACAGTTATACTATATCGTATATGTACATCAGACATCTCTCACTCAGTTAATACTAGGGTTTATAAATAAATAAATTATTTATATATATTTTATTGATTGCTTTGTGTGTTCAAAAGATCTTAATTTTAAACATGTTTCAACACAACACTAGGGCACCGCCAATACACTACAATAAATAGACAATAGACTAAAACTAATTAATTTTAGAGTTGCCAGAAAGTATTTATATTTAGTAACTATTTTATACTCGGTATTTTTGAATTGATATTTTTTGTTGTTCTTACCATGCTCTTTCCAACCGACGTCCCCGCATATGCCTCCTTCAGTGCGATGTACTATTTATACTTCATTTAATTTAGAATGAGAAACCACAACTACATTATATTGCGGCTCGTGACTTGTAATCTCTTTACAATTTGTACTAGAGTGACAATTTATTTATTTATCTATTTATATTTATTTATTTATAAGCCTTTTTATTCCGAATTCGCTACAATTTCAGTAAGTACATGTTATGGTTAATTTTTATTTTATTTTATTAAATTGTCGCGAAATTCGGCGTGCCTCATGGCATAGGCCTCCTCCGTGTATTGGAGGGTTTGGGCTATAGTTCCCACGCGCGCCCAGTGCGGATTGGGAACTTAACACACACCATTGAATTTCTTCGCAGATGTGTGCAGATTTTCTCACGATGTTTTCCTTCACCGAAAAGCTCATGGCAAATTACAAATGTAATTTTCGCACATAAATTCCGAAAAACTCAGAGGTGCGAGCCCGGGATTTGAACCCACGACGCTCTGCTTGAGAGGCCACAGGTCAAACCACTAGGCTACCACGGCTTTTTTAGAGTAACAATTAACGACACGCAAATAAAGTGACATTAAAACAATTTTATTTTGCGGCTCCCAGACTATTGCACTGTACTATTTGCCAGGTAAGAAATAGTTGACCAGACGCAATATAATGTTATTGTGGTTTCTTATTCTAAGGGCCTGTTTCGCCACACCTCAACTGTCAGTTATCTATGATTCCGTCTCTATTTATTACTACAAAACAGACAGAGACGACATCATAGTTAACTGACGGTGAAGGAGTGGTGAAACAGCTAGCTTATTACGTAACTCGCTCGCAATCGCCATCGTGTTCATTGTGACAGTTCTTGTATGAATGTGACAGCTAGCTCATTCCGATGCCAATTGTCAGCCCATACATGAACTGTCAAAATTAAGACGATGGTGATCGCGAGCGAGTTACGTAATAAGCTAGCAGGTCCCTAAATTAAATGAAGTATAGTGATTACAAGCCAACCCAGGTAAGGTTAAACAAAGTTCTGTCTACACCTTGTCTGCATTGTAGTCGGGCAGTCAGATGTACTGAGCGAAGTGTATCCAGTAGGTGGCGTTGAGCACCGAGAAGAGGAGGGGGAAGAACACGCGCGAGAAACGATCTATGTTGATGGCGCGCATGCGCGCTTTGGCCGCTTCTGCTGGCTCCTGGAACAGGTTGTAAGGTGGAAACACATTATTAACACGCGACGCGACCCGATGCAACGCGACGCGTGTTGAGTCGAATCAAATTGTATTATTTTGTATGACCAGAACCACACTATGAACATCCGACGCGACGCCATGCGCATACATTCGTTGCGTCGGGTCGCATCGCGTGTTAATAATGTCGACGGCCCCCGCGAATAAACGTGTATTCTCAAAACACCAACTTTACAGGAAAAATAAAAAACCGAAAATCTTGAATACCTCTTTACCTAATGGATTTAGATTATAACAATGTATGGAGAAAACAATGGAAATATATTATACAATATATTTATGACCTAAATTAAATTTTAATTCCATGGGTTTTCAAGAAAATGTGGAAAAACTATATTATTTTTTTATTCTTGTGAAACTTTATTCCTTTCTTCGATATCAAGAAACTTTACACTATTATTCCTGTTAAAACACTAAGCGATTGACTAGGTATTTGACCAATACACTAATTTATCGTAAGAAAATCGTTTTGATATTTATTCTTAATAAACGTTTGCATGGATGTTCGTGTGATTTTTAATTAACATCAGTTATACCAATAGATTGTTATGATTTTGTTATGGGTTTTTGTATGGCATATTGATTTAGTATTATCGTTTTAATGAGTTGCTTATGCATTAAGAGAAAACATTTATTATTCCTGGTGCATATTTTATACATGAAAAATAAGTGTAGTATTGTACTAGCGTAAAAAATAGGTACTTAAAAAGTACTTAACAAAATTATAAACACAGATTTAATCCGTGATAACGAACATAAAAAATTAAAACAAAATTTGTTTTTACTCCTTTTAAAAAATAACATCACAATCGGTTTATTTTTAATCATAAAGTGACCTATATAAGTATAGATAATATAACAATAGGACGTTTTTTTTCTGAAACAGACTAAAACTATTCTTCTTCGTCGCAGTCTCAGCAATCGTGTTTGATGAATTTTGAGATTCGTGTGTTGAGTCTACCATATTGCGACATGAGCTGAAGATTGCAGCCTCATATCATGTGTCGGTCTTCTATGAATGATATTATTGGAGAGCTCCTAAGGCCTAATCTAGCGTGGAGTCTTAAAGAACTGGAATCCCATGGTTTGGACAGTTTCCACCAGCACGTTGTTTAACTCGTCCGTTGTTTTGCATTCGGACGGGCACTGGAAGAGATTATGGAATGCGAGTTGGAAGTTTTTGGCGATCTGGACATGGCAGGACTTGGACGGGAGAGCGGAAGACCATGTTAAGCCTATGTCGTATATCTCAAAACCTTTTTTTGAGAAAACAGGGCTTAAAGGTTCTATTTTTCCAATCTTTTGACAATAATTTAGAAGGATTCAAACAAAGGTCAAAAAAGTAATGAAATAGATTTCTGATAGGCTAAAAAACTGTCGGAAGAGTTTTATATGTTTTGTAGACTGTATATTTTTTCAGAAACAAGCTATAACGGAGCCTGAACGCTCTACATCTATGTTAGAATGACTTTCTCAAACCTTTATTTGAATTCAATTTAACTTCGATGTGAATTCATTTTCCTAAGTCATGTAACTGGCGCTTCAGTAATTTAATGCAACTTAAGATTCAGCATTTTTAACCGTAACACGCAATGGCAAAAACAGAGTTTATTTAACTAGTGAGACTGACCCGTACAACGAACTGATCCACAAAAATACTGTGGGTCGGTTAAAGAATCACATCGTAAAATAGCATTTGGGCTTGTTACGCTACGCGTATCTCATGTAGTTATCTTAATAATGATTATTCAATGTGCCTCTTACAATACGATAATCACTTCCGATTTTCACCATGCCTATCATAGCTAGAGACATCACTGAATATTTGCTTTCTGGTCATCATAATAATGACGATCTCATTTTTGGTCGAGCCATCGGGGCTCATCTGAATTCACTACTTATAGGATGATAGCTTTTGGAAGAAGGAGTTTATCACTATAGAGCAGTAGTTCCCAAAGTGGTCCAGGTGGACCCCCAGGGGTCCACGGAAGACTCGACGGGGGTCTACGTTGGGCGTGACCAAAAATGGGGGTCCACAATCGCAAGCGGGGGTGCATCAAAATTGAATAAAATTTGTGAGAATTGATTGGTTCTTGTGCTGTGAGTCATTGTAGATTTCAAGAAAGTAAAGTAGGATGAAGTCACTCGCAGCACAAAAATATAATTTAATTGAAAATTTGTTTAGTCGACTTTATTTTCAAATAATTAACCCTATCAAGCAATCAATTCTAACCAATTTTTTCGAAAACTGTTAATTTATCGTTGAAACTCAGCAACAACGCAAGTTTCCATAGATAGAGCTAATCTTAATTTTTTTTTTCGAGATTTAGTTTAGAAATTAGTGGTAATGTAGCTGCAGGGGGTCCACCGGATCCAGCAAAATTTTGAAAGTGGTCTATGGAACAAAAGAGTTTGGGAACCTCTGCTATAGAGCACCTTTCTCTTCTAAAAGTCAATCGGCCGCTGCGGGCTGTCTGCTGTCAAGTGCCCTTAGCTACACGACCCTACTACCAGCACATCGCCATTCCGAGAGCCCACCTTAGCGTTCAAATCTCTCATAACAACGGTAAAATATGCTTCGGAGGTATACATGGCTTCAGAGATCTTCTCATACATAGCTTGCAAGTATTTCATCGTCAGGGTGTGTTGGTGTTGGCGCATTTAACTGTATGACTTCCAACTAATACTGTTCGGTGATTCTTAGTAGGTATTAGTTTTGCTCGAATATCGATTTTTACCACATTGCTAATGAAGGACTAGTGGATGAGAAAACCGAAACCACCTTGCGACTCACGGTGTCCATCCCGGAAGAAGAGCAAGTTGTTGGAACGCAATTTACTCAATAAGAGTCCAGCTATACTATCTTTTCATTGGTTCGAATCTTGTGTACGTTGCGTATGGCCAGTGCCAATGTCTGGAGAGGATGGCAGCGGGGAATTACCCGGGACTTCTTAGCAGCCACTGCTCCATCGTTACGTGAACCGCTACCTAGGCCAAAGGTAGAAAAGCCACAGGGGATAAGTGGTTGTGTCTGTCATTATGAGATGGGGGCAGTTTGACATAATCTCTACGCTTGTAAGGTGTATTTGCACACTAAAACTTGAAAAAATGTAATAACATTGGCTATTACACAACCAAATTTATTTACTTGCATATTGCATAAGACATTACAAAAACGTACTTTAATAGTATTTTATGCAACAGTTGTATTAGAGGGGTCAAAAAAGGCGAGTGGTGTGAGTTACGATGTGAGCGTAGCGAACATCGTAAGAAATAAACCACGAGCTTTTTTTGACTTGCTAATACAACGTTGCATACAATATTTTTTCTACGACTAAGTAGGTAGGTACTTACTAAATTAGAGTAATACGTTCTCCAAAAATGAAGAAGTCCAGTGTTCCAGTCTCCACGCAGAAATTCTCGTACCTAGGTTTTATCATTGCCGAGATTTTCTAGATAACAAATTTTCCATCACTTCCTGGGCCGCTGCGGATATTTCTTCCGGTGTTGAGTTAATTTCGTTTTCATCGATGCTTTTTTATGATAATTATGTTAATGTTACAAAACTTTGTTAAAACTATTGCAATCAAATAACAAATAACAAACAAGACAAAAGCGGGAAACATGAAAACGACTAACGAAAAAATTTAAAGTTTGTTTATAGTAAACTTTGTTTTTAATTAACGTTAACTTTTTTTTATAGCCTTGCATTCTTGGCGCATTTAGCCAAAACGTTTACCAACATGCCAGTGACGTTATTAAAAAATCTTGTTTGTTATGTTGGCAGCTACGCATTTCGTTCAGAAAGTTCTAGTTCAATAAAAAACCATACGAATGAAATAATTTGTTAAGTTGGTAGCCATGCATTTTCATCGTAAATTTAATGTTGATCCTGTAAAAGTTTTACCTAGATCTGGCAGTCTATGGCAGGCAGAGTTAACGATGGAGCACTTTTAGAGCCATAAGCCAACAAGTGCTTTTAGAGGGAATAGACAATATAGACTTAGCCAAAGTCTTATTATGAGTGTTCTTATAGTGGTGCTCGTGATAACATAAATCACAGATAATAGTACAGGAGTAGGAAAAATAAATTACACGAATAAACGTGCAAGTAAGTTTACACAAGCTACAACATGCTTCGCACGATGATACACGCTTTTTAGTGTTAAAGAAAGATGAGACATATGCTTAACCGTGGTTTATTTTATTTTTCGAGTGAATTCTGTATTAAAATGTTCCCTGGAATAAGCGTGGAAGTGACAATAACATAGGTTATTTATCATTATTTTTGCTTGAGAAAAATCTGGGAGGTGCCTTATAGGTAAAATAACGCATTTATGCAATAAAAAAAAATTTGTGTAAGTGCTCTTACACGTTTATTCGCGGGGGCCGTCGATGTGTTTCCACCTTAACAGTAAAAAAGTTTCAACATGAAGCTACCGTGAGACTCAAACATAATTACAACAAAACGGATAACTCACGTATAAAACGCCGAAAGAATGCTCCGACAATTGTTTCGGACTATTCCGTAGTCCGTAGTCCGTAGTTGTTTCGTAGTTCCTTCGTAGTTCGTAGTTTCGTAGTGTCGTAGTATTGTTTTGTGTTCGTGTCGCTGCGGTGCGACGGTGCTGATGAATGACTACGGAATAGTCCAAAACAATTGTCGGAGCATTCTTTCGGATTTTTATACGTGAGTTATCCGGTTTGTTAATAAAAAAACACCGGGTAGCACTCCGGAGTGCGAGCAGAAAACAAAACTACACACACACACACACACGGAAAGAAAAAAAAAAGAAAAAGAAAAAAAAACGAGGTTTGAACTGCGGCCACTTGAGAAAAGACATTGTTATTCCATACCTTATACCACTTGGCCAAACGCACACACGTTAAAGCGACGAAATCAAAGTACACTTCAAAAATCGAACGCGACTCTAGCTTCATTCGCATTTCAAAATAAGCTCTTAGAGGATCCTGATATCCTGATAGGTACTTAAACTCTCCCTCCGTCTTACGTCTGACGCGAGTTTAACATTTTTTACCCATCCCAAAAAGCGCTCAGCGCCGGTAAATAAGTTTTCACTTCTATAATTAAAAACTCGATTAGTCGAGTACCTAATCATACGTAATTTAAAAAATACGGCCGATTTTTACCAAGAATGGCTAAGAACTACCGGAAGGAAACTGCTTTCGAATGACAAACCGCATCGGAATCGGTCTGTCCGATAACGTTAATAAATACATCCATATTACAACAAAATATTTAAAAAGAAAGAAAAATTAAATGTCGTGAAATAAATAAACTTATATTTTACCTTAGGCTTGCCCGCGCCGTCACCTAGCACAATATTGACGAGGCAGTACTCCATCAACGCCATGAACACGAACCTGAAATGACAATTAGAATGATCATCAAGTAAGAAAGAAAGAAGGAAAGAAAGAAGACAGTCATTTACATAAGAATAAATAACACATGTATTCATTTTGCAAGACACACAAATATAAGAGCACACAAACAATTTTATAGGAAAAAAACAACAAAAAAAAGAGACATGAAAATTAGATCAGCGTGTGTCTCTTCGCAAAAGTGAAACGGTCGCTGGCTCAGCATTACGCTGAGGTGTTAGACGCCTGCAGCACTGATTTTCAGTCAGAACCGTAGTTACGTATACATATAAACCCTCGTTTTGAGAGGAAGGCCTGTTCCCAGGTGTGGGATGTATATAGGCTAGAGACGCCGACGATGACTCCATATTTTATATTTATACACCCACGAAATAGAATATAACAAATTAAAGTTTTTTTTATTGTAAATAGAATTATGGAAAATGAGCAAGTGGACTCGATGGTAAGTTAAAACCGACCTTGGATCGGCAAGCGCAGCGTAGGACGTCCACCAACGAGGACGGATGACCTGGTTAAAGTCGCGGGTGCACGTTGGATGTAAGCCGCTTCCAGCCGAGGCAATTGGAGGCCTATGGGGGAGGGCCTATGTCCAACAGTGGACGTCCTACGGCTGATATAATGACGACAGAAAGAGAGCTAAGACAAAACCCGATGTGCCAGTAATTTCACAGGTCGTCTACTGTCCACGCTGGAACACAGCAGCGAAAGTACTGCTACTTAGCGGTAGGGTTACCAAACCAATACCGTTGTCACTGGAAATTCATTGACGCACGAGGTCCCTGGGATGATGAATTTATAGAATCAAACGAATGATTTTATTTACCTCTAAAGAAACATATGGAAAATTTTTAAATGCAACATCCAACTTTAATGGTTAAAAATGTTAGCTTAAACGTGCTTTTAATTGATTATTCATTTTCCTTGTTTTATAGGATAAAACCACAACTTTACCTTGATCTTCAAATGGCTTTGTTATGAAGAAAAAATCGATCGGGGCGCAATAAAAACACATAAGAACTTTTAATAGCTACCTACTCTAACCTTACCTAAAAATTTCATTTTAGATAAGTACAAGTTGTTTTGCTGACTGTACTTTTTGTTGACGGTATTTAATAATAATAATAATAATAAAAGATATTTATTCAACAGTTTGCAATTACATTTAGGTATACATGTAAACAATAAAAAGCTACAAACTATTGAAATGGGTTGCAGCTCAGCTTATGCCTGTGCCACCCAGACCTAACAATCTGTTGACAAACAGGCGCTGTTTTTCAGCCGCCCCCATGAAACACACACACACACACAAATAAGGACCAACACACGGGCCATTACCAAGAGCCCTTACAAAATAAACTTTTGACTCCTGACTCGATACACATCACATAAAACTGTAGGTACTGGTACAAAACATAGTCAAGTAGATTAATTAGGCAATTCGTTCCAGAAAGCATATCTCATTATCCTATGCACCCGCTTGGTTCTGCATGCTTAGCAACCAGGTCTTACAACGTCGTTGAAACATTGTTTGCATTGTCATGCGTCCTATATATGTGACCAACCGCTGAAGAGTTCCTTCCTGCGTAGAATCCTGGCAGGGTCGCCAGAACTATCCACTACCAGATTATTCGGTCTACAATTTTTCTAGGGGTCCGTGGATTAGTGAATAGGATTCAAACTCACATAGTACAGACGGACATGAAGGCGTCAACGGCCTTCAAATAGGAGACGGGCGGGAGCTGCGCCTGCGACTTGGCGTGCTGCGTGGACAGCGTGAGCAGTGACGTTACGCCCAGCGTCACCCGCGCCGGCGCCGCGTCCGGCTTGATCCAAAACGATACCCACTGGAAGAAACGTATGTATACTAATAATAATGAAATGAACAAACACACGCCCACAATCATGCTAAAGCTGTAGGCTTATCGTCTAACTCGCTCGCAACGCAATCGCCATCGTGTTCATTTTGACAGTTCATGTATGGGCTGACAATTGGCATCGGAATCAGCTAGCTGTCACATTCATACAAGTACTGTCAAAATGAGCACGATGGCGATTGCGAGCGAGTTAGACAATAAGCCTACTTGCCTGGTCTTGTTACCTTAGGCTCTGTCTACCCCATAAGGGATAATGACGTGATTAATGTATGATAGTAAATGAACAAAACAACCAAAAGTATCATAGCCTAAATACATAGTTAAACCTAATGTATGGATACTAAATTATACAAGATTACATTTTTGATTGAAAACCGGCCAGCCGGGGAAATTACGAGAACAAGAGGCATTTCATCTAAGTCCTCTAGGTTGGCAACGCATCTGCAATCCCTCCGGGGTTGCGGGTGTCTATGGGCAGTGGTGATCGCTTACCATCAGGTGACCCCTTGCTCGTTTGCCTTCCTATTCACATTAAAAAAAAAACGGAAAAAGCGGACCCGGTGGTGTTTAGCGGAAAGCGGATCCATTGGTCAAATGGCTGGGGCTTATACTATCAGCCTGCAGCAGGCTTATTACGTAACTCGCTCGCGATCACCATCGTCTTCATTTTGACAGTTCATGTATGGGCTGACAATTGGCATCGGAATCAGCCAGCTGTCACATTCATACAAGAACTGTCAAAATGAACACGATGGCGATTGCGAGCGAGTTACGTAATAAGCTAGCTGGTCTTGTACTCCGAAATTCGATTTTCGCACTAATAGTCATTAATTTTAGAGCATTATGTCACGAACTTCGAAAATCGAATTTCGGAGTAGCCCCCCTGGCTGTTTATCATTGGCCAACACTATTATGTCGTGTTAGGATCACCTTCCTGAAAAAAGTAAAAGGCAAAAAGTAGTAAATCTGGCAACGCAGAGTCGGGTTGAAGTAGACACCAACCGCAGTCTGCTCTCATGAAGTTGTTCTCGACTGCCCTAAGCCAGTGCACATGGCCGGGAACTAAAGGCAAATTATGAAAACGTTGACTTACAGACATGATGACAATCAGGCAGGTGGGTATGTAGGTGTTGAAGAGATGGTATCCGAGTCGTCGCTTCAGCTTGAATATCACTTCAAGACAGGTGAAGTTACCTGCATTAGAACATGAATTAGGATATAATATATTGTGTGTGTGCATGTATCTCAGTGTTTGTCAATTGTATTTGTCTTGTTTATTTTGCACAATATAAAGAGTTTACATACATACATACATACATACATAATAGAAGTATATATATTCTGGAAACGTTCTAAAAGACATTGCATAATATTATTAATTATTAAAGTTAATGTGATGATTGCGTACAGTCAAATAAACTGAATTGCGCCGTAGAACCTTGAAAGAAAGTGGGAGTAACCATGATATCTTAATGCGATTCAGTTTAGGTCACAGACTTCAGTGGTTTAGGTTCGCTAGCTGTCAGATCCATACTAAAAATGACAGCTAAAACCTAACTGAGTCGGAATTAAGACGTCATGGTAAGGCTCAGTGTCATATTGACATACAAACATACGATACAACCCTCATATGCCTAAGAAATTATTGTGACACTACAACAGCTACTACTTAAACTTCGTCTTCGAAAAATTCGTTTATTGCTACACCGCGGGAAGTTCTCAATTTTCCGGGATAAAAAGTAGCCTCTGTTATTTCAGACTATAATCTATCTCTGTGCCAAATTTCATCCAGATATGTGCGACCGTTTTGGCGTAAAAGAGTAACAAACATCCATACATCCTAACAAACCTGGGCATTTAATAATATTAGTAGGACTGTCTATGAAAAGGTTCCACAGAGGTAGGTACAGTAGAGGGCATAAATATCCATACAGCCATCATGTCAAATATATGTGTCAGCGGCCGTTTATGGCATAAAGTGTATAGATTTTTTGGCGTCTAGGTAACGTACCAACATATATTTATGCCCTTGACTGTACGCAATTCAATTTATTCGACCGTAAGTATACGTTTAACGATGTTTATTGAGTGCTAACATGTGTACGTATGTAACAAAGAGCACTAAAACAAGACTTAGCATACAGTCCTGTTATTAAGGTCAATCTTGCATGCAAACAATTGGACGCAATTGCTTTATGGCATTTTTAGCTCGTGGCGTCTCGAAATCTAATACCTTCTTATCTCCTCGTATATCCGAACAAATAAATTATTTACTGATGACGATCTCGACTGAGGCAGCTCTATTATGTTTTCTATGATGATTACTGACCAGTATAGACCTGAGTGCAGTCAGCAGTGCAATTGTGGACGATCTCGAGCCGAGGCAGCTCTATGTTCTCTATGATGATTACTGACCAGTATAGACCTGAGTGCAGTCAGCAGTGCGATTGTGAACAATCTCGAGCTGAGGCAGCTCTATGTTCTCTATGATGATTACTGACCAGTATAGACCTGAGTGCAGTCAGCAGTGCGATTGCGGACGATCTCGAGCTGAGGCAGCTCTATGTTCTCTATGATGTGTACTGACCAGTAGAGTAGACCTGAGTGCAGTCAGCAGTGCGATTGTGGACGATCTCGAGCTGAGGCAGCTCTGTTCTCTGTTCTCTATGATCATTACTGACCAGTAGAGTAGACCTGAGTGCAGTCAGCAGTGCGATTGTGGACGATCTCGAGCTGAGGCAGCTCTATGTTCTCGTCGACCACCAGAGGCACGTCAGGGTCCCATTGGAAGATCAGGTCATCAGTCGTGTGGGATACTGGAACAAGAATTATCAATATTTTAGTTTTAGTTTATTTTCCATGCTGGTCTGGGAGCAAAGAAAAAACACAAAATATACCAGCTGCTTCTCTTCCCGCGTAAATGGTAAACCCATTGAAGAAATAGATGGAAATCTTAGGCAAGCAACCAATTAGGTACTAATTTGATTTCCCTTTGTAACGTTGTGTTTTTTCTGATATTATTCCAAATCAAGAGTTTTTGCCAATATCTCGAATAGCTCCTGTCAAATGGTGAAATGACATTTGAAAGGTAAACAAGTGTAAAGACAGTTGACAGCTGTCAGCTAGGAGCTATTCGAGACATCTGACCAGAAAAAACACAACGTTACACCGTTCCACATAAGTATACCTACGCCAATAATCATGCTAAACGTGGCCTCTAGATCTTGTTACCTTAGGCTCTATCTACCCCGTAACCCCGTCAAGTTTAAATGACATTAAATTATTTACAAAGGCGTTTAATAAATGGATTGGAATTTAGAATGCGGTGACCATAAAAGTGCAAACGAGAGAGCGCTATACAAGTTCGCACCCTTCATAGTAAAACTTTGTTAGCCCTAAATATTTCGTTAGTTCATTCATTAAATCTTAAAGCACCTCATTACCGCCACGCATTCCATTCATTCTTTGAAAAGAACTGTAAATCTTCATTAGAGAATAAAGAAGTTCAAACTGCTCTCGAACTTTAAATGAATATCAACACTGAACGGCACTAAATAAGACTCAAATACCAAATACCAGGAACAGCTAGATGGAACCTTTTCACTCTGACGTCGACACGTCGACCAAGTTGCTCATAAACAGCAATACCTCGTGATTTTAGGTCGTTCCAATTTGAATCCTAACAGGAGCTAGATAAAGTTGAACGTGAAATACCGGATAACGGCTGCAAAAAGTCCTGTAAATCTGTAAGGTGTAATTAGGGCGAAAGCATTCCACTTTTGAAATTATAGGGTTTTAGGGTTCCTGACGTCGAAAAAGGAACCTTCGCGGTTATAGGATTAGTCATTAGTCGCGTAGGTATGTGAAATGGAACGTAAGAGGTTGTGATGGTGACGGACGATATTATGAGTGAGACGACGAATATTCGACTTGAATAATGAGGGGACGTGTGTAAGATGTTTAGAATTGAGTTTAATGCAATCAGTTAGCGGTAATTAAACATTGTGGATTGCTCCAGACGCTCCAGTAGTGGTGTAAAAGAGACAGCAATAAATGTTCAAGTTCTATCTTGTTTCGTAATTTTCAATTTAACCGATTAATTTCGTTCCTTAAAAAGACGAACGAAATGCGCACAAACTGGTATTTTAATTGAACAGGGGCCTTACCATGACGTCCTAATTCCGACTCAGTTCAGGTTTTAGCTGTCACTTTTAGTATGAATCTGACAGCGAGCGAGTCTAAACTGAATCGCATTAACAGGTCGTGGCAAGGCCCCAGCTCTTTTAACCGGTAATCGTAAACGGAAACGAAATCCTTTTCGTTCTCGAGCGAGTGCACTGCACAATACCAGTTTCAAAAATAAAACGGTTTCCCGGCCCCTGATCCACGGACCTATCAATATAGGTCCGTGGATCAGGGATTAGGGATCGTGGATTAGGTGGTCAATGTTATCGTACCTATGTCAATACATAGGGACGATAACATTGACCACCTAATCCATGCCAATCACTTTAAAGTATGGCACACAAATTACAACGTCAAAAATCCACCCAAAAAATATATCATGGAACAAATTACACCAATTGACCCAGTCACAAACTTAGCAAAGCTTGTACTATACCATGGGTACCAGGCAACGGATAAATCCTACTAATATTATAAAAACGAAAGTTTGTGACAATGTGAGTGACGATGTGCGTGAGTGTGTATGTTTGTTCCTTCTTCACGCCTCAACGGATGGACGGATTTTAATAAAATTTTGTAACTGAGATAGCTGGTACCTTAGATTGAAACAGGCTACTTTTTATCCCGGAAAATTGCATAGTTCCCACGGGATAGCGATAAACACGTCAATTTCTAATTCTACGCGGACGAAGTCGCGGCCAGAAGCTAGTATACTTATATAATGTAGATAATACACGGAGGAGGCCTATGCCATGAGGCACGCCGAATTACGCGACAATTTAATAAATAAACAACAACATGTACTTACTGAAATTGTAGCGAATTCGGAATAAAAAGGCTTATAAATAAAAAATGTAGATAAATACCTACATACAACATCCACGACTCGGGCACAAACATTCGTATTCATCATGCAAATGCCTGCCCCTACCGGGATTCGAACCCGGGATCACTAGCTTCATAGTCAGGGTCACTAACCACTGGACAACCAAAAACAGAGGAACACAGAGGTCAAACAGAGGAGCACATTTTTTAAACCCCACCCTCCAATAGATTGCAAAATCGCATTGCGTTTAAAAGCTCAAGTCAGTACGTTCACGGAAGGTCAGATGAGGTCAAGTTAAGCTTTGTCTCTTTAAGGTTGCGTGGGCATAACCCTTGTTCAGTTTCTTTTGTTCGTCTGTCTGTTTACGTTGTGGTGTACAATACACAATGCCTATTCCAGGTTATTTGTGCGCGGAAAAACAGACATTTTTCAACATGAGCGGTCTAGTCATATATAGAAAAGTTACAGGAGTGGTAATATTTAATTTTTTTTAGGCGATGTGGCTAGCAATTTCAACTAAACGTGAGGTGACCAAAAGTTATGACAAACTAGCTGTTGCCCGCGACTTCGTTGGCAAAGTATCGTTTATCGCTATCCCGCGGGAATTTTCCGGGATAAAAAGCCTATGTGCTATTCCAGACCACAATCTATCTTTGTTCCAAATTTCATCCAGATCCGTTAAGCCGTTCTGGCGTGGAGTAACAAAATATCGATACATTCTCACAAACTTTCGAATTTATAATATTAGTAGGATTATAGTAGCATTATAAAATGTCACAAAATTTAATTTTGAAAATTTTAAGCCAACAGAGTACCTATTCTGTGCAAGTATTTTGCTATACTTACCAAGGGTTTTGAGTTTAAAAATGTTATTTCAGTTCACGAAGAAGTCACCATGTATTGTCAAAATACGATGATAATTTTATTGTGGCAGCCCTGTGTTAGTACCTACCGGGGCGAATCGCTAGTATATCCTATAAAAGAGAAACGTCTGACAGACTCACTGACTGACAGATAACGCACAGCCTAAACCACTAAAGCAACAGACTTGAAATTTGCCGGACATATACCGTGGGAAAGAGGCGTGACGGTATGTATGTATGTTATGTATATCATCATCATCATCAGCCTATGTTCGTCCACTGCTGGACATAGGCCTCTCCCATGGCACGCCACTGAGCACGATCCTCGGCCGCTCTCATCCAGCTCTTGCCAGCCGCCTTGCGAAGACCCTCGCTCCACCGAGTCTGAGGACGTCCTACGCTACGTTTCGTGGTCCGTGAGGATGGATGGATGGATGGATGGATGTTTGTTTGTTACTCAATCACGCCAGAACGGCCCAACGCATCTGGATGAAATTCGGCACATGGATAGAAAAAAGTCTGGAATAGCACATAGGCTAATTTTTATCCCGGAAAATTGCGTAGTTCCCGCGGGATAGCGATAAACGAATTCTTTGCAGACGAAGTCGCTGGCAACAGCTAGTTGTCAATATTTTTCAGTCAATTCTACATCGGCGTGTGGGACGCCTGGCCAACTTTCGGCCAATTATATAAACCTTAAGTCTATGTATCTCTGTCCCCCAGACTCCCTCTCTCTCTCTCTGTCTCTGTATGTATCTGTGTCTGTCTGTGTCTGTATGTGTCTGCCTGTCTGTGTGTGTATGTGTCTCTGTCTGTCTGTTTCGTTTGTCTGTCTGTGTGTCTTGTGTCTATGGTTATGTCTTCTTTCTTTCTTTTAAGTTTGCCGACTGGGAGTCGATAACTTTATGCCGACAGGAGAGAAAACTTTTGTTTCTTACGTTGTGTATAACTCAAGCCCGGCCACATACATTTTTTTTTAAATTTTTACACGGTTTCCGTACGGAATGACGTCAATTTCTAACCCTGTCCCGTTCCGTTATATAGTGATGTCCCTTTCGCTGACGTCATTTTCTTTCCGTACGGAAACCGTATGAAAACTCCATATGTATTTGGCCGGCCTAACATCAGAGCAACATGAACAAACCCGAATAAAAATAACTCAAATCTAAAAATTCCTAGCCCTCCACACGTCCCCCTGCATTCCACAACACTCAAGTCGAGTTCGCCGATACAGTCCAGAAAATGATGTCTGAGGGCCACCTCAGAAAGTGGGCCAAGTACTCTCGAGTCTGCACTCAGAAGCCCTTGAGGTCTGTGAAGTCAGCGAGTTTTATCGCCGATCGGTCTGAGCCTGAGTTGCTGCTCGAGAGACTGTTGACGCTTGGATCGGCGCAATGTATAGATTGCCAATATTAGATAGCGGTTAAAAATAGACTCTTTGATTTCGTGGTGAGCGGGCGATAAGGGTGCGTAATTGCTGTTTCGGTTTTTAGGATGTTAATATCATACACATATACTCAAATCACGGTTCTCTATTGATTTGACGAAATTTTTATTGCCGAATTTCACTTCCCAACCAACGTTTGGCCGAATTTCATTTTGCCGAATCATCATATGGCAACTAGTTAAAATGATTAGTTTCATTTCCCAACCTCACGATTGCCAACCCAACGTTTTTTTTTTTTACATGGACACTTATTAAAATGACATTTTTTATATAGCCAAATGGTACTACATAACCATTAGTAAAAAATAAGACATTCTAAGGTAAAATAAAGTCTGTTTATAAATGAAAACAAACATGTTCGCGGCTAAGGGGTAGCCCAAGGGCCACTCCGCCGCACCTAAACCTAAATTAATCCAAATTACTCATAACACTTTTTCGGCCTGGTGTAACATTTGCCATGTGAAAGATATTCCAAAAGTTTAAAATCAAAATGATATCCGTCTTTATGAAAATTCGGCCAAATGAGAGGTTGGCATACAAAAATTTGCCAATTATCAGTTGTCAAAGTGAACATTCGGTGAAACGTTGGTTGCCAAATGAAATTCGATCAAAAAAAATCGGCGAAAAGGCAGAACACCTCAAATCACGCCTATATACCTTCTGGGGTAGGAGCTAAAACAATACCCAAAGGTCACGCTTAGCATCCTTGTGAGAATCATCCTTGGAAGTGGAAAGGGAAATCAAAATAGTGATGGGTTGCTAGCCGCATCTCTTCCCTCGATGGGCCTCAGTGTTTTCTTTGCTCCCAGATCAGTATGTAAGGAATGGCCATTATGTTGATATCGTAGGTATATGTATACTGTCAATGTCAATGCATTTAATTTCTGATAGGTCAGAGGGGACCTCAGGCGGGACCTCTTCACAAAACGTCATCGCATTACGCGCTTACTGTTAAAAGGTTCCATGGTGGGTTAGGAATTAAATTCCTTGACTGTACATGCCACTGCTGGCCTCAGGGGTTCCCTCAGAATGAGGCTTAGGCTATAGTTCCATGCGGGCTCCATGCGGATTGGGGCCCAACACACATCTGTGTCGGAGTGTGGAGGACTCCTAACGGTGGTTGCCTTCATTAGACAGCTCATGGTAAATGTTAAATGTCATTTCAGACTTTACCACAAAACAGCCAGCCCTGTAGGCTTATTGTCTAACTCGCTCGCAATCGCCATCGTCTTCATTTTGACAGTTCATGTATGGGCCGACAATTGGCATCGGAATCAGCTAGCTGTCACATTCATACAAGAACTGTCAAAATGAACACGATGGCGATTGCGAGCGAGTTAGACAATAAGCCTACAGATTTGATCCGACGGTCCTTTTCGGAGCCCATAGGAAAAACAGAACTAGGATATTAGCAACGATTTTAATCTTTTAAGTAGGTACATCTAACTAATATTATAAATGTGAAAGTATGGATGGATGGATGGATGTTTGTCCTGAGGCCTTACCATGACGTCTCAATACGATTCAATTCAGACTCAGTTCAGGTTTTAGGTGTCATTTTTAGTATGGATCTGACAGCGAGCGAACCTAAACTGGATCGGGATTGAAGCGCATTAATATTTCATGGTAAGGCCCCTGGACGCCCAACCTACAGCTCCAAGTCTCCAACCTTTTTTGGATCTATAAAGCTGATAATTTCCACTGAGGTTCTATCATCATCATCTTCAGCCTATATTCGTCCCACTGTTGGGCACAGGCCTCCTCTCAGAACAAGAGAGCTTGGGCTATAGTTCCCACGCGGGCGGATCGGGAACTTCACACACACCATTGAATTGCTTCGCATATGTGTGCAGCTTTCCTCACGATGTTTTCCTTCACCGAAAAGCTCATGGTAAATTTCAAATGTAGTATCGCACGTAAATTCCGAAAAACTCAGAGGTGCGAGCCCGGGCTCGAACCCACGACCCTCTGCTTTAAAGGCCACAGGTCAAAACACTTAGGCTACCACGGCTTTTTTTGAGCTTGAGGTTCTATAATTAGAGCAAAAAATATGGAAGAATTTTACCAATCTCCCGCGGTAAGGCTTTTGAAAGTAAGAAAAATAAACAATTTATTATTCATAAAACACAATAATTTTACAAATGATTACAAATATATTGAAATATTTTCTGGGCCATCATTCTTTTTCAGCTGAAAACAACCATTTTCGGACAAGACTGATCATGAGTTATTGCAGATTTAGAAGGTGTAAATCACTTTTATTGTGTTCATTGCGGCTATACCTTGAACTGGACAGATAAATTATAATAAAACGAAAAATAAAAGGCAACATAAAACATTTTTCGTCTATCTGCTTGTACTTAAAATACAACTTAATTTTCACCAGTTTCAAGTCATAATTTCACAAATAAATGTGCATTAAAAATCGGTTCAGAGTTAGACATGGCAAAGCTTATCTACAGCTACGGTCAACATTCATTGTTGAGCATATATGGAACGTTATCATAGTGATATGATTGCTTAGTGTTTAAAAAACGTTGCTAAACAACGAAAGTTGTTGACCGTGCCAAGTTTTTTTTTAAATTATAAACTGACCAGCGATTGACCTTTATCTCACCTGATGGTAAGTGCAGATGAGGCCGAAGACGCTCGCTGGTTCAGTAACAGCCTATTCACTCTGGATTTGAATAGTCCTAAGTTATACTTATCCGGAAAAACAGACGATGGAAGCGTATTCAATTACCAGTTCAAGTACCAACGCAATTCTAAAAACATTCCTATCAGAAATTAGGCCAACCTCAAAAACCTGGCACCCCTCAAATTAAGGCGCGTCAGAATCCGCGATCGCCTCAAAGGATGCGCAGGAGAGCCCTCGAGCCTCGTTACGGGGCTATTGTCACGCGCTCGACATTCACCAAGGGTCTAATTATGGCGTGTTTTGAGGTGATAGTTTGTCACGCGAAAATGAGAATTGATGACTTAGGAAAATTTTAAAAGTATGCAATACAATACAATACAAATACTCTGTATTGAACACCACAAATCAGTACAAAACAATACAGAAACAAAGAACAAAGTATACAATAGGCGGTCTTATCGCTTAATAGCGATCTCTACCAGACAACCTTTAAGACAAAGAAACAAGTTGGAGACAGTTTAAGTAGGTGGCGGAAACAAATAGACAGGAGAAACGCAGGGATAATAAAACAATACTTACATAAATATAATACATAGCTAAATAAATAAAATAATACATACATACATACACACATAACATAATTGTATAATAATACTTAAGATAAAAAAAATATGAGAATGTAATAAAGAAAAGTATAAGAAAGTATAATATACAGTTCATGAAGCTATTAGATGCTATTCGGGTTTCGTACCATCGGTCGAGTCAAGGGGGGCTACTCCGAAATTCGATTTTCATAGTTCGTATCACACCGTCCCTCTCACTCAAACTAATAACTATTAGTGAGAACGGAACGGAACGAAACGATCTTCGAAAATCGAATTTCAGAGTATAAGGCAAGTACAACCAACGCTTTAAGAGCGAGTGAGTAAATATTTTGAACACATATTAAGAGACTCTCTGCCTACCCCTGTGGCAAAGAGGCGTGACGGTATGTATGTATGTATTCCCTACTGAGCTGGCAACGTCGCATTTTTGGTGATTTTTTGCGGTTATTTCACAGAAAATGAATGAAAGTTTCAAATGTCCGTCTGTAGTGCACTTCGTTTTGAGTGTATTAATGTGTCTAAAACAACGATTAATCGTGATGGACTTTTATTTTCGTATTAAAGGGATAAAATACTAGGTATATCTCGTTTAATAAGAAAATAAAAGTCCATCACGATCAATTATTGCATTAGACACATTAATACACTAAAAATGAAGTGCACTACAGACGGACATTTGAAACTTTCATTCATTTTCTGTGAAATAATCGCAAAAATTCACCAAAAATGCGACGTTGCCAGCTCAGTAGAGATGCACGCTCTTAAGAGACCGCCGCTAAGCCACCAGTATTCGTGGCTGTGATTTGGATGTGGACTAAAAACAATACAAATAAACACTTACGGCTTTCCATCTGCAGCTTGCACTCCTGAGTGTCGTGAGGGTATATGAGGAAGTTCATGGCACACGACAGTCTCAGCGTCAGTTTCACCTGTCAGACAGTAATGCAGTGCTGTCAATATTCCTGCCTGAAGCTAGTTATAGAGTGACCGCTTAACTGAGTCCTCGCGCGGGTACAGGGGCGCGGGGTAGGACGACAAAGGGGACCGAGTGCGGTGCGGGCGGGTAGTGCGCCTGCCGCCCGCACCTCTCTCGGCCCCCTTTGTCACCTACCTACCCCGCGCCCCTGTGCGGCGCAGGTGAGGACTCAGTGAATCGGTCGGTCTATTTTCCAAGGTTGTGATATTTGACTAGTCAGAGATCCTTAATGCCAAGTTACAAAATAAATATTTGTTTTTTTTTTACTGTACTCTTTTATGTACAAGTACCTAAGTAGCTTATCAATCTTAAATTTGTATTTAAATAGTTCATTCAATTGAGATAAATAACTAACCTTATCTCATACAAATATGTGTCTATTAAATACCCTGCTCATTCGTAAACTCTCTATATAGGATTCTACCAACTTAGCAATCGTTTGTCCTTATCTGTCAAATTGGCATTTACTTTTCACAGATAAGGACAAACGATTACTAAGTTAGCAACAGCCCATAGAGCGCTTATAAATAAGGGAGTAAGCCTACAGGCTACTACACAACAGGGGCCTTACCATGACGTCCTAATTCCGACCCAGTTCAAGTTTTAGCTGTCACTTTTAGTATGGATCTGACAGCGAGCGAACCTAAACTGAATCGCATTAAGACGTCATGGTAAGGCTACCACGGATCTATAGACAACATGATGGATGCTATACCTTACCATGTACAGGATGGTCTTGTCTTTGTAGAGCCACACGTAATGGTTGGGGATGGTCATGGTCTGGAAGGTCACCGACTTGGCATTCTTGAAGAACGAGTCTGGCCGCCACATGTGCTTCAACCAATCCACCTCCAGGAGCCTGGCGAAGTCAATATTCGTCATCATCAGTGAAACTGCTGAATATAGGCCTCCTCAAAGAGCGTCAGTAAAAACCGGTCTTGCTTTTCTTGCCCATTCAGGTCAAATTTATAATTTAACAGCTTCTGCTCGCGACTTCGTCTGCGTAGAATTATACATCACTACATAGTATAAAACAATAGTTATTTGTTATACAAGGGGCGAAAGTTGTATTTTACTTGCGAGTGTTCATTTGAAACACGAGCTAGCGACAGGATACTATGATTGACCACGAGCGAAGCGAGTGGTTCAAAAATAGAATCCTGAGCGTAGCGAGTGTTTCAAAATACGAGGCGTAAAATAACTTTTCACCCGTGTATAACACAAAACTTTTCACCTCACTACAGCGAGGAAAATAAGAAAAAGGGTTTGAACTATCACTCATTTTTAATAACAAAATAACTAGAAAAACATGCGAATTTAACGTTGACGGCTTAATTGAAAAGTTTTGACTTAATTTTTTTTTAATTATTTGAAAGAAAGAAAACATTTTATTGTGAATTAACAATCACGAAATGGTTCCACCTCAGCATAATGCGGAAGACCAGCGCTGGCTGACAGGCCAGCGCTGGTCTTCCGTTGGGACCATCAAGTGCTACTGTCAGCACAAACATTGAACCGGCATTACAATCTTTAATATGGCTGAATGGACAATCATTCCTTTACCTCTCCTACAAGGGATGAATTTTATAAAAAAAATATTTTGGATGCGTTTTGTTCGCATATTAACTTACTTGGACTGTCAGAACATTTTATCCGTTTTTACAACAAGAATGAAGGTTAATGTTGAATGCTGATATTTATGAATTAAAATAAAGTTGTAAGACTGTATTTATTTAGTGTTTTTTACTCGATGCAATTCATTAATTGTGATATTAAAAATTCAGCACTTTTAACGTTTCACGTTTTATTAGCTGTCAAAAATCATTTAAGCTTCCTTCAAATGTCTAAACCGTGTGCTATATCTTTCTAATCTGTGGTCAAAACTCTTTCTCCACATGTGGATAAATAGCGATTTTCTCAATAGCTGTCAAAAAAACAAAAAGTGCTTTCCGAGCTAGTGAGGTAAAAGTCGCTTTCTCTGTCCCTATGTCCCTATATCCCTATGTATGCTTAAATCTTTAAAACTACGCAACGGATTTTGATGCGGTTTTTTTTAATAGATAGAGTGAATCAAGAGGAAGATTTATATGTATAATACATGCATAATATACCGTGCGAAGCCGGGGCGGGTCGCTAGTTATACTTAAACCGTCCTCTTGAATCAGTCTATCTATTTAAAAAATCGGCATCAAAATCCGTTGCGTAGTTTTAAAGCTTTAAGCATACATAGGGATACAGACAGACAGACAGGAAAGCGACTTAGCTTTATACTATGTAGTGATGATCAAACATAGATTAAACAGATAGTAATAACTAAGTAGTAGTAATTTTCATGTCTGTGTTTTTTGTTGTTTCTTTTCTATAAAAAAAATACAACCGAATTGAGAACCTCCTCCTTTTTTTTTGAAGTCGGTTAAAAATTGTTTGTGTGCTCTTATATTTGTGTGTCTTGCGAAATGAATAAATGTCTTCTTTATTTCTTTACAATAATCGTACTCGTAGACTTGTAACACTATTTCTTCAGAAGCTCTTGAAGATTATGAATGACATGCATTGCCGAATACGCTTGTCTCACGAGATTTTAATTAGATACTAGCGGTTTTCCCCGCAACTCCGTCCCGCTATCCCGCGGGAACTGCGATTTTCCGGGATAAAAACTATCCTATGCCCTTGCCTGGGACTGAAACTATCTCTCTACCGAACTTTAAAAAAAACGGTCCAGTGGTTTAAGTGTGAAAGCGTAACAGACAGAGTTATTAATTATTCCCACTCACCTGTATTCGGACGTCATGTTCTCTGGCAACCTCAAGCGGAAATCTTTCCAAGTCTGAGCGAAGAATATGTCCGCGGCATACGTCTGCAAACATCAGTGGTCCTACTACAAAAATTCACACTTGTTTTTATTTATAAACAACTAGCTGTTGCCCGCGTCTCTGACTGCGCAGAAGCGCTATCCCGTGGGAAAATCGACAAATCAACTGAAACATTTGTTAACCGCAACTAAAAAATCCAAAAAAACATGGGTGTTCATTCCATATAACACAACCACCCGCTGAATTATCCCGGACTAAGTTTAGGACAGTGTGAAGTGGTCCTTGGGGTCCAGTAGGCTTATTGTCTAACTCGCTCGCAATCGCCATCGTGTTCATTTTGACAGTTCTTGTATGAATGTGACAGCTAGCTGATTCCGATGCTAATGGTCAGCCCATACAGGAACTGTCAAAATGAACACGATGGCGATCGCGAGCGTGTTAGACAATAAGCCTACAGGTGCAAAAGATCTCTACAAAGAGATCTCTGCGCGCCTGATCCAAACGACCGGTGACCAGAAGGCAGGCAGCTATTTCGGTCAGCGCCTGAGCTTCGCTATTCAACGCGGTAACGCTGCCTGCCTCCTGGGAACCATGCCATCCACGGATGATTTGGAAAGCTTCTTTTATTTATTTTATTTTTTTACCTAGTTTTACATACATACATACATACAGTCACGCCTCTTTCCCACAGGGGTAGGCAGAGACTACTTTGTTCCCCTTGCTACGATCCTGACATAACTCTTTCGCTTCATCCACATTCATCAATCTCTTCATACATGCTCGTCGGTTTCGGGTACTCCTGACCTGCCCTTTTTTTCAAACCTAGTTTTAGCTCAAATCTACTGCCCCTTGGAGCTGTGAAAAAATCAAACTTCTAAGCCAACGCAATCAAAAGATACAGTCGTTTATACCGCAAATTTCCGCAAATTTTCGAAACTCGCAAGGGAATCAAAACCTAAAGGGTACTTCCCGTGAACTCAGAATCTTGAAATTTATCATGAAGTTAGGTCTTATAGCACAGATATAGTTTTAATTGCGAAAACCGTAAATATGTATGTATGTCTGTATATATCGGTGACCAATATAAAGTGACCCCACACTGCGTACATTTTACTTTGGAGCAGGGCTCTGCTTACACTGGTTTTTAAATATTCATAGAAAATGGTACGGAACCCTCGGTGCGCGAGTCCGACTCGCACTTGGCCGGTTTTTTTATGCCCTTGATTGAACTTAAATAAAAAACAATTAAGGATAGTGTAAAATGTTACCATGGAGTTTTCATCAATAGAGTCGAGACCCATGACAGTGACGTGGAAGAAGACGATGGTGGGCTGGTCGTTCTTCTTGGGTGGTCTCATCTTGTCGTACAGCCGAGGGTCATCTGGCAGCAGGTCTTGGAAGGTCAGCAGCGTAGACCTGGAATTAAAAGGTTAGAGGTGACACGGGTAGGGATGTGAAAAAATAATCGATTATGGAAATAATCGATTAAAAATCGATTTTTTTAATGTAAAAATCGATTTTTTTAAATGTAAAAATCGATTTTTATACGCGATCGTTTTATTACAAATAATCGATTAAAAATCGTTTTTTTTTATAATCAAAAATCAAAGCATAGTCGATTTTTCATCTACCACCCCCGACATTAAGTCTGGTCTTTTATAAATAACCCGGAGCGCGAACTATCAAAGAATACTATCTCCATGGAGATGATATTACGCATTAAGGCCATCTGTGCGTCTACGATGGCAGCTCTTCTGTGCTTTTGAAACAGTTTTAATTAATAAAACCGTGATAAATAAAATATATATGGCGTTCATTTTGAAATTCATTCAAAAATTAGAAAAAAATCGATTAATATATTAATCGATTTTTAATGCGAAAAAAATAATCGATTAATTAAAAATTTGTTATTATCTTATTGTAGAATGTCACATCCCTAGACACGGGCTAACTGGAGTGGAGACCGCGTGTCGGTAAACGCAGTGTAGGGCGTCCTGTTGCTAGATGGGGCGATGATATTCGCAAGGCAGCGGCCAGGGATTGGAGGAGAGCTGAAGATAGGGATGGACATTTAAAATATACATCGATGTTTTTCCGATGCAATGCATCGATCGGTTGCATCGATGTTAATACGATGTATTTACAAAAACATCGATGTTTCCAAAACATCGATTGTTTTTCGCAATGGACATGTGTTTAGGCAAATACCCGTAATTGTATCATAAAAAACAATGCAAATAATATTACGTTCAAACTTTACACTATGCAACAAAAACTCGGTGGGCCATATTGTTTTAGGTTTTATTATTTAATTTTGACTGCCGGCTCCGTGGCAAAGGGAACATAACTCATTCAGCCAAACCGATAAAATATGGTAGGTGTGTAATATTGACTGAAAGGCTGAACTGATTATTACGATTCAGGTTCCAGTCAGCCAGTGTTGTCACACTCATAGACGCTAATCTCATAGTTTGCGTATTCGATGCATCGAATAAAAATACATCGATATATATTCGATGTTGAAGTATTAACAATACATCGGTTCAATACGATGCATCGTTACTATACATCGAGTGTTTACAATACATCGATGTATATCGTCCATCTCTAGCTGAAGATCGAGCCCAATGGCGTGCTATGGGAGAGGCCTATGTCCAGCAGTGGACTGACACGGGCTGATGATGATGATGATAAAGGGCTAACTAAACTTATTTCAAAAATGAAAAAAAAAATCTGCCAAGTTCCTTGCGGCACATTCCTCTTGGCAATGATGGTATTTCCGAATGCGCTGCTTTAAAAAAAGACCATGTAAAAGAGCCCTTGGTGGGATTGCAAAATAAAGTTTTGGATTTTTGTATTATTTTTTTTTCAATGAAGATTTCCATGGTCTGGGAAAGAAAAAATACCTATAGAATGTCACGCTGCAATCATTTAGTCGCATCTCGACATTTCGAACTTTCGCGCCACAGTTTAATTGACGTCTCTCCAGCCGCAACAGATATACATTGTTTTCTTCGATAAAAAACCAATAGGCTATCCCACTGTGACAAGAATGCACCAGCTGCTTATCCCACGCAAATGGTAAAAGCCAATCGGAGGGCAGAAGTCTTGATGCGATTCATGCGATTGCAACGATTGCATAGAAATCATGTTAGGTATATACGATTGCATTCCTCTTTCCTATACGCCCTTAACCACGCTAAACGTAGCCTTTATGTCTTACTAGCTGTTGCCAGCGACTTCGTCTGCAAAGAATTCGTTTATCGCTATCCCGCGCGAACTACGCAATTTTCCGGGATAAAAAGTAGCCTATGTGCTATTCCAGACTTTTCTCTATCTATGTGCCGAATTTCCTCCGGATCCGTTGGGCCGTTCTGGCGTGATTGAGTAACAAACAAACATACATCCATCCATCCATCCATCCAACCATTTAGATAGCTTCTGTTCTGCCCGCGACTTCGTCCGCGTAAAATTAGCAATTGACATGTTTATCGCTATCCCGCGGGAACTATGCAATTTTCCGGGATAAAAAGTAGCCTATGTTTCAATCTAGGGTACCAGCTATCTTCGTTCCAAATTTTATCCTAATCCGTTCAGTCGTTTCAGCGTGAAGAAGGAACAAACATACACACTCACTCACATCGTCACATCGTCGCTCACAAACTTTCGCATTTATAATATTAGTAGGATTACCAGCCCTACCTACCCCGTAAGGGATAAAGACGTGATTAATCTAATCTAACATCTAACTAATATTATAAATGCGAAAGTTTGGATGGATGGATGGATGTTTGTTTGTTACTCAATCACGCCAGAACGGCCCAACGGATCTGGATGAAATTCGGCACATATATAGAGGTAAGTCCGGAATAGCACATAGGCTACTTTTTATCCCGATAAATTCCCGCGGGATAGCGATAAAAGAATTATTTGCAGACGAAGTCGCAGGCAACAGCTAGTGTACGTATAAAAGCAAATGACAAACGCTTTTAAATATTAACGCGTCTAATTTTGGAGTATTTGTTCAAGACAATGGACATCGGATAACGCGTTATTTTGACCGAGGTCTTGCACTCTTAAATATTTAAACACGCCGTATTGTTTAGGGGATCTGGAACGCTCCAGAGGTCAAATACTGCCTGTACAATGTCTATTGGCTCTGCTGTAATATAGCTTCGTTGTTTTTAGGGTTCGGTATGTACCTACATCACAAAAAAAAGCGACGGGTAGCACTTCGGGAGTGCCGGCAGAAGTGAAAACTACACACACGCAAACTCGCGGAAAAGAAAAAATAGACTTCAAATTTGGCTGATTGTAACACTAAAACATGTTCTCCGGGAAAATGCGAAATTCCCGCGGGACAGAAATAAGTGCATTCAACTTCGGGGATGTTTTTAAAAATTATCTCACTAATAGAAAACTATAATGATTCTAAATATTATAAACGGGATGTGAACCGCGATTACCCGTGGTCATGATGCATGCAACTGTATCGAAATATCGGGAGCTCAATAAAGGTAATTGCGGTTCACATCCCTTTTATAATGTTTCGAATGAACTTAACCGTGAATCATTAAAAACTCTTATAATGATTCTGATTGAATCGACATGGAAGAATTTTTAAAATAGGTGTAAACAGTTATTTCTATCCCACGGGAACTTTCTCGGGATAAAAGTAGTTTATGTCAATCAAAAACAGTGTAGCTTTCTATCAGTGAAAGATTTTTTTAATTAACTAGTCTAACTGTAGGATTCACTTATTTCTATACCCCGGGAATTTTACATTTTCTCGAGGAAAAAGTAGGTAGCCAATGTCAATCAAAAACTCTAGCTTTCTATCAGTGTTTATCATGGTTCATGAGATACAGCCTGGTGACAGATGGACAGACAGACAGACAGACGGACGGACAGCGAAGTCTTAGTAATAGGGTCCCGTTTTTACCCCTTGGGTACGGAATAGCAACATCACCTTCTTCTATTAAAAACCAGTATTTGTATTACTTGAGTTATAGTCTACGCGTACGAAGTCGCGGGAAAAAGCTAGTTTAGGTACTTATATGTTTTTGACCTATACCTTCGGTTGCAAGTTCATGAAAATTATGCTTAGACCATGCCACTTAAGCCGCCTTCATTATTTTTCGGAGCAAAAAAAACAATTTAGACACAAAATTTGCTATTCTGACGGACTCGAACCCGTAACTTCGACGTTTCGCATCTAGCTCTTTCTAATTCAGTTAAAATTCAATCGACAGAAGGTGCGATTTTCTCCTAGTGAGTATGTATGTGTTATTTTTTTTACTTACTGTGCATAACACAAGTCTGTAGCACACAGCCACACTCGCAGCCACACCGTCGTCAGCCAAAGCAGTTTCTCAGCAGCCATTTCAACACCAATCAACTAGCATTATTCATAATTAAAAACTTTGTACAATCACTAAATTAATCAGGTACTCTGTTCTCAGAAGCTTAACTATCTAAACCATGGTCTTGTTTTACTTTTTTAATTTAAAAAAATCGTTTTGGCGCGAACGCTCCGTTTGACAGTTGAGCGGGAACGACGCGTTCTAAAATGATGAATATAAAATGTCGCCAAAACGTTTGACCGGCATTCTGACATGCGCAATGGATTTGAAACGTAGATATTTACACAAAATATTACGGGTTTATTTGCCCTTTGTATTCATGGGCTTTGAAAGTACTCGGTACTTTAGAAATGTATTACTTATTGTTGGTTAATGGGTCGCGTTCAAAAAGTTTTGGCATTTAAAAATTACTTAATCGGGTACGGGTGTTAAGTTGTTCACCATAAAAATGATTTAATAATTAAGTTTATCATGTAGTTTTAAGTACCTAATCGCACAGCGGATTTTTTCGAAATAACTAAGTACCTATCTTTCACTAACCCAAAGGTGTTAAAATAAAATTTTCCAATTTCAGTAAGTAGGGACTAGGTTGTTTTATTTTGTGAGTGGGCTCTTGTAGATTTTACTGAATCACCACTACCATCTCACTAATTAAGTAAGTACCTCTGTTACCTCACTTTTCACATCATTTAGACACTCATTCATACGACAAACCTTGGACGTGATAAAAACTCAAAACGGATTTCTGCGAAAGGCAAATTCGCCGTTTGTAGGATTCCGTCTGGACTTTTTATTTGGTCTGACACACGCACACACATAAATCACGTCTTTATCCCTTACGGGGTAGACAGAGCCTAGGGTAACTAGACCTAAAGGCCACGTTTAGCATGATCAATCATGTTAAACGCGGTGAATCAAAATAGTGATGGGTTGCTAGCCGCATCGCCTAGCTTGTCGCGTACCTACCTATATATATTATGTCTTGTCAATCAATCAATCATTTATTTATTTGTAAAACATGATGTGTTGTCGTGTGTAAATATGTAACAAGGAATGTTGTACATACCTTCCAGCTGCGCCAGTGGGCACGCAACACTAAAGGATTTGATAACCTAGGGATCCCATATAATTATGAACATTGGACATTATTCGAAATTGAGCGTTTTTCAAAAAAAAGTTTGTATGAGGTACTAGAGATGGTCCGACTACCTACTTGCCGACTAGTCGAAGAAACCGACTATTAGGCATTATTTGTAGTCGGCGAATAGTCGGTGACTTTAGTCAGTCGGTCGTCAGTTTTATCGGAACGGCTGCAGAAATAAAGCGAGTTGACGAGCGCCCACAATGATCGGCAATGCCGAATAGTCGGCCGACTTTTCGTATTTTTTTATTTGTTTCAATTTTCAACGTCGTTTAGAAATGTGATTCATGTAGGTATGTATGTAATTTCTTTTTTATTTTCAGTGGCCTAGACAATCGTGTTCGAGCATCGGACTGCTTTATGACCTATAATGCAGTGCACTGATGAGGGCACTCGACAGGTACAAGGTTCTATTCCTACCGAAGCCTATTACGCGACTGGCAGTCTGCCACTCGAGCACGGACCGGCCATTGGGGTTCCGTCCTAGTTTATTTCGAGTTCCGTACCGTAAAACAAAAAACGCAACCCTTTTTAGGACAGAGCAGGGGTGGCCAACTTGATTAGACCCAAGATCTCCTGTTTATTAACAAAACCCTGCGCGATCTACCAATTACATACTTCATGAAACCTTAAATGAAACACGTTGCGCAGTCTGGTCTACGTATATATTTTTTGCCTTGCCACGATCGACTGGACTAACAGTCGCGATCGACCTGTTGGGCACCCCTGGGATAGAGGATAAATCCGCAGAATCCGTTGTGAACTTTACAAGAAACTTTTCATTTTCATTTATAATTAATTTTAATATAAAACTACCGTGTGGCTCAGTTAACCGGATTACTCACGTCGCGCCTTGGCCCCCGTCGCACCATGAATAAGAATCTCGGATGATTCGAAACTGCCGGACCTTTTCCGACGTAATAAAACATGAGTACCTAATCTGGTGTTTACATTAATATATAATTGATTTGTTATTAAAATTATAAAAACGGATAACTCACGTATAACAGCCGAATAATGCTCGACACATGTTTCGGACTAATCCGTAATCCTTCTTCAAGGAGCGCTCGCCCCGGCGGCAGCGAAACGAACCTGTAGGCTTATTGTCTAACTCGCTCGCAATCGCCATCGTGTTCATTTTGACAGTTCATGTACGGGCTGACAATTGGCATCGGAATCAGCTAGTTGTCACATTCATACAAGAACTGTCAAAAGGAACACGATAGCGATTGCGAGCGAGTTAGACAATAAGCCTACTGGAGCGTTGTCCTTGAAGAAGGACTACTGATTAGTCCGAAAAATTATGTCGAGCATTATTCGGCTGTTATACGTGAGTTATCCGTTTTTGTAATTACATAATGAATGATCGAGTCTCACGGTCAAGTCATGTTGAAAGTAAGTAAGTAATTTGATATCTGTCTTTGGTCTTTCACTTTTCACGTTGTCCGTTTGTCAAGAGCCGTTTCCTCAAGGAACGCGTGGAGGTACCTGTCAAGTTTTTTTATGATATCATCATCATCATGAAAAGCCATCACCGCTGCCCAGACACAACCAAAGAGTATATAGGCTCGTTTTTTGAAGATCCATAAGAGGAAAGGTATTTCCGGAAGAATTGGTGCCGCCGATTCCAACAGTCAAAATTAATATTAAATAGGTATTACTCAAGCCTGCGTTGCAACACATTCAAAACACGGTGGCTGGATTTGCTAGAGATTTAGTACCTACACATAAATGCATATAGAATGAACTACAATGCAAGTACAGCCAGCAAAAAACTTAAAAATAAAATGTTTTTCTGACGCTACGATAATTATGCCAAAGTGCAAAACTACTATAAATTTAGTAGATTTTTATGATGCATTTATGCTTCATTTATGCATAAACACGATCCTGCGGCCGTGTCCCCTCCCTCTGGCACGTTTGTCTTAGTCTTACATACACCTTACTTACTACAGCGCCTACAGTACTCTACTGTCTTGTAACAATTCTCGAGAGGCGATCGTGGTCGCTGTGCTCAAGTGACTATTATTACTTGATTTGTTCGTTAGCAGATATTATACGGAGAACAGGTGTCTTGTTATCAAAGTCAAAACACTGGATGCCTACAATACCCGTTTGAAGTTGGTTTGAAGTGTCAAAAAGTCACGAATGCGAGACCACTTTGTTCTAAAAGACACAGTCATGTCATGCGACATTTTGAAACTTGAAACACAGTGCGTAGTGTAAGTTGCACCAAGTTACTTTCACCGTAACTGACGATTTTAACGTAAATTTGATAGAAAACCTTTGAAATATGTCAAAATCGTTGGCAATGGTTAAAGTTATTGCTAAACTAACGTGGTGCGTCTCACAGAGAGTGTGGGAGCGTCATATTATGATTATTTGGGTCCAAAATCATTACGTTTCTGAACGAACAAAGCAACTGTCAGTGTCAAAGTTAAAACTGGCATTGACGTTTGCGTTTATTGTTTGTGTTATCAGCGGCTCGGCCGTCGGCCCGCCCTCATCGCCCTGTTAGTTACTCTATTAATATATTTTAACGTGTCGAGTGCTTGCTAACAGTTGAGTGTCTTTCAAGTGGGTGCTAGTTTCGTTCGGAATTGATTCCCCTTAAATTACGTTACTACAACCAGAATGTTGCCGTGAAATTAAATTTTCTTCCTGTGCGTATTACGATAGAACCATTACTATGTTGGAGAGCCAGCGTGCGGAGAAATGCGACATGATGGTGCTTCACAAGCTCGCTGTTATAATCGTCAGCTTAATGCTGATATACGACTTCTATAACTCGTCTACACCTCTCGAAATACGCGTGCAAAACCCACAATTCGCTTTACTCGGACCTTATAATGCCTCTGAACCCAGCGCCCAAGTAGACGACGTATACGAACAACTAATCGATCTGAAAAACTTTTCTTTTAAAGTCAATCCTCAACCTTGTCAGAACTACAGTGCGGGTCTACTACTAGTTGTAATAATTTCCTCAAACCCCAGTAACTATGACAACAGAATGGTCATCAGAAATACTTGGGGTCGCTCTCTAGATTCCACTAAAGTAGTGTTTCTAATCGGAGAATCAGACAACTTGACCATAACTCATCGGATTCAGAATGAATCTGCAACGTTTGGAGACATAGTGCAAGGCAGCTTCACCGATGCTTACCGCAACATGACTTATAAGCATGTGATGGGTTTAAAATGGGTGACGCACTACTGTCCCATGGCCAAATATATTTTGAAGACTGACGACGATGTTGTGGTTAATTCTCATGGGTTGCGGCAGTTTTTGGCTCGGGAGTTGTCTCCGTGGGGAGCTCGGGGGCTTATTACGTGCCAGGTGTTGGAACATGCGCAGGTTCAGAGGTCTCACCGATCGAAGTGGAGGGTGTCTCCGGCAGAATATGGGCCGCATTACTATCCCACATATTGTGCAGGTATGTCTGTTAGGATCTTTATATTTTATCAAATTCCTGTCAGAAAATGTGATCTAGTGTAATTATATACTATACATACTAGCTGTTGCCAGCGACTTCGTTTGCAAAGAATTCGTTTATTGCTATCCCGCGGGAACTACGCAATTTTCCGGGATAAAAAGTAGCCTATGTGCTATTCCAGACTTTTCTCTATCTATGCGCCAAATTTCATCCAGATCCGTTAAGGTTGATTTAGACGAGGACTATTTTCAGCCGCCTAAATTTCGGCGCCTAAAAAAGGCACCGTATAAACACTTTCGGCGCCATTTTTTCGCGGTATGGTGCCGAAAAAATAGCGCCGAAAGTGTTTATACGGTGCCTTTTTTAGGCGCCGAAATTTAGGCGGCTGAAAATAGTCCTCGTCTAAATCAACCTTTAGGCCGTTCTGGCATGATTGAGTAACAAACAAACATCCATCCATCCATACTTTCGCATTTATAATATTAGTTAGATATTATTATAACAAGAAAAATTTGTACAATTTGATATTTAATGAATTTTGATGATTCTTTCCTTGTTCTTATGTATAATCTTTATTGAAATTAGTTCAGAAATTATAATTTCTTCATGTTTTATGTAGAGTAATGTTTTAGGAAAAAATATATTAAGTGTCTGTACATTTTAACAATAGAGACAAGGTAACAATAACAAGACATACATTCAGGTATTGTGACCATGAAATCTAAGGTGTTAAGTTTTGGATACAATACTCACACATAGTATACATAATAATGTATACTAAATGGTTTATTATTATTAATGGAAAACAAACTCCTCTTATATAAATGCATCCTGAAACCCGTCTGGACCTATGGTTTGCAGCTATAGGGTACAGCTTCCACGTCAAACATAGAAATTCTGCAATGATTTCAATTCAAGACTCTTTGTATGATAACTGGAGCACCATTTTATATGACTAATAACCAACTTCACCGGGATCTAAAAATCAAAAAAGTTAAAGAAGTAGTCAAGGACTCTCTCTCTATTTACCTATTGTGAAAGAATACAATTACACCCTAACGTATTGGCAAAAAACTTGATGAGGACTCAACCAAGACACACATTTAAAAGATTAAAAAGACAAGCCCCTCAGGATCTTCTGTAAGAAGAGATGATAAATGATTATATGGCCTTATCACTGGATATAGTGCCATACATGCCATCTTCAAAATTACTTAAAATCAAGTTAAATGTCGATAAGGCAGCTCGCTAGAAAGAGAGGGCAAAAAATAAACATGTATATCACTGCTCATGTGGTTTTTGACTTTTTAAATGACTGTCTAGTCTGTAACTCCTTTACAATTCTATTTTTAGGCTGGGCGATAATATACTCGCAAGACGTGGTGCCCCGACTGCTCAAGACTGCTCAAACCACCCCGTACTTTTGGATAGATGATGTCCACGTCACCGGAGTGGTCGCCCAGGAGATAGGAGTGGCCCGTACACCGCTGGCCTCCCTCGTACTGTCCCGGAACAGAGCCAAGATGCTGACCTCGCTTGGGGCAGACTACGCTGGCCAGTTTCTGTTTGGACCTCCTGATATCAGCGTTAGTAAGATATCACAGATCTGGAAAGCGATACCGGAGTGAGGAACCTGTAGTTTTTGTATTATTGCCATGTTATTATTAGGGGAATTTAAAAAAAATTGCTCATTTTTTCTCGGATTTTGGACATTTTTGGTTTTTTCTATTCATACTTAATCAACAACACTACTGATTATCGTATGAGAAAAAGTGTTCCCAGGTCAGTTTTGTTACTTTGCACACAAGTATATTATGTAAGGAGGTAACAAAACAAGCAAAAATTAATAGGTATGTAAAATTGGCACTTTTTTTTGAAACGATGGTATGCTTGATCCTGTTCGAAAACCTGAGAAAAAAATAGGCAATTTTTTTTTAATTCCTCATTAGTGATGTATTTAAGGATGCACGAGTCACAATTTCCAGCTCCTACACACTATTTTCAAGTGTCAAATCGTAGAAAGAGAATGCTATACTTGTAATATCAAGGTGTGGGAGGTGAGGCGAGGTAGGTGGAGGGGACTTCTTGACACTTGAAACTGATAGTGGAGGAGTGTCATTAGTTACGTAGTATTCACTAAGTCAGTGCTTCCCAAACTTATTTGTACAGTGACGCTCTTGGGATTTTGCCATCTTACTGCGACGTCCCTCAACCCAGCCAGCCCCTAAAAATACTTACCAGTTTTTAGTACTAGCCTGTATAGAAAAACACTATTTGGACACATAATTTCACTACATAGTATAAAACAATAGTTATTTGTTATGCAAGGCTGCAAAGTTTTTGTTTGGCGCGAGTGCCTGTATTGAAACCCGAGCAAGCGAAGGAGGAATCGTGAGCGTCGCGAGGGTTTCAAGGCCCGAGACACTAAATAAACTTTGCTGCCGAGCGAAACACACAATTTTTCACCTCACTACAGCGACAAAAATGGTGGATGGAACAATTTCAAATTTCAAATTACTTGAGTATATGAGTAGGTGGTGAGGTGGTGGTGGTCGTGGTGGTCGTGGTGGAATGGTGGTCAGCGTAGTGTTCGAATTTCAAAAACCTTTTCCACCCAAGAGGGGAAAAAGCACTTTTCCACGCAGATTTTTAAGGAGAAAGACAGCCTTTTCGAGCAAGTGAGGTGAAAAGTCGCTTTTACTGTCCCTATGTCCTTATGTCCCTCTGTCCCTATGTATGCTTAAATCTTTAAAACTACGCGACGGATTTTGATGCGGTTTTTTTTAATAGATAGAGTGAATCAAGAGGAAGGTTTATATGTATAATACATGCATAATATACCGTGCGAAGCCGGGACGGGTCGCTAGTTTTTATTATAAAATAAGAACGAAATCAAACGGACACCCTACGCCCCTCGGACGTCGCGACGCATAGTTTGGGAAGCCCTGCACTAAGTTATTGATTGTTCAGTGTTAGCTATTGGAACATGAAAACTATATAGTTTATTGAAACCACAGTTATATAATTGTAATTTTACTAGCTGGATTCTGCAACTTTGTTCACATGAACTTTATTCTTAGAAGAGTGCCTTATTATAAATTGTTTTTTTTTTTGTATTGGGTGTCACCCTCGCTTTATTTGAGCGAGGCGTATTTCGCCAATGTCGACGTACTGGCATTACATTACACATTGAGGAGATTTTTCGGTTTACAAAAATTTGATTTTGGTGGAGGAGAGAACACAGGATACCTAAATGAACAAAAAACTTTACTTTGCTACTCAGAGGGTCGATTTTTGAAAGCACGTATGTGAAAATATCGCTCGAAAGTGGCAAAAAATTGTGCTGAATTTGAAATATGAGCAGCATAGCAGCCAATTACAGCTCTCATTAATCGTGTGGACGCGAACTAGTCAAAAGTGTGATTAGGGCTGTAGTTTTGAAGATATAAACAGGTTTATACCACTTTCGAGTGATGTGCTTTCAAAACTCGGACCCCTGCTACTTAAAGGGGGTCTAAAACAAATACCTAACAATTATGTTGTTAAATTGTTTTATAATTTATTATTGTTTTGATTTATCATCAATTTCTGAGAAGTAAAGTAATGGAGCAAGAGAAATAACCGTGTATACATGTAGGCACCTATAGTATCTAAGCTGATTTATTACTGGCTTCGAAGAGTACGTGACGGTGACGCCGCAGCGTACACGCATGCACACACATATACATACATCCCAATTTAAATTTTATGTGCATTTTTGAGAATATAATTTTCCGTTTTAATGTTTTTTTTACATTTACATACAGCGTTTCCGAGATTCCCAAAATAAATAATAATTTTCGTGAAATTTAATTTTGATGATACATTGTCTAGTTTCTTAGTCACTTCCTAACTGTCACTAATGTATTTATTTTTAACCAGTTTCAATTTTATTATAACCTATAGATTATTTCAGTGGCGTAACTACAACGTTAGGGGCCCGCGGCAAATTCATCAGATGGGGCCCTTCCTTACTATAAAGAAGTGCATCAGCTTCCATTCTGTGCCCAAAGCCAAGCCGGTTCGGGGCCCCGTAGAGCTGGGGGCCCGTGGCATTCTGCCAGCCCTGCCACCCTATAGTTACGCCATTGGATTATTTTATAATGTGGCCCATGCAAAATTGTAAGAAAATTGGCCCGTTAATTTTGCTAATCGGCATAATATCTGTAGGCTTATTGTCTAACTCGCTCGCAATCGCCATAGTCTTCATTCTGACAGTTCATGTATGGGCTGACAATTGGCATCGGAATCAGCTAGCTGTCACATTCATACAAGAACTGTCAAAATAAATACGATGGCGATTGCGAGCGAGTGACGTAATAAGCGTGCTGGTTGGCTTGACAGTTCTGTCTGTGTGGATCTTAATTTTTGTTTAGTTTGTTTTCTTAATTAAGTATGATGGTAATTCTTTGAAGCATGCTAATTGTTACGATTTTTGTTGAAATCTGTATTTTCCTAACTTCATGAGTCATGTCATTTAATTAGTTATAAACATATAACACAAAATAAGTATTATAAACAACACTGTTTGTTGTCGTGAATCTATTTGAAATATTAGTTTAGTATTGTCTATAGTTATTTAACATACTTAACGCATCGTTTGCCATCAGGGGCCCGATTTTTGAAGTCATGTCGCTCGTAAATACGTGTAATTATGTATAGTAACAATACTGCAGCTCACATAAGTTTTCGACTAGTTGCCAAAAATAATTTTTTTTAGGGATATAAAATAAATGTATTTAAATTTTAAATCACCAAAACTGTTATAGAAACACTGTAAACCATACAAACAAATCCCATTTATATTAATTACAACAAACAAATACCATAATAATTACACTAGTTACAATACGAGTCACTATAAAAGAGATCACATGAATTTATCATCCCCTCACAACAAAACATAAATCACTAGAATTTAATTTATTTTATAGTAACAAAGGACGGCATCAATTTAAATTCGGGGAACTACGCTATTGTCCAGGGCCGGATTAAGCCAGCGCGGGGCCTGTAGCAAATTCTATCAAGGGGCCCTTCGGCTTCGCGTTTAAGATACAAGCAATGCAAGACATTTTACGCTCTCTATTTAAATTAATATGTATTTTTTTTATTACGGTCAGACAGGCGTTGGAGCGCGGGGCCCCCAAATTCGCGGGGCCCGTAGCATTTGCTACTCTTGCTACGTGGCTAATCCGGCACTGCTATTGTCAATAAGGCACAAGTGACATTAATTCTTGTGAACGACTTCTAGATCCTCGAGAGAAGCATCATCCCAGACCATTTTATTCCTGGGTTTCATTCCTTCTGTACTAGTGATGTAACCAATTAGAGTTGTGATTTTCTACTATATGTAGTATTACAATTCAGCAAAATTGTTCACCACTTTACTGGCACTCCACTTGGCGTCGCGTGTTCGCGTTGCGCTATTGGCATCTTCGTCGCATACGCTAGAAACAATATAGTGCATCCCCTTCACTCATGCAAATATTTGATTAAATACGCCAAGTGGAGTGCCAGTATTAGTATTTTTGAGTGATGTGCCTCGAAAGATCGAACCTCTGATGATTATCTCGAATAGTAGTTTTACGTAATTATCTTATATATTATAATTTAATTATCTTACAGTTCGAAATATTATAAACGGGATGTGAACCGCGATTACCTTTATTGAGCTCCCGATATTTCGATACAGTTGCATGTATCATGATCACGGGTAGACTGAAGAAATTGCGGGTGGATGTTATTGTTGGGTAGACCGAGCTCTGTCTACCCTCATTCTTGCGCGTCGACTGCGTGCACTCTCGTTACCACTGGAACCGTTCTCACTCGAAACTCGATTCAAACACACTACACTCACAGTGTCACTTCGCCCACCCGAAATTGATTTTGGACGAGAATTATATAAGGAAATCACCGGATTCCAGATATTCGACAATTTAAACCCATCCTCACGATTAAAATTTTTATGTTTATGGATTTCAACCGCTTCCCTCACCAGTCTCGGTATATAGTGGCGTTCTGTCGAAATGATCTTAGGGCTGTGCAGCTCAATCCAGTGATTTGTTCCCGACTCAATAAGATGTTCAGCAATAGCGGATTTGCGCGTGTCATTATTTTTGACTGCAGTGATGTGCTTTTTAATTCTACAGGCGATCGTACGTTTGGTCTGCCCTATGTACGAACTACCACAACCGCAATCAACCTTATACACACCAGGTTTTTCCAGGGGAAAATTGTCTTTGGGAGACCTCAGAAGTTGTGAAATTTTCCTATGAGGGGTGAAGATAGTTCTCACAGAGTACTTATCTAGTATTTTAGAGATCTTATCTGTCACCCCTTTTACTAACGGCATAAACGCTGGCTGTCTTGAAACACAGTGAGTAAGGCGCTTTGTATTCCTTCTTCGATTATAGGTGCTTGTATTATAACCGTTCAGTCTCAAGACCCTTTGCACATGGTTCAACTCCTGTTCAAGATGCTGCTCGTCACAGAGTGCATGTGCCCGATTAGTCAAAGATGTCACAACTGAGCTTAAATGCCTAGGATGATGGTGCGAGCTTGCATGTAAATACCGGTCAGTATGGGTGGGTTTCCTGTACACTGAATGGCTCAACCTTCCGTCATCTCTGACTTTCAGGCTTACATCAAGAAATGCTAGACCCCTTTCCTGTTCCATTTCTAGCGTGAAAGTCACAATAACATCCACCCGCAATTTCTTCAGTCTACCCGTGATCATGATACATGCAACTGTATCGAAATATCGGGAGCTCAATAAAGGTAATCGCGGTTCACATCCCGTTTATAATATTTCGAATGAACTTAACCGTGAATCATTAAAAACTCTTATCTTACAGTTATCCTTAATAAACCAAAAATCATGAAAACAATTCTAGATTAATGAGTCTAATTAAGTACAATATATTTTATTCACTTACGATCGCTTTTATTAATCTAATAAATACCCTTAAGTACCTTTAAACAACTTCACTGTAGGCACGATATGGCATGGGTTGATACCGCGTATCTAACAAAATGTAGCCGAATTAAGTTAATAAATATAGGTACCAAACTAAACTAGCTGAGTCGGTTCATAAACCGACGGCAAAAATGCTGGAACAGACACACGTAATTTTGCGGATCCCGAGCCCACCATAGCGGATTGGGTAGGAATGCTTGAGACCTGGAATGCTCGCTGAGTTGAATGATTAGGATCGATTCTAAATCTTGTTTGATAAGGTCGTCGATTTCTAATAGGAGATTTTGATATTTCCAAAATGGGCAACAGCTAAGCAAGGTACGGTCGCCCAAATAAGTGGTCTACTTACCACTTTTCATCCAACTTCCTATCAAATGAAAATGTCGCTAAAGTCGAACTTTCAATTGACAGCCTGCCTTATCGACGTTATTATAATGTGACGTGCAAAGGACTTTTGACCTTAGGGTGGTAGACCACATATTTGGCTGATGGTACGAAAAGACAATATTTGAGAACCGAAATTGCAAAATGACAAATAACTTCTAGAAGACGATCCCAGAACAATTTGAATTTGGAAAGTGATTTTTGAATACTTGAAGGAATAGACTTTGAAAATGAGAGATCCTAGGAGGTTCAATGAATTTTCATTAAGACTATTTCGTCAACAAACATCATCTCGCTTCAGGATCACAGTCCAACAACTTATCATCGTTGTCCCTTTCCAACTTGAGCGGGACTCCGTTGAAATGATGTTCTATCTCTTGCAGAGTCTTGCCCTCTGTTTCCGGCAAGTTGAAATACAAATAAGTCAGGGCGCCAGCCATGCACAACATGTACACGAAAAAAGTCCCATACACTTCTATGCCTCTCATAAGCGCCGGAGTAACTTTTAAAGCTATTAACAAAGATAGAGAGTATAAAACTCCAGAAACAGCAGTTCCTAATCCTCTATGCTCTAAAGGGTATATTTCACCAAGCAAAGACAATGCTATCGATGACGTACCCAAGTTTAAAACAATGAAATACAAACAGAGTAGAGACAGCGGTAGCCATACATTTTTTTCTGGCGTCATTTGCTGAGATTTCAAGTAAAGATAGACGCAGATACTGGTTAGTAGGGCGCAAGATATCCCACCGCTTACAAATAGCAATGTCCTACGGCGGCATAGTTTGACGAAACCACACGAGCTCATGCTAGATAGAAATATTATGCCGTCAACAGCGAGCACGTAGTACAATATTGTCGTGTTATCCGTCGTGAAAGCAGACATAAATTTAACAGCATAAGCCGGAAACGAGTGGCGTCCACACGCCTCTATAATAACAAAAACGAACAGCACAATCCACGTCGGTTTCTGGAAGTCCTTCTGTCCCAATTTCGTTAGAACAAGCCTCGCTTTTTTCATTAATGAACTGTCCTTGACTTCGTAAAGACGCCGGTTCTTTTGGGTCTGTATTAAAAGTAGCAGTTCCTCTTTTGCCTGGTCACTGTTGCCTCTGAGCCTCGTGAAAGCTTTCTCGCATTCTTTGTACCTTCCTTTGTAGGCCAACCACGACGGGCTTTCGGACCATGTCCAAGTAATCATGAGCGCTAAAATGGAAGGTATGAGACCGAAGAGAGCTGTCGCTCTCCAGTCGAAGAAAGTCCCGATGAAATGGACGTAGAGTACTCCAAATGTGGCTCCAGCGGTTTTGGTGTTGAGGAAGACGCCGCGGTATTTGGGGCTGCTGTATTCACCGACGATGATGCCGGCGATGACGATAGTGGCTCCTGTGTTGAAGCCACTCGTAAGCCTGGCTATGACCAGCGCGGTGACGTCCTGGGCGAAGTGCAGGAGCAGGCAGGTGATGATGCTGGGGGTCACTACGAAGAAGTGCGCTGATCGTCGACCGAACTTCTGCATTATTGGCGCTGTGATGATGAAGGATGGGAGAGTTGTTATGGCTATCGCTGATGCTGAAAAATTAAGTCAGACGGTTAGATACTAATTAACCTTCTACCTTCTGTGGTACAACTATTTTTCATGGTTCAGTACCTATGAAGGAAAAAAAGGAAAACTACACAACTGGGTGGATTTTTGACGTTGTAATTTGTGTGCCATACTTTAAAGTATTCCTAGCCCATAAGCTCCCAAGTATGGTCCAAATCTGACTCAAATATTTTCGTTTAAGTGTGACTTTTATTAGAACGAGGAGGTTCAATGGTTAAATGTGTTCATTAACGGAAGGAAAAACTTGGACAAAACAAAAAATAATATTGATAATATTGGTATGGATGGATATACTTTAAGTCGTCTTTAAGTTATGCATTTTGTAGTTTTACGGTAACCCTTAAATACCTATGGTCTCTTCGTTTTTTGTTTGTACATCTATTCGTCAAGAACCTATTTTTTACAATATCTGGTAGGTACCCACCTCAAAGCAATAAGACAGAACATTAATATCAAAAACTCAATTTTAGCATTTGTAGTAAATAAATACCTAAGAAACGATGGAGATAAATCTTGTCTGACTTCCACTAGACGTAAATGTTTACTTACTTATCCATGATTCAGCTTCCAGGCTCAGAGGGATGTCGGACCCTGGTTTCCTCAGGTCCCGGAGGAGTATCGTGGGGTACCCCAGGTGGAAGCCTGTTGCCACTATGTTGAGGAAGGCTCCCAACACCGTCCAGAACTGTAAGAGTCAAAATAATAGTTATTTGTTATACAAGGGGGGAAAGTTGTATTTTACCTGCGAGTGTTTCAACACACGAGGCGTAAAATAACTTTTCACCCGTCTATAACACAAAACTTTTCACCTCACTACAGCGAGGAAAATAAGAAAAAGGGTATGTACAATCACGAAATGGTTCCACCTCAGCATAATGCTGGCCTTACAGCCAGCGCTGGTCTTCCGTTGGGACCATTAAGTGCTACTGTCAGCACAAACAATACAGTGAACCGGCATTACAATCTTTAATATGGCTGAATGGACAATAATTCCTTTACCTCTACTACAAGGGATGAATTTTATAAAAAAAAAATTATTTCGGATGCGTTTTGTTCGCATATTGACTTACTGGGACTGTCAGAACATTTTATCCGTTTTTACAACAAAAATGAAGGTTCATGTTGAATGCTGATATTTATGAATTAAAATAAAATTGTAAGACTAATGAGTGTTTTTTACTCGATGCAATTCATTAATTGTGATATTAAAAATTCAGCACTTTTAACGTTTTACGTTTTGTTAGCTGTCAAATATCACTTAAGCTTCCTTCAAATGTCAAACCCTGTACTATATCTTGCTAATCTGTGGTCAAAACTCTTTCTCCACATGTGGATAAAAAGCGATTTTCTCAATAGGTGTCAAACAAACAAAAAGTGCTTTCCGAGCTAGTGAGGTGAAAATAAATAAATATCACAGGATCCCAAACTGGGCAAATCTTGTAGGTACTATGGATACTTACTAGCCATTGGATAAGTACATACTTACTGGGGCCTTTCCATGACGTCTTAATGCGATTCAGTTTAAGTTCTCTCGCTGTCAAATTCATACTAAAAGTGACAGCTAAAACTTGAACTGAGTCGGAATTAGGACGTCATGGTAAGGCCCCCGTACTTAAATAGATAATAACAACATCCAAGTATCTGGTATGGTAGGTAGGTACAAAAATTCAATGGAATGGATATCAATTTTAATTTGCTAATTTTTATGAAAGAGAACTTGCAGCTAATGCAAAATTACTATTTATAGTAGCCTTATTTCTACCTTCTTTACTTTCGAAATAAATAAATGTGTTTAATTCCTCTTTATTTTTTGGCTACCTTTGAACAGTTAACTTCAACTTACGTAAAATTTACAAAAATGTAGGTAACGCTCTACCGATTGTAGAAGTTAACTTTTTAACCAACGAATTTACGATTAGCCAAATTAACTGTGCCCACCTATTAACGTGCTAATAACCACCGCGTGTATCACAGTACCTTAATGGATTAATTTAATCAAAATGCGAAACGGTTAAAATAGTCACCGTTTGACCGGTTTTATCATTTGAGTTTTGTTTTTCTTTCGCAAAAACAGCAAATGGAACAGGAAAATGAATTAAGTAGTCGGATCAGATAGGTACGAATTGGTATATTTTATGCGCTATTTTCCTGTTACGCAGGTGACTTCAAATTGGCAATACATGCCAACATGCCAAACGCGGCCATTAGGTGTTGTTACCCTAGGCTCTGTCAACCCCTTAAGGGATAAATACGTGATTTGTGTATGTGTTGTAGTGAGCAGGTAAAAGTTTCGCTATTTAAAGCTTTCTGCCAGGTGTTCTACACGTGCAGCCTTTGGACGACTTTTACGCAAAGGGCAATGAGTACTCTGGGAGTGCAGTACAATAACGGCTTCAGGATGTTGTTGGGGCTGCCCCGATTCTGCAGCGCATCGGGCATGTTTGCACTGGCTCGCACCGACGATTTCTACGCCATTATGAGAAAAAGAGCCGTCTCGTTGCTCTGCAGGGCGCGGGCCAGCCCCAACCTCATCCTTAGCACTGTGACGGCTAGGTACAACTCCCCTATGAGGGTGCGACCACACCGCCGCTTAAACGGCGTCTTATGGCTGCTACGCATTGAAATATTTGTTGTTTTACTAATGTAGTTAATAAGTCTTATATCGTCGGCTGTAGGTCTAATTGGCGTAACTGACAAAATACGCAAAATGAGTTGAGTATACAGTTTTGTTCAGAATTTTCCGCTCTTTCGAATGGTATTATTGAAAAAATTCTAGCTTTAAAAAAATGTCCCTTACTCTAATTTTTTTCAAGGGGTTCTTGTCGGATCAGCCTCACAAAAACAATGTATCTGAAAAAATATTAAATATAGCAACAATAAATGGTGTATTTACCGCCGCCAACCCACTTTGAATAAGGTAAGGATCTTTTCAATCAACGAATTACCCTTACATGGTTAATTATCGAAGAAAAACATAATAAAACTTGCCTTACACTAATGTCTCAGTTATTAAAAAAAATACGCATCGCTTTTACATCAAACGGACTGCAAGTGTTTCGAAATATTTGTCCCTTACGCCGATTTGCATTCCCATACTTTAAGCAGTGCTAACGTTACACCAATTTGATTCGAATTATATTTGAGTTTATTGTCTGTTACGCTAATTTGATGCGAATTGTATTTAGTTTCGTTTTACGTTAAACCAATTTGATTGTGAAACTAATGAATATTTTATCCGTTACCTTTATTTACAAGCACATCATACTTCATTACACAAGATAAGAGCGGACGTGCTTACATTATTGTTATTCTTTTCTATCCCACAACGTCTTTTGAGTGTGAAAGAGAGGATGCGACACACAGCACACGGGCATCAAAACAAAGCTCCGTAATTCGTTAAGCTCAGTTCACGTTCACCTGTCGTTTGGTTTATTAACTACAGCCTACCTTCTTACGACATCATGCACGGGAAAAAATTACTTAACGATATCTAAATATTTTTTCTGTGTTCGTTATCGTTAAGACCTTTCTGATGAAACAATAGGTATTAAACAAAATAAAAATAAACAAAACGGGGGCGAAGCCTCGGATAACGGCAAGTTAATATAAGAATGTTACTTGTGTGTACAGATTTATAGTGCAAAAATATCGGTCACCGGAACACTCGATGGATGATCACATTGATAGAATTGTAATTAATGTAAATGAAAGCACTGACGAATCTAACGATAATATGTCTGACTGTGACTCAGATTATGAAATGGAAAATTTTGAAAATATCGATCCAAATAATCCAGTAGATAAAATAACAATGTAAAGTACCTATAAGTATACTAACGGGCCTAGTATGAAAACCTTCATGTCGTTTGCATCCCTCTCAAATGCATATTTACTTACATACAAATTTTCATAGTAGCCCCGCCCCATAAGTAGATGTTGTTTTTAAGTAGGCAGGTATTGAGTTTTATTCTTGTAAACATTTCCCAATAAGCTTTATTTTGTTGTATACTTACTTTGTTTTAAAGTGAAGATAAAATGCTTTGATTATAATTTGTTTATAATTATACTTATGACAATAGAATATTCGCGGGTGGTAGGGCCTTGTGCAAAGTCCGTCCGGATCGCTACCACCATCTTACTCGCTAATCCTGTCGCTAAGCAGCAGTGCTTGCACTACTGTGTTCCGGTGTGGAGAGTAAGACAGCCGGGGAAATTACGGGCACAAGAGGCATTTCATCTAAGTCCTCTAGGTTGGCAACGCATCTGCAATCTCTCCGGGGTTGCGGGTGTCTATGGGCAGTGGTGATCGCTTACCATCAGGTGACCCGCTTGCTCGTTTGCCTTCCTATTTACATAAAAAAAAAGTTCGAAGTTACTGAAGGTGTTGAAACATCTCTATATTATACAATAACATTTTTCACTTTAACATCACTTCATCACTACATAGTATAAAACAAAGTCGCTTTCTCTGTCCCTATATACCTATGTCCCTATGTCCCTATGTATGCTTAAATCTTTAAAATTACGCAACGGATTATGATGCAGTTTTTTTTAATAGATAGAGTGAATCAAACAGTAAAGTTCCATATTAATGGATATGAAAACGTCACTCATTTAATAAAATCATTGATTGACAGTTCGGGTGACATCGTATTCCAATTGAAATCAGAGTTTTCTACTTCGCTACATCTCACTACATCCGTATTGTTGATCAATAGATAGTAGGTAAAAAATATTTTCCGCCAATGATGCGGTTGGGTAAATTATTTATACATATTGTTTTATTTGATAACATTAAAAATAATAATAAATTGTTTTATTCCAATCAATAGAAGTCAACTCTTACAATATACAAACAATAATATTGCACGTAAGGGGCAAAAACAACCACACACACTCTTCCAATACATTTTTATACGTCTTAAATGGTTTAAAAAACCAAAAAACAATTTAAAAATCGCTTTACACTAAAAGGGTGTACATCTTTTTTGTTCAGGAATCCCTTTATATTATTTTGTTTTCATGTTATTTTTTTCAACCATCGTCATACACTACTTTGTATTTCATGCATTTTTTTCATAAACACCTATGCACCATTTTGTATTCAATGCTTTCTTTTCGTCAATCCCTGTACACTATTTTGTATTTCATGCATTTCTCCAACTAGTCCTTTACCCTGTTTTTGTCATTATTGTTGGTTCCAACGTAGAGGTCAATTCCACGTAAGGGGCAAGACTGCAAAATACTTGGCATGTAAGGGACGTTATTGTCGAAACAAATTGATGTAAGGGAAATCTAATTTCTAAAATAGCCGCAATACTTTAATAAATGTTACACATAAGGATAGAGCACTAAAATCTAAGATTATGTGTGAAATCCGATCTAAAAAAGATTCGTTATAAAAAAAGTTATGAGCCATTTACTCCGAAAAAAAACTTTGATTGGCTCTCCTGAAAAAACGTATTATATCAGTTACGCCAATTAGACCTACAGCCGACGATATGTATTGTTACTAACAAAACTGGACCATTAATGTAAGTTGTCGGAAATAAAATTAATTTGAATTTGAATTTATGTATGTATGTATTTTATTTAGTATTGAAACAACCTTACAATTTTGCTTAGCATTTTCCTACTAATCGTAACTAATACGTCATTAGGTACAACGGAAAACTGAGTCAACACTGCGTACCTAATCTAAGTTTAGTTCACAAATATACCTACTAATAAACTATGTAATTTTTTTTTGAAAACGATTCATTATTATCAAAGCCAGAAATTAATTTCATCATCATCATCATCATATTATCAGCCATAGGGCGTCCACTGTTGGACATAGGCCTCCCCCATAGAACTTCAGTTGCCTCGGTTAGAAGCGGCTTGCATCTAACTTGAACCCGCGACTTTAACCACGTTCCAACAGTTTTTAGAATTTTGTTTGCTTGTGTTTATCTGTTTGTCTGTATATTTGCGAGCGCATCACGTCAAAACGGCTGAACGGATTTTAATGAAAGCTTTACTAATCTTTCAATAAAATCTCCGGCCAGGTTATAGGCTATAGGCTACTTTTTATCCCGGAAAATTGCATAGTTCCCGCCGGTTAGCGATAACCTACGATTCGAACTTGGCTGTGGATGTGGACCCCCTGTGATTTGAGCAGTAGCTTAACGAGTCGAATAAACGTTAAGCGTGAGTTGGACCAAGTTGCTTTAACTACTATAAAGATTTGTCAAAATTTCTTTTAGTTTCTGTCAAATGTAGGTAATACGGGGTGAGTAGGGACAAAATTAAAGTTCAAACCTCGATAAAAAATATTTTCACATGTGGCAAGTTGATTTTATAGATAATAGTAGATTGTACAACGAGGGGATAAAGCACTGTATTATGTCACGGGCGCGATATCGAATCCTGAGCGTAGCGAGGGAATTAAGATTGAGTCCTGAGAGGAGCGAAGAATTTAAGCACACCCAAGACATACTTAAACAGTTTTATCTCCTAGGAGTATAATCTACTTTTCTCGCCTTTTGCGAGACAATAAAAACCAAGGCAACTAGAAAAAGAATTTCATTTAAACAACAGTAAGTAAAACAAAATTAAAAGTAAAAAAATATATTTGAGACATTCTGGTCCAGTTGTAACATTTTTATTTGGAATCTTAGCAGTTCTAATGCGTAACTATATCACAGCGTTTCGTTTAGCAAACACTCGCGGCTTTTGTTTTATTTGAAATTTGTTTCATTCGTTTGAAAATCGAACGCCGGCGCCGCTTGCCGTGGCATATGGCCATCTCGATTTTCGGAGCTGTGCGATTTTTACGAAATTAGACTTTAAGAGTATAACAATAAGAACTATGAGAAGTGAGACTCATATTACTAACCGGCGGGTTATAATGAAATTCAGTACAATATTACTACCCGGCCGAAGCCAAGGGCTATAATGAGTTACTTTGAGTAAGGTTTACATGATATGTTCCACTTGATTCATTGAGAACAGACGTGTCGTGTCGAACATTTATTAAATAAAATAAATAATCACATGCTGAGTCGTAACCTCGTTCTTAACAATACCTAGTAGCGCATTTCGTGGCAAAAATTGGCCAATAGTGAGTTATTTGTGAAAATGTTCATTTGTTACTTGTAACAAAGTGAATCCACTAAATAATATGGACAGCCCCTTTAACCGGAGTGAGCGGACCGCTCGCTCCTCGCCTGCGACGCCGGTTCCTGTGCCGCCGCCCCGCGCCGCCGCGCAGCCCCAGCCCATGGACGACGATGACGCCAGACCTGAGCCCATATCTACTACTGAAATTCAGCAGTGGATGACGTCTATTGAGCAGTGTCTTAATGAGGTATGCGCTATTGCATCAGATAGCAAAATGAATTCGGACCAGAAAATGCGAGTTAGCTCTCTATGCCGGAAAGTGGGTCACGGCACATCACAGATGGCAGTGCAATACCAGTCCTTAAAATTGAAAACCATCCAAGTACACAACTCAAACCAGACCCTCAAGAGTAAGCTCGACCTTTCGAAGCGGCTTCAGGACCTTAAGTCACAGAATCAGGACCTTTCGCAGCGACTTCAAGACCTCAACCAGTGTATTCAAGAGTCCTCCAAACCTGTTATAGGAGCAGTTTCCTTCGCCGACGTAATTAAAAAAGGTGCAAGCAATTTTATTCAACCCAGCAATATCAGCTCTGTAGCAATTTACCCTACCGATAAGATGAAGTCGAGCGAGGAGACTAAAACTCTTGTTCAAAAACTCATCAGGCCTGACCAAATGAAGCTGCACGTGAGAGGTTTGCGCAAGACCAAGAATGGCGGTGTTATCATCAGCACCGATACCAAGGGCGACATCGACAAGCTGAAAAATTCCGCACAACTGACTACCTCTGGCCTCACCATCGACGAGCCACAGAAGCGCAAACCCCGAATTGTAGTCATCGGAGTGCCCGTGTCCATGCAGGAAACTGAAGTTTTTAACTGTCTTTTCCAACAAAATCTAGCCGACAAGCTACAAGGTTCGACACTTGAGACGTTTTTGACCTCTATTAAGTTAAGTCATAAGTCGGGAAGGAAGGACGCCGAGACCTGCAATTATGTAATTGAAGTCCCTGCACATATACGTAAGGCCTTAATAACGAAGGAGAGAGTGTTTGTGAATTGGTCGTCGTGTCCTGTGAGAGACTTTACTCTTGTTACAAGGTGCTTCAAGTGCCAGCAGTACGGTCATGCGGCCAAGACCTGCCGGGAAGAGGCCAGCACCTGCGGCCATTGCGGCGAACTAGGTCACGCAATGAAGCAGTGCTCGAAGAAGGCCGAACCACCGAAATGTGCTACATGCTTGCACTTTGAGAAGCCGTCCAACCACAAAACTGGTGATCCTGACTGTCCCGCTAAATCAACTGCGGAAAAACGGTACATTAACTCGATAGATTATGAAGGCGCCTAAAGTGCGCTATTTTTCTGTCCTAAGACATTTTTACTCTTCTTTTATATTAGTATGATTTACAAATTGGTTCTTTTGCCCTTAATAGTAAGTATTTTTTGTGGACTAAAAACGGTAGATTGCGCAGTGTTAACCCAGTTTTTAATTGTGATGACGCGGATACCCAGTTAATTGTTAGGAAGGTAAAAATGCTGAGTACAATTGTATGACTGTTGCAATGCTAAGTAGATCTGTAGGTACTTTAATAACTATTTACGTTTATTTTTAAGTCTTTTTTTTTAACCCTAATTGTGTAATTATATACCTAATGAAATCCTTATTTTGCATGTGATTATTTAAATTAGTTTTTAAGTCCTGATACACCTGAGACACAGGAACATTAAGTATCCTAGTTCAGGTATTTACAATATTTTTCTCTATTGCTATGTTTAGCCTGTAAGTTTGTTATATCTGTCAATTATTGTGTAAAATAAATAAATAAAAAATAAATAAATAAATAAATAAATAAATAAATAAAAGGACGTCCACTGTTGGACATGGACATAGGCCTCCCCTAGAGACCTACAGTTGCCTCGGTTGGAAGCGGCTTGCGTCCAAATCTCACCCCGTATATAAATGGTAATAGTTAATACCGTTAAACTTGGTACATAGTGTTTTTCTAAAAGTGAAAGTCTAAAAGTAATAATTTTTTGTCGATAGGTACCTGTCGAAAAGTGCTTCCCATGTTGCCGCCTAATATTTGAAGTCTTTGATTAATTTGTCTTTTTTTTTCATCCATTATCACTAAACACTGACGAAGAATCGAACCCTTGCAGATATTTCCGTTTACAGAAACATTTATTAAAAACCACTTAATTAAAACATTATTAACACTGAATATGAATACACAAGTTATTTGTTTAGATGGCGAGTTTAAACTGTGGCAAAGACGTAGATTATAATTATAATGTATATTTTACTGTGGTAGGTGTGCGTCAAGATTGCGTACCCGTCGGACTTTAAAGAACCGGCGAAGTGCGAGTCGGTCGCGCGTACCTAACCCAAGAGCAGTAGGCTTATTGTCTAACTCGCTCGCAATCGCCATCGTGTTCATTTTGACAGCATGTATGGGCTGACAATTGGCATCGGAATCAGCTAGCTGTCACATTCATACAAGAACTGTCAAAATGAACACGATGGCGATCGCGAGCGAGTTAGACAATAAGCATACAGAATGCGGCGGAATTATTCCGATATGATATTTTTTATTGAATCAGGCGTTACTTTCTGGAGGTCCGTTTCAATTAATAAAAACTTTTAAGTAAAACAGTAGCAAGGTGTTTTTTAAATCAGCTTTTATTTTACTTGCGATGTATACGTACGTCCAGGTGGTATCTTGCGTGCGATTCATTTCCTTGCGGTGGTTTTTCTTAGCCATTTTTGGTAAAAATCGGTCCAGTATTATGAAGATTATCAGCCCTTTTCCAAATCGGTATACCTAAGGCATTCGGAAGCGGATATCCGGAACCAGGAGATTTCAAGGCACTACCACTGCGCCTAATCACCCAACTCATGAATGAGGTGGTAAAAGCGATGGAACAGTGCGAAGGAGGGGTAAAGATCCACAAATGGGTCGAAGTGTATCCGTAAGGACCCCTAGTTTCTAAGATAAGATAAGGCATTATGGTATAAAATTCATTTATTTTATAATTCAAGTATAATCGATTCATATATACGATCGATTAATGCGTGAGTGTTTATAATTTTTAAAACATAATGTTATAAAAGTAAGTACAGTTGTTGTCATTATTTTGAACTAGCTGTTGCCAGCGACTTCGTCTGCAAAGAATTCGTTTATCGCTATCCCGCGGGAACTAAGCAATTTTCCGGGATAATATGTAGCCTATGTGCTATTCCAGACTTTTCTCTATCTATGAGCCAAATTTCATCCAGATCCGTAGGGCCGTTCTGGCGTGATTGAGTAACAAACAAACATCCATCCATCCATCCTTCCATACTTTCGCATTTATAATATTAGTTAGATTTTATTATCATGTTTTATTTACAACTAGAATAAAGCCAAGAGCAATTAAGTAGGTAATTAAAGTACACATTTCTGTATAAATTTATTGTTATTACTTTGTATATTTACATATTTTCACATAAGGTTTTAACAATTTTACATAAACGTAAATAAAACACTGTCACAAGACAAAACCCTAACCTATTTTTATTACTACTAACATGTTACTAACATTACTAACAATAATTTATGGACAATATTGTTTTATGTGGTCTGTTTTTTTTTTAACCAAATGTGCGTCGCTTAATGTGCGACAACACCGCCGCTTAAAAAACGGTGACGTTACGGAATCGCAACAAAATGTATGAAGAAACGATGAGAAAACGTGACGCATGCGACACGTCACTGCGTATACGCGGCGGTTTGGTCGCACCCTAATACGTTGGCTACCCATACTTTGCTAATCACTCGATCATCCCTATCAAAAGCATTGGCCATTTGTGATTAGTTTATGTATGAGCTGGAGAGAGCTGCGTCGGTCGATCTTGCCGCAGCTTATCCGGGGCAGAACCTGGACAAAGGCAACGCCTCCACGGAGACGGTGGTGTTCCGACAGGCTAACTGGAAATGAGAGCGGAGAAAGTTGCCACATGACTACCTACCTCTGTATGTACCTCTGTATGCCCTATATATATATATATATATATATTTTATGTGAATAGGAAGGAAAACGAGCAAGTGGGTCACCTGATGGTAAGCGATCACCACTGCCCATAGACACCCGCAACCCCGGAGGGATTGCAGATGCGTTGCCAACCTAGAGGACCTAGAGTGCCCGTAACTTCCCCGGCTGTCTTACTCTCCACACCGGAACACAGCAGTGCAAGCACTGCTTCTTAGCGGCAGGATTAGCGAGTATGATGGTGGTAGCGACCCGGACGGACCTTGCACAAGTCCCTACCACCCGCTAATATATATAATATATGTTTTACTTTTTTCGAATTTAAAAGAAGACCTTCGTAAATCACAAAGTTGCCGAATGACGATGTTATAATTCAGATGTTGATAAGATAAAAATAAAACATAAATATCATAAATATCATAGGACAAATTTACACCAATTGACCCAGTCCCAAACTAAGCAAAGCTTGTACTATCTAGGGTACCAGGGAACGGATAAACATACTTATACATATAGTGTAGATAAATACACACTTAAATACATACATCATCCATGACCCGGGCCCAAACATTCGTACCTATTCATCATACAAATGCCTGCCCCTAACGGGATTCGAACCCGGGACCTCTAGCTTCATAGTTAGGGTCACCAACATGGGGGCATAGTCAGTCCTTTAAAAAAATCGCTTCAGTTTTTAAACAGCGAAACTGTGAAAGGATTTGACAGACGGATTTCCTAATGTAATATTTTAAATAGACAAAATATCCTGCGTACGGGCAACAGCTTGGTGTATGCTTGCTCTAGTGACGTCACGGCCAGGCGCGAGTGTCACCGCGGCCGCGGGCCCTGCGCCTGCGCCGGTCACCACGCACTGCTGCACTCCTGGTATGGAGTTGATCACCTTTTCTATCTCTTCTGGATTTATCTGATCAAAGGAGATTGAATTGAGCGTTGTAAAAAAAATTATAGAAGTGAGAGCGCACGCAAGTGTGTCGCGCGCGAAATAGATAGGTACAGGGGCCTTACCATGACGTCCTAATTCCGACTCAGTTCAAGTTTTAGCTGTCACTTTTAGTACGAATCTGACAGCGAGCGAACCTAAACTGAATCGCAATAAGACGTCATGGTAAGGCCCCTGGTCTCTTTCTAGAACGAACAGTAAGAAAAAGACGGGTATATATCTCGCGCGCTGTCGTGCTAGCCGTGCGGCATATTTAAGATTACGTTTATATTTCAGATTCCTAAGATTTTCGTCCATTCCGTCGATGGGCTTTTACCGTCGGCACGGGAAGAGAAGCAACTGGTATATATTTTTTGCTACCAGGGTGGTTGCCATGACGTCATAATTGTAATTCAATTCCAATTCACTTTAGGTTCGCTCGCTGTCAGATCCATACTAAAAATTACAGCTAAAACCTGAACCGAGTCCGGATTTAAACGCATTAAGACGTCATAGGCCCCAGGCCAGCATGGAAGGACAAGTTTAAGTACGGAAATTAAAATACATACATATTCGCCTAAACTCTTGAACCGCAGTTTCTTTCTGTAAACGAAGTACAACATGTCATTCTCGTCTTTGTAGAAGACATCGCCTGTTTTCAGCCATCCGTCAGGCATCACTAGTCTGTGGTAAGCCGCCTCATTGTTGACATAACCCTGTGAATAACAAACTATTCCAAATCCAAATTCTATTCCAACTCCTTCTCTGTACACGCTGTTCGACTCTGGAATCGGTTGCCAGATGATATCAGGCAATCGCAGACTGTTGCTACCCTGCGCTGTCGCTTGAAGGCGTATTGGCTTGATGGGTCCTCTCATCTCAAATGAATGTGTTGAGTTTTGTTACTTATGTATATGTATATCGTCGGCTGTAGGTCTAATTGGCGTAACTGACAAAATACGCAAAATGAGTTGAGTATACAGTTTTGTTCAGAATTTTCCGCTCTTTCGAATGGTATTATTGAAAAAATTCTAGCTTTAAAAAAATGTCCCTTACTCTAATTTTTTTCAAGGGGTTCTTGTCGGATCAGCCTCACAAAAACAATGTATCTGAAAAAATATTAAATATAGCAACAAAAAATGGTGTATTAACCGCCGCCAACCCACTTTAAATAAGGTAAGGATCTTTTCAATCAACGAATTACCCTTACATGGTTAATTATTGAAGAAAAACATAATAAAACTTGCCTTACACTAATGTCTCAGTTATTAAAAAAAATACGCATCGCTTTTACATCAAACGGACTGCAAGTGTTTTGAAATATTTGTCCCTTACGCCGATTTGCATTCCCATACTTTAAGCAGTGCTAACGTTACACCAATTTGATTCGAATTATATTTGAGTTTATTGTCTGTTACGCTAATTTGATGCGAATTGTATTTAGTTTCATTTTACGTTAAACCAATTTGATTGTGGAACTAATAAATATTTTATCCGTTACCTTTATTTACAAGCACATCATACTTCATAACACAAGATAAGAGCGGACGTGCTTACATTATTGTTATTCTTTTCTATCCCACAACGTCTTTTGAGTGTGAAAGAGAGGATGCGACACATAGCACACGGGCATCAAAACAAAGCTCCGTAATTCGTTAAGCTCAGTGCACGTTCACCTGTCGTTTGGTTTATGAACTACAACCTACTTTCTTACGACATCATGCACGGAAAAAAATTACTTAACGATATCTAAATAATTTTTCTGTGTTCGTTATCGTTAAGACCTTTCTGATGAAACAATAGGTATTAAACAAAATAAAAATAAACAAAACGAACAACAGCAAGTCAATATAAGAATCTTACTTGTGTGTACAGATTTATAGAGCAAAAATATCGGTCACCGGAACACTCGATGGATGATCACATTGATAGAATTGTAATTAATGTAAATGAAAGCACTGACGAATCTAACGATAATATGTCTGACTGTGACTCAGATTATGAAATGGAAAATTTTGAAAATATCGATCCAAATAATCCAGTAGATAAAATAACAATGTAAAGTACCTATAAGTATACTAACGGGCCTAGTATGAAAACCTTAATGTCGTTTGCATCCCTCTCAAATGCATATTTACTTACATACAAATTTTCATACTAGCCCCATAAGTAGATGTTGTTTTTAAGTAGGCAGGTATTGAGTTTTATTCTTGTAAATATTTCCCAATAAGCTTTATTTTGTTGTAGCTATACTTTGTTTTAAAGTGAAGATAAAATGCTTTGATTATAATTTTTTATAATTATACTTATTATAATTATACTTATGACAATAGAATATTCGCGGGTGGTAGGGCCTTGTGCATGGTCCGTCCGGATCGCTACCACCATCTTACTTGCTAATCCTGTCGCTAAGCAGCACTGCTTACACTACTGTGTTCCGGTGTGGAGAGTAAGACTGCCGGGGAAATTACGGGCACAAGAGGCATTTCATTTAAGTCCTCTAGGTTGGCAACGCATCTGCAATCTCTCCGGGGTTGCGGGTGTCTATGGGCAGTGGTGATCGCTTACCATCAGGTGACCCACATGCTCGTTTGCCTTCCTATTAACATAACAAAATATATACAACTGTATTTTCGAAGTTACTGAAGGTGTTGTAACATCTCTATGTTATACAATAACATTTTTCACTTTGACATCACTTCATCACTACATAGTATAAAACAAAGTCGCTTTCTCTCTCCCTATATACCTATGTCCTTATGTCGCTATGTATGCTTAAATCTTTAAAATTACGCAACGGATTTTGATGCAGTTTTTTTTAATAGATAGAGTGAATCAAACAGTAAGGTTCCATATTAATGGATATGAAAACGTCACTCATTTAATAAAATCATTGATTGACAGTTCGGGTGACATCGTATTCCAATTGAGATCAGAGTTTTCTACTTCGCTACATCTCACTACATCCGTATTGTTGATCCATAGATAGTAGGTAAAAAATATTTACCGCCAATGATGCGGTATGGGTAAATTATTTATACATATTGTTTTATTTCATAACAATAAAAATAATAATAAACTGTTTTATTCCAATCAATAGAAGTCAACTCTTACAATATACAAACAATAATATTGCACGTAAGGGGCAAAAACAACCACACACACTCTTCCAATACATTTTTATACGTCTTAAATGGTTTAAAAAACCAAAAAACAATTTTAAAATCGCTTTATACTAAAAGGGTGTACTTCTTTTTTGTTCAGGAATCCCTTTATATTACTTTGTATTCATGTTATTTTTTTCAACCATCTTCATACACTACTTTGTATTTCATGCATTTTTTTCATAAACACCTATGCACCATTTTGTATTCAATGCTTTCTTTTCGACAATCCCTGTACACTATTTTGTATTTCATGCATTTCTCCAACTAGTCCTTTACCCTGTTTTTGTCATTATTGTTGGTTCCAACGTAGAGGTCAATTCCACGTAAGGGGCAAGACTGCAAAACACTTGGCATGTAAGGGACGTTACTGACGAAACAAATTGATGTAAGGGAAATCTAATTTCTAAAATAGCCGCAATACTTTAATAAATGTTACACATAAGGATAGAGCACTAAAATCTAAGATTATGTGTGAAATCCGATCTGAAAAAGATTCGTTATAAAAAAGTTATGAGCCATTTAGTCCGAAAAAAAACTTTGATTGGCTCTCCTGAAAAAACGTATTTTATCAGTTACGCCAATTAGACCTACAGCCGACGATATGTTGTGTAATATATTTTATTTATTATGTATTTATTATGACTGTATATGTATTAGTTTATCGTATTTATCTGTTATGTATTATATCTTACATTAAGTGTTTAAAATTTAGGCATTTAGGATTATTTTAGGTTTTGATCAGTTTTTTTACTTTTTCTGTGTGTCTACTCTACTACCTATGTCCTGTCAATCGTTCAAAGGTTAACTGGAAGAGATCCCTTTAGGGATAAGTTCGCCTTTGTGCATTCGTGTTTTCCTGTATTCATCTTTTTCATGTGTTTTATGTACAATAAAGAGTTTTACATACATACATACATACTATTACTCAAAAGATAAATAGTGCGTTGGGGTAAGTTGAAAAGCGGGGTAAGATAAAAAACCGTCCGTAACTCCGGGAGTAATAAACTTTTTCACCTCACTTGTTCGAAAGGGCTGTCTTTCTCCTTAAAAATCTGCGTGGAAAAGTGCTTTTTCCCCTCTTGGGTGGAAAAGGTTTTTGAAATTCGAACGCCGCGCTGACCACCACTCCACCACGACCACCACCACCTCACCACCTACTCATATACTCAAGTAATTTGAAATTTGAAATTCTTCCATCCACCATTTTTCTCGCTGTATTGAGGTGAAAAATTGTGTTTCGCTCGGCAGCAAAGTTTGTTTAGTGTCTCGTGCCATGAAACCCTCGCGAGACTCAGAATCCTTCTTTTGAATCACAGAATCCTTCGCTTGTTCGGGTTTCAATACAGGCACTCGCGCCTAAACTAACCTATAAAAACTTACAATTCAACAAAAGCTAAGCACATTTGCAGGGTCGGTAAGTTGAGATATATGATCGTTTTTGTCTCTTAGCTAAAGAATGCCTAAAGTAATGTTTTCTACAAAAGCGTCGCCCGGCGTCGCATGAGTCGCATCTGCATAGGCGTCCTCGGAAAGTAGCCAACAGCCAGCGCTCCGACATACATATTACATATACCTACATTATGTACATTTTAAGTATGACCACGCATAATCATAAGTCGAGTATAATGGATTTTTATACGCGATTTTAATATTACAAATAATCGATTAGTAATCGATTTTTTTATAATCAAAAATTAAATATAGTCGATTTTTCAGCTACCACCCCCCGACATACATTAAGTCTGGTCTTTTATAACCCATGTTCATTTACTTAAACAGGTGTAATATAAGGTGGTAGGTGTTAGGTGTAAAAAGAGTTCTTATTGGCCTACAAAAGTAGAAAACAGATCAGTTTATGTTTTACTCGGGTTACCTACTAATCTAACTTAATATTATAAAGATCTTATAGGTAAAATCTTGAGGGCCTTCCCTTTAAACTATGAGACTGCTGGCTTGACAGAGGCTAAAAATGCTTGGTCCATTGCTTGCCCGGGAAAGGATTTTCCGGAAAATTTAAAATCACAGGGGACCTGGGACGACATAACTTCAATTCTAACATATGAGTCCCTATTGTGCCGCAGTACGGGCCCTGAACGTGCTAGAATTTTGGCTGCCGGTACGAAAGAAGCCGGCCAATGGCTACACGCCATTCCTTCAGCCAAAACTGGTACGTTCCTAGAGCCCGATACCCTCAGAATATCCGTCTGCCTACGTCTGGGGGTACCAATCTGCGCTCCACACGAATGCCCCTGCGGTACTGCGGTCGACGCGCTGGGACACCACGGCCTTTCATGCCAAAAAAGTGCAGGCCGCTTCTCTAGGCACGCCGCACTTAACGACATAATCCGTCGCTCTCTTGCCACCGTCAACGTGCCGGCGCTACTTGAGCCACCCGGTATCGCCAGAGACGATGGCAAGAGACCAGACGGCATGTCACTGATTCCGTGGAAGCTGGGTCGGGTGCTGGTATGGGACGCTACCTGTGTAGACACACTGGCCCCTTCCCACGTCCACGGAACAGCTATTAGAGCAGGTGCGGCAGCAGAGGCGGCCGAAAAATTAAAAACTAACAAATATAAAGGTCTCGGCCCCGAATACTACTTCCTGCCATTCGGGGTTGAGACCTTAGGTCCGTGGGGTCCCAGCGCGCATATATTCATGAAAGAATTGACTAAGAGGCTGATCGACTGCAACGGAGACCAAAGAGCTGGCAGCTTCCTCGCTCAGCGTATTAGTATTGCAATACAGCGGGGAAATGCTGCCAGCATCTTTGGCTCAATGCCGCGGGGGAGTACGTTTTTAGATTTATTTTAGTTTTAGTTAAATTAGTTTATCTTGTTATTTATATTTAAGTTGTATTTTAGGAGTTTTATTAATATGGTAAATAAATCATAAGAATTTAAATATATTATAAATGCGAAAGTATGGATGGATGGATGGATGGATGTTTGTTTGTTACTCAATCACGCGAGAACGGCCCAACGGATCTGGATGAAATTCGGCAAATAGATAGAGAAAAGTCTGGAATAGCACATAGGCTACTTTTTATCCCGGAAAATTGCGTAGTTCCCGCGGGATAGCGATAAACGAATTCTTTGCAGACGAAGTCGCAGGCAACAGCTAGTTTTAATTACCTTAAATAAGCATTTACTTTTCATATAGAGTTCTCCTTTTCGATAGGGTTCCAATATTTCTTCCCCATCGTCATTTAATAACTGAAAAACAAAACACAGCATTGTTTTTAGTTTTCGAATCAAACTGAAAGTTAATCCCGGCGTTAACGTTAAGTATTTATGCCGTTGCATTTACTGTAATATTTTTGTATGTCTGTAGTAGAATTCTGGTGGCTTGGTCAGGACCGTCTCTTCAGGAAGGAACTCTTCAACGGTTTGTTCGAATTGACTTGAAATTTGGTATGCATTATACGCATTTTACGATAATAATGAATTCCATCGCGTACCACAGATTCAAGCAGACATTTTTTTTTAATTTGTCATGTTATGGACGTAAGCACTTAAGCAGTGTCAGCCGTATAGGGGCCGACGAGTGACTGAGTAAAATGTTTTTATTTTTATAAAATATATGGCTCGACGGAAAAATCTGAAACTTTTTTCCGTAGCTAAGGATGGTTATTCCTATCAATAGAAAAATCACCAAGCCCTTTTAAAACAATCATCCATTCCCAATTGTACTTTATTGTATTGTATTTTGATGTCATGGCAGTTAAACAACTCACTTTGTAATGCACAAAATTGGCAATAGGCCCTATAGAAGTGAGTGGTACACTTGGCAGACCGCCGGCCACGCTGCCGTGCATTTCCGTGATCCCATAGTCGTGAGCCAAAAACGCCGACTTTGGTAGCTTCGACTGAAAAGAAAATGATTAGAACAACGGTCGGCTACAGGCACACCGCGAAAGGTCAAGGGCAAACCTCGGACCACCAAATATTGTAATGTGTATGGGTACCAAAGTGTAGAGGTAGATAAGGTCAGTGGCGTAACTACAACGTCAGGCGCCCGCGGCAAATTCATCAGATGAGGCCCTTCCTCACTATACAGAAGTGCATCATCTTCCTTTCTGGGCCAAGCCAGTTCTGGGCCCCGTAGAGCTGGGGGCCCGTGGCAATTTGCCAGCCCTGCCACCCTATAGTTATGCCCCTGACCCTCTGATAGCTTTTACAGCTTATCAAGGAGAGAGTGAGCTGAGTGAGCATCAAGATGTGTAGGGGAAATATCTTAGCTTGCCAAAAGGTGTATTGAGCCAACCTCAGACTTTGGACGCTGAATATTTTGCAGGCAAACGTATTTTTAATGCTACCATCGACTCTGAAAGATTAAGCCTGACTGAGAAGAGACAGGAAATTCAGTCAGTTTGTGGGGCTGATGGGAGGAGACCTGTGCCTAGTGGGACTTATACGTGTTACAAAATATTATGTATGTACTACCCCGTAAAATATCAAAACCAAAAATTTTGTCAACCCTAGTAAACTGTCATCTCAGGAAACCATACTGGGGTACTTAAATATTGTAAATAGACTGGTTATAATATAAGGTCACATTTAACCTCCTTTCGGCTTTACGGGTAGTTTTGTAACACCGTATAGGCTGGAGGTGAACGCAGCAGCAGACGTCACCACGACGTTCCGGTGAGGACCTTACCGTCAAAACAGCAACATTCTCTTCAGTGAATGGAGCCCCGCCAAGCCACATCAGCTCTATAGAAGACAGCTGCTCTGCCGATGCTATGTTCCCAATCGCAATGGCAGTGGATGGTACCAAGAAAGCACACGTCGGCTGAAAAATAAATAACTCCGCCTATTAAATCGTTAGGTACCGTAAAACGGGGTGAGCATGTTCCCACGGGATAGCGATAAACATGTCAAAGGTCGTAGCTGCCTAGAGTGGCAACGTAAATTCTTATTGTAGAACATCAGTTCTTAAGTCTAAGAAGATAGTGGATATAACGTATTTCTTAATACTTATATCAGTACTTACCCTATAAGTACCACAAAGTTGCGCAATTTCCTCTACAGTAAGTTTCCTGGGCGACACCAGTATTGGTACCTGGTACACTGGACACGAGGTCATCATCATAGTGTGCGACATCCAATGACCTAAGGTTTGGAGTAAGAAATAATCACATCAAAAGAAACATAAATGTGAAATGATAGCCATCTAGCGGCAGATAGGAAAACTAATTTGATGCCCGTAATTTTGTTGATCATACTAAAAGCACAAATCAATAATAGTTATTTGTGATACAAAGTTGGTAAGTAAGGTTTTACAAATGAGTTGACGAGTTGATAAACCCGAGCCGTGAGGCGAGGGTTTTCATCGTCACGAGTTTAAAACCTTGCCAACAGTGTATCATACGACGTTTTTCAATACATTTGTGAGAAAATAGGCAATTAATAACACAACATTGAAGAATAAATACCTTTCCCGAGATTTTGATGGCAAAAGACTATTTTGCGCGATTTGCGCCTTACTTAAAATATCGGGCGGAGTTAATTCCATGTTATTGTCGACTTCATCACTTGAAGAACTCATTTTGTTTGGATTTTGTACACTATAATCAACAGCACAAAACAACGCAAAGTTTCACAAAAATGGCGCGTCCATGTACCGTAATGCGGATGCGTAAGTTTTGTTTTTAATTAGGTTAACTAAAATTATCAGGCAAAGGTTCGACGCCTTCAGCCACTGCGATTTTTTCGAATAAATAAAAGGTGGAAATCATTAAAATCTGAGGTAATCAAATTATAGTTTATACTAATTATAAAAAAATTTGCAAATTCATTACTTAGTTTTGTATATTTATACATTTTTCTGCATATAAGTCGATATTTTTTAGTTTTGTCATTTAATACTCTTTGCTTGTAAACTTTTAAAATGGACAATTAAAAAAAACTGTAAAAAAATCGCACTAGTGCGGTAAAATTAACTTACGAGCCATGTATACATCCTTTGAAAGTGAATTTTTCGAGCAAATGTATTGAAAAATTATTAACCTGTAGTTAGCAGCATGACCATTCCAATTGGCTGCGGGAACTTACTGCTTTGCATCCTGTTCACAAATTCAAATTAGGTACTACTTACCTTCATTACAATGGTACAAATGTTATAGTGTTAGATGTATTTTCTACGGGATAAAGATATTTTGACACAGAACGCATCATCAAGTAAATGTTCTTGCGACCCAGCTTCTGCATGCGGCTAGCACGAAAGCACGCGAGAGCTGTGTCGCACCGCAAGAAAGATTACCCGTGTCTTTCTAGAAGAACAGTAAGAAAAAGATGGGTAGCTTAGGTACATATGTACTCAACTAGGCTCTGTACAGTATCCGGCCCTAATAAAGATTCCACATCGGTCTTCTCGGTTAATTTCAGCTTCGTAGAGCGTTGTCTCGCCCTGCAATATTTATGGCCAGATACTGTTGTATTTTATTTATTTTTTTATATATATTTCCAATCTTATTTCCTGTTGTATTGTATTTATTTATGTCTTACCACCGCCGCGGCAACTGTATCACGAGTCCCTGATGCGACAGCATGACTGATTCAGGCACTCCAGTAGAACCGCTCGTGTTCAGCATTATGGCGGTAGATTCTAGACCCACTTGCGGTAACCTGATAAAACGATCAATTTATTAATTGCTAATTGTAAGCAAATCAACAATAAACTTTTAATATCCGGGCCATTCCATTAAGGTGCGACAAATTGTATGAAGAAACGGTGAGAAAATGTGACGCCTACGGTACGTTACTATACGCGGCGGTTTGGTCGCACCCTTAATAGTTATACAGTTAACTTTTTTCCGGGATTTTGTTTCATTTTCGGTTTTTTACTCAGAATCACGAACACTAACTATCGATCCTAAAAAATAAGCAATGTTGTAGCAAGTAAACTTACTCAAAACTGTCAATGTCGTCACTACAGCCCTCTGCAAACGCATCCATCGATGGCCCGTCCGCGAACACCACGGTAGACTTGGCACCAGACTGCCGCAATGCATTCGTTACAACGTCCCGATGATCGTTTTCGCAAAACACCAAGAACGGGGAAGCGAGAGTGATAAAATGTTGAAGAGAATCTGAAATTCAGAAATTAATGTAGGTATAGGTAAATAGGTAGGTACTAAACCTATTTAAAATAAAAAAAAAACGGTTGTCTATAAAGTCGGTTTACGGACGATACCTAGTTTGTATAATGTATATCGTATCGTAATGATAATGTATCGATTAACGACGCGGTTGGCCTAGTTGGTAGTGACCCTGCCTACGGAGCAAGCGTCCTGGGTTCGAATCCTGGTAAGGGCATATATTTGTGTGATGAGCACGAATATTTGTTCCTGAGTTATGGTTGTTTTCTATCTATATAAGTATGTATTTCTCTATAATAAGGATGTGTATGTCGTTGTCTAGTACCCATAACATAGGCCTTACTAGCGCTTACTTTGGGACTAGGTCAATTTGTGTGAATTGTTCCTAATATTTATTTATTTATATCACAAGCTGACGTTTGGGCCGATCGTGCTTCTCTATCGCTTGTTCCGCGCTCTCGCTTGCACACTCTGACGTCACGCCACACGGCGGCCACGACGTAGAAAATCCGCGTTCTGGAATGAACACAGGCACGACGTCGTCTGTACACGCGTCAATGTGTGCGTAAGATACATAGGGCTGTCTATCGCAAAAACCTAGTATTATAAGTACTACCAATGACATAAATATAGGTACTTAAAATGATCTATTTATTTAAACTTACTTAAAATGTGTTTGTCTGTGTATTTAAGCATTATTATTTTCAATTACAATAGATGTACGACAACAAACTTAAGCGAATGATTCTGTAGTTATTTCGTGTATTAATCGCGATAATTTCAGAAAGCATTAATTTTCTAATGTTTTATAAAATGAAGTAAGTAGGATAGGTTCCCGAACTTGTGACGTGCGGCCGACATACATCGCGTTGCGAGCCCTACTAGTTGCCAGCAGCTTTCCGGCAGCCTGCGCTTGAGGGGTGGGGTAACTCGAATCGGTGCGGGGCGGAGCGTGGCCATTCTGTACGCTAGTACTATTATATATTCTGTGGTCACGCGGAACGTAACGATGAGTCATGCCTTTTGTGAGTGCAGCCTGCGTTCATCGATTTATGACGTTATCACGTCAAAAATTGTAACGTTACTGACCGACTGAATAAAAGAAGCTCCTATGTTGTTCTCGCAAACTTTTTTTTTTCTTTCTTTCTTTCAAACCAAATAAAAAGTTATGACGGAATATTGTGAACTACAAAGCCACTCCCCACAATGACAATTGGCTCTCTACAATTTTACGTGCTGCTGCTGGAATAGTTTCTTCTCTTTCACTAACAGGCACGCAGACCGTGTGTGTGAAGAGTGGCGATGCACGCTGCTCAAGGCCATGTCATGAGCCTGGGCTACCGGGTGAATTTAGACTGTTTTCAAGCCTGACGATGAAGTATGCTTAAATTTGGTAGCAGAACTATGAAAACTTGATGAACTTACATTCAGTAAAATTGAGGTCCACCATAAATGAGACCACCCCAGCCAGCAGCATACCATAATACAGCGCGGCCATGTGCTCGTGGTTTCTGAGCATTATAATAGCTGTTTTCCCTGTCGCACCCTTAGCTCGGAGAGCGCGAGCGATGGAGACGCCGCGCTTGAGGATTTGCCCGTTGGTGAATTTCTCTCCATTGCCAGCGTTAATCTTAAATTAAATCGTATATCGCTTTATCTTTATTGGTGAAAACCGCATGAAAATCCGTTCAATATTTGGGTTCATCGTAACCAGGCATACAGACAGACAGACAGACAGAGGCGGTGAAGGTAAAGCTTAGCCGGTGGTAGGGCCTTGTGCAAGGTCCGTCCGGATCGCTACCACCATCTTACTCGCTAATCCTGCCGCTAAGCAGCAGTGCTTGCACTGCTGTGTTCCGGTGTGGAGAGTAAGATAAGACAGCCGGGGAAATTACGGGCACAAGAGGCATTTCATCTAAGTCCTCTAGGTTGGCAACGCATTTGCAATCCCTCCGGGGTTGCGGGTGTCTATGGGCAGTGGTGATCGCTTACCATCAGGTGACCCACTTGCTCGTTTGCCTTCCTATTCACATAAAAAAAAAAGTATTTTTTTTTATATAATACTAGCTGTTGCCTGCGACCCCGTCTACGCAGAATCACTATCCCGCGGGAACTATGCACTTTTCCGGGATAAAAACAATCCTATGTCCTTCCCCGGGACTCTAACTATTATGTATACCAAATTTCAACTAAATCCGTGAAAAGGCAACAGACAGAGACAGACTTTTACTCTTAAGCTCTCAAATGATTAATATCTCCCCGTTTTTACAATATTCTTCACTAGTTTCTGCCCGCGACTTCGTCCGGGCAAATTTGTGACTGACTCACTCAAGTTAAAGATATAAATTTATAAGTACTTACCAAATGCACCCTCTCAAGATTAGTTCTCATGGAATAGAAAATTATTTCAATCAGATTGACTTCTTCCCTGCTGTGAACGCCGGGTCTGGTGGCTCCGGCCAGGAGCAGGTTGTCAATGACCTTATCCAGGTATAGTTGCGCATCGTGAGGTTCACCTCTTACCACCGTAAACGACATTTCAGACAAGTCCTAGTTAGAGAACAGTATTTATAGTATTTACACCCCCGAGGGTGGTGAAATAAAGAATGTCTCAGATCGCAGGAGCTTGTCGCACGAGCCAAAGACGAGGGCGATGAACATGCGACCTGAACCAGTAGGCTTATTGTCTAACTCGCTCGCAATCGCCATCGTCTTCGTTTTGACAGTTCATGTATGGGCTGACAATTGGCATCGGAATCAGCTAGCTGTCACATTCATACAAGAACTGTCAAAGTGAACACGATGGCGATTACGAGCGAGTTAGACAATAAGCCTACTGAGGCTTTCTTTATCATTATCACACAATGTGTGTACACAATCTTACCCTGGCCAGGAAGTGGAATGTCCGCTCGCGTAGCGGGTGGTAAATTGTTACTCACGGTCCGGGGCGACGGGAAAGACGGAACTCTGTCGACCAACTCTTTTTTCAGGAACGCGTGAAGTTATCAAGCTGTATATGAATTCCGACTCGTACTTGGCCGGTTTTTTATGAAATCGTGACCTGACTAAACTTTAACAATTTTATCAGTGTTTAATTTTACCTGTTAAAAATTACAAATTAGTCACTAAAACTAACCTTAAAATAAATGAACAGAATTAGCTGAGAATAAAAATGTTGTCTTAATTTGGACTCTTTGGCAGGTGCGCAGGCGCACTCCCACGCAGTATTACTATTAGGGTGGCAAAAGAGCAAGTGGGTAAATGAGCTCCACCACCCATGGACGCTGACTTGTTACTTAATATTAATTTAATGCAAATATATAGTTATGTATACCGACTTCGTAACAAGTCAGTTTGTCTACTACCTACACCTACGTATACATTTGACTTGGCTTGCATAAAGGCACTAATAATGGACAATTTTTAAACCGCGACGTTTTTTTGTTATATTTCGTGACGCGTTTTTATTTTTGTACAGAAATCACGTCTTTATCCTTTATGGGGTAGGCAGAGCAGGTAACAAGACCTAAAGGTCACGTTTAGCATGATTGTGGGCGTACATATGGAATAAATTTTATTATTATTATATTAAAGGAATGGAATAAAGGGGAATCAAAATAGTGATGGACTAGCATCACCTATAACCACAGTATTATCTAACTAATATTATAAATGCGAAAGTATGGATGAATGGATGGATGGATGGATGTATGTTTGTTTGTTACTCAATCACACCAGAACGGCCCTACGGATCTGGATGAAATCTGGCACATAGATAGAGAAAAGTCTGGAATAGCACATAGGCTACTTTTTATCCCGGAAAATTGCGTAGTTCCCGCGGGATAGCGATAAACAAATTCTTTGCAGACGAAGTCGCTGGCAACAGTTAGTATTATATATTAATCATAAAGTAAAAAAAAGATATCTAAAAAGTGTACGAATGGTGACCACTTTCTCCTACTTAATTTGTCATTTTCCTACGACGTCTCCTGTATTCGATGTAGTAACATAGTGAATGGAATAACTTAGGTCAACATCACCACATCACGTGTCAACTTAAATATATTTTTCTCCTTTCTTTCCTTTTATTTCAAACTAGCTGTTGCCTGCGACTTCGTCTGCAAAGAATTCGTACTAGATTTTTGATTATAAAAAAATCGATTACTAATCGATTATTTGTAATACAGTGAAACCTTGATAAATGGAATCTTAAGGGACCAGCCAATCTGTCTCATTTATAGAGGTATTCCATTTAACGCATGTACCAAATACCCGGGTTTGAAAAATAATTTGTTTCCTTTGGTCTCGTTAACAGAGGTCGTCATAATACTAATTTTTCACTTATGGAGGTGAAAGGTCAATAATCAAAACACACATTAAAAAAATGTTTATGCGATGAAAATAAAAATGACATTCTACATAATTTGTATGATACTTTGACTTTCAAAGTGTTACACTTATACTTTATTTTTATTACTGTTGCGTTTTTGTAGCTATTAAAAAAAAAAAAACAATACACATAATGCTTTTTTTTCAGCATTACAATGCTACATTATCCCTGCACTTTTACGTCAAAAGAAACAAACCGCAAAGATAACAAAGATGAACTAAATGTTTTTAATAAAAGTAGGAAACCCTCCACATATTAAGATTATCGTTTCATTAGCTATACGATTGATTATCCGATGTCTAAATTTTTAAAACCGTTTACAGAGGGCCCTTCATTTCAATAATAGAGGTAATTCATTGTGGAGGGACCGGGACCGAGCACATGGTTGCAGCTATAGAGGTTTTCCATTAATACAGGTTCCATATAACCAGGTTTCACTGTATTAAAATCGCGTATAAAAATCCATTATACTCGACTTATGATTATGCTGGCTGTTGGCTATTTTCCGAGGACGCCTATGCAGATGCGACTCATGCGACGCCGGGCGACGCTTTTCTAGAAAACATTACTTTAGGCATTCTTTAGCTAAGAGACAAAAACGATCATATATCTCAACTTACCGACCCTGCAAATGTGCTTAGCTTTTGTTGAATTGTAAAATAGTTTTTATAGGTCAGTTCAGGAGAAATGACACTTATTGATTGTGAAGGAGGTACTCTATTTGAGCTGAGCTTGTATGTACGCGAGGTGCGGGGAAGGGCAGATGTGTTTGCCATCATAATCTCACATTCTGTCATGCTATCGTTTTTTTCGAATACCATAACTTTCGTCTTGCTTACATTAACTTTCATGCCTTTCCTTTCCAATGCCCCACATAAAATGTTAGCCATCCTTTGCAACTCCTCCGACGATGCTAACAACACTTGGTCGTCGGCGTATAGGAGGCATTTGATGGTTAACTCGTTCATCCTTAGTCCACAGTCATTCTCTTTCAAATCATTCAGGCACGTATCCATGAATAGGTTGAACAGCCACGGTGACGCAATACATCCTTGTCTGACACTTTTTTCGATGCTAAACCATTCAGTGTAGGTACGCTCCGTTTATCCTAAGTCGTTCCGTTTATCGTTTTTTTTAAGTATTTATTTAAGTAAGACATCGAAATAAGGCGCCTGTGGAAATTCACCCTAATAGATCTGCACTTGCAATACACAATACTTACCAGCATTCATAATTAGCACATTTGAACAAACACAAACTCGAAAAACCACAAAAGACGGTTAATTCATACATGTATGACATCATGATGTCATCTCATTATTATGGATTTTTTCTTCGATATTATGAATATGTGTGTCACTATTACTAATTGTTTAATTGTTCAGCTTGTATAGTTCAGCTAAGAGTATGCGTCGACAGATGGAGCTATACGAGTTTGAAACGGTAAAGAAGTGGCGCTCTGTAAAGCATATATGCGACCAGTAGGCTTATTGTCTAACTCGCTCGCAATCGCCATCGTGTTCATTTTGACAGTTCATGTATGTATGGGCTGACAATTGGCATCGGAATCAGCTAGCTGTCACATTCATACAAGAACTGTCAAAATGAACACGATGGCGATTGCGAGCGAGTTAGACAATAAGCCTACAGTTTAAATTGTATTATGAAACTTTCATAGCATATTGAAGGAGACCAACTGTTTTGCAAATCAATATAGAGTTTGGTTTTAAGTACGACTTTCATCCAGATACTTTAATCTATTCTCAAACATGGTCCCAGGGTCCCAGCCTCGCGCAACTTTGAAGATAAAAAACGATCGACCTACGATACGAAACGAAGGCGATTTTTTTTACATCTAAGTTTGAAAGAACGTTGAACTTGAAACCTACAAAGCAGTAAATAATTGACGGCATTCCAATATGGCGCGTTAGATTGTTTTCGCCTGCGTTTCATACTAATACGAGTTCACGCTTTTTCACTTAAGGCGAAGGGATAGGCTAATGACCTTGCCCGTTCGTGACGTGGCAAGCAGTCCGATCAACGCGACATCTGTTAAATAATCGACGCGTGAACTCGATGCGAATGGGCGCGTGCTGATGGATTGAAATATTGCACTGCGATGTTAGTAGATGGCGCTTGCTTTAGTTTTCCGATTGCCTACACAGACACAGCATAATGTTCAAATCAGATTTTGCAAAAATAATAAAAAAAAATATACATGAGAAAGTTTGTGACGATGTGAGTGAGTGTGTATGTATGTTTGTTTCTTCTTCAAGCTACAACAACTGGACGGATTTGGATGAAATTTGGAACGAAGACAGTTGGTACCCTAGATTAAAACAGGCTACTTTTTATCCCAGAAAAATGCAGTTTCCGCGGGATAGTGATGAACGTGACGTCAAAGGTGTCCAGAGTCTGTTTAGAGTCGCAACGTAAATTATTATTGCAGAATAAAGTAAAACTTGAACGTGTGCGGGAAAGATACAGAATAAGGCATGGTTTTTCCAATGATTATCTTCAAAACCGATATCCGAGGGTCCGAGAGGTCCCCAAACATAAATCTGCTATCGAAAATGAAAAAACTGGCCGCCATTTTGAATTCTTTACTTTTTGAACCGATCGTTTTCAAATTCGATATCTGAGGATCCGAGTGGTCCCCAAACATGAATCCGTTTTTAAAAATGAAAAAAAAAAGCCGCCATTTTGAAAACTTGTTTTTTGACTGATTGTTTTCAAAATCGATATCTGACGATCCGAGTGATTCCCAAACACGTATCCGTTATATAAAATGAAAAAAGTGACCGCCATTTTGAAATCTCTAGTTTTTGAACCGATTGTTTTCAAAATCGATATCTGAGGGTCCGAGTGGTCCCCAAACATGAATCCGTTATCAAAAATGAAAAAAGTGCCCGCCATTTTGAAATCTTTAGTTTTTGGACCGATTATTTTCAAAATCGATATCTGACGATCCGAGTGGTTCCCAAACACGTATCCGTTATATAAAATGGAAAAAGTGGCCGCCATTTTGAAATCTTTAAGTTTTGGACCGAATATTTTCAAAATCGATATCTGAGGGTCCGAGTGGTCGTGAAACACAAATCTGCTATCGGAAATGAAAAAACTGGCCGCCATTTTGAAATCTTTAGTTTACCGACCGATTGATTTCAAAATCGATATCTGAGAATCCGAGTTGTCTCCAAACATGAATCCGTTTTTAAAAATGAAAAAAGTGGCCGCCATTTTGAAATCTTTAAGTTTTGGACCGAATATTTTCAAAATCGATATCTAAGGGTCCGAGTGGTCGTGAAACACAAATCTGCTATCAAAAATGAAAAAACTGGCCGCCATTTTGAAATCTTTAGTTTACCGACCGATTGATTTCAAAATCGATATCTGAGAATCCGAGTTGTCTCCAAACACGTATCCGTTATCAAAAATGACAAAAGTGGTCGCCATTTTGAAATCTTTAGTTTTTGGACCGATTATTTTCAAAACCGATATTTGAGGGTCCGAGAGCTCCCCAAACATAAATCCGTTATCAAAAATGAAAAAAGTGGCCGCCATTTTGAAATCTTTAAGTTTTGGACCGATTATTTTCAAAATCGATATCTGAGAATCCGAGTGGTCGTCAAAAACAATTCTGCTATCGAAAATGAAAAAACTGGCCGCTATTTTGAATTCTTTACTTTTTGAACCGATTGTTTTCAAATTCGATATCTGAGGATCCAGGTGGTCCCCAAACATGAATCCGTTTTTAAAAATGAAAAAAGTAGCCGCCATTTTGAAAACTTTTGTTTTCCGACCGATTGATTTCAAAATCGATATCTGAGGATCCGAGTTATCTCCAAACACGTATACGTTATCAAAAATGACAAAAGTGGCCGCCATTTTGAAATGTTTAGTTTTCAGACCGATTATTAACCGATATCTGAGGGTCCGAGAGGTCCCCAAACATAAATCTGTTTTTAAAAATGAAAAAAGTGGCCGCCATTTTGAATTCTTTACTTTCTAGACCAATTGTTTTCAAAATCGATATCTGAGGATCCGAGTGGTCCCCAAACATGAATCCGTTTTTATAAATGAAAAAACTGGCCGCCATTTATCAACCCATTATCAAAAATGGAAAAAGTGGCCGCCAGCTCAGATATCGATTTTGAAAACAATATGTTCAAAAACTAAACATTTCAAAATGATGACTTTTCTATTTTGTATAACGGATACGTGTTTGGGAACCACCCAGATCGTAAGATATCGATTTTGAAAACAATCGGTACAAAAACTAGTTTTTAAAATGGTGGACACCTTTTTTTATTTTTAAAAACGGATTCTTGTTTGGGGACCACTCGGATCCTCAGATATCGATTTTGAAAACATTTGGTCCAAAAAGTACAGAATTCAAAATGGCGGCCAGTTATTTTTATTTTCGATAGCAGATTTGTGTTTGATGACCACTCGGACCCTCAGATATCGATTTTAAAAATAATCGATCCAAAATTTAAAGATTTCAAAATGGCGGCCACTTTTTTCATTTTTAAAAACAGATTTATGTTTGGGGACCTCTCGGACCCTCAGATATCGGTTTTGAAAATAATCGGTCCGAAAACAAAATATTTCAAAATGGCGGCCACTTTTGTCATTTTTGATAACGTATACGTGTTTGGAGACAACTCGGATCCTCAGATATCGATTTTGAAATCAATCGGTCGGAAAACTAAAGATTTCAAAATGTCGGCCAGTTTTTTCATTTTTGATAGCTGATTTGTGTTTCACGACCACTCAGACCCTTAGATATCGATTTTGAAAAAAATCGGACCAAAACTTAAAGATTTCAAAATGGCGCCCACTTTTTCATTTTTAAAAACGGATTCATGTTTGGGGACCTCTCGGACCCTCAGATATCTGTTTTGAAAATAATCGGCCCAAAACTTAAAGATTTCAAAATGGCGGCCACTTTTTTCATTTTTGATAATGGATTTATGTTTGGGGAGCTCTCGGACCCTCAGATATCGGTTTTGAAAATAATCGGTCCAAAAACTAAGGATTTCAAAATGGCGGCCACTTTTGTCATTTTTGATAACGGATACGTGTTTGGAGACAACTCGGATTCTCAGATATTAATTTTGAAAGCAATCGGTCGGTAAACTAAAGATTTCAAAATGGCGGCCAGTTTTTTGATTTATAAAAACGGATTCATGTTTGGGGACCACTCGGATCCTCAGATATCGATTTTGAAAACAATTGGTCTAGAAAGTAAATAATTCAAAATGGTGGCCAGTTTTTTCATTTTCGGTAGCAGATTTGTGTTTGACAACCACTCGGACCCTCAGATATCGATTTTGAAAATATTCGGTCCAAAAAGTAAAGAATTCAAAATGGCGGCCAGTTTTTTCATTTTCGGTAGCAGATTTGTGTTTGACGACCACTCGGACCCTCAGATATCGATTTTGAAAATAATCGGCCCAAAACTTAAAGGTTTCAAAATAGCGGCCACTTTTGACATTTCTGATAACGGATACGTGTTTGGAGACAACTCGGATCCTCAGATATCGATTTTGAAATTAATCGGTCGAAAAACTAAAGATTTCAATATGGCGGTCTTTTTTATTTTGATAACGGATCCATGTTTGGGAACCACTTTGACCTTCAGGTATCTTTTTTTTTTTTTCTAATGATAGACTATACATTGGAGTACTACTTGCCTCATTATCAAAATTTTTCATGCAGTAATTCCAACCAAAATCCTATTTCCCATGCATGTTCGCTAAACAGCAAGTAAGTATCAAACCAACCTGCCACTAAGTTCCCAAAAAACGGATTGAAAATAATAACTTTTAACTTAATATAGGTATTATACGTGCGAAGCGAACGAGTACGACTTTTTGAAGCACTGTTTCGCGCCTATTCTGTGACTCAAACAACATGCTTAGCCAAACCAATATGAAAAAACGCGAAGCGAATATTGGCAACGTCGCGTCGCTTACGCACTGCCGCCACCGAGCGAACATGCAACGTTGCTTTTTCCTTATTAATTTCATACGTCTTATCCAAATTATTTTTTTATTTATTTATCTATTATTTTTTATTATTTTTTTATGAACATTTTTGGTTTTATCTTAATAATTTATTTCATTGTATTATCTTTTTAACATTTTTTTGGTTTCCGAATTTTTTTGTACATTGAAAAGCGCCTGATTGAATGTGCGGGCAAATATTGCGTTCGCCCTTTTCACAGGATCTGGGCAGTACTACTCTCTAAAGCCTTATTTGTTGGCTAATTGAAGCAAACGCACCGTGGAATTTTAATTATGAGTTACTAGAGTGACCTCGTCGAGATTGGTAGCAAACAGATTGGTTTCACCCGAGCAAACCGCGCACAAAATATTTTCGAGACTCTTAGAGCAAACGAATTTTTGTACTAACTACGACATTAAGGAATATGTTTTCACCGGTGAATTCTAATTCAAGACATGTTTTATAGAATGTGCAGTTTTCAAAACTCCAAATTGTGTATTATCGCCATAAAACATGCACAAAAACAACCAATTTATGAGCTTTTGCCTATCCCTTCGCCTTAAAACGGTAATGTAATGATTATATTCTCTTTGCATGGTCCTTTAAACTCGTGAAGGGGTGAACCATGCGGAAATTTTAAATGTTGATTTTGAACTTTAGGTCTTGTTACCTTAGGCTCTGTCTACCCTGTAAGGGATAAAAACGTGATGTATGTATGTATGTAGGTATGTATGTAAAAAATGAGTAAAAAGCAATGAATATTTTTAATTATTTTATTACTTAATTTTTTCTTATATTTATTAATTAATTGCTATTATAAAATACAGTAGGAAACTTAAAAATAAGTGAGAAATTACACTAACGGCTCTTAGGTCTTTCTATGTTACTAAACGATTCTGGAAATTCCGAAAACAAATGGCGCTTAAGCTTAAACTCCTCAACTTTCAAATGTCAAAAATTCACCCCACCTACCTCACCTTACCTCCCAAACGTCACTCATCACGTCGTGTCATTTCTTGACACTTGATATTTGAATTAGGTATACGTGCCGGCACGTAAGTCTAACGATGACGAGTCACATGGAGGGGATCTGCGCACCCACGGATACCGTATTTTATACTTCTGCGCTTTCAAGGTCAGCGCTAGACTTATTTGCCGGCACTTATAGTGTAGAAGCGCAGTGAAGCTATGGCTGGGAATCGAACCCGGATATTCGTCATCAGTGATCCGTGCGATCACACCGCCCATAGCAGATGGTTTCTCTATTATTTCAGTATCGAGTATTAAACTCATTACTTACATGATTCTTTGACTAACGGTAACTTTAATTTTACCTTTTTTTCTTTTTTTTACGATAACGGTAATTTTTGGATTCCAGGTCTACGAGTATGTTGACTTCCAAGACACTGTGGTAAATAGCAATAGAGCCCTGCCTCACCTGGACGCGATGCCGACGTCGTCAGCTACGTAATATTATAGCAAAATCGCATCAACAACAAAAATCAACAAAAGTATTGTTGCCACGTGGAATGAGTTAGGCGCTTTTATTAAAATACGAGTATGGCTAACGCATTGAGCAACGAATGTTCGCACAAACTAGTTCACCAAACTTTCTTATTTCACGACATCTTTATCCATAAGTCTCACTTCTGATTCAAGATCACTGCTATTCTTACCTTTAAAGCTGTCTTCAATGTCCTGCAATGTTCGGTCTTTAGTCTCAGGTAATAAAGCATAAATTATTGCAAGACAAACGGTTAATAAAGCTGAATATACCAAAAAAGCACCTTGAACTCCTATTGATGAATACAAATGTGGAGCCGTCTTCATAGATACTACAAAAGATGGTGTCAAAAATGACGTAGATAGAGTTGATCCTAAGCTTCTGTAAGCTAAAGGAAATATCTCTCCACATATCACCCACGTTAATGGAACTAAACCTAAACAGAACGACAAAGTATACAATACCATTAATGCCATAGGAACTACGTCTAAAAACCACGAGTTTGTAACAAACAAAGATTGCCTTAAATAAACAAATACTGATATTAATGTTAAGGATAACACAGTCATAATACCACTGGTAAAGAGAATCGTTCTGCGCTTGAAGAATTTCAAAAGGAATATAGCTAGGAAAGCGCACACTGTTCTTAGTAAATCTATTACTGTAAATTGCCAGACTACATCCTTAGCATCGGTTTTGTTCAACACAGCTTTGAGAATATCATTACCGTACGCTGGTACCATATGGGCACCACCGAATTCGAAAACTATCAACATGCTTATAGCTATAATAGAAGGCTTAAAGAACTCCTTCTTCTTGAATATCTTCATGACTTCTTTAATCGAGTCCACAAATTTCTTCAAGAACCTCTTCTCCTCTCGTTTCTCCCTCTCTGACATGACCTTCTCTTTCTTCTGCGCTTCTATCATCGCGTCTAATTCTGCTTGTTGTTCTACTCCATCGCCCCTCAACCATTTGAAGGCCTTCTTCGCTTCATCATACTTCCCCTTAGAAACCAACCAACTTGGCGATTCTGGAGACAGGCTGATGATACCCAAAGCTATGACCGGGAACATAGCGCATACCATAGCAGTAACTTTCCAGGTTAAATGAGCTCCCCAGATGTGAGATAGAAATATGCCAAGACCTAATGAAATGGCGAAGGTGCCTAAGAACGCCCCTCTGTACTTAGGGTCTGTGTATTCGGCGACTAAGATTGCTGCTAGGGGTGTTCTTAGGCCCAGAGCAAGACCATGAAGAAGTCTGGCTACCAGGAACATGGGAACAGAGTTGGCTAGGACGAACACTACCCAGCCGAGAAGGGCAGGCAGGATGGATATTAAGTTGGCTTTTTGGCGACCAAATCGCGACATCAGGACAGGCGATATGAAGTTTCCAACGATGCCCATTGCGCCTACTGCTGAAGCTGAAAAGAAAAATTATGGTCTATTAATATTTGAATTAAACAGGTCATACGTCCACCTCGTTGGTGGACGTTCAACGCTGCGCTTGCCGATCCGCGGTCTTCACTCGAGAACCTTTCGATCCCAACGTCCATCTGTTCCCACCAACGGGGTGGAAGGATGACCCTGGTTAGTCGCAGGTTCACGGTGGATGCAAGCCGCTTCCAATCGAGGCAACTAGAGGTCTATGGGGGAGGCCTATGTCCGATCCGACAGTGGACGTCTTATGCCTGATATGATGATGACGATGATGTATATTTGAATTAAAATGTCTATGCGTTTGCTTGTGTAAGCGGTGTGGAGCGGAGAACTTAAAATACTTAAATATAAAGAAAAAAAAAGAAGGAAAGTTTGTTGCCATATATAGTACTACTAGCTGTAGCCAGCGACTTCGTCTGCAAAAAATTCGTTTATCGCTATCCCGCGGGCCGCGGGAACTGCGCAATTTTCCTGGATAAAAAGTAGCCTATGTGCTATTCCAGACTTTTCTCTATCTATGTGCCGAATTTCATCCAGATCCGTTGGGCCGTTCTGGCGTGATTGAGTAACAAACAAATATCCATCCATCCATCCATACTTTCGCACTTATAATATTAGTTAGATGTATTTGAATTGAAATATTGTTTAATGAACATCACCGAGGTTATTTAGTTTGTATTTAGTACGCGACTATGTAAGCTGTCCGCTAAAACGGTAGTGATTATATTCTCTTTGCTGTCCGCTTTCAAATTTGCGAACCATTTTTTGAGCACTTCCATGTGATTGAAATTTAAATTAGATTTATTTATTATTTATTCGCTGGTCAGTTTATAATAAAAAAAAAAAAAAAAAAAAGATTTACATCATCAGTGTGGATGTCAAATGAGAGTACCGTCAGGAAAATGTCCAGATAGATAAAAAACCGGCCAAGTGCGAGTCGGACTCGCGCACCGAGGGTTCCGTACCATCTAACTATCTAACTATAATATAAAGTATGGATGGATGGATGTATGGATGGATGGATGGATGTTTGTTTGTTACTCAATCACGCCTGAACGGCTCCACAGATCTGGATGAAATTTGGCACATAGATAGAGAAAAGTCTGGAATAGCACATAGGCTACTTTTTATCCCGGAAAATTGCGTAGTTCCCGCGGGATAGCGATAAACGAATTTTTTGCAGACGAAGTCGCTGGCAACAGCTAGTTATCTATAAATATCTAAAAACCAGTGTAAGCAGAGCCCTGCTCCAAAGTAAAATGTACGCAGTGTGGGGTCACTTTATATTGGTCACTGATATATACAGACATACATACATATTTACGGTTTTCGCAATTATTCTTATATCTGTGCTTTAAGACCTACCTTCATGCCAAATTTCATGATTCCCTTGCGAATTTCGAAAAATTGCAGCATAAACGGCTGTATCTTCTGATTGCGTTGGCTTAGAAGTTTGATTTTTTCACAGCTCCAAGGGGCAGTAGACCTGAGTATTTGATATAAATTTCAGCTGGATACCTTCACGCGTTCCTGAGAAAAATGGTCTTGACAAATGGACGGGCGGACGGACAACAAAGTGATCCTACAAGCTATAAAAGGTTCCGTTTTTTCCTATTGAGGTACGGAACCCTAAAAATATGGTAAATCATGTTGGTGCTTTGTATTGTAACTGGGAGTTACAGACGGTTTTTTTTATCTTACCCCACATTTCAACTTACCCCAAATCACTACTCATTAGTTCCATCAACTACAATAGAAGAATAAATAATGTCGGTTGCAACATGGGACAAAGTGTTGCTCCGACTAGGCAATTACATTCTTACACAATGTATAAACAAGTAATAATCTCAAAGGCTGTGAAGAACATACAGAACATTGTTGCAAGAAAAAGGAACGTTTCGGTCTAGAAAGAGAGGTAGTCTTATCTCTATCTCGTACGTACAACACAATTGAGTTTTTGAATCAATTTTTTTTTTGTCATAAATGGAAAGTTCATGTATAAGTTTTGTTAGAAAAGTATTTTTAGTTTTTTTTTATTCGCTATAATTAACGAGTTATACCGATTTGAAAATTGATCGTCGAGTACCGCACCGAAAACACACCGACAGTTCCCGAACAAGGCCGAGCCGCGTGTGACGTCACAATGTTAGTTTCCACTCGTAGTTAGTATACAGGTGACAGGGCCGTCTTTAAACTATTTGAGGCCCTGGGCACATTAGGATCATGGGGCCCCTATGACCTAAATATCGGTTATCATTTGGTAATCTGGCAGGAACTAGGGGGCCCCATTCGATCGCGGGGCCCTGGGCACGTGCCCATTGTGCCCAGTGGAGAAGAGGGGCCTGACAGGTGATACCGTTTTTTGACTTTAATCTACTCTATTCTGTTATTATCCTACTATTATTGTAAAATGCTATTGTTTGTGAGAGCGTATTGGTTTGTGACTCTTTCACGCTAAAACGGCTAAACACATTTCGATAAAATTTGCCATACACGAACTTTATAATTTATAATCTGGATTTACGTACCGGCTATAGTAGGTGTCATTCACGATGGATGCCATCCACCGTGGTTCTTATTAATTTGTAGTTAAAGGTTAATTTTAATACATCTATGAGTCTTTGTGGATGGCACTATCTATACTTCTATCATGCTTCTATCCCAACTTTCCACGGTACCGGGATTTAAAACAATAAAATTAGATGAGAATAGTGATGAGTACACTTTGGTAGTAACTATTTATATGAATAAGTAAATAAGTCGTGGGATTTCAGTTCAAAATCCCGTTGATTTTATCCCAGGAGAATTTCATAAGAAAACCCGGAATTTCGAGCACAAAGATGGCGGATGACATTTTGACACTATGACACTAAAAATGTTTATGGGTGTAGTTTTTGAGTAATTTGATGGCTCTGAGCCCGATTTTGGCATATTTTTTTAGATTCAAGATGGCGAACGACATTTTGACACTATTGACACTTTGACACTAAAATATTAATGGGTGTCGTTTTTGAGTAATTTGGTGCTTCTGAGCCTGATTTTGACATACTTTTTTGGATTCAAGATGGCGGATGACATTTTGACACTATGACACTAAAAGTGTTTATGGGTGTCGTTTTCGAGTAATTTTGTGGTTCTGAGCCAGATTTTGACATACTTTTTTGGATCCAAGATGGCGGATGACATTTTGACACTAAAAATGTTTATGGGTGTCGTTTTCGAGTAATTTTGTGGCTCTGAGCCCGATTTTGGCATAATTTTTTGGATCCAAGATGGCGGATGATATTTTGACACTTATGCCACTAAAAATGTTTATGGGTGTCGTTTTTGAGTAATTTTGTGGCTCTGAGCCAGATTTTGACATACTTTTTTGGATCCAAGATGGCGGATGACATTTTGACACTAAAAAAATGTTTATGGGTGTCGTTTTCGAGTAATTTGGTTCTTCTCAGCCCGGTTTTGGCATACCTTTTTGGATCCAAGATGGCGGATGACATTTTGACATTACTGACACAAAAAACACAAAAAAGTGTAAAATCGTTACTCGAAAACGACCCCCATAAACATTTTTAGTGTCAATAGTGTCAAAATGTCATTCACCATCTTGGATCCAAAAAATTATGCCAAAACCGGGCTCAGAGCCACAAAATTACTCGAAAACGACACCCTAAAACATTTTTAAGTGTCAAAATGTCATCCGCCATCTTGGATCCAAAAAAGTATGTCAAAATCTGGCTCAGAGCCACAAAATTACTCGAAAACGACACCCATAAATATTTTTAGTGGCATAAGTGTCAAAATGTCATCCGCCATCTTGAATCCAAAAAAGTATGTCAAAATCAGGCTCAGAAGCACCAAATTACTCAAAAACGACACCCATCAATATTTTAGCGTCAAAGTGTCAATAGTGTCAAAATGTCATCCGCCATCTTGGATTTAAAAAATTATGCCAAAATCGGGCTGTTTTACTCTCCTCACCCGGAACACATCAGCGCAAGCATTGCTGCTTGGCGGCAGGATTACTAAGATGCTGGTACAGTCGACGTCAAAGATATCTTTACACTTTAGTGCCTTGTCGCTCCAAGCACTTTGACAACTTCATATGAAACTTCAAACATATAGTTACAACGACAAGGTACTAAAGTGTAAAGATATCTTTGACGTTAACCGTACCTAGCGATCCGAACGTACCTACCTAGAACAAGGTTAGGCTCTTACACCTGCAAAAATTCCCATTGAATATATAATACAATCCCACGGGATTATAAAAAAAACTAGAAATACCTATCAACCACAAAATCTAGCCATTAAAATTTACGTACCTACGGTCGAAGAAACTGAATCACGTAACCTACCTAATAGGTACAATTTAGCAATAATATCTCTGGCAGGGTGTATGTTAAAATTCCACAGTGGTAGGTAAGCGATTCAGTATCTTTCACTGTACTTAGGTACTTTATTGTGAAATCTCAGGTCCAGTAAAATCAATCCAGTTCACATAAATCAGAAACATTATCAGGATTAAGCTTTTATTACCTACCTACACATGACTAAAACAAAAATTTACTTACTATAAGGTGATACGCGTGCTCGTTTGCCACCTTATTTCATAAAAAATACTTCAGCAGATATTTTTTGTATTAAATTTCGGATATTTTTAGTGAAATCAGCCGTTAACCCAGTACTGTCGTGAAAATGCTTTAACATTGTGACGTCACAGCCATGGCGACCAATCATGGCCCGTTCCCGGTCAAGTGGTCATATTTCAAATTTCATCAATTTTGAATTGCTTATAATTAATTTAAAAAAAATATTTTAAGATTTCTTTGAATTAGATATTATATAATATGCTATAAAGTTTTAAAAAACATAAAAAAAACGATATTTTTTTTAAATTCAAAGACTCAATTCTCGCGCGCACTCGTTCTATACTTCATTTAATTTAGAATGAGAAACCACAATAGCATTATATTGCGTCTGGTCAACTATTTCTTACCTAGCAAATAGTACAGGCAATAGTTTGGCAGCCGCAAAATAAAATTGTTTTAATGTCACTTTATTTGCGTGTCGTCAATTGTTACTCTAGTACAAATTGTTAAAGATTACAGTTCACGAACCGCAATATAATGTTGTTGTGGTTTCTCATCCTAAATTAAATGAAGTATAGCATGGGTTGAACTTCTTTGGGGTGTAATGGGTTTGAGTGCCACATGGGTTTTACTTATCTTACCTTAAAGCTAAGGGTCGGATAACTTCGACCCATTCGAAATATTATAGACGGGATATGAACCGCGATTACCTTTATCTTTATTGAGCTCCCGATATTTCGACCCCCGAAACCGAAACCGACGAGCATGTATGAAGAGATTGATGAATGTGGATGAAGCGAAAGAGGTATGTCAGGATCGTAGCAAGTGGAACAAAGTAGTCTCTGCCTACCTCTGTGGGAAAGAGGCGTGACGATATGTATGTATGTATGTATGATATTTCGACGCAGTTGCATGCATCATGATTCATGATCACGGGTACCCTGAAGAAATTGCGGATGACTGTTACTGCGTCAAAATATCGGGAGTTCAATAAAGATAATCGCGGTTCATATCCCATCTATATTTCGATTGAACTTAACCGTGAATCATTGAAAACTCTCAACTTCGACCCACGTAGATATTTTGTGTATTACTACTAACCTAACCCTCCTTCGCACTATTCCATTGCTTTTACCACCTCATTTATGAATTGAGTGATTTGGCGCAGTGGTAGTGCCTTGAAATCTCGAGGTTCGAGGTTGCAGTTACCGAAGAGTTTCATTCTTACCCCCTTATTCATAAAGCCTCTGCTAACTTAGTAATCGTTTGTCCTTATCTGTCACTTTGACATTTACCTTTCACAGATAAGGACAAACGATTACTAAGTTAGCAGAGGCCTATAGAGCGTTTATGAATAAGGGGTAGGGGGTGTATAGGAGATTTGTGAATGGGTAGTACGTTGGGAGGGGAAGGCCTAGACCAGAGGTTCCCAAACTCTTTTGTTCCATAGACCACTTTCAAAATTTTGCTCGTTCCGGTGGACCCCCTGCAGCTACATTACCACTAATTTCTAAACTAAATCTCGAAAAAAAAATAAGATTAGCTCTATAATCTATGGAAACTTGCGTTGTTGCTGAGTTTCAACGATAAATTAACAGTTTTCGAAGAAAATGGTTAGAATTGATTGCTTGATAGGGTTAATTATTTGAAAATAAAGTCGACTAAACAAATTTCAATTAAATTATATTTTTGTGCTGCAAGTGACTCCATCCTACTTTACTTTCTTGAAATCTACAATGACTCACAGCACAAGAACCAATCAATTCTCACAAATTTTATTAAATTTTCATGCACCCCCGCTTGCGATTGTGGACCCCCATTTTTGGTCACGCCCAACGTAGACCCTCGTCAAGTCTTCCGTGGACCCCTGAGGGTCCACCTGGACCACTTTGGGAACTACTGGCCTAGACGGACGTTCCGTGATCAAATTGGGGACGTTTTGGAAAAAGGCCAGGTCAAGAGTACCCGAATCCGACGAGCATGTATGAAGAGATTGATGAATGTGAATGAAGCGAAAGAGGTATGTCAGGATCGTAGCAAGTGGAACAAAGTAGTCTCTGCCTACCCCTGTGGGAAAGAGGCGTAACGGTATGTATGTATGAATAAGGGGGTTAGTCTGTGCGAGGGTATCACATTTACACAGGCTTAGTTGCCCCTGGGTTACTGTTACTGACCTATCCAGGACATGTCGTGCGCGGTGAGGTGCGGCGTCGCGTGCGCATCGCTGAGCTGCGCAAACAACACGGCGGGGTAGCCGTGCGCGCAGCCGTGCCCCGCTATGTTGAGTGCCGCTCCGCTCACCACAAAAGCCTGGAATAGTACAAAAATTGATGTCTTCATAAGCGGTACGTAAGTCTTTTAATCACGTGATTTTTGGATCTCGAAACAAAATCGACTAACATACGTTGACCGAGGAAGTAGTACAGTCAAGGGCATAATCTATACACCTTTATGTCACAAGCAATAAGGTCCCGTGATACATGTATTTGTTAGTTTTTAGCTGTGTAGATATTAATGTCAAAAAAGTCAAAAAAAAAAAGTCTAAAGTTTTTTTTGCAAATAGGCCGCCGAGGGCTCTTTTACATGTCTTTTTTTGAATCTACCAGCGCATTCAGAAAGACCATCATTGCCAAGAAGAATGCGCCGCAAGAAACTTGGCAGAAAGTCATTTTTTCAAAATAAAATAGATTTACAATAGTACTTAAATTCTACTTAACTTACCTATAATACAATTAATACATTTTATAAGAGGGATGTAATGTCCTCGAGTTTACATTAGAGAGAGAGAGAGAGAAACATTTATTTACACACATTCGATACACGTAATAGATCGTATTAGATCGTGCAACAAAAAGCTCACACATGATTTTGGCGAAGAATTGACGTAGTGTCACTAAAAGCAGGGAAGGGGGTTTTAGAATAGAGAAAAGAATGTCTCAAACGGTCTCTAGAGAATACAAATAAAGTAAAACAATCTTTATTATGATTACTACTTACTTATTATTTAACTATAAGTAGAAGAAACACGTTACCTGTTTTAGAAACTGCTTCATTCTGTCCAGTATGATTCCTTACGCGAATCTGTAAGAAAAACATTGTCTAATTAACGGAATAATACATACGTCTGATGTCCGTGGCAAGTTGTGGTATTTTGTATTAATAAAAAAAAACTAATATTTATTTGCGGTATGATTACTCGATTTATTTTTTATTTTTTTTATTTAACTATTATTATAATGGTAGGCTTCGATTGTAAGTGCGTTGATGTCTTTTTCACAAAGTGTGTCAACTAGATCTGACGAATTAATATTCTTATTATGGAATTTACAAATCAATAGAAAAGTTAATAAAGAGTTTACCTTAGTTAGTTATAACCTAGTTTTTAACTTTGTAGTAGGTACTTAAGTAAGTGGTAACTGACGATTTGCGAGATGATGATGATATTGAGAGGGAGCGTAGAGCGTTGGCGGTGAGAGCGAATATGATTGCGCGCAGATTCAGCCGATGTACAGCGCAAGTTAAATCAACTTTGTTTCGAGCGTATTGTACATCGATGTATACATGCAGCCTGTGGAACAAGTACACGCAACGGTCGCTCAACGCTCTACGCGTCCAATACAATGATGCGTTCAGGATTCTGTTGCGGCTGCCAAGATACTGCAGTGCGTCGGGAATGTTCGCGGACGCAAGCGTGGACGTCTTCCACGCGACGCTGCGCAAGCGCTGTGCCGCAACGCGCCGTAGGGTACTTGACAGCCGCCACAGCCTCCTGGCCGCCGTGGCCGAGAGGACGGACAGTAGCCTTGCCAGGCAGTTTAACCAGTAACGTAGTTAATATAAGATTCTTGTGTTACTAACATTACTAACAATAATATGGACAATATTGTTTTATGTGGTCTGAATTATTATTATTTTTTTTTTTAAAGTAAATGCTTTATTGTACAAGTATAAAGAAACCAACACAAAAGGTTTTGTATCTTACTAATATTATAAATGTGGAAGTTTGTGAGTGACGATGTGAGTGTGTATGTTTGTTCCTTCTTCACGCTAAAACGATTGAACGGATTTGTATAAAATTTGGAACGGACATAGCTGGTACCTTAGATAACAAGTAGCCTATGGAAACATAGGCTACTTTTTATCCCGGAAAACTGCAGTTCCCGCGGGATAGCGATAAACATGTCAATTGCTATTTTTACGCGGACGAAGTCGCGGGCAGAAGCTAGTTGATAATAAAAATAAAGCGACTCGCACTTGCCCGTTTCTTTTAAGTTATGGTACCTTTTGTTGTAAGTCTGTAGAGTACCTATATAAAAAACAGAAATCCCCCATTAGAGAGCGCCATTATTTTATCGTAATCAAAGTTTTTTCATCAATTTTTCAATGTCATTTTTTAATATCACCTATTTGCTACATTTAATTCAATTCTCATCTTTTGACACCTGAATCAACACATTATTTTTCTCCGTGTAATGTGCAAAAAACCATTTACTTATAACAGTCATGAACGCATTAAAATCATTACCGTCTGCAAATCAATTCCGCGGACCATTTGCATGGTGTCCATTTAGCCAATCACCTTTTTTATATCAGAAAAACCATTTCCTGATTGATTTGTAAGTATCTGGTTCATTGACTGAGTGAATTGTTGTTTGAATATTTCCCGATAAAATAATTTAGGTAGATACGGAAACATAAACTTATTTTCAAGTTAGAAATATAATCTACTAGCTGTTGCCAGCGACTTCGTCTGCAAAGAATTCGTTTATTGCTATCCCGCGTGAACTACGCAATTTTCCGGGATAAAAAGTAGCCTATTCCAGACCTTGAATAGCCTATGTGTCGAATTTCATCCAGATCCGTTGGGCCGTTCTGGCGTGATTGAGTAACAAACAAACATCCATCCATCCATCCATACTTTCGCATTTATAATATTAGTTAGATTAGTCGCCGCCGGTAACCCTTATTTTCAAAAAGTATAAGGTATTTTTAAACTATTGTGGGATATCTCAGCAGGCGCCGTGGTAAAGTCTATTCGTGATAAAGTTTTCGTGGTGAAGGCGTTCGTGATAGTTTTAGTGGTAAAGGCGTTCGTGATAAAGTTTTCGTGGTGAAGGCGTTCGTGATAGTTTTAGTGGTAAAGGCGTTCGTGAAAAAGTTTTCGTGGTGAAGGCGTTCGTGATAGTTTTAGTGGTAAAGGCGTTCGTGATAAAGTTTTCGTGGTGAAGGCGTTCGTGATAGTTTTAGTGGTAAAGGCGTCCGTGATAAAGTTTTCGTGGTGAAGGCGTTCGTGATAGTTTTAGTGGTAAAGGCGATGATAAAGTTTTTCGTGGAAAAATACTAGCGCCGGCTGGGGCGTTTCATTGAACAATAAACATTTGATGTCATAAGAATTTTTTGTCATTGGTATTTGGAAAGAATAAAAAAAACCAAGTAACTACTTTACTTTGTCTTCTGGCTTGAAATATTTTACTACCGGGTTGATATTGATCATAATTGTCATAATTAGAACTAATTATTGGACAATGGCATTTTCAAGCGCAAAGTAATCAAGGAGAATTATCCTGCGAGTAGCTATACCCACAGTCAGCAACTATGTACGCTAATGAGATGTTAATATCTACGCCAAGCTCTTGGTAATGAAGTGTAATTTTAGGGTTCTCTTACTGAAGGGTCAGCAAAACCCTATTGTTAAGCTTCTGGTTTCAGTCTCTGCCTGTCCGCCTATCACAAATAATCTACAAAACTACGCAACGGATTTTATTGCGGTTTTCACAAATAGTTAACACTTAGGTATATGCATCAGGGAAACTAAAAAAAGTTGCGGGTGGTAGGGCCTTGGGCAAGGTCCGTCCGGATCGCTACCATCATCTTACTCGCTAATCCTGCCGCTAAGCAGCAGTACTTGCACTGCTGTTTTCCGGTTTGGAGAGTAAGACAGCCGGGGAAATTACGGGCTCAAGAGGCATTTCATCTAAGTCCTCTAGGTTGGCAACGCATCTGCAATCCCTCCGGGGTTGCGGGTGTCTATGGGCAGTGGTGATCGCTTACCATCAGGTGACCCACTAGCTCGTTTTCCTTCCTATTCACATAAAAAAAAATTAAAGTGGTAAGTGCCTGTTCAAATGTGCATAGCTATATGTGACTAGTCAATAAATAAAGTCTACGCGGACGAAGTCGCGGGCAAAAGCGGGTTCTTAAATATTTATATTGGTGATGGTAATGATTTTTGTAAAAAGCTTTCTCCGACTTCCTAAAATACAAAAAAGAACTAACTAGGCAACTATATATCCTTGCTCCAAATGATTTCGAGTTTTGCACGTATCAAACTTAATTTGAAATATATTTTTTGATAGGACTGGAATGTAGATCACTTGATTTGGGATCATTATATTTTAAACCCTGTATACCTATACTAAACCAGTTTTGACGACGCGATTGGCCTAGTTGGTAGTGACTAAGTGACCCTGCCTGCGAAGCAAGCGTCCCGGGTTCGAATCTTGGTAAGGGCGTAATATTTATGTGTGATGAGTACGAATATTTGTTCCTGAGTCATGGATTTTTCTATCTATTTAATTATGTGTATTTCTCTATAAGTGAGAATAGTATAAGTGTGTGTCTACTAAAAAAAGACTTAGCCGAAATATGCAGGTGGCCCCTATTTTGTTTTGAGTAGTATATATCGTTGTCTAGTACTTACCTATAACACAAGCCTTACTAAAGCTTACTTTGAGACTAAGTCAATTTGTGTGAATTGTTTCCTGATATTTATGTATTTATACTGTCATTTCTATCCAATTTTATGGTTCTCGAATGAAATTTGTAAAAAAATACAGATTTATTGACCTCAACCACGCCATAAAATATCATTACCATCATCAGTTTAATAACAGAGACATAACTGAGTTTAGTTAAAAATTTACCTATTAAACGAGGAAAACAAGACTTTTATTCATTTTACGGTAACGATTTCTTGAAAAATCATGCAATCATTATGAAACTAGAGACTTAATTTTATGAGCAAGCCTGATGAAGAAGAATGGATTGATCCAGCCATCTAAACCTGGCGAGATTATCAATTATTAAAGAGGTATACTTTGTAACATCTATTGTAATCTTTATTGTTTTTGTTTCAGCAAACGCTTATAGATCCCTCGACAAATTACCCAATTTAAAAAATTACTAGCTTTTTGTTCTTGAAATAGGTTGTTAATTTTCTATTGTTTGTCATGTTTCTATTTGCTGTAGAGCATTTTTTATTGAAATTGAATCTAGAAACCTACACAGGTATAGGTACTTATTAAAAATTTACGGAGTTCTGAGGTTTTTTGACGTCGGTTAAAAACATTATTATTTTGGCGTGAACTCAGTGAACGAATATACTTACTGTTTATTATACGTTCACTGAGTGAACTGCTTTCATTGTCCAATTTATGCTCTTGCGCAAGTTTTTGAAGTTATTTGCTGATTTTGTTTTGTTTTATTTATTTTAAATACTGGCACTGAGAATGTCACGATATAAATTAAAAGAGTTTTTTTTTCATAACTTTCATCTAGTGCCTTTTAAATTTCAACACATTTGGAAAACCCGAAAACTATGAAGCGCGAATCGCTAAATACGAATATTGCAGATACAAAAGTTAAGGATCTAAGATTTATTCATACATTACATACTTACCTACTGTACTTAACTTACCAAAAGAAAAGAAAAATCAAACTCACGCATTTTAACCATGTATTTTGATTTTCCCGATTCACATCCTGAATAAATAAATACGTACCTACTTGTAAGCTAATTATAGGTAGGTATTTCGGCTATCTGGCCAGTATCTACACATCTACGGTTTAATTAGTAGCATTTTGGCGTGACCAGCAACTTACTACGTACGTTGGCATATTATGTACTTATCGTATCTACTGAGGTTGGGTACCTACAATATGTGGGGAAGGAGGGTACAACAATGACAATCATAAGACTGAAAAAAAAAGCAAGAAGCTTTCGGGCACAAAATCACCTGAATTATGAATGCAGTAGTAAGAGATAGTGTAGTTACAAGTCAAAAAGTGTATTCCAAAAAACCGCGGGAACTACGCAATTTTCCGGGATAAAAAGTAGCCTACTATGTGCTATTCCAGACCTTTCTCTATCTATGTGCCGAATTTCATCCAGATCCGTTCGGCCGTTCTGGCGTGATTGAGTAACAAACAAACATACATCCATCCATCCATCCATCTATCCATCCATCCATCCTTACTTTTGCATTTATAATATTACTAGCTGCAGCCAGCGACTTCGTCTGCAAAGAATTCGTTTATCGCTATCCCGCGGGAACTATGCAATTTTCCGGGATAAAAAGTAGCCTATGTGCTATTCCAGACTTTTCTCTATCTATGTGCCGAATTTCATCCAGATCTGTTGGGCCGTTCTGGCGTGATTGAGTAACAAACAAACAAACATCCATCCATCCATCCATCCATCCATCCATACTTTCGCATTTATAATATTAGTTAGATAGTTAGATTAGATATAAGTCATATTATGCGCTGAAGCCCAACTACTCCATTTCAAATGTGGCATTACTAACCTCGTAGTGGACTACCTATCGAAGTCAGTTTTTTTTGACAAAATGGTATTTCAAATTAGGCAGGTCACCGAGTAGTATTTATAAGCCCAGGGCTACACAAAATCACAGCCTGCCTAATACACGGACTCCTGGTTTTCCTTGAGTGTAGTCTATCCCAAAGGGTTACGGGAATGATAATAATGATGATGTCCTCCCAGACGTGTCCGTTACGGGAATGATAATGTGTGCTTGAGTTTTCACCACCATAAATTTTTAGGAAAGGCTGCTCTGTCATAAATGACCCACTGTAGAGCTCAAGTCTCTCAACAGGGCTTGTTCTCACACAGTATGGTAGTTAACTTAATGCCATTTAAAATTTCGCCATGAAAACTGCCGGCCTTGGCCATGACTTCTCCATTTCGGGCTTTTTATACCGTAAACAAATATTAACACTTACGAATTTGGACATCCAACTCACTCACTTCACACTAGACTAAACTCTAGCCTACTCTACTGGAAACTAAACCTATACAAACACAGCAGAACTGTTTTAACGTTCTGTAGCCGAACTTGGCCTTCAACGACGCTTAAGAAAACTAAACATGTCAGACCTGTCGTTGTCCATTAAGGAATGACATTCAAAGGTCTCAATAAAATGGGTGTCGGTTAAAAATGAACCAAATATTAAAGACCTGTTGTGGTGTGGTTACCAGTGTGTCACGAGAGGTTCCAAGTTCTGGTTTTTAGCTTAAATGAAGCACGTTTGCTTTTAATAAGGGAAATGGAGCGGACAATAGTTTTTTGACGCTTTTTTGTTCGGGTTTCCTTATTTTATAGCAAAGGATAGTTTCATTTCATAGTGATTGACCGCAATTGACCTTAGATTGGGTGATTTAACAACTCGAATTCTTAGTTGAGCGATAGCATAGATTTTGTCAGTGTTTTTTGTCTTTAGGTACCTATTTAGTGTTTGGCTTAGTTCTTGAGCCTCTACGTACCTACTAGAAAGCTATAATTTAGCAAGACAGTAGGTATACGTACATAATGATGACACAGACAAAATAAGGGTGCGACCAAACCGCCGCGTATACGCAGTGACGTGTCGTATGCGTCACGTTTTCTCACCGTTTCTTCATCCATTTTGTTGCGATTCCGTAACGTCACCGTTTTTTAAGCGGCGGTGTGGTCGCACCCTAAGTAAGGTCAATGTGGGGAAGACCGGCATACTTCATTTTTTTTTTACTTCGGAGTGATCTAGCTGCGTTAATTATTCACCTACGTTACCGCTTGTAATCGCATAAGATGAAAAATTTCATAAATAATAGTTGAGCTATAGTGACAGATCATTTTAATCACAAATTAAGCAGAAACAATAGTATTTTTAAAACTTCGGCGAGTAGACGGACTTCCCGTGTAGTTTAAGGTAAGTCCGTCTAGTAATGTTATCAGCCAAACTATGGGTGCTTATATGTTCGTATTCGAATCCTAAAAAAAATGAAACAAGACGATGAAAAGTGTACTTTCAACTTGTTAAAATAAGGTTTAGATTCGAAATAAACACAATTTTTCGAATTCAAAGGCAAGGCAAGTATATTACGTAAATGGGGTGGTAAACCTTTTTTGGCAAATAATTATACTATACGTACACACGGCAAAATAATTCGGTAAGCATAGGCACGCACACAAACGTCGTCTATGTGTTGAGTACCGACATGAACATTACGTAGAATCCACATGTGAATGTGTGAGTGAGTTCGATCGTATATCTACCCTCTCAGTACAGTTTTTTTTTAGTAATAAGATAAATAAGTAATGTCGCTGTAATTTACCTATTTATTATATAAACAACAACAATAACTATAAAATAACAATGAAGAAAGTTGCAACTATTGTAGTTAGTTTATAATAAACTAAGTTAAAAATAATTACAAATTAAACTAAAAAATCCCCTTGGTATCGTGCCTGGCTCAAAGGTTTAAAAATTCAATATCTCCGGTTTAAGTTAATTCTGCAGAAATAATGTAAAAGTATTGTTTTATTTTTGCATTTTCCTAAAAACATTTTACATTATTATCTTACATTGGATATTGTCATCGCAAGTGTAAGGCAAGAGAAGGCACCCCGGATCGAGTCTTACTTTGACCTTGAATCTTTAAATTTATGCAATCTGACGCATTGAACTATTATTACCAGCGTAGTAGCTACCATCTCACTGATTCAACGTGTTATATTTTTATTTCTCATCAAGTCTGGTCTGAGATTCAATTCCAACATTTCCAACCAATATTCCTTACAACCAGCATCGCCATTTAAATAACATCCAAAAATGTCATTTCTTCTAGGATTCGAACTCGGTTCACTAGAGAGCGAGTGCACAAATCAAGTATTCGACTTGCCTTTGTGACCGCTGAGCCACCGAGACATTTAATATAGTTGGTGAATTTATGAATTACTACGTCCAAACTGTGACTACTGCATTTGCAATGTGTAAATAGTTGTTTAACGAGCTTTGAAATAAGGTTGAAATTAGAAGGTTGAAATTTGCTAGACGATGCACATTTTATTCATTGTCGTCTAACAATATAAAGTATATTCTACCCTCAAATTATTAGTAATATGAATTTGTCAACGCTAGCCGCCATTCGTTACGCCTTGTTTTACAAGTGGTTTTACAACAACGAACTGTTTAATTTTGCCTTTGAAATACCTTGTGATTTGCAAAATATGGATAGTCATCATCTTTTTTGAAAAGAGCAGAAATTATTGTTCTTTCCGAACAAAATATTTCTATAAGGAATTGATATATCGGTAAGTAGACAAAGTGTCTGATAAAATAATTACTTCTTATTTTACATCAAATTTCTTCATGGTGTTAAAAACAATGATTTATTATTGTATCCGTAATGTATCCAAATAACTTTCTTTGACGAAGAATGTTTTTTATTAAACTTCATTTATTTTGCAGCGGAAGACTTCAATTATGGATTCACCGTTATGCAGACTTCGGGCACGATAAGAATATTCCTTCTGTATCAAAACAAGAAGTCTCATCTTCACGCCATTTGGACATAAGTAGTTGCCGCACACGCTAAAGGGACCTATTTCATATCAACGAGAGACAATGTTACTTACGTTGTAAACTGTGCGACTTCATCTGCATGTTGCAGGATAGCATTGTCGTAACTCGTAAACCAGCAAAAAAAATGCTTCAACGGATCAGCCAGCATAGAAGAAACAGAATGAACTTTGATCGTGAATATTTATAATTTTGATTCGAATAGGTAATAATGTAGTGATTTTTAGTGATGAAAAACCATTTACGTCTGAAAAAGATGGACGAAATTTTTTTTGGCGAAAAGTGCTTGGATGTCATCCATGGGATTTGTGAGTTAGTGGGTTGGGGGTCGTAATAACAGTGCTAAAAAAAAGTGATGTGTGACCTATTTCGTGCATAACAATATTATTGTGTCATAGTCAAAGACTGGCTGAGCACCCAACAAGATTCCTTAACTGTTATTAAAAGCAAATTTAGGTAGCTTAGTCACTTGAAAGTGGAGATTTAATCCAGTGTGCAATGATGTTATTGTTAATGGCTGTCATTTAACATGTCGATTCATTTCACCACTGACTTTATTTCTCAACAAATAAAAGGTTTCGTTCATCTTTCTCAGACTTAAGTAAACTTAATAAATCGGAAATTCTTATAAATGATACTCTTTTCAAAACCCTTGTTAATTCGAATAAATTACATCTTAAAAATAGCCTTTTTGTGGTGTGCATTCGATTTTTTTTGTATTGTAATTTTAAATTATGTTTGTAACAGAAAATTTTAATTAACCTAAAATCATACTGGTCACTATAGTGTGTGTTGTTTTACGAATAAATTTTGTTCTTCTTCTGTTATAATTATAAGGAACAGCATGCAATTTTATTTTGCTAATTTAATTAAGTAGTTATAGTCTTATGGTAATAATAATTACTTAAATGTTGTAATAAACAATTTGAAACAATGATTTTATTTTCTTATTTTGTTCTTTTACTTTCTTTTTTTCGTGTTTGAAGTAGTCATGATTTGGTTTTGAGATAGTTATAAATTGAAAAAAAAAATACAAAATAGACACATTTGTGCAAGATTCGAACCGAGGTCTTTAACATTCATAGTCCTAATCAGTACGACTGAGCCACCGCGCTCATATTATTCATGACGAAATTATTCTTCCATTGAGCAAAATCGTTTGAATAACAATAACCTATACAATAAGAGATATGTGAAGGTAGTCAGAGAACACAATCAGCACACATAGGCCATATTAGTGTGAATACTCGTGTGGATACAAAACCATTTTGTTGTGTGTGTAATTAAGGCAGCGGATAGGTGCGGATGTGTGTATAGAATGACACACATGGACAACTAGGGTGCATACCGAATAGTTTTGCTGTGTGTACTTACTTATTTTTTAGGTTTCCCAAATAAAATATCAATAGTAATTTGTATAATATGTATAATGTCGTCACCTAGCACTGATAGCGCAAGATTTGCTTAGTTTGTGCAATGTTGAAAGGATTTATCTATGAAATTTTACCTTATGAAATCGTAATAATAATTGAAGTCGTAAAAACAGTTGGTAACCTCTGATTTCAGGGAAGTCCGGCATATGACGGTCTTGCCTTGTAACATAGTAGACGGACTTTCCAACTTAACGAAATTTTAATGTGATAAATGATAGAACGTATAATTACAAAACTAAGCCAATTTCTGATAATTTTAATACAGAAGAAAGATGGCCGGTTCTTGTATTACATTTGTAGTTACTTTCTGGCGCAAAATCTAGTCACCAACTATTTTTAAAAAAAATATTTGCAGAGACCGTCGCACTATCACTTCGAGTTCCATACACGTGATGACTTGTTTAGGCGGATTTCTCTGAAGTTTATTGTCACAGCGTCATCTAAATTAAAGTGCCGGAACTAGCGCGACAAACTGTTTTATCTACTGGACGCTAAAGCGGGAAACGCTTTCAAATTCAAAAGTTATAACGTGTTGACGGACTTGCCTTGTAGACGGTCTTACCCACATTGACCTTACTAAAATAAAATATTAATATTAGGTTCCGGAGTCTGGCTACTGATTTGTTACTGATGCAAAGGAAAATCAAAAAGAAGATGGCGGGACGACTAGGACGCCCATCGAGTAGGATAGCAGCAAGAGAATAATATAATGGCAACTCTTGACTAGACCGAATGGCGGAAACGGAAGGCCCTTACCCAGCAGTGGGACACTACATATAATGGGCTTAAAAAAAGGTAAGTACATCAAGGGTATAAATAATTATGTACGTTACTAAGACGTCAATCAAAAACATCTATACACCTTTGTGTCATAAATAATAAGGCCGATGACATATACAGGGTGTATCAGATAGCCCCTAACAATAATTAACTGGGGTATAAAACCATAGCTATATAAGCTAAAAAAAAATATTTAAAAAAAATTGGAGTAAAAAAAAATTATGTTTTCTATAGGAATGATTACAGTTAATACTACCGTTCCTATAGAAAATATAAAAAAAAATTACTCCAATTTTTTTTTTATTTTTTTTAGCTTCTGTAGCTATGGTTATATACCCCAGTTGATTATTGTTAGGGGCTATCTGATATACCCTGTATATTTAACATGATGGCTGTATCGATGTTTAGCCCTCTACTGTACATGGTAATGAAATGAAATTAAAAAAAAACTAGTCGACGGAACCTCATTACCCTACGCAGCGTGCGACCCGACTGCACTGGACTGGTTTTTCATTTTTAAAAGAGCAACTCTCTTAGTCATTAATATATTATAGAATTTATTCAATGTCGTGCATAATCCTCTGTCCTTATTGAATTGCTGCAATGAGAAAGACATAACAATTTAATTGCCGTTATAAATATAAGGCGATGTGAAATTAACCACTATGAAAATTCGCTCGTGTGAAAATCATCTATAGGCTATAGGCCCCTTAAGAGCCGAAGCAGGGGTGTGACGACAAAGGGGGCCGAGAGAGGTGCGGGCGGCAGGCGCACTACCCGCCTCATTCATCTAATTGAGTTGGAATTTTCCATTTGTGTAAGTCAGATGACTACAATAATCTTGTAGTGGAGTTCTGTTGAACCACCCATGATCGTCTCCGCAGGGGGAACTCTTCAACAGTTGGTCCGATTGACTTGAAATTTGGTACACATAATCTAGAACGGATGACAATGTAGGTACAGTCAACAAAAAGTACGATCAGCAATAAAGCTGGTATCTAAAATATATTTTTTTAGGTTAGGTTATTGTCTAGTTATTTTAAACCGGCCTCACTTAGCCGATTGCAAAACTTCGTCTTGACTTGTCAAAATCAAGTAAATATTTTTACTTTTTTTTACTTTTTATTTGGTCCGATGGTGCTGATTTTTCCATTGATAAATGATGAAACGTAGTAAATACGCCTGGCCGTGTCTAATTACAGTTAATTACCGACGCAAATAACTATCGTAAACAATGGATGGATACTTCTTGGATGCATTGCATATTTTACTAGCTAGGTTGCGCCCGCGGCTTCGCCCAGCAGTTATCTATCCCGTGGGAAATTCACAATATCTGCTCTTAATAAAGGCCAGCGCACACCAAATGCGTGCTGCGTGCTGCGTGACACGCGCACGCACCAGTTGTAATGTATGAAACTATGAGATAGATGCCAGACCAGCTCGCTCGCGATCACCGTCGTGCTCATTTTGACAGTTCATGTATGGGCTGACAATTGGGATCGGAATCAGCTAGCTGTCACATTCATACAAGAACTGTCAAAATGAACACGTTGGCGATTGGGAGTGAGTTAAGTACCTACGTAATAAGCCTGGAGATGCATAATAATAATGGTGATGGTACTTGATATAATATATCTGTCTATATAATGGACATTAATTAACTAGAAATGTCAATGAATTTTGTGATTTATTGTACCTATTGTTTATCAGATTGGAAAAACACGTAAGTATTTTAACGTATATAACGTGTATAACGTATTTTAATTCTTCCTGCGGAAATAGTAATATTTGCAGTGTCTTAGGTACCTAATAATAAATGAATTCATCTGTCCAAATTTGGTTATTGCTATCCTGCGGGAAATATGCAATTGTATTTTAGTAAGATTTATTTTAGTAATGCTAGTGTCAATAGGTAATTAATAAGTAAGATTAGCAAAAGTTCGTAGTTTTAAATTTCATCTTCACCTAAAATAAAAAATAAAAATTTAAATTGTGGAAAGTCACACAGTTCAGGGGGGCGATTTTTGAAAACACATCACTCGAAAGTGGTATAAATCTGTTTTCACACCACTTGCTCGACAATGGCTAATTATATATCATGTAAACCTTACTCAAAGTAACTCATTACAGCCCTTGGTTTTAGCCGGGTAGTAATATTGTACTGGATTTCATTATAACCCGCCGGTTAGTAATATGAATCTCACTTCTCATAGTTCTTATTGCTATACTCTTACAGTCTAATTTCGTAAAAATCGCACGGCTCCGAAAATCGAGATGGCCATGCCACGGCAAGCGGCGGCGTTCGATTTTCAAACGAATAAAACACAAATAAAACAAAAGCCGCGAGTGTTTGCTGACGCTGTGATATAGTTACGCATTAGAACTGCTAAGATTCCAAATAAAAATATTAAAACTGGACCAATGTCTCAAAAATAATTTTAGGTAGGTATACTTTTAATTCTGTTTTACTGTTGTTTAAATGAAATTCTTTTTCTAGTTGCCTTGGTTTTTATTGTCTCGCAAAAGGTGAGAAAAGTAGAGTATACTCCTCGGGGATAAAACTGTTTGTCTTGGGTGCGGTTAAATTCTTCGCTCCTCTCAGGACTCATCTTAATTCCCTCGCTACGCTCAGGAATTAACTCATAACACCCTCGCTTCGCTCGGGAGTTAAATCTAGAGTGCTTCGCTGCGCTCAGGATTCAATATCGCGCCCGTGACATAATACAGTGCTTTATCCCCTCGGTGTACAATCTACTATTATATCTTCAAAACTACGGCTCTAATCAAATTTTTGACTAGTCCATATGATTAATGAGAGCCGTAAGTATCTTCTAAGCTACTCGTATTTCAAATTCAGCACAATTTTTCACCACTTTCGAGTGGTATTTTCACACATGTGCTGTCAAAAATCAGGCCCCTGTTAGGTATTTTATTTAGAATGACAAGTGGCACAAGTTTCAGATTTTCTAACTGACTTGGACGAGAAAGACCGACTTCAGGACAACGTGAATAGATAGCATAAGTAGTTGTTTTTGTATGGAATACTGGATTTACGAAGCGATGATTAAAAAACCGACCCTAAAACACACTTACTGTTAAAACTATGCAAAAGTATTGCATAAAAAATCCATTTCTTCAAACTTTCACTACATTTTACCATTCAATTTAAAATAACAAAACAAAACACAGCATTGTTTACATACTTCACAAAACCATAGACAATATTTGACTTTTTAATAAAATTTCCCGCCAAAGTAGTGAGGGGAAAGTACTCATCGAGTCGGTCGATTTCTCCCCGGCGGCGGGTCGACTGAGCCGGTGCATCGATGGTGGTTACACAACCACTAGTGTTGGGTTAACTTACGTGATGATCTTTGTACTTGGACTGTTTGTCACGTGATCTTTCTTCGTTCACTTTCGTTTTTACAAGGTTTTTTTATAGATTGGGGACGTAGAAGTGACATTAAAAATAGGTACAGCAATTTCGCTGAACGTCTAAAGCACATTTTTATTTTGTCGACAAAATTATTTTTGTGTTGCATTGCAAATAAGTCGGCTCGGCAGTAGTATTAAAGACTACGGTACAAAGATCAAAGACTTTGTACCGACTATAGCTCAAGTGTTGCTTTTAAGGCTAAAGTCAAATATTAACCAGATTTTTGACAGAAGAATAGGCAAATAAACGTCGCAATGCCAATACAAAATGAGTAAAAAGCATGACAGTTCATTTCTTAAACAAATATGAAATCATCGCAAAGCCATGGTGTGTCTATGTTGACACTCTATGTTGCCTCAAGGCGATAATTTATATGTATGATCAATTATGTTTAATGTAATCACAACTTTAAAATAGGTAATATAAGTTTAGAGCCTCTTTAACCTCAGGCTTCTATGATTCAATAGCATAAAAGAAACATAAAGTATATGTAATATCATTGCATAAACTACTGGATTTATTGGTTGTTACGTAATAAATGCATCTGTTGTTTATTTTTAAAATACTAAGGTATAAGTACATAATACGGATTACCTGCGTATTTATTTACATGCGATGCCGGAGTACTTATGTACTTAGGTAAGTATTTACTTAATGATTTTTTTCTGAGAACTAAGTACGTTGTTGTTAGACAGGACCTTGAAACTAGACCTATTGGCTCATACAATGAAATTGGGTGAACAAATTTTTTACGGTGTTAAAACAATAAAATGATACCAACGTAGGTGTAAAAGTACCTACTTACGAGTACCTATGCCAGATGAAAACCTATCAAGCAGGATATAATAAGGTTATTTTACATATTTTAGGTCGGGAACGCATCAGCAGTCCTAGTGGTACTGTAGGTGTCAATAAGCGGCGGTGATCACATTAACATCAGGTGAACCGCACGCCCGTTTGTCGGCTTTAATAAAAAAAAAACCAAGATCTTCAAAGCTCTAAATAATTTAATTTAATTTGAATAATAAGTAATAAGTTTGTCAATCTTGCACATCGTATCCCGCACCTCATTGCTCGTAGTGCCTGTATATGCCTAGTTAACGTAGTCAACATAAGCCTATCTTATGTAAAAAAAAACAAAGCTCAGTGGCGACACCTATATTGACTTGCGGTATACATCATATTCTATCGATCCGATGTCATCCCATTGCGCGCCCATCTCTATCCATTATGCACATTTAGTTTATCCGTCTCGTCACGTGCATTGTGCAATCCGGTACGTCATAATTTTGCACAATGACATAGGTGACATAACTATGAAATACCGATTCTGACCACACAAACTTTGTAATAACTGAACCACGAATCCGAAATAAGCATTAAACTTCGTATTCCGTTCACAATAGAGTAAATTTTGGCCAATTTGACGTGAACATTTTAACATTATTCTATAATGCTGACGGACAAATTTGGAACTAATTTCCCGTCATACTGAAATTAGGGCTACTGATAGACAGTAGCGCCATTATTGTGTGCCTTGATAAATTGGTGATACCTTATAGGGCGGGGACATGCATCGACTGGCGTGTCGTCAATGCGTCATTCAAAAATCGGTCAAGAACAAGACATGAATCGTTAAAGAAATTAAAAAATACCAGTTTCGGTTTCCGTGATTATGAAATCGGTGTTTAATTGCTTTATAGGTGTTGTATGCATTTACATAATATTTTAAAGACAATTATAAGCCGATCGACGACGTGTTTTACAATGTAGATTAATTTAGGGTTAAAAATTAATATAAACCATCATGATCATCACCTTCAGCCTATACGTCCCATTGCTGGGCATAGGCCTCTATTCAGAATCGATCACGTTGGCCCAGTGCTTATGGGAACAACCAAACCGTAGAAGTTCTTCGCAATCTGGTTTTCCTCGCGACGATTTGCTTTACCAAATTAAAAAAAAAAAACGGAACGAGCCCAGTTTCGAACCCAACATCCTCTGCTTGAGAGGCCATAGGTCAAACCGTTAAGCTTCGTATTCACCAATCAATACTTTCCGTACAACAGTGTGATTTATAAATTACTAGCGACCCGCCCCGGCTTGGTTAAATTAATATAAAGTAACTTCAACTTTGTTGTCATAGGTCACACTTAAACTAAAATTATTCCGAATATTATTAATTATGAACCTTGAACCCCTCAAAAGTATCGCGCTTAATTTAAAATACACTAAACTAGCGACCCGCCCCGGCTTCGCACGGTATATTATGCATGTATTATACATGTAAACCTTCTTTTTGAATCACTCTATCTATTAAAAAAAACCGCATCAAAATCCGTTGCGTAGTTTTAAAGATATAAACATGCATAGGGACACAGGGACAGGGAAAGCGACTTTGTTTTATACTATGTAGTGATGATGATATTACTATTACAGGAGGTCAATGGACTCGAGGCGAAGATCTCTGGCGATGTAAATAAAACTTCTTCAAGGCGTAGTAGAAGGCGTAGTTTAATTGTAGATATATCAAGTATCAATACACAACGAGATTAATTAGCAATAAATAGATTCTAGACATATGCTTTTAGGACTAGGCTGAGAGAGCGTAACGAAAACGAGGCAAACAGAGCGGATGATATTGAAGGAAGGAAATTTTTATTTTATTTTTTTAATATCTTTATTTAAATAAAAGAGCTTTTGTCAGACACTGACGATGTCAGCCCCGTAGAGTAAGGTATACAGCAGGTAATAGACAATCATCGAACTCAAGTGAAATAAACTATGTCTTGCGTAATGTGGGTATCTGGACCTTACTGCTCCTTAATCATTATTACGCCGCCAAGGAAGGAAATACAATTAGACATTGACAGCTGTCACTTGGGTTGCATTTATAGACATCGTTACATTTCTAACAATTAGGTATCTTCACTTACCTACTTTATATCAGTGAAGAATACAGTGAAAATATATCTAATACTAGACGGCTGGTAAAAGAGGCGACTCGCTTTGTCTGTCACTCGCCTAGTAGATATAAGAAAAAAATATTCCATACTAATATTACAAATGCGAAAGTATGTATCTCTGTCTGTTACCTCTTCACCCTCAAGACCAAGTTAATTAGTTCCCTTGAAATAGTGATAAGCGAATTTTGCGCAGACGGACTCGGCAGGCAACAGGCAATAAATGGCAAGATTAACAAGTGTGTTGAGTTCGATCGAGTTCGTTCCTCTGGTTGTTTTACTTCCTTCTACGTGCTGTCATTGTTTACTCACAGAAATAGCAGCACGCCTGTTTAGCCACTAAAATAGAACAGCGAAATTTATTTCAAGACTGTATTACAATAAGGATGGCAAACAAACAAGTGGGTAACTTTATCAGAAGTCAAACCACTGCCCATGGACATCTGTAGCACCGGATCATCGCAAATGCATTGCAAACTTAGAGGATTAATGTATACCTCTATAATAGTGCCAGTATTTCTCCGGCTGTCTTAATCTCCACGCCGGAACCCAGCAGGGCAAGCTCTGCGGCTTGGGCGAAGGATTAGCGAGTAGGTAAGATAATCAAAACGTACCATAAACAATTTCCTACCACCACCTGCGCACGATTATTGTCCATCCTTATATTTCAAATACTTAATGTAAAGGTGCGTTGGGCTAAGTTAAAAAGCGGGGTAGCAGGGGCGGGGGGAGGGGGTCTAGCGGGTTTTTTATCTTACCCCGCTTTTCGATATACCCCAACGCACTATATCTACCCACTCACCAAAGCTTTGCAATGGTAGCTTCATTATCATCTACTTTTTAGGCTGCTTAGGCTAGGCATAAAGACTCAAAATACCAGTTTCTATTTTTAAATCACCGAGCCAAACAACGGAAGTGATAAAAATAGGATCTAGTCTATGGTATATCCGTATTTTAGGTGCTGGTACTGTTGGTACTACGACAGAGGGCGCGCGACGGACCGAGACTGCACGAGCTCGACCTTCTTGCTTCACTACTTTAGAAGAGTATAGCATCATCGCTTCCTCGTTTATTGCTATTGCGGGAGAAAAGGAAGCTGTGTAGATGTAGCCATTAACTCCTGGGTAGAATTTACAAAGGGTAAGTACCTCGGGGTTAGTGACGTAAATACCTATGCATTGTAGACACCCAGACGATATTTTTGTGTACTGTGGACAATACATACTTCGAGCTTATTTCTAACAGTTATTGTTGTTTTTTTTTGCCTTGTGCCCCTCAGCCCCCCCCCCCCCTCACAAAAAAACCTGGAATCACCCTTGATAACACATCTGCAATCTTGTGTTGCTGGTCCATAGGCAATGGTAATCGCTTACCATGCTTCGTTGCCCATGTATTTCATTTAAAAATGAGATTAAATAAACCGTTTTATTTATTACTTCTTATAGTACCTACCAAACACTTACATCACATCTTAATCACACCTTAGTCTTTTATTCTCTATAATCAAATTAAGTACTTATCTTAGCAAATAAAAGCCCAAGTTTTTTCATTATTATCGAATCAAAATAACTAAATTGAATCGAACGCGGAAATATTTCAAGTTGTAAGTACGAGGTCATGTCAATCATCAAATGCAGATATTTTTTTTGTCATTTGGTGTGATCGAATATTTGATTGTTTAAAAAAAAGCACGACCGACCGGCTTGTCTGTGGTAAAGGGTTCTCTTAATTTTTAAGTATACTAATATTATAAAGAGGAAAGATTTGATTTTTTGTTTATTTGATTAGGCTCCGAAACTACTGGACCGATTTGAAAAATTCTTTCACTGTTATAATTCTTCATTATCCCTGATGAACATGGGCTATATTTTTTAATTCTGCGCGAACAAAGTCGCGGGCAACAGCTAGTAATCAATTTAATTATTATTCATGGGTCGGTATTCCGTAAAAAATATCTCTGATGCATAATTAATCGTAAATACTATTAAAATTGTCAATTTAATTAAAATTGTTTTCTGTATAAAAAAAAAACTCCTATAAAAAAATTTTTGGGAGGGATAAAGGCTTAAATTTTGTACGTTCTTCCAAAACTTTTTCTTATTTACATACCGTAGGTAGCTAGTAATTTTTTTATCGATATTCCTAAAAGTCGATAAAATGTTTTTCAAGCCCTACAAATGTTTGCTCGTAATAACTACCTAAATCCCTACGAAACCATATTCGGACTTTCGGACAGCTTAAACCTTTTTGTAAGGAGTTATCCCTACCTATTTACATTTCATAAGACCTCTAGGACAACATCTAAGACTACACTCGTTAAAATTGGATGAAATCAAAAAATCTTTCGTGCGGATCTAGAAGAACAAAGCCAACAGTATCGTGTCAGGATATTGTTAGTTAAAATGCTTAAGTATACATATTCAACGTTATGTAACGAACAAGGAAGCACCGAATTAGGTACGCATGCTTTTGTTAGTTTATAAAATACTTAAGAACTTTTTTCAATTTTTGAAGCTTTGGATCTTCGATGAACATGCCACGTATGCCAGATTCAACAGGCCTATTCTAAAAAACAAACTACCTACTTACCACTAACATTTCTTGTGTCAAGTACCTAACTATTTACAATTTAAAATAATAATAATAATAAGTTATATTTTAGCAATATTTTGATCATTACATTAGTTTGTTATAGGTATACTTACGTAACTAGGTTCGTTTTTTTCAAATATTATATAGTGATTATTTAAACAAACGTTTACACGATCTAAAAATACACATACCTACTTAATTAAAATAAATTACATACAAACACTACTAGGTATGTGTAATTTCTAAACGACACTGAAAATTAGAACATAAAATTCCGAAAAGTAAAGCTATGGCCGGGAATCGAACCCGGATCCTCGTCATTTTGTGACGCGTGCTATAACCCCTACACCACCCATAGTAGGTACTACCACGTACTACTATGTGTGTATAGTATACACACTGAAATATACATATTTATATCTCCCGCCTGCGCAAACCAATAAGTATAACACTATTACTTATTCTGTGGTATAACTTGAAATTAGATGAATGTTGGTTCTCCACTCAGCTTCGGCAAAGGTGATTTCTTCTGGAAAGTTGAATCGGTACTTCCTAGATTGTTTCACATAGCTTAACAAAAACCACAAATTGATCCTGGCCAAAAAAAATAATGAAATGATAAATCGGCGATGGAACAACTTGTTGCTATTTTTTTAATTTAGGCGTCAGATTTTCAACAGAAAAAAATTGGAAGTACATGAAATAGCTTACAATGTTGGTTGTTTATAGAGAAATCTAAATTGAAAAGGATTTATTACTATGTTTTTAGAGTCCATCAGTGAAAATCGGACTTTGTGTTTTGTGCCATGGTCACCCGAAAGCGACGTGGAGAAAAAGTGGCAACAATTGTCTATTCGCCATCAAAATGGCGTCATCGAAGGAAACCTATTGTTTGTGTGGTCAACCATATAATATTGGACAATTTATGATAGAATGCGACTGCTGTCGTGAGTGGTTCCACGGCAGGTAAAGTTGAAAAAATATAAATTTCAGAGTTTAAACGTCCATGTGTGTTAAAAAAAAATATTTCTTTTGACAGTGCCCAGCCGTTCGGCCATCGCACTTGTAATGTTTTAGTGAATATTTCGTGTTTGTTTTGGCTCTTATTCGTTGTTTAGGCTGTGTATAACAAGATTGTGCACTTGGTGTGATATTAAGAGCCCCTGAGGTGTTTATAGTGTTTAATTCTATTTGTTTACATGGACGGTCGTCATGGGACTGTGAAGTCCAGTCAGTAGTGCACCCTTTGTGTTCTTATTAAGTCTTATTACCATGTTGTGCCTGGTGATATCCCGGTACCGAAGCTATTGTGGTATTTAGAGTCCATTACAATGGGCGGGCAGGTCTACTTTACTGCCTGAAGAGCGGTATTTATTCACCTGTTGACACACCTGTGAACTGAAGGCATTACGATACAAGTCTTCCTGTCGTGATTACGGCTTTAGATTTGTTTTTTAACCAGAAACCAAAATAAATTAGATAGAATTGATTGTAATTCTTCAAGCCTTGGAATTAGATTCTTAAATTACATATTGTGATATTGTGGTTGTGATGTCAGTTTTGGTGTCATTATGATTTTTTTGAGGGAAAAAATGCTGAGCAACCGCCAATGACCTTGTAAAAAGTGTTGATTCTTGTTTTTGCAAACTATGATGAAACATACAACTGAGATGCTTGTTCTATAGGAAATTTGTCAAAAGCATGCTATTTTTTCAAGTTAGATTTTTCATAACTTGTGTAAACATACAAATATGTACACATCCAATTAAAACAAGAATTTTACATTTTAATACTATGTTAGAGCTTTAAAACTCAAATATCAATACAGTGTTGGCCAGTTTGTTTTTTCTCTTTGTAAAATGAGTATTGATAAATCATCTTGTTTTTACGTCACACATATTTTCTTAATAACTATGAATCTTTTTTTTCAGCTGCGTTGACGTGAAAATTTACCAATCTGATGACATAGACAAGTACCATTGTCCAAAATGTGCCCAAACATACGGCCCTTCAGTGCGTAAGTATTAATTACAACTCCAACACCTTGCATGCGCTTAGAAAACACAACAAATAAGAATGCAGCAGTTACTTAAGTTTTTCACATATATGGTTCTGTAATTCTGTTGCCAAATTTACAGAGAAACTGATAAAAAGTTTTTGTGTAATAATTCAATTGAATTTCAAGCAGGTAATAATTGCATTACATGATTTGATTATGTTCATTGTTTTTAGTTAGATAGTTTGGTAAAGTGTAGGTAATATTATTATATTTATAAAGATATAGAATTAATTTTAGAGCTTTGGGAAGTTTCATAAAAAACAGTTATTTTTTTTCGCCTATTTGTAATTGCTTTCTCCTCTCTCCTTGACTTTTAGCAAACACCGTTGGTCGCATATAATTAACCTCACACTCATTTGCTCATTTTAATGTAAACAACAGTTTAACCGCTAACAGTCAGTCATACAAACAGAGAACTGAATAAATTAAAATCTTTGAATAATGTGCTCTAAATACTTACTGATTTTTATGTAAATGTTTTGGATATACCTATTATGAAATAGTTGAGCTACATTTTAAGCACATTAAAGTGATGTATGACTTTTTAATTATTGTAACCAAGGGCATGCCATTACTTTAATTGTGTTGCCTGGTGTAATATAAATTGGTTGTCATAATTGCCTTTCAAACTAGAATTTATTTATTTATTTATTTAGACATGCCAACAGTACATAAACAAAACATTAATATTCATAAAAATTACAAGTTACGAGTACAATCCTGACGAACATTCATGCACCAATAACAGGCATGCAACAGCATTTATCATGTTTAGGGACTTACACTATAAGTAAAACTAACTAAATTAAATTATACAAGTGACAAGAAAGTAATGCTATAAGTACAAGTCTGACAAAGTAGAGTTTGTTAGACATGTTTCAGACGAATCCATAGTTCTTTTGTATTGTTTATTTCAATATAGTACATGTGCATCTAATCAGCTGTAGCAATCATTATTGGTGTTCTAGTAACGATCTTTTCTTGTAGTAGTGGAGTAGCAAGATGAATGGATTAGACGGTCAATAGCATCATTTTCCTAGCGTTTTTCCCGGCATTTGCTACGGCTCAGTGAGCCTGGGGTTTGCTTTGACAACCTAATCCCAAATTAGCGTAGGCACTATTTTTACAGAAGCGACTGCCATCTGACCTTCCAACCCAGAAGGGTAACTGACCCTTATTGGGATTGTTCTGGTTTCTTCAAGATGTTTTCCTTCACCGAAAAGCTCATGGTAAATTTCAAATGTAATTTCGCACATAAATTCCGAAAAACTCAGAGGTGCGAGTCCGGGATTCGAACCCGCGACCGTCTGCTTGAGAGGCCACAGGTCAAACCACTAGGCTACCAGTCTACCACGGCTTTTTTTACGGTCAATAGATAATAATTAATATTAATTTATTTATTCCAGTAAAGATCCCGACCAACAACCACCGCGCGGACCGGTACGAGTTGGGCGCGGAGACTCGTGCGTCGCAGACGGGCTCGCCGGCCTGGGTGCGCGCGCTGGCCGCCCGCCCGCTGCGCCCCGCGCCGCCCGCCCTCACGCGCCTGCGCCCGCAGCAGTTCACGGAGGACTTTGTCAAGGACAACGGTCAGTGATGGTGTGAGGACTAATTAGACAATACCGATGCCGACTTGTTGCCAAGTACAGCGAGGAAAATGTATTCAAATTGCAAAAAGATACCCCTCGATCCTCCATACTCATATCTATCTCTTTTTAGGGTTCCGTAGCCAAATGGCAAAAAACGGAACCCTTATGGATTCGTCATGTCTGTCTGTCTGTCTGTCTGTCCGGAGGAGTCACAGCCACTTTTTTCCGAAACTATAAGAACTATACTGTTAAAACTTGGTAAGTATTATTTGTATTCTGTGAACCGCAGATTTTCACACATAAATTTAAAACTGAAACTTAATTTTTTTTTCATCGAACCCATATGTGTGGGGTATCTATGGATAGATCTTCCAAAATGACATTGAGGTTTCTAATATCATTTTTTTTCTAAATTGAATAGTTTGCGCGAGAGACACTTCCAAAGTGGTAAAATGTGTCCCCCCCCCTCCGTAACTTCTAAAATAAGAGAATGATAAAACATCACATCTTCATTATCATTTTATTGGTCAATTGGTTTTCATAATAGTTATCATATGTTGGCAGGTTTCAATCGGCCCATAATATTCCACACGTCGGAGGGTCTGGACATGGTGACCCCGAACCCGGCCACGTTCACAGTCAGATCTGTGCTAAGGTTCTGCGGGGCCCAGCTGGAGGTATGATCTATATGACATGTCAGTTTTTTGTGTAATTATTATTTTCAACATGTTATAAATTTTTTTTTAAAATCATGTTATATGGCCACCCATCACTATTTTGATACCCTCTTTCCACCTATACGCCCAAATGCTAAACGTGGCCTTTAGGGTGCGACCAAACCGCCGCGTATACGCAGTGACGTGTCGTAAGCGTCACGTTTTCTCACCGTTTCTTCATACATTTTGTTGCGATTCCGTTACGTCACCGTTTTTTAAGCGGCGGTGTGATCGCACCTTTAGGTCTTGTTACCTTAGGCCAGTGATGGGCAAACAACGGCCCGCGGGCCAACTCCGGCCCGCAAAGGAATTTAATGCGCCCCGCCGGCGTGACGATAGGGTGACGATATTTAGACGGTCCTACTGTACAAAAATAGAATAATAGATGCAAAGGCAAAGGAGCCAGCTAGACTAGCCACGTAGTTCATGCGTTGTGCATTTTGGTATAATTTTGGCCCTGTTCTAAAATATCTGTAATTTTCTGGCCCGTCATAAAAATGTTTGCTCACCACCGCTTTAGGCTCTGTCTACCCCGTGATTTATGTATGTATAAGTGCCGGCACGTAAGTCTAGCGATGGCGAGTCACGTGGAGGGGATCTGCGCACCCACGGATATCGTATTTTATACTTCTGCGCATACAAGGTCATCGCTAGACTTACGTGCCGGCACTTATGTATGTAAGTATTCTTATTGCAACTGTTGTGTTGTCAGGTGGAAGTGATAGATGTACGGCGGCAGTCCACGCTGCGGATGCCGCTGGGTGACTTTGTGGAGTACTTCGAGACCCCCCCGGACCTGAGGGGGGAGAGGGTGCTCAACGTGCTCAGTTTAGAGTTCAGCGATACCAAGTAAGTGTGTGTTAAATAAGATAGATAGAGATAGATATAGAGATAATTTATTTGCATAAACATGAGTTAATATTTACATTACAAAGTTGTTCTAGTCACAAAAGAGCCCGTCATGTTTTGCCTTTCGGCGTACAAATCATAATAATACATCTACACAGCACAACGGTTAAAAATAATTATAGTATAATTAAATTAGTACATGTTATCACAATTCATTACCCATGTCATTTAAGAATTCATTAATATTATAATAGCATTTTTTGTACAATAATTTCAACAACTCTCGCTTAAACCTATTCATATTTATGTCCCTAATTGCCTTCGGTATCTTATTATAGATTTTAGGTGCCATACCAAATACACTTTTCCTTAGAAGTGCAGCGTGTGAGAATTGACTTTTAATTGTGTTACAAATAAATGATAATAAACTGTTGGAATTAGTGGCTTTTTACCCATGCCAAAAAGTGCACATACATACATACATACATATCGTCACGCCTCTTTCCCACAGGGGTAGGCAGAGACTACTTTAAAATGTGCACAACGCCGTTAAAGAAGTTCCCACTTCAAAAACATCAGGAAGCACAGATCGTCTAAGGTCGACACAGTCAGCCTGTCCATAAGATCTGAGCATTTGTGGAAAATAAACCTTGCGTCTGTAATAACAGATTCGAAGTCGCCCTGACGGTTGCGTATAAATAAAAAAAACCGGCCAAGTGCGAGTCGGACTCGCGCACCGAGGGTTCCGTACCGTTATCTATAAATATCTATAAACCAGTGTAAGCAGTGCCCTACTTGAAAGCAAAATTTACGCAGTGTGGGGTCACTTTATATTGGTCACTGATATATACAGAGATACCAGTAAGGTTCAAAAGTTCCTGGCCGTATATATTTAAAAGAAGAAAACAAGAAACAAATGAATGTCATTTTATTTGTCATTTATTCAGCTATTGTGTGGATAATTTCGTGGTTTGTAACTTTCGTTTTCATAAAATTTTCTTTGATTTAAATATAAAAAGCGGTGTAATTTGTACAATGTTCAAATTGGAGTATCGATCAGTGATAAAATTTCTGACAAAGGAAGGCATAAGTCCAACTATAATCAAAGAAAGGTTAGATAACGTGTACGGGAATTCCTCCCCTTCGTTTTCGACTGTTAAGGATTGGTGTAAGCAGTTTCGTTTAGGGCGTGAGTCCATCGATGACGAACCCCGACCAGGCCGCCCTGTTGAGGTTCTTACGCAAGATAACGTCGATTTAGTCGAACAAGAGGTACTGAAGGACAGAAGACTAAAGACGAAGGAAATAGCGTCAAGAACGGGACTTACGAAAATAACAGTCCTTAGGATTCTACACGACCATCTAAACATGAATAAGGTTAGTGCAAGATGGGTCCCGAAACTTCTCTCGAGTGCTCAGCGAGCTGAACGAGTGGCGTGCTCCAAGGAACTTTTAGAGGAGTTCAAGTCATGTGAGAGTGAATTTATCCAGTCCATTGTTACCGGAGACGAAACTATGGTCTTATACTATGATCCTCTTTCGAAAAGAGAGTCGATGGAGTGGCGTCGTTCTGGGGAAGCACCCCCTCGAAAGGCAAAGGTGTGCCAATCTACCAAAAAGATAATGGCCACAATATTTTGGGATTGCGAAGGGATATTGCTTATAGATATCAAAGAACGCAATCAGACAGTAAACGGCAGTTACTATGCTTGCCTTATAGACCAGTTGCGAGAAGCAATAAAGCTTAAACGTCGAGGAAAACTCAGCAGGGGTGTCCGTCTTCTTCATGACAATGCGCCTGTCCACACGGCTGCAGTTGTAAAGGCGGCTATATCTAAATGTGGATTTAAAACAATCCGTCACCCACCTTACAGCCCTGATCTAGCCCCAAGCGACTATTTTTTATTTTCTAAACTTAAATCGGACTTAAGGGGGAGAAAATTTTCGTCCGATGATGAGGTCGCTGCTGCAGTTTTCGAGCATTTCGAAGACAAAACTTCCGAATATTATTTTAAAGGCATAGAAATGTTAATCAAACGATCTGAAAAATGTATAACAATAGGAGGAGACTACATTGAAAAATAAAAATATTTTTTTTAACCTAAACGTTAATTTTCATTATTAGGCCGGAAACTTTTGAACCTTACCACGTACATACATATTTACGGTTTTCGCAATTATTCCTTAATCTATAAGACCTACCTTTATACCAAATTTGAAGATTCTGCGTTCACGGGAAGTACCCTGTAGGTTCTGATTCCCTTGAGAGTCGAAAATTTGCGGAAATTTGCGGCATAAACGGTTGTATTTTTTGATTGCGTTGGCTTAGAAGTTTGATTTTTTCACAACTTCAAGGGACAGTAGACCTGAGTATCTAACTAATATTATAAATGCGAAAGTATGGATGGATGGATGGATGGATGGATGGATGTTTGTTTGTTACTCAATCACGCCAGAACTACCCAACGGATAGGGATGAAATTCGGCACATAGATAGAGAAAAGTTTGGAATAGCACATAGGCTACTTTTTATCCCGGAAAATTGCGTAGTTCCCGCGGGATAGCGATAAACGAATTCTTTGCAGACGAAGTCGCTGGCAACAGCTAGTTTGATATAAATTTCAGCTTGATACCTCCACGCGTTCCTGAGAAAAAGGGTCTTGACAGACGGACGGACGGACGGACAACAAAGTGATCCGATAAGGGTTCCGTTTTTTCCTTTTGAGGTACGGAACCCTAAAAACAACTATGGCTTGTATGTCATGCTAAAATGAAAGATGTCACCTTTTTGTTACAAACTTAAGGTATATTATCCACAGATGTATCTTTCCTTCCTTTTCTTTTTTCTTTTTTTATTTATTCGCATTCGCAATCGATAGGGCGACTCGTACTTGACAGTTTTTTTCAATCAGAGTACTCGTAATATTACAACGCTGGCTTGCCAACAACTAGAGCTTGTATTACCTTGAACCGTTTGTCCAGTATGGCGCCGCTAGTGGAGCCGCCGGGGCTGGTCCGGCGGCTGGACTGGGCTTCGGGCGCGTGGCCGGCGGCCGAGGAGCGCCCCCCGCGGCCCGCCGTGCAGAAGTACTGCCTCATGTCGGCCGCCGGCTCCTACACGGACTTCCACGTCGACTTCGGCGGCACCACCGTCTGGTACCACGTCATGCATGGACGGAAGGTGAGATAGTTTTTCAACCCTTGTGTCTGTGTGCGTGCGTGTCTGTTTGTCTGTGTCTGAATATCTCTCTCTCTCTCCCTCTCTGTCTGTCTGTCTCTGTGTGTTTGTGCGCGTGGCGGTGGTGTGCGTGTGTGTGTGTGCGTGTGCGTGTGCGTGTGTGTGTGTGTGTGGTCGGGTTTGGGTTTTATATGTCATCGTAGCTCCCACGGCCACATCACATAGTTAATTGTTTGTATGGTCAATTAACAAGAGCTGGCACGAATACATTGAATAAGCGAATAATAATACCTGTGTGTACAACAAAATTATTAAATACAGGTTGAGGTTTATTTTCTTGAGTATTATGTACTTGTTTACAAAATATTAGGAGGCCCCTGTAGAACGTCACTCACACAGTGACATTGCTTCGTTCAATCCATTCGTGCCATCTATTGTGAATCTACCTGTAGTTTATTTGCGTTTTAAACCTAGATGCACAGTCCAGAGTTAAAAAAGTAAATCGCTAACACGGGGTTAGGTTTGTCAGTTCCATACATTTTGACACAACTTAGCCTCGGGTTAGCATCTAACCTGGGGTTAACAGCCTTCTTCATAAGAAATCCTTAATTGAGATTTGATTGGTCTATTAGTTAACAGACTGATTAAGCTTATTGGACGGTTGTTAAGAAGTATGATTCATAAACGCTTGCTAGCAGTCTGTTAGTTGTTGAGCTGCTGATGGATGGTTTAGACGCGTTATGTTGGCCACATTGAAAAAATAATACACAAAAATGGCCTCTTAATGAATTAAAAAAAAAATTGACAGCAGTGGCAGCGAATTAGCGGGAAACCGAAAACATGGCTTCAGCCTAACACGTCAGATGAGGCAGTGTGGATCTAGCTTCCTTAATCTTTCCCGGAAGGGATAAACTTAAAACAAAACAAACTGTCTTGGGTATGGTTTTGTTCTTGTCAAAATCAGCTGTTCACGTTTGTGGCGGCCATTTTGTGAGTTAGCAGAGATATAAAGGTCTACGGTCCGCTAACTTTCGGACTACTTAACAGAGCCTTGATGGACTGATTAGCGCTAACAGACGTTTATGAATCATGTTTTTTTGCATCGGTCCTATAGCGAGCCTATAGCGAGCCTCTAACTTTTTTATGAATAAGGCTGTAAGTCGTTAACCCTGGTCCGTGTAAGTGGCCCTTATTGTTTGTTTTGTTTCAGATTTTCTATTTGATACCTCCGACGTCCACGAACCTTGCCCTCTACCAGCAGTGGAGCGCTTCTAACAATCAGAATGAACGATTCTTTGGTGACATGGTGAGCCGTTAATTACTGTTATACTATTACCCCCTTGTTCATAAACGCTCTGTAGGCTTCTGCTAACTTAGCAATCGTTTGTCCTTATCTGGGAAACGTAAATGTCAAAGTGACAGATAAGGACAAACGATTGCTAAGTTAGCAGAAGCCTATATAGCGTTTATGAATAAGGAGTTTAATTTATAACTGTCTGTCTCGTCAAAAGTTAAAGACATTATTTTCGGGCACTTTTTTTCTCATAACGAAGAACTTTCCTCGAACTTAGATGAATAAAATCAAAAATAATTAACCATATGAAATAAACTGAAATGAAATGAAATTTATTTTTGGTAACAGGCATTACAAGTCAATAATTATTATTCAATCTATTCTGCGAGTGGCAGATCAAAAAACTCACTGTAATAATAAAAAACGCTATCAAGAAGTCACTTTTTCAGTCGGCCTTCATACATTGTTTGGTGAAACCGAAGTGGAAATGAAATGAAATGAAAATAAAATGAAATGTTTTTTTTTTTATTTTTTTTTTAGTTTGATCAAATTAGCAAATTTTATCGTTTACAGTGCGTTTTAGTTGATGTAGGATTTGTTTGTGATAATATCGTGAATATTGTGTGAAATTAATTCCTGACCCATCGAGGAACCTATTCACATAAAACATCATAGTGATATCGCATTACCTAACCCGAAAAATCGCTTCAACGCTTACTATAAAAAGGTCCCATGTTGAGTTACGAATCAAATTCCTTGACTGTATATAAAAGTATTTTTCCCCCCCTTATTCATAATCATAAACGCTCTATAGGCCTTTGCTAGCTTAGGAATCGTTTGTCCTTATCTGTCACTTTGACATTTACCTTTCACAGATAAGGACAAACGATTGCTGAGTTAGGAGAAGCCTTTACAGCGTTTATGAATAAGGAGGTTTATGTTAATCGTGTATTTTAGGTGGAATGGTACGGGACAGCGGAGCTGTGCGCGGGACAGACGCTCTGCATCCCGTCGGGATGGATCCACGCGGTGCTGACGCCGCAAGACTCGCTCGTGTTCGGGGGGAACCTGCTGCACTCGTACAGCATCGAGATGCAGCTGCAGTGAGTAGTGTGCAGGGGCCTTAACGTGACGTCATAGTGCGATTCAGTTTAGGTTCGCTGGCTGTCAGATTCATACTAAAAGTGACAGCTAAAACTTGAACTGAGTCGGAATTAGGACGTCATGGTAAGGCCCTGGTGAACTGCGCCGGCAGACGCTCAGTTACCAATTTGCTGTCTCGCCGCTAGAGTAGAGTCGCCAAGTAAAGTGAGAGAGTAGAGTGGGTGGAGCACTCGGCTTAATGAACAAAAACTGGGTGGGGGGGGGGGATTAGATCGAGTAGTCGTCACAAAGTGGTAGGATCTCGTGTAAAGTCCGTCCGAATCGCCCACCGTCTTCGCTAATTCTACCGCCAAGCAGCAGTGTACTGTTATGTTCCGGCGTGGAGAGTAAGACAGCCGGTGAAATTACTGGCACAAGAGGCTATCATAGCCCTCTAGGCTGGCAATGCATCTGCAATCCTCTAGTGATGCGGTTGTCCATGGGGTGCACGTTTAGCATCAGGTGACCCACTTGCTCGTTTGCCTTTTTTGTTATCTGAAAAAAAGAAAAAGTACACACGAACCGAGGGCAGTCTCTCGCCTCAATTAAAAATAATATTTAGAATATCAGTGACATCAAATTTGAACCTTAATACTATAACGATACCGTTTGTTTTTCAATATGAATGTTGTTGTGGCACGTGCGTACGGTAGCTTGCGACTTTGCGATACTAGAGACAATGGCCTTTGTTTGAAAGATTAGGGCTCCAAGCGAAAAATTCACCTGGGAAGATTCATACTATACAAGATCTATTTTATTAGAATCTACGAGATCGAGAGGCGTGTTGAGACGCCTATAATGCTGCGCTATCCTCTGTTCGAGGCCATGCATTGGTACGCAGGCGCGCATCTGCTCACTATGCTGCGACGGCACAACGAGGAAACGCAGGTAAGACAGAATTACTAAAAGCAACCTTAGTAACACGCCTGGACGACAGAGGGGTGTAACGGCGTGAGGGGGGAAGTAGGTATATAAATGGCGGCGTTTTGGACGCGGTCAAAAGAGATTCCGTTCTACTCTGTTATTATTTATTCTTATGGTCTGGCCCCTTTTTCGTCAATCCGACATTTGTAGGTGACCATTGACAAGCTTTATATTTGCAATGTATGTTTGTCCGGGTGGAATCTTGCGACTCAATTTTGAAGCAGACATCTTCATCTGATTGAGCTGAATCTTTGCATACTTGTCTAAGTCAGATGATACTCGTAATACAATCTGGTAGAAGAATGGTGGTCCAGCCAGGACCGTCTCAGGAGGGAACCCTTCAACGGTTGGTCTGATTGACTTTATTTTTTTCAAAATGTTTTTTAGCTTCTATAGCTATGGTTATATACCCCAGTGGATTATGTATGTATGTATGTATGTATGTATGTATGTATAACTCTATTTTTGATTATTGTTAGGGGGTGTCTGATACACCCTGTATTGATTCCAAAAGTAAATGATTACGCCCAACTCTGGTACAGGACGAGGACTTCACCCTGGGCGCGGGCTGCGCGGGCGTGGCGCCGCCGCCGCTGCCGGCGCTGCTGCTTCGCGGCGTCAAGATCCTCGCCAACGCGCTCAAGGAGTGGCACGCGCTCAAAACCGTACGTCACTCACTACTGTATAACATACTCGCTTTCCGCTGTCCGTCTGTCTGTTCCTATGTAGGTATGTTTATATCGTAAATAAAAAAAATAAATAAAAATAAAATAAAATGTTTTTATTTCAGATAACCATGATCCATATTTTATTATGTTAGTATCCGTGCCTAAGAAGCTAGTGTTAGTCGATAATAAATAATTGAGATAAATGTCATATTATTATTATTAACAATTTTGAATTTCGAATTATGTGAACAATAGGTATGATTTGATTAAATTAATTTCTAGTAAAGTTACGTATAGATGGCCAAATGCGAAAGTATGGATGGACGGATGGATGGATGGATGGATGTTTGTTTGTTACTCAATCACGCCAGAACGGCCCAACGGATCTGGATGAAATTCGGCACATAGATAGAAAAAAGTCTGGAATAGCACATAGGCTACTTTTATCCCGGAAAATTGTGTAGTTCTCGCGGGACAGCGATAAATGAATTCTTTGCAGACGAAGTCGCTGGCAACAGCTAGTTTATAATATTAGTTAGATTCTACGCAGACGAAGTCGCGGGCTGAAGCTAGTTATTAATAAATCACTGAACACGCCGGAGAAAACTGATACATTTGGCGGTTACCTATTGAATTTTGTTCCGCGGTAATGTCGCTTTATATCCTTAATTGTTGCATCATCGCGTCACATTTGATAGGATGCCGGATGAAAAGTGATCTGTAGAACAATCACGCCGGAAGACGCTGTGGCAGGCCTCCCACTAGGTGGACCGACATCGTGAGAGTTGCGGGAAACCGGTGCAGGTGACGAGTTGTCGTTCATTATGCTGTGCTAAGGGGGAGGCCTTTGCTCAACACTGGACGTCTTCAGGCTGATGACGATGATGATGACAATAGAATTAACTTTTCGGACTTCTCCGTGTTGTTATTTGGAAACGTGGACGTATTGTCAAAACGTTTAACATTGCAGACTGATGCAGCCAAGCGCGACAACGTCCCAAAGTGCCTCAACTCCGGCCAGCTGGTCCGGGAGCTGGGCAAGGAGCTGCGCACGCTGGAGAAGCGGGCCGCCAGCGCCGTTAATAAGGATAAAGTGAGTGTTGTACATACATACAGTCACGCCTCTTTCCCAAAGGGGTAGGCAGAGACTACTTTGTTCCACTTGCGGGTGGTAGGGCCTTGTGCAAGGTCCGTCCGAATAGCTACAACCATCTTACTCGCTAATCCTGCCGCTAAGCAGCAGTGCTCGCACTGCTGTGTTCCGGTGTGGAGAGTAAGACAGCCGGGGAAATTACGGGCACAAGAGGCATTTCATCTTAGCCCTCTAGGTTGGCAATGCATCTGCAATCCCTCCGGAGTTGCGGGTGTCTTTGGGCAGTGGTGATCGCTTACCATCAGGTGACCCACTTGCTCGTTTGCCTTCCTAGTCACATAAAAAAAAAAACTTGCTACGATCCTGACATATTTTCGCTTCATCCACATTCATCAATCTCTTCATACATGCTCGTCGGTTTCGGGTACTCTTGACCTGACCTTTTTCGTCGCTTGTGAAATACAGCTTACTTGCGAAGTGCTTAAAAAAGTTTAGTTTGAAAGTTGGTATCTTATGTGGCGTCTACATTGACGTACAATAAACAACTAGACTCCCAATTACGCTCAAAAACTGTCGGAAGCAAAAGTTTGCACGACGCGTCTATTGTGCAGAGTTTTGGTTCAGTCGTGTTTCGACCGCGCTTTGATAACAATGTGTATGTCTCTTTCGCACCGTAATCTCAAACTAAACTCTGCACAAAAGTCTTTGTTCCAATACAAGAGGCATTTCATCTTAGCCCTCTGGGTTGGCAACGCATCTGCTATCCCTCCGGGGCTGCGGGTGTCTATGGGCAGTGGTGATCGCTTACCATCAGGTGACCCACTTGCTCGTTTGCCTTCCTATTCGCATAAAAAAAAAAAAAAAAAAAAAAAAAAAACAACTAAACGCCTAAATTAGCCAAAACCAAAACTAGAAGTTCGATCGGACACTAAATTAATATTATAAAAACTTGCCTACAGGATTTCAAACTGAAAAACCAGATATCACCAACCAAAGCTCAAGTGAAGAAACAGCCGGCGCCCAAGAAGTCGCTGAAACTGACTCTGCCCAAGCCGATAATGCACATGGCGCAGCCGGACGAGTACATGGAGGAGAAGATATATGCCGACAAGTTCTATATCGACAACAAGGAGGTTATATATGACAACAGATACGTCGCGCAGGGTGAGTTATTATTATTATAGGAAATATCAAATGTATGTAATTTATTTCTTGATTTTTTTAATGTTTACTTTTACGGTTTTACCGTTAGAAATGTAATTTCTAAACGACACTGAAAATTAGAAAAATCCTAATATTTACTAATAATAATATTATTATGATTATGTTAGCCTATATTTATATGTCCCACTGCTGGGCAAAGTCTAAATACAGGGTGTATCAGACACCCCCTAACAATAATCTAAAGGGGTATATAACCAAATCATTTTTTTTCTTTAGGAATGGTGGTATTAACTGTAATAATTCCTATAGAAAATATAAAAAAAAATACTGCAATTATTTTTAAAATATTTTTTTTAGCTTCTATAGCTATGGTTATATACCCCAGTGGATTATTGTTAGGGGGTGTCTGATACACCCTGTATATCCACTTCCATATAATAAGTAAGCGAATAAATAAATATCTTGGGACCATTGACATCTATAAGGAATATGCTGATGATGATTGATCCTTTAACACCTCGTGGAGCATAGGGCCTCGACAGTCTTTCTCCAGACTTTTCTATTCTGGGCCCTCTTTGGCGTCGGCCCAGGTCATCCCGGCAGCCTTGAGTTCCGCCGTGATGGATCTCTTCCAGGACTCAGTTGGACGACCCTGTCTTCTCCCACCAACGGGGTTCCACTCCAAGGCTATGAATATGCATTTTATAAATCCTTAATACGACTCCATTGAAATTGAATCTTGTTCTATGTCGCTATTCTGTTTTTGTGATGACTTCATGGGTTCTCTATTGATTTGCCGAAAATTTTATTGCCGAATTTCACATCCCAACCAACGTTTGGCCGAATTTCATTTTGCCGAATCATCATTATGGCAACTTGTTAAAATGATTAGTTTCATTTTCCAACCTCACGATTGCCAACTCAACGTTTGTTTGTTTTTTTACATGGACACTTATTAAAATGTCATTTTTTATATAGCCAAATGGTACTAGATAACCATTAATAAAAAGTAAGACATTCTAAGGTAAAATAAAGACTGTTTATAAATTAAAATAAACAAACATGTTCGCGGCTAAGCACCTAAACCTAAATTAATCCAAATTAATTGTAAGAGTTTTTCGGCCTAGTGTAACATTTGCCATGTGAAAAATATTCCAAGAGTTTAAAATCAAAATGATAGTCGTCTTCATGAAAATTCGGCCAAATGAGAGGTTGGCATACAAAAATTTGCCGATTGTCAGTTGTCAAAGTGAACATTCGGTGAAATGTTGGTTGCCAAATGATATTCGATCAAATAAAATTCGGCGAAAAGGCAGAACACCGACTTCATGACTTGCTATTTTAGGTGTTAAATACGGGAACGGTTTGCCGGAGACCAAATACATTCTGGACAGCAAGGAGGCGGTGCTGCCGGAGAAGTACGCCTTCCAGGGTTACGAGGAGCAGCCGTACCACGACAACGGGTACGGGGAACGCCAGGACAAGAAGCCGCTCAAGGTCAAGTACAGGTGAGTGCTGCAGGTGCAGTTTCAGGGTATCAAACGGGGACGTCCACCTAGCGTTGAAAATTTCGGAAAAACACCACGATTTTTTCGGGAATTTATGAAATTTTCGTCTTTTCCGTTTCTTTTGGATTTTTTACGAAAAAAAAACAATAAGCTTAATAATGACACAACTGTGACAACTGAACTGAACTGGCACCGATGTCAATGGCAAAGTAAGTCTATAATCATTCACCAGTATTAAGAAAAATAATCGATTGAAACCTGTTTAAAACGTTTTTTTTTTCGGAAAATCTGGTTTTTTTTTCCATAAAAATCCGAAAAAAAAACAAGCCGTTTGGAAAGAAACGGGATTTTTTCAACCGCTTTCAACCGTGGCAGCTGGAGGTGTATGGGGGAGGCCTATGTCCAACAGTGGACGTCCTATGCCTGATATGATGATGATGATGGCACGGCTGCACATTGTATGGACTTGCTCCTGTGCCTTTTTAAGTTTCCATCCTCCACATATTTGTGACACTTGTATTCAGCAGTTAAAAAAAAGTATCAGCAATATTTGCTTTTTGGCGTTCTGACAATCTGTCACTACTTTTCTTAAAAAAGAAACATTTATACTTTAGTTTTTTTTGCAAAAGTAATGAGGTAAACAATCTTATCAATAACACATAATCAATAACACTTTTCAAAATTCAGTAACTGGAAAATATAGAACCATAACAGAACAAATCACAATATTCCAGTGATTTTAAATTGTAACTTGCTGTTATTTTTAAAGAACTGTTTTTCAATAAAAAGACATGTCAAGATTATTTTAAGAAAAATGGGACTTAATCACGTAAATAAAAAGTATTTTTGTAAATACCTCTACAAAAACACCTAAAAAACTAAATTCCTTTACGAAATACTTTTTATTTACGTGATAAACAGCCTTATTCATAAAAAATCCTTAATTGAGGTTTGATCGGTTCATTAGTTAACAGACTGATTAAGCTTATTTGACAGTTGTTAAAAAGTATGATTCATAAACGCTTGCTAGCAGTCTGTTAGCTAATGAGCTGTTGATGGATGGATTAGACGCGTTATGTTGGCCACCTTGACAAATCATAGACCAAAAATGGCCTTTTAGTGAATTAAAAAAAAGAAATTGAGAGCAGTGGCAGTTAATTAGCGGGAAACCAGCGAATTAACACTACAGATGAGGCAGTGTGGATCTAGTTTCCTTTACCTTGCCCGAAGGGGATAAAAACTTAACACAAAAAAAAAAAACTGTCTTGCGTATCGTGTTGCTCTTGCCAAAATCAGCTGTTCACATTTGTGGCGGCCATTTTGTGAGTTAGCAAAGAGATAAAGTAGGGTCTACGGTCCGCTAACTTTCAGAAGACTTAACAGACTCTTGATGGACTGATTAGCGCTAATTGACGTTTATGAATCATGTTTTTTTGCATCGGTCCTATAGCGAGCTTATAGCGAACCTCTAACTTTTTATGAATAAGGCTGTAAGTCCCGTCTTTCCTATAATAATGTGTGAAAACCGCGAAAGTTTGAATGCTTGAACATGTGAAGATGCCTCATTTCTTTTGTTAAAAAAACTTGAGGTGTGATGTTGTTTGTGCGCAGCCCCGGCGCGGTGCGCGCGTCGCCGCCGCCCTACGGCGCGGGCGAGCACTCCATCCTGAAGTCGCACCTCATCCGGGACACGCGCCCCAAGCACCACCACTGGACCATCTCCAAGAAGGACATCGGCGACTATCACGAGGAGCAGATACTGTTCACCAACGAGAACCTGTCCAATCTGAGGGTCGAGCAGGAGATCAACTATGGACCTGGTGAGTGTACCTTGATATACAACAGGTATATTATATTGCTTATTGAAGTGAAGACTTCTTTAACGGCGTTGAACACTATTTGGGATGCGTAAAAATGTTAAACTCGCGTCAGGCGTAAGACGGAGGGAGAGTTTAAGTACCAGGATATCAGCTCCTCTAAAAGCTTATTTTGAAATATGAATGAAAAGCGTTCGATTTTTGAAATGTTTTTTTGTTGAGTCATGAAACAAAAGTACTAGGGCATTAGCACATTGTTAGAGGTCTATATACGTACGGTTTTTTTTTGTAAGCGGCCAGTACTGTACGCGTCTAGAGCGCCATGGAGGTTACAACATTAAAATCCGTCCGTCCGTCGTTCCGTCGTTATGGTTGCCTGGTAGAGATCGCTCTGTAGCGATAAGGCCACCTATTGTTACCTTATTACTTCTGTATACCTTTTTTCTGTTTTGATTGTTATATGTGGTGTTCAATAAAGAGTTATTGTATTGTATTGTGTTGTAAAATCCAATCTAAGCTGCTGTTTTCACTTGTGCCGGCACTCCCAGAGTGCTACTCCGCTTTTTTACTATCTTCCATCCTAGTCTGGGAGTAAAGAAAAATAATTTCTAAACGACACTGAAAATTAGAACACATAGAAAAATCCGAAAAGTAAAGCTATGGCCGGGAATCGAACCCGAGTCCTCGTCATTCCGTGACGCGTGCTATACCCCTACACCACCCATAGCAGGTGAGTAAGCCTTCGATTTTTTTCTATCCGTTACCAACTGTCACGTGACCTTGTTACTATGCGAATATTTGTCGCTAAGCGTCATCTGTTTGAATGATGTGTCTGTACGACACAATTACAAACTCCCGTGGAACATGTACTGCTCACCAGGGACGAGAGAAGGCGCTGTGTTTCAAATGATAGGAAATATCAAATGAATTAAGAAATTTACTTCTTGGTAAAGAAAAATATCAGAGTTGTGTGGAATAGGGCATAAGGCTTGTCGTTGTTTGCAGGCATGTACTCTGCGGAGGACATCCAACAGGACTACCAGTACTCGGAGGCGGCCAAGCAGGGCTCCTACCAGCCCGAGTACGGCTACCCCCCGCCCGCCGCGCCCTACCCGCCGCAGATACCGGTACACGCACACACACACGCACAAATTTAATAGAGTTTTGATGAGTTTTCTGTCAAGAGAGACGACGGCACGTGGAGGATCCGTAAAAACATAGAGATCCAGGAGCTGGTGGCTGAACCCAACATCATCGGCGTAACAAAATCACACAGACTTCACTGGTTCGGCCACCTTCTCCGAATGGGAGAGGATCGTGCTGCCAAGAGGGCGTACGTGGGACGACCGACTGGTCGCCGCTCGGTTGGGCGACCCAGGTGTCGCTGGGGGACAGTGTCCAGGCGGATTTGCGACGTCTTCAAGTCGACGACTGGCAAGAAGCTGCGCACGATCGGGACAGATGGCGTGCTCTCGTTTCGGAGGCCAAGACCCTATTTGGGTCCCTGAGCCAAGTTAGTTAGTTTGATGAAACAGTCAACGTCAAAAGTCGGTGATCTTTTTAAAGCCTTATCTTAATTAAATAGGTAAATATAGTACACTTCGCAGCGTGTCGCTTCGCATCGCGTCTTGACATGGCCGAACCCTAAAATGCAGACAAACACACACAACTCGATCATCTTCATCTTCCTAGCGTTTTTCCCGGCATTTGCCACGGCTCAGTGAGCCTGGGGTCCGCTTTGACAATAATCCCACGATTTGGCGTAGGCACTAGTTTTTACAGAAGCGACTGCCATCTGACCTTCCTACCCAGAAGGGTAACTAAGCCTTATTGGGATTGGTCCGGATTCCTCACGATGTTTTCCTTCACCGAAAAGCTAACGGTAAATTTCAAATATAATTCCGCACATAAATTTCGAAAAACTCAAGAGTTGCGAGCCCGGGATTCGAACCCGCGACCCTATGCCTGAGAGGCCACAGGTTAAACCACTATGCTACCACGGCTTTTTAGACAGACAACTAAAATAGCAAATTGACTTCCAGCAGACGGCAAGCTATACCACAATGCCGGTGGCGGAGCTGAACGGGTATGCGCACACGCAGCTGCCCTCCTACGACGCGGCCATCGCGCAGCAGTACCCCGCCACTAACTACGTAAGTCCAGCGTTTACGGTAATCAGTTTATGTTAAAAAAATCTGTAACTACGTAACATAAATAAATAAATAAATAAATAAATTTGTATTTGTAAGCCTTTTTATTCCGAATTCGCTACAATTTCAGTAAGTACTGTTGTTGTTGTTATTGTCGTTACGATGCGACTAGCAACCCATCACTATTTTGATTCCCCTTTCCACCTACCCACAATCATGCTAACATAGTATATATATGTTACGTTCCTAGTAAATTGCGTTTGAAAAACGTTCACTCTGTCAACTGTCACATTGATGTCACGGACTCCTACTGTGGCTTGTTTGAGGTAAACTGATTGCGACATGAGACAATTGGGTCATTTATGAATCTTCAACTCGAGCGCGATAGTAACACATATACTCCCTGTTTATATGTAATATCATTGCATGCTAAACAATTTTTAGTGACAGAATCATCTTTTATCAGGTAATAGAAGAAGCGAAACCCAAGCCGGCAGTAACGCCGGTCCGGCGGTCGGAGCGGCCGGTCCGGCGCCGCGTTTCCCACACGTACGATTATGAAGACGGCGACCTGTATATTGACGATACGCCGGCGCCGCGGAAGCGAAAGAACCGGCCGAAGCAGTATCAACAGCGTGAGTGTTTACTGTTTACTGACGCAAGATTTACCCTCATAAACGCTCTGTAGGCTTCTTTTTTTTTTTTTTTTTTTTATGCGAATAGGAAGGCAAACGAGCAAGTGGGTCACCTGATGGTAAGCGATCACCACTGCCCATAGACACCCGCAACCCCGGAGGGATTGCAGATGCGTTGCCAACCTAGAGGGCTAAGATGAAATGCCTCTTGTGCCCGTAATTTCCCCGGCTGTCTTACTCTCCACACCGGAACACAGCAGTGCAAGCACTGCTGCTTAGCGGCAGGATTTGCGAGTAAGATGGTGGTAGCTATCCGGACGGACCTTGCACAAGGCCCTGCCACCCGCAAACTTAACTTAACTTAGCAATCGTTTGTCCTTATCTATCTGTACTTTGATATTTACCATATTTTTCATAGATACACGCTGAGATTGGTACCCGTTGCTTATCTTGTGTACTTATTGTTAATTTAATCTGTTATGTCATTTTTGTTTTTTTGTGTACCCGGTCACGTGCAATAAAGTTTTTTTTTTTAAGTTAGCAGAAACCCATAGATCGTTTGCTGTATAGCTTCCACTAACAGGCACGCGAACCGTATGTGTGAAGAGTGGCGTTGTAATGTGTCCAATGCAATAATTGATCGTGATGGACTTTTATTTTCTTATTAAACGCGATATGTTATTTTATCCCTTTAATACGAAAATAAAAATAATATAATAATATATTCTAAATTGCATCACCTGCTCAGATCTGTTCTTTTCTCCGGTCCGTTATGGTTGCCTGGTAGAGATCGCTCTGTAGCGATAAGGCCGCCTATTGTTACCTTATTACTTCTGTATACCTTTTTCTGTTTTGATTGTTATATGTGGTGTTCAATAAAGAGTTATTGTATTGTATTGTATTGTATTGTATAAAAGTCCATCACGATTAATCATTGCATTAGACACATTAATACACTAAAAACGAAGTGCACTACAGACGCACATTTGAAGCTTTCATTCAATTTCTGTGAAATAATCGTAAAAAATCACCAAAAATGCGACGTTGCCAGCTCAGTAGGAATGCACCCTCGTAATAGTGTGTATGATAGTGTGTGTTGTTGCAGCGTCCAACAGCGGGTACCGCGCGCCGGCGCCGCGGCCGCCGCCCGCCAACGGCATCGAGTCCCTCATACAGGCCTCCGTGCTGGCCGAGGAGGAGCCTGACCCCAAGCACACGTCAGTACATTACACATACATACATACATACCTCTTTCCCACATGGGTAGGCAGAGACTACGTTCCACTTGCTACGATCCTGACATACCTCTTTCGCTTCATCCACATTCATCAATCTCTTTGTAAATGCTCGTCGGTTTCGGGTGTGACATTACTCATAGCTCTCTCTCTTTAACCCGTCAAGCGTCCCAGAGACTACATTAGTCGCTAACTTTTTCGGGCGGGAAATGTCCTAGAGACTGCATTAGTCTCTAAGCGTATCGGTGTCTTTGGTATTTTTTCTACGCCGGTTATTGTGATTGGTTGACTTTAAAATGTGTTGTGAGCCAATAGCAGTTATTACTGCGTATAATTTGAATTTTCTACCAATAGGAATTGAGAAACAAGACCAGAAAGTGTCAAAATAAAATTCCGCGACCACACCCGTTTTAGCCATTACTGTGGAACGACCCGAAAAGAGTAAACGTAATTGGAATAAACATGTCGAAACAATAAGTGATTATATCATGTATTTTATATTAAATTACTGGCAATGAAATAACGATTCTGTTTTACATATTTGTTTAGGCCGCACTATAAATAACACAGTGAAAGAAACGTTGAGACTTTTGCGCGCCATGACAGCCGTGCGGTAGAAGTTTATGAGCTGCGCAAATAAATACTTATTGTGAACTAATTATAAGTTGTTATATGGTTAAATTATGTAAAATCAACGCGTAAACTTTCAAGCTACATGTAAGTGTATATGTGATAGTAATTTTTGTGAAATTTGCGAGTGAATTTGTGTCTGGCCGGAATAAAAATATCTTGGAATTCAAAAAAATTTTTTTTTATATTACAAGTAAGTCACATCATTGAATTATATTGCATCATATGTAAAATTTTATCAGCTTTCTGATGACCTAGGGTAGGTTCAATTTCTATTATCTGCGAGAAAATGGAGATTTCTATTTTGTACGGGACATTTACGGCATCTGTCACTGCGGGGCCCCTGACGCTTGACGGGTTAAAAAAAACGTGTGCGTCTCGGGACGCCCGACAGAAGTGATAACTTAAACTAATCTAAGTTACTAACAGTATATGTCTATCGCACTAAACACTGACAGCCTTATTCATAAAAAAATCCTTAATTGAGGTTTGATCAGTTCATTAGTTAACAGACTGATTAAGCTTATTTGACAGTTGTTAAAAAGTATGATTCATAAACGCTTGCTAGCAGTCTGTTAACCAATGAGCTGTTGATGAATGGATTAGACGCGTTATGTTGTCACCTTGACAAATCATAGACCATAAATGGCTTTTTAGTGAATTAAAAAAAATAAATTGACAGCAGTGGCAGCGAATTAGCGGGAAACCAGCGAATTAACACGACAGACTAGGCAGTGTGGATCTAGTTTCCTTTACCTTTACCGGAGGGGATAAAAACTTAAAACAAAAAAACTGTCTTGCGTATGGTTTTGCTCTTGCCAAAATCAGCTGTTCACATCTGTGGCGGCCATTTTGTGAGTTAGCAGAGAGATAAAGGAGGGCCTACGGTTCGCTAAATTTCGGACTATTTAACAGACCCTTGAAGGACTGATTAGCGCTAATTGACGTTTATGAATCATGTTTTTTTGCATCGGTCCTATAGCGAGCTTATAGCGAGCCTCTAACTTTTTATGAATAAGGCTGTGAGTAGAGAGAGGGGGAAGCATCTGTCCGAAATACGAATAGCGCTGTGGGTTAGAGTGAGAAAGGAAGAGCCTGCCTACCGATGCCGTATGCGTCAGAGAAATGGAAGCCAGACAAACTGGCGCCGTAACGCGTTACGTTACGAAGCGGTTTGCCCTTCCATAAGAAGTTATCATTATCACTTCAAAAAGTACAACGAACGTCGAACTATTTACACTACTATACGAAACCCTCGGTGCCCGAGTCTGACGCACACTGCCTGTTTTTTATTAATGCAGAGTCTACATTGTAGACAATGTTTGTGGAACAGAACAAGTAAATCTTAAGGTCTCTTCATTCTTAACTGTCCTATTTGGTTAACAAAATTCTAACCTCAATGTACAATTTTTTGTAAAGAAAAAGGAATTATGTTATCTAATAAACCTGAGGCAATATTTTGTACATAAATTTGCTGACATTTTATCTCCAGTTCCTTTATTTACGATGAATTAGTTAAAAAAATAACAAGAATGAGACGTTTCGAGGTTAGAATTTTGTCTACCAAATAGAACAGTTAATAATGAAAAGACGTCACACACTCAACTAAACAAGGCAAGCTTATGGTGGTACATCTAACTAATATTATAAATGCGAAAGTATGGATGGATGGATGGATAGATGGATGGATGGATGGATGTTTGTTTGTTACTCAATCACGCCAGAACGGCCCAACGAATCTGGATGATATTCGGCACATAGATAGAGAAAAGTCTGGAATAGCACATAGGCTACTTTTTACTTAAAACAAAAAAAACTGTCTTGCGTATGGTTTTGCTCTTGCCAAAATCAGCTGTTCACATTTGTGGCGGCCATTTTACGTAAACGTATTGCACACAAATTACAACGTCAAAAATCCACCCAGAGAGATAAAGTAGGGTCTACGGTCCGCTAACTTTCGGAAGACTTAACAGACCCTTGATGGACTGATTAGCGCTAATTGACTTTATAAATCATGTTTTTTGCATCGGTCCTATAGCGAGCTTATAGAAAGAAAGAAAGAAAGAAAGAAGACATTTATTCATTTTGCAAGACACACATATAAGAGCCTCTAACTTCTTATGAATAAGGCTGTTAGTCCCTACTTCGAGTCCTTTGTCCCTGAGGCAGCACGGGATATCATCATCATCATCATGTTTGTGACAGCTCGGACGCGGCGGTGGCGGTAGAAGGCATGCTGAGCATCAGCGAGCGCTACGCGGCGCCGCAGCGCACCTTCGGGCTGGCCGTGGACGCTCCCCACAAGCCCGCGCCAGACAGGTACACACACAACCACTGTTTATTTATTTATTTTACTGTTTATTTATTGAAATGGACCTCCGCAAAGTAACGCCTGATTCAATAAAATAAATTATTTATTTATTTAGACATGCCAACAGTACATAAACGAAACATTAATATTCATAAAAATTACAATTTACAATCCATGTTCATGCAGCAATAACAGGCATGCGACAGCATTTATCAAGTTTAGGGACTTACACTACAAGTAAAACTAACTAACATAAAAAAAAACAGGATTAAGTAAGTGAAATGAGCATCCTGTTTTTTTTTTTATGTGCATAGGAAGGCAAACGAGCAAGTGGGTCACCTGATGGTAAGCGATCACCACTGCTCATAGACACCCGCAACCCCGGAGGGATTGCAGATGCGTTGCCAACCTAGAGGGCTAAGATGAAATGCCTCTTGTGCCTGTTATTTCCCCGGCTATCTTACTCTCCACACCGGAATACAGCATGCAAGCATTGCTGCTTAGCGGCAGGATTAGCGAGTTTATAACAAAACTAAGATTAGGCAAAAAAAGAGAGGGCTAATTTTGAGAGATGTGTGATGGAATCAGCATCTTACGCTTAATTGACCGTATTGAAGCCTGAAAGATGTCGAATTGGAATTGAATTGGAATTTTTGTAAAAGACGAGTTGTGGACTCCTAATTTTGTAGACTCGACTCGCTTAATAGAGGACTCTGTGAACTCGGAACGATCCGAGTCCCGAGCCGTGTCGAGCGTGAGTAAATATGGAGCCATAGATAGAAGATAATTACAGGGTACCGTGACTTCTTGATGCGATCCAGGTTAGGTTCGCTCGCTGTCAGATTCATACTAAAAACTCGGGACTCGGATTGTTCGAGTTCACCGAATTCTCTATTAAGCGACCAGTCTACAAAATTAGGAGTCCTCAACTCGTGTCTTTTACTACACTACTCACTACATTACTAATAATCATTTAACCTGATATGAAGTCAATACTCAGTACATGCAGTGTAAAATGCGCACACATTTTGACTAGACGAAGTTGACAGTTGCGATTGACACAAATAATGCTTGCCGGTGGAAACATTAATCGTATCACCATCTATTAGTTAAACGCATGAAAATCCGTTTTCATCTCTCATACTCTGAAAGTAGGTCATTGATTATCTGGATATAGGGTTGAAAGTAACTCATCGCGACCCTTGGGTTGAAAGTATTTTTTTTTTCTAGCTAATCCAAATGAGGTACATAGCAAAGGAAATACGTCTACAGCCATGTAATCTATGTTTAAAATAATAATCTATACTAATAGTTCTTTTTTAATTGTAAAAGGCAAAATAATCTTAAAATAACATTCCCGCTATATATAAGCTTATGCAAGCGTATACAACGAGAATTAGTAGAAATTATTAAGTTCGGTAATTTTTTTAGCTTAAAATATTTAAGTCGACCATTAATTGATAGCGACCTCCGTGTCTGCAAGTTTAAAAAAAAACTAGCCGGCCGCCATTGGTGCGCAGAAGAAATGCGCAATGCGCGCAAATCGCGCAATAGAAAAAAGAGCGGGAAGAGAATGACAAACGTAACAAATATTAAATGCGACCGTGCGACGTTAGTGAAATTTTAATTTCCTCATATTAGAAATGAAAAGTAGAGTGTTCAACTCGTATGAAATTACCCATTTCACCCTCGAACCAGAGCCAGAAATATCTCAGGTGAAATGGGTATATTTCAACCCTTGTTTATCAATCTACTATTTGACAGGTATTTTTTTTTAATCTTGGATGTTTAATATGTATTTAATATTGATCTAATTAAATAAAAATATATTTATTCATAATAACAAATACGTCAAAAAAAATACAATCAAATAAATAACAAACAATAAATATAATTTCTAAACGACACTGAAAATTAGAACACATAGAAAAATCCGAAAAGTAAAGCTATGGCCGGGAATCGAACCCGGGTCCTCGTCATTCCGTGACGCGTGCTATACCCCTACACCACCCATAGCAGGTGAGTAAGCCTCCGAATTTTTCTATCTGTTTCCAACTGTCACGTGACCTTGTTACTATGCGAATATTTGTCGCTAAGCGTCATCTGTTTGAATGATGTGTCTGTACGACACAATTACAAACTCCCGTGGAACATGTACTGCTCACCAGGGACGAGAGATGGCGCTGTTTTTCAAATGATAGGAAATATCAAATTAATCAAGAAATTTACTTCTTGATTTTTAATGTTTACTTTTTACGTTTTACCGTTAGAAATTTAATTTCTAAACGACACTGAAAATTAGAACACATAGAAAAATCCGAAAAGTAAAGCTATGGCCGGGAATCGAACCCGGGTCCTCGTCATTCCGTGACGCGTGCTATACCCCTACACCACCCATAGCAGGTGAGTAAGCCTCCGAATTTTTCTATCTGTTTCCAACTGTCACGTGACCTTGTTACTATGCGAATATTTGTCGCTAAGCGTCATCTGTTTGAATGATGTGTCTGTACGACACAATTACAAACTCCCGTGGAACATGTACTGCTCACCAGGGACGAGAGATGGCGCTGTTTTTCAAATGATAGGAAATATCAAATTAATCAAGAAATTTACTTCTTGATTTTTAATGTTTACTTTTTACGTTTTACCGTTAGAAATTTAATTTCTAAACGACACTGAAAATTAGAACACATAGAAAAATCCGAAAAGTAAAGCTATGGCCGGGAATCGAACCCGGGTCCTCGTCATTCCGTGACGCGTGCTATACCCCTACACCACCCATAGCAGGTGAGTAAGCCTCCGAATTTTTCTATCTGTTTCCAACTGTCACGTGACCTTGTTACTATGCGAATATTTGTCGCTAAGCGTCATCTGTTTGAATGATGTGTCTGTACGACACAATTACAAACTCCCGTGGAACATGTACTGCTCACCAGGGACGAGAGATGGCGCTGTTTTTCAAATGATAGGAAATATCAAATTAATCAAGAAATTTACTTCTTGATTTTTAATGTTTACTTTTTACGTTTTACCGTTAGAAATTTAATTTCTAAACGACACTGAAAATTAGAACACATAGAAAAATCCGAAAAGTAAAGCTATGGCCGGGAATCGAACCCGGGTCCTCGTCATTCCGTGACGCGTGCTATACCCCTACACCACCCATAGCAGGTGAGTAAGCCTCCGAATTTTTCTATCTGTTTCCAACTGTCACGTGACCTTGTTACTATGCGAATATTTGTCGCTAAGCGTCATCTGTTTGAATGATGTGTCTGTACGACACAATTACAAACTCCCGTGGAACATGTACTGCTCACCAGGGACGAGAGATGGCGCTTTTTTTCAAATGATAGGAAATATCAAATTAATCAAGAAATTTACTTCTTGATTTTTAATGTTTACTTTTTACGTTTTACCGTTAGAAATTTAATTTCTAAACGACACTGAAAATTAGAACACATAGAAAAATCCGAAAAGTAAAGCTATGGCCGGGAATCGAACCCGGGTCCTCGTCATTCCGTGACGCGTGCTATACCCCTACACCACCCATAGCAGGTGAGTAAGCCTCCGAATTTTTCTATCTGTTTCCAACTGTCACGTGACCTTGTTACTATGCGAATATTTGTCGCTAAGCGTCATCTGTTTGAATGATGTGTCTGTACGACACAATTACAAACTCCCGTGGAACATGTACTGCTCACCAGGGACGAGAGATGGCGCTGTTTTTCAAATGATAGGAAATATCAAATTAATCAAGAAATTTACTTCTTGATTTTTAATGTTTACTTTTTACGTTTTACCGTTAGAAATTTAATTTCTAAACGACACTGAAAATTAGAACACATAGAAAAATCCGAAAAGTAAAGCTATGGCCGGGAATCGAACCCGGGTCCTCGTCATTCCGTGACGCGTGCTATACCCCTACACCACCCATAGCAGGTGAGTAAGCCTCCGAATTTTTCTATCTGTTTCCAACTGTCACGTGACCTTGTTACTATGCGAATATTTGTCGCTAAGCGTCATCTGTTTGAATGATGTGTCTGTACGACACAATTACAAACTCCCGTGGAACATGTACTGCTCACCAGGGACGAGAGATGGCGCTGTTTTTCAAATGATAGGAAATATCAAATTAATCAAGAAATTTACTTCTTGATTTTTAATGTTTACTTTTTACGTTTTACCGTTAGAAATTTAATTTCTAAACGACACTGAAAATTAGAACACATAGAAAAATCCGAAAAGTAAAGCTATGGCCGGGAATCGAACCCGGGTCCTCGTCATTCCGTGACGCGTGCTATACCCCTACACCACCCATAGCAGGTGAGTAAGCCTCCGAATTTTTCTATCTGTTTCCAACTGTCACGTGACCTTGTTACTATGCGAATATTTGTCGCTAAGCGTCATCTGTTTGAATGATGTGTCTGTACGACACAATTACAAACTCCCGTGGAACATGTACTGCTCACCAGGGACGAGAGATGGCGCTGTTTTTCAAATGATAGGAAATATCAAATTAATCAAGAAATTTACTTCTTGATTTTTAATGTTTACTTTTTACGTTTTACCGTTAGAAATTTAATTTCTAAACGACACTGAAAATTAGAACACATAGAAAAATCCGAAAAGTAAAGCTATGGCCGGGAATCGAACCCGGGTCCTCGTCATTCCGTGACGCGTGCTATACCCCTACACCACCCATAGCAGGTGAGTAAGCCTCCGAATTTTTCTATCTGTTTCACATCATTCAAACAGATGACGCTTAGCGACAAATATTCGCATAGTAACAAGGTCACGTGACAGTTGGAAACAGATAGAAAAATTCGGAGGCTTACTCACCTGCTATGGGTGGTGTAGGGGTATAGCACGCGTCACGGAATGACGAGGACCCGGGTTCGATTCCCGGCCATAGCTTTACTTTTCGGATTTTTCTATGTGTTCTAATTTTCAGTGTCGTTTAGAAATTAAATTTCTAACGGTAAAACGTAAAAAGTAAACATTAAAAATCAAGAAGTAAATTTCTTGATTAATTTGATATTTCCTATCATTTGAAAAACAGCGCCATCTCTCGTCCCTGGTGAGCAGTACATGTTCCACGGGAGTTTGTAATTGTGTCGTACAGACACATCATTCAAACAGATGACGCTTAGCGACAAATATTCGCATAGTAACAAGGTCACGTGACAGTTGGAAACAGATAGAAAAATTCGGAGGCTTACTCACCTGCTATGGGTGGTGTAGGGGTATAGCACGCGTCACGGAATGACGAGGACCCGGGTTCGATTCCCGGCCATAGCTTTACTTTTCGGATTTTTCTATGTGTTCTAATTTTCAGTGTCGTTTAGAAATTAAATTTCTAACGGTAAAACGTAAAAAGTAAACATTAAAAATCAAGAAGTAAATTTCTTGATTAATTTGATATTTCCTATCATTTGAAAAACAGCGCCATCTCTCGTCCCTGGTGAGCAGTACATGTTCCACGGGAGTTTGTAATTGTGTCGTACAGACACATCATTCAAACAGATGACGCTTAGCGACAAATATTCGCATAGTAACAAGGTCACGTGACAGTTGGAAACAGATAGAAAAATTCGGAGGCTTACTCACCTGCTATGGGTGGTGTAGGGGTATAGCACGCGTCACGGAATGACGAGGACCCGGGTTCGATTCCCGGCCATAGCTTTACTTTTCGGATTTTTCTATGTGTTCTAATTTTCAGTGTCGTTTAGAAATTAAATTTCTAACGGTAAAACGTAAAAAGTAAACATTAAAAATCAAGAAGTAAATTTCTTGATTAATTTGATATTTCCTATCATTTGAAAAACAGCGCCATCTCTCGTCCCTGGTGAGCAGTACATGTTCCACGGGAGTTTGTAATTGTGTCGTACAGACACATCATTCAAACAGATGACGCTTAGCGACAAATATTCGCATAGTAACAAGGTCACGTGACAGTTGGAAACAGATAGAAAAATTCGGAGGCTTACTCACCTGCTATGGGTGGTGTAGGGGTATAGCACGCGTCACGGAATGACGAGGACCCGGGTTCGATTCCCGGCCATAGCTTTACTTTTCGGATTTTTCTATGTGTTCTAATTTTCAGTGTCGTTTAGAAATTAAATTTCTAACGGTAAAACGTAAAAAGTAAACATTAAAAATCAAGAAGTAAATTTCTTGATTAATTTGATATTTCCTATCATTTGAAAAACAGCGCCATCTCTCGTCCCTGGTGAGCAGTACATGTTCCACGGGAGTTTGTAATTGTGTCGTACAGACACATCATTCAAACAGATGACGCTTAGCGACAAATATTCGCATAGTAACAAGGTCACGTGACAGTTGGAAACAGATAGAAAAATTCGGAGGCTTACTCACCTGCTATGGGTGGTGTAGGGGTATAGCACGCGTCACGGAATGACGAGGACCCGGGTTCGATTCCCGGCCATAGCTTTACTTTTCGGATTTTTCTATGTGTTCTAATTTTCAGTGTCGTTTAGAAATTAAATTTCTAACGGTAAAACGTAAAAAGTAAACATTAAAAATCAAGAAGTAAATTTCTTGATTAATTTGATATTTCCAAACAATAAATAAACCAAAAAAATAACACAATGAGTCAAACAATCCGCCCCGCGTCATTCCCGGCGCAAAGGTGCCCATCACACTCGCAGCATTACCACGCTGTACAGCGATGGACACCCTTTGCACCAGAACTATTCTACTATATTCTACTATTTTGAGTTTATCTTAAGAGACCATGAAATAAATGAAGCATTTGTGCAGCGGCACGAGTAGTGCGCGCGGCAACAAGCGCGCGCGCAAGCCGCTGCCGCGCGACGACGAGCCGCCAGACGACGAGGACGAGGACGTCATCAAAGAGGTGCATCGCGACGACGAGTACGGTTAGTGCCATGAAGGAAATCGTCACGTCACACGTCAAATACGCGAGACGCCATCCATACGTCAGACTTCTTTATTGCGATAAATTAAGTTGAACCTAGACCCAATTGGACGAAGGTTGCTTTTGCATTGAAGTAATGGACGTATATAAAGGTTGGAAAGTTGAGGTGGGGCAGCAAGGGCAGCTACTAGATCTCTTGCTGCTGCGCGAAAGTGCTCTTAGGATTCCTTTTTGATAAAATTTACAGTCGGCGAGAAAATCGTCAGATTTGTTTTTTTTTTAATGACAATCGGTCTCATTTCTATCAAGGATTAAAACACTCTTTGAGACCAACTGGGGGCCTTACCATGACGTCCTAATTCCGACTCAGTTTAAGTTTTAGCTGTCACTTTTAGTATGAATCTGACATAACTCTGAACCTAAACTGAAACGCATTAAGACGTCATGGTAAGGCCCCTGAGGTTAGAGTACTAGAACACCCACAAATCAAAGAAAACTTTTTCCATATTTATGTAGTTCGTAGGGTGACTCAAAAGACGCGAAACGCGAGCGCAAGATTGAGTACCAGAGTACAGACTCAACTGTCAAATAAACGACTCGCGGAGTCACGATCAACCCGATCAGTTTCTTAGTTTTCTTAGGGCCTGTTTTTACAACTCTGTTAAGTTCTATTTATCTCAAGTAATAAAATAGAGACGGGATCATAAATAACTGCCACTTGAGATACCTAGCTGGAACTTAATAGACAAAACAGACCCTCAAGAGTGCTGTAGTTATTGAATACTCAAGTAATGATGGTAATATTGTTGCTTAGTGTATCCATCGTTGGAGATGAGCTCTGATGAGGACGAGGAGTGGACGGCGGCGCGGCGCCGGCGCGCCAGCCGCAGCCGGCTGGACTCGCGCGGGAAGGGGGACAAGTAAGTCTGCAGTTACCACAGCATCCATGCGGCTACAAAAACAACATTTAAAACTTTATTGTGCAAATAGGCCGCCTAGGGCTCCTTTACATGTCTTTTTTTGAAACTACCAGCGCATTTGGAAAGACAATCATTGCTAAGAAGAATATATTTACAATAATTAGCATAATATAAAATAAATTTTTACAATAACAATCTCTGCCATCTTACAACACAAGGACACAACCATCCTTGAGGTTTCCACGGCCATCCCTGTGGCTACATTTTGCAACAAAACCATCCTGGTGGTTTCCGAGGCCATCCCTGTGGCTATATATCTAACTAGCTTCTGCCCGCGACTTCGTCCGCGTAGAATTAGCAATTGATATGTTTATCGCTATCCCGCGGGAACTATACAATTTTCCGGGATAAAAAGTAGCCTATGTCTTAATCTAGGGTACCAGCTATCTTCATTCCAAATTTTATCCAAATCCATCCAGTCGTTTTAGCGTGAAGAAGGAACAAACATACACACTCACATCGTCACATCGTCACTCACAAACTTTCTCATTTTTTATATTAGTAGGATAAACCATCTCATGACATAATCATGCTTGTGGTTACTGCAGCCATCATTGTGGTTATATCTCACAACATAAGCATCCTTGTGGTTTCCGAAGCCATCCCTGAGGCTACATTTTACAACACAACCATCCTTGTGGTTTCCTAAGCCATCCCTGTGGCTACATTTCACAACACAACCATCCTTGTGGTTTCCTAAGCCATCCCTGTGGCTACATTTTACAACACAACCATCTTTGTGATTTCTGAAGCCATCCCTGTGGCTACATTTTGCAACACAAGCATCCTTGTGGTTTCCGAAGCCATCTCTGTGGCTGCATTTCACAACACAACCATCCTTGTGGTTTTCGAAGCCATCCCTGTGGCTACAATTTACAACACAACCATCTTTGTGATTTCCGAAGCCATCCCTGTGGCTACATTTTACAACACAACCATGCTCGTGGTTTCCTAAGCCATCCCTGTGGCTACATTTTACAACCATCTTTGTGGTTTCTGAGACCATCTCTGTGCCTCTCACAACACAACCATGCTTGTGCAAAGTGATGCGTCTGTGAAAAGTATTTTTAACGCGATGCGTGTACAGGGACGAGTCATGGTCGCCGCGCGCGCGGCTGGGACGGCTGGTGCCGCGGCTGCGCGGGCCGGCGCGGGCGGGCGTGCGCCGCGAGTGCGTGCGCGCCGCGCTGCACGCCGCCGCGCACCACGCGCACCACGCGCACGCGCACGCGCAGCAGGCGCACGACACGCGCACGCAGGTCTGACACAACACTAACCGGAGAAAATTTGGCAACTTCTTAAGTTTTCTATGGAAGATGAAGCTTTCTTATATTTCTCGTAAAAAATGTCAAGATGATTCCGAAAACGTCAGCAACTTTTTGGAGACTTTCCATCACTAATTTGTTACCCATTTTTTATAATAAAACTGGATAAGGATTTTCTTTTCAATACGATTGTAAAGAACTAGGGAGATCCTATAATTGGCATTGAAAAATTCCTACTTGCCTCAACTAAATAATAAAAGCTAGGACTGAAGTAGGTATTAAGTATTTACAATAAGCATTTTGTTACAGAACGCGAAAAGAGCCGTGCTCGCGACAAAGAGCAGGCGGCCGACGCCGCCCGTACACAACACGCCAAATAACAAAAGTAAGTAGCCTTTACACTATTAAACAAACTAAGGGAATCCATTACGTCTGCGCTGGACGAGAAATAGGTGTTTCCTGAAATGTGTCTGCAATGCTAATTGTTCCTTTTTGCTTTATATTTGCTTTTACAATAATTAATTGTGTTCTAAAGAAAAAACAGTAACAAAAAAAACATTGGATTTAAGATTTCCATTTGTGATTCAGTTTCTGCGTCCATACATATGCCTCTGTTTCTCTATGCTTCTTGTATCTTTCTAGCTTTGGTAAAACTTGTGTAAGTTTAAATCAATAAAAAACATTTGCGTTTCGGAACGCCCGACAGTAGTGATAACTTACACTAATCTAAGTTACCAACATTATTATGTCTATCGCAATAAACACTGAGTAGAGAAAGAGGAAACGTCTGTCCGAAATACGACTAGCGCTGTAGGTTAGAGTGAGAGAGGAAGAGCCTGCCTACCGCTGCCGTATGCATCAGAAAGGGAAGCCAGACAGACTCGCGCCGTAACGCGTTACGTTACGAAGCGGTTTACCCTTTCAAAAGAAGTTATCACTTCAATAAATGAATATTTTTTACAGATTCAAGACTGAAAAAGGGTATGAAGACGGCCAAACAGCGACTCGGCAAGATCCTTAAGATTCACAAAATGATGTGTTAGTGTAGTTGTTAGAGCCGACGCTCTGGTATGATGCACAAATATATTCACAGATGTACTGCGGTAAAGAGAGCTGTATCAAGTACAGTCTCTGACATATACATCGGAGTCTTACGTGCTTAAAGTACCGATACTTGCACGTTTGATTACTGCCGGCGACTGTACATATCTTCGCTCGCGAAATCGCGCTCGAAGAGTTTATGAATGTAACGAGCCTGTCAAGTGTTATGCTGGTAGGATTTTAGTCATTTTTGACCTCGTTAATATTTAGAGACCCCCCCCCCTGACATCAAAAATAAGCAATGCATTAATCCCCCCTCCTTTAGCTGCTTGCTTAATACTTGTACGGGATCTAAACATACGTCTATGTGCCTGACACGAACGCTGCGGTTTTATTATTTATATAATTTGGTTATTTTATTGCACGATTGTTATCTGTATTTGGGCGCGTCTCAAGTGAACTGCTAGCTTATTACGTAACTCGCTTGCAATCGCTATAGTGTTCATTTTGACAGTTCTTGTATGAATATGACAGCTGGCTGATTCCAATGCCAATTGTCAGCCCATACATGAACTGTCAAAGACGATGGTGATCGCGAGCGAGTTTCGTAATAAGCCTGCTGAGCATGGTGTAAGTTTTTGATACAAAGAACGTCTCGAACGCGTTCCGTGAACGTCTTGATTACTATGAGCGCACGCGCAGTGCCACTAGACCGACCGCTTAGAGTCCTACCCCGCACCCCTGTACCGCGCGGGTGAGGACTAATTACACGTAACGGCAACAAACTAATCTCATAGTATTTGATATCTCAACGCGAACACGTTCGAGATCTTTTGTTGCGTTATGAACATACACTTGACGCTCTGAGCCTCTAGTGTAAGTTTTCGCAAAAAAAAAACGTTTCGAACGCGTTCACGTAAACGTCGAAATTACTATGGAAAAATTGGCAGCGCCACTTGCGGATCGAAACGGCAACAAACTGTTCTCATAGTATTTGACATTTTAAGCAAACGCGTTTGAGACGTATTTTGTGACTGAAAACTTACACTAAGCATACTGAACACCATTTTGTATGTACTAAAGTCGTCGCAAAATAAAAGGCCCGTTTTGACATTTGTCTTCCTGACGTAACTAGTGATGTCACCGTACGACTCGGTACTCGATACTCACGATAAATCGATTCAAGTTTGCTTGTGTATTTGATCGATTTAAATATGTATTGTAAAGACGCATTGGATTAAAGTTCTGATTAGAAAGTGAACCTTCAGTCAATCATTTTCTTCAGATGATGAAGACGAGCCATTCTATTGAAATCAGTGTTGCCATTGTTTACGGCTTTGAGCTCCAAGGTCATAATTTTCAGTAAAGATCACTACACAGCTGGTGAAATTCAGTAATTAATTGACAATATTTCAAATTTCTTTATATTCATAAATCAAAAACCATTTCGAGAGAAACACTTGTAGAACACAAAAAAAATATTTTTGGATTTTTTCGTACAGTATTTTTTGGAAAAATGAGCAAAATATGTAAAACAGGAAATGACGTCCAGCGGCCGGTCCAATACTGCCATTATAAAAAACCTTGTCTTCCGGGTTTCCCTTTGACATTTACAACTTTCACAACACAAACACTACTGACAGCTGACGGTTAATTCATTCGCACACCGGTCGGCTTTGTTGCCATCGGGAACACTAGATAACTATTTGCCGGGCAATAATGATAATATTTTTGCAAGTTTTCATTTAAAATCATGTTTTTTGTGAAGTATTCTGTTTGAGTTTGTCAGCTCGTTTTGACGTTCATCGACAGTGACAACTGCATTCACTGTCAAAGTATTTAAGCACAAGTTTTGGCTGTCAATTAATGTAATTATTTCAACGTTTTTTTAAGTGTACGAAACAAAGCAGTGACGTCATTTCGCTAATACTTGACGTTTGTTACTTACGTCCTTTCTGCTTGAGCAACGATTTAAATGGATTTTTCCACGAAAATACAAGATTTTCACGAATATAAAAAATATGGGTGTCTTAAATTTGTGCGCTCTTTCCAGCCAGACGATAAAAAGTAGCTCTTAAAAAATTGAAATATTGTCAATTGGTCTAAATAACATAAATAAAACCGGCCAAGTGCGAGTCGGCCTTAAAAATAATTATCTTGATCGATTTATTTTTTCCTTAACCGATTATTAATAGTCTGTGGACAATATGAAAAAATCGTTATGCAGAGCACTTAGCTGAGTGAGCGATACCCATCAATGAAAAATGCAATTACCTTCAGAACATTTCGATCGGTAAAAAATAGAGAACTTCATGGGCGTGAACTGTCAAAACGGGCCTTTTAAATTGTGACGACTTTAATTTTATTGTACTAAAATTTTAAAAATGTAGAATATTTCGGCCAGTCTTTTTAAACTACCGCTTACGCGAAACTTGGTTGGAATAATACGGATGTTAATATCACCTTGTGTATATGTTTTTGGGTCAAAATGAGCATATTGATTAAGAGTTGTTTTACGATGTAGGTATTTTTTTATAGGATGAATGATAAGAATGAATTAATGACGTGAAATGTCCAGTGAATGCTAAGTGCTGAGAAAGGTTGGAGTGTGTTTTTTTTTTCTTTCTTTAAACAAATTCTCAAGAATATACTCTGCCTTCGACAAACTCGAAACTGTTTTATATTAAATCACAAGCAATATGACTGTCATAATATTTTATTTATTCTAATATAAATTATACATTATATAGGAATCTTAGTATATTTGTGCAATATACCCAAGACGGTTAGATGTATATTTTATATAATGTATTTAGCACGGACCAATATGTGTTGTGGGTGTGTGGGATTTTTTTTTTCATTTTGCCTGTCTATGTGATAACCGTAAGATTTCCAAACTTATTCTTACATTTTTAAGGATATTTTTGACTCTGTTAATACTTAATTATGACTTCACTAATAATACGCGACGCGAAAACACTATTGTATTGCATTACTCCTAATTTGCCAAAGGTCGTGCTTTGGCTATCATCGTGTTTATAGCCTTGGCTCTTTAAATTTAAGTAATTTGAAATTAGCTTTGACGTGATGATGTCGATGATAAATTACATAGATATGTATGTTGTTACTAGTCCATATATTAAGTGCAAGGCTACAAACAGGAAGATCTCCAAAAGTTATTTGGTATGATGGAAGTACTGTATTATTATGAGTGCGAAATATTAGTTTCTGAAATGTGAAAGGTAGGTAACAAAAAAACAGACATGTAAAAGAGCCTTTGGCGGCCTATTTGCAAAATAATGTTTTGTATTTTGAGTTTTGAAGTAATGACGATGGATAAATACTTTTTTTCTAATTGCAAGATTTGAATCAAACAAAGAAATATACCAGAGGTGTTGCATTGCAGTGGATGGGTCCTGGTCATTGATTGACCTCCAGCATGCTTATTAGGCTCGCTCGCAATCGCCATCGTGTTCATTTTGTGAAAAGTTGTTGTATGAATGTGACAGCTAGCTGATTCCGATGCCAAATGTCAGCCCATACATGAACTGTCAAAATGAAGACGATGGTGATCGCGAGCGAGTTACGTAATAAACCTTAGCTGGTCTTTTACTCCGAAATTAGATTGATACACTTATAGTCATTAATTTGAGAGCGGGACTTTATGATATGAACTTTGAAAATCGAATTTCGGAATATCCCCCAGGGCTGGCACTGATCGAGCGAGCATGCGCCACTGTACAGTCAGCATCAGAAGTCAATGAACACTCGAAGTCCTCAAAATGATCTAAACACGACTGTATCAGGACTGTATCGCCGAGGTAATAAGTCCCGGGTTCGAATCCCGGTAGGGGCAGACATTTGTATGATGAATACGAATGTTTGTGTTCGAGTCGTAGATGTTGTATGTATTTACCTACATTATATTAGTATGTTTATCCGTTGCCTGGTACACATAGTACAAGCTTTGCTTAGTTTGGGGCTAGGGCAATTGGTGTAATTTGTCCCATGATATTATTATTATTAATAATAATAACAAGTGGGTGTGTAGAACTATTTGAGCACTTAGTACGTTTATCAAGTTCTAATACTGACTGTACTATGTGGTATTTATTTTGTGAATAGGTACATTAAAAATACATAGTTTCACATTTCGGTTCTAATAATGAACATACTTACATAACTTTGGCTTGATTTAAGTAAGTAATCACGACGAATAAAAATAATAAGTATGTTATGTATAAGAACTCATATTGACATGAAAAAAAGAAGAATTTTTGATACGAATTGTAGGAATATAATGAAATTATATTTGTTCTGTACTAATTATGACTAGATCTGATTTGTTTTGTGATTCGCTTTTTTAATTATAAGAGTGTTAAGTAAATTTATATTGTTTTGAATTGACAGACAAATGAGTTATCTACATCAGAAGACATAGATTATTAAAAATTAATTAATTTTTAAAGAGTATAGAGAAATTGACATATTTAAACGTATACATATAGTCAATAGAAAGAAAGAAGATATTTATTCATAATTCATAACAGTACAAGAGATAAAAAATACAAGTGCCAGCGACTCGTATTCGAAGGGTTCCCATTCCCATAGTCGAAAAAACCTTTTTCTGTCTTAGTTGGTATTTTAGGATCTCTATTGTTATTTTAGCGGCTGTAGTGATACATGCTCTGAAAAATTCAAGTGTAATATTTCAGTTCCAAAGATACAGCCCTGCGACTGACCGACAGACAAACGGGAGGCTAATAGGGTGCAATATTACTTTGAAAGTGTCCGATATCAGTTCTGAATTAATGTTGACCACTTTGTCTGTCAATCTAAAAAAGTTAGTTAAAATAATGTCATTCTTTTTGTATTCTGAATACTTTTATCTCTTCTACTTAGTTCTGATATGCGATTGAACTTAGACTATACAGAACTGATCAGTTATTTGATTAGTGATCACTAAGACGGAAGTAAATGGGCGTATGCGCATCGCTTTATGGCAAGCAACCGCAGCATTACTACGTCGAAGTGTGGAAGTGTGCATGTAGAAGTTCGTCCTTGTCTTTCGTTCAATCGTATGCCAAAACTTTTCATTTAAAAGACACGAAATACATTTTTCACACCTAACTCAAAGCCCACCTTCGAATCACTAAATGTAAATAGGTTAGGATTATGGTTAAATTAAAAAAAAGATATAAAAATTATAAAAATTGTAGCTCGTAATAAAGTCAATACTTGAAGTTTTTTTTGTTTTCATTTTTGTGTTACCCTATGGTTGGACTAGATTTGGCTGGAATGTATGAAATTATGGGAAAATTACACTACTACGTTCATCGGAATGTATGAAATTGTGGATCAATTACACTACTACGTTTCCTAGTACGGTCACGAAACTTGTATGAAACGAACGAAGAACGGATAGTGATTTATTTTACAACAGTAATTTTACAGACGTATTATCTTTTAATGAAGAATTAAATGTCCATTACTGGTACTTTTCAACTTAGTATCCGACACTGGTGCAATCATCCTAGTTTAAAACATCCTATACATAGGTACATAGGGATAATGGTGGGAAGCTTCTGCATTTTACACTGCAGATGAGTGAAGTAATCACTGAAAAAAATAATTTGCTAAATGAAACCGAACTTTCGTCAGCCTGTAACTTAAAAAACCGGCCAAGTGCGAGTCGGACTCGCGCACTGAGGGTTCCGTACAAATTCGCTAAGTTATAAAATCCAGTGTTAGCAGAGCCCTGCTTTTAAGCAAAATGTAGGCAATGTGAGATCACTTTATATTGGTTATTTATATAGACAGACGAATATTAAATAAAAAAAAACTACTTACTAGATCTCGTTCAAACCAATTTTGGGTGGAAGTTTGTAAGGTAATGTACATCATATATTTTTTTTAGTTTTATCATTCTCTTATTTTAGAAGTTACAGGGGGGAGGACACATTTTATCACTTTGAAAGTGTCTCTCACGCAAACTATTCAGTTTAGAAAAAAATTATATAGGAACCTCAGTATCATTTTTGAACACCTATCCATCCAGATACCCCACGCGTATGGGTTTGATGAAAAAAAAAAATTCAGTTTCAGTTCTAAGTATAGGGAACCCCCAAAATTAATTTTTGTTTTTTTGTTTTTGTGTGAAAATCTTAATGCGGTTCACAGAATACATCTACTCACCAAGTTTCAACAGTATAGCTCTTATAGTTTCGTAGAAAAGACAGACAGACAGACATGACGAATCTATAAGGGTTCCGTTTTTTGCCATTTGGCTACGGAACCCTAAAAAAGAGACTAAGTAAGTACATAATTAAGGCAATATCTTACCAAAATCTTTGGTTATGTTTTGTTCTTCATAGGTAAACCTTACCGGATTATGGTTCTTGATGAAATAGCCGAAGTAGTTTGGTTATAGTACATTACTGCAGAGGCCGAGAAAGAAAGGCTTGCAGGCTGAGTAACGTATATAGACGGCCGAGCATTGCGAGGCCGGATAGGAGTACGAAGCCTGCAAGTTCTTTCACGCCGAGGCTTGTATAGTGCTTTTCTCAAACATGCAATGAAATAAATAAAAAAAATCCAAAAAAACCCTTAGAATGTTGCCGCTAGCGCGTGCATTAGGCAGCGGCCGAGCAGCAGCAGGCGCATATCCTCCACGTGCGTGTCCTCCAGCAGCGCGCCTCGCGCCCGCGCAGCGCACGACGACCACCACAAAACAAAACACGACCGCTTTGCAGGCCAAGGCCAGCCATTTTGTATGAAAATCCATTACATACCACTTGTCCAACTGCGCCCGCAACGTGATACGTCCCGGCCTATTATTTGGAACGTAAGGTTAACATTTCATTGCATCTTTAAGAAAAATATTTTTTTCAGTGTCGTTCTGTTTTTACGAAATCGTACGGTGCCAGTTAATTATGTACAAACACGAAGCCGCGTTTGCACAAACAAAGATCTCGTACATTATCAGATACTTTAACGGGTGGAGAGTAAATAGAACCGCTGCGCGAAGGGGTACGCGCAAATCCAAGCGTTAACTGATAAACCGTTGTTTTGTAACAACTTGCATGATGCCATGATTACAAGAATACGATGAGTTTGAATTTTAGATCAGTGGCGTAACTATAGGGTGGCAGGGCTGGCAAAATGCCACGGGTCCCCAGCTCTAAGGGGGCCCGAACTGTAGGCTTATTGTCTCTCACAATCGCCATCGTCTTCATTTTGATAGTTCTTGTATGAATGTGACAGCTAGCTGATTCCGATGCCAATTGTCAGCCCATACATGAACTGTCAAAATGAACGCGATGGCGATTGCGAGCGAGTTAGACAATAAGCCTACGGGCTTGGCCTTGAGCAGAAGGGAAGGTGATGCACTTCTTTATAGCGAGAAAGGGCCCTATCTGATGAATTTGCCGCGGGCCCCTGACGTAGTTACGCCACTGTTTTAGATGTAAAGTACGAAAAATCCGGAATACGGAGCAAGTAAAAAATAGTGTCTGTAAAGTCGGTTTACGGATGATAGTTTTACGTGATAATTTCATAAAGAAACATTGATGAAAACTGCTAGCTCTGACGTCACGCGGAAAGCGTCAACGTGACAATTTTTCGTGCGTGCAGTGCCCCGGTGATGTTCATCGATCATCGATTTATGAGACTTTATCACGTCAAAAGATTTCCGCTAAACGGCTGGCATTGTATGGGATTGGAACGGTTTGTACAATACTTACTTATTATAATAACCCATCACTATTTTTGTTTCCCCTTTCCACCTATACGCCCACATTCACGCCAAACGTGGCCTTTGGGTCTTGTTAGCCCGTAAGATAAAGATGTGATTAAGGGTGCGACCACACCGCCGCTTAACAAACGGTGACGTTACGAAATCGCAACAAAATGTATGAAGAAACGGTGAGAAAACGTGACGCATACGACACGTCACTGCGTTAACGCGGCGGTTTGGTCGCACCCTAATAGTACATAATGTATGTAGTTAGGTGCAATCGAGGGCATTAATATCGATACAGCCATCATATCAAATACTGATTATAACATAAATACAGCTTTCTTCCAGTTTCCTCTTCGGCAGTGGTGATACGATGTTCAGACAGTAATAAGTCTTGTTGCATTACTGAACAAAAAAATCACGATTCCCGCATTAAAATAAATTGATATGGCAACACTGCATAGGACTAGATTATTAGGGCTTGTAGCTTAGCGCATTTGTCCGAATTTTGGCGTTCGGTAGTTATAGAAACCACTTCTAATCTGAAAGGCTGAATCCGCGCCTGTGCAGTCTTCCAACTCTCCCTCGGACTTCAGTCCTTATAACAACCGCCAAAAGAGAGATCTCTTTATTATGGCCTCTCCCCACGTCAGATTACGAAATCCTAATGGCCCTAACCCGCATAAACAATTAATATAGTTGCAAACAAATATAATACAGATGTTATCACATGATTATATTACGAGGCTGTTAGCTGGTTAAATATAATAATTAAAATATTTACTTAATTGTCGCGATACATTGTACGATGGTCTGATAGCATACCGTTTCGGGTATAAATCCCAGCATGGCGTACGAAACTTTTATCGGAAAATAAATAGAAGTCGTTGGTTTTCTAAAAGATAGGTACTTAGTATCATTTCCGGATGTCTTTCCGAGTATTCTTTAATCAATGACAATTTGTATTCTAAGATTTGATTTTCTTTTTTTTATACATGACGCAAAACTCCCCCAAAAGTGTTCATATTATGTATTTTTTTTTAATGAATACTAGCTTCGTCTGCGTAGAATTACTTAAGTATACATAGTAAACCTCAGGATCAGGATCAGGAGTCAGGATCGTAGCAAGTGGAATTAAGTAGTCTCTGCCTACCCCTGTGGGAAAGAGGCGTGATGATATGTATGTATGTAATAAACCTGCCTCTTGAATCACTCTATTTATTAAAAAAAAATCATTTGTATTGATGCAAACAGTGGTAGGTACGTATCGCTGTGAATGCTATGATTTCTTGCATCAGTTAGTTGTCCTTATTCAATTTACGAAAGTTCATTAATTATCTTTTTCCTTGCAATTATGGTCACGCCCAGAATCTCCTTCGTAGACAATGTAATTTTAATATACATAATGAGAAAAAAACAACATTGTTTCCAAATGCAATAGCGATTATGATCGGAACCACGCAGCTATTGCTGTTTAGTTATAATATAAATTTAATACCCTATTAAAGTTTCAAATTGCCTCAAATAGCTACAATTTTTATATAATTTTTTGGAAAATATTTTTGCACGCGGATTGTTAAAACCCCGACTAAATCGTCTGGCCTATTTATATATTTATGTGAATAGGAAGGCAAACGAGGTAAAATTTTTATTCTTTAATTAAACATTTAACTACAACACATAAAAATTGCATATTGCCTCAAATATATTTTTAAAATTTAGGGGTTGATTTAGCCCCTCTACTCACCAGGTCTTCAGTTCCGTGTTGGGGTGTAATAGTAGAGCTAATGACATGTTTTCAGCTTGCCTCAAATACCTACCCATGAATTGGGGCCAGCTCTCCTACAGGTGGGCTGGTGGCAAGTTGTTCATTGTAGCGTTCTAATGGGGAGGCCTTTCTTCACAGTGGACGTCTTATAGTTATGATGATGATGAACACATGACAAGAGTCAAAAGTTTTTTTGTGACTTATTTCTCATTACATTGTCATTTGAATGCAAGTTCTTATCAAACCTCCAACGACTCCGTTTTATTGTTCCCGTTTATTATTTTACAACCGTTATTGCAAACGCTTATCGCTTAAGCTTTTCAAATACTGTGTTTTTAAAAATGTTAGTCGAATTCTTGTTTTATAGTATATGTAAGTTAAGCTTGTATTATATATTGTATATATATATATTGTCACATTGCCGGAATGAAGATAGTAACACGGCGCTGCCACAACCATCGTTATAATTCTATTAATTTACAAAAAAAATTATAAACTATATTCCTAAGCATCCTTCGTGAATCATTCTGTCTATAGGTGAAAACCGCATGAAAATCCGTTCAGTAGTTTTTGTGTTTCCTTATTGCGAACTAACTGATGGAAACTGCATGAAAGCATTCCAGTGGGTATACATAATTCGCTTTATGCATCAAATACACATGTCAAGTGTCAATGTAACATTTACTCATAGGGCCTGTTTCACCAGTCTCTGTTAAGTAACAGTTATCTTAACTGTCAGTTATCTATGATGACGTCTCTGTCTGTTTCGTAGTAATAAATAAACGGAAGAATGATAAAACAGGCCCATGATTTCATAAAACACACTAGGGATGACCAGGAATCACTTAGGTATTTTTTAGTGCCAGCAAGAGAAAATGGTAAACTTTTGAACAAAATGCCTATAATAAGATAATTCACGTCACTGCATGCCACTGATATACAGTTATTTTATGTTTGTCAAATTGCCTCTTATGATAACAAAGTTTATGCCCTGCCATATAACGGGCTAAACATACTTACTTATCTTAATCTACGACGTCAATAGTCCTAAATCAGAAGACATGACGCGTAAATTTCGCGCAGCTAATTACCTATTTAGATATTAAGCAATTAAGGAAGGAAAAACAGCATCTTCATTAACGGCTCTTATTACTGAAAAGGCTAAGTAATATAATTACAGACCAAGTAGGGTACTGACCATCCCTGGTTTCTAGGCAATTCCTAACAAGGTAAGACATTCTTTTGTAATGAAATCTAACCTAATTAAAAGCACGATTTTTTTGCACGAAAACGAAGTTGCATCCATCATTTTAATTACCCACCTTATCAGCAACAATTTCTCTTTCAGCAGGGCCCTATTTTATAAAGTTACAATTTACAAGCGGAAGTATATCTATCTAACACATAGGGTCAGAAAGAGACTTCCGCTTGTAAAATTGGAAATTGTAGCTTTATAAAATAGGGCCCTGGGTGGTAGGGTTTGTTTGACTGAACAGCCCTACAAAGATTTTTTGACAATTTTTGAATCGAAGGATCGAACCCAGATCTTCATCATACCGGTCCTCAACTTTACCAAAACAACACTAATTTTAATAGATTCACTGGACGAACAGTGTAAGAAACAAACTCGTGACTGCCTTACACCTGCCAAAGAAATCATTGCGATATTGCATGAAAAAAGATTTCACAGGAGTACACCTACGTAATTTACCTCGTCCGTGAAACGCTACGCTCGGAAAATCTTCTTGACCCGTCCGCTAGCAGGCATTATACAGTGCCAGGGGTCTTGACGCTGGTCGTACGGTGACGTTATAACAAGACACAAGAGTTCGTGTACCTAATGCCTACGAGCGAAGGAGTCGATGTTTTGTCCGAGCGTAGCGATCACTTCACGTAGGTTCTAAAGAATCTTCATTTATCCTGCCTGCCTGCATTTATATTTTGTTATTAACCATTCAACTTTGTGCCACAAAGTTGAATGGTTAATAACTGTACATATTTGATGAGTTTGTAAATGAAAAGGCTGGTTAACAAAAAAGTTTTTTTTTAATCACATAAATATCCTTTCCCTATCAGAGATTATTATTGATCGAGCTAACAAGTTAACAATTCTTCTATCGAACATATAAAAAATATGTAGGTAATAGAAATCAAGAAGACGGGTTATCAAACTATATAAGTATAACCTTACCCTCCTCGTACCTTCCTCTTGAATCATCGCATTAAAATCCGTTGTGTACCTACCTAGTTCAAAAGATCTAAGCGTAGAGACAGCGGGAGCGACTGTAATGATTAAAGCTTACCTTGAAGGCACTACTTACATTAAGATTATCACAATTTTAATAATTATAATACTTTTGAACATGGTATTATTTTTACTATACCTAACAATTATAACACCCCTTTCGTCCGTTTTCTTCTCTGTATTGTACACCTTACTTCTAATACTATCACATCACTACCATATATTTACAAAACAAAGTCCATACTTATCAATTTACTTCAACTCTTCAGCATTTTCAGGTTCTCTTCATCATCGTTCCGAGGTTTCTCGTCAATGAACTTTCCATGGTTGAAGTAATCTTCTATCTCTTGCAAAGTCCTGTCCTTCGTCTCAGGAAGAGTAAAATACAAAGCCACCAAGCTTGCAGCCATCGCAGATCCGAAAATAGCGAAGGTTCCGTAAACTTTAACGCTTTCAAGTAACGCAGGTGTTATCTTCAAGGCAACCATCAGACACAGAGCCAGTGCTAAACCTGACATAGCTGAACCGGCACCTCTGTGGGCAACCGGGAACACCTCCCCAAGTAAAGCTAAAGGAATTGGAGTGCAGCCCAAGTTAGATAGTATGAAGTACAGCATAAACATTGAGATAGGCAGCCAGGCACGGTCCTTTGAGATCACATCTATAGAAATCAAGTAAAGGCAGGTACAGATGCCGATTAATACGACTAAAGCGGCGCCACCGCTCACGAAAAGCAAGGTCCGTCGCTTCAACATACGGACTAGCACTGAAGAGAAAGTTGAGCTCACTGTCGTGATTATATCTATCACCAAGGTGTAGTAAAATGATTGCGATTTGTCACCGGTGATGTTCTCGATGATCTGGAGCGCGTACGCCGGGAAAATGTGTCTTCCACATGTCTCTAACAGTATTCCAGCGAGGAATATAATCAATAGCGGTTTCAAGAAGTCCTTCATTGTGAACTTATTCAAAAAGTCGAAGACAGATCTCTTGAGGCTTGATTTCTCTGTTGATTCGGCGGCATGCCACTCTTTCTGAGCTCTGATCAAGCTGTCGTATTCTGACTGAGCGTCTGCGTCGTCGCCTCTCAACCACGACCATGCCTTCTCGCTTTGGCTGAACTTCTGTCTCGCTGCTAACCAAGCCGGGCTTTCAGGCCAGGTGCAGACAATTAAGAACGCGGCAACATGTGGCACGATGCCAAAGATCGCGACCGTTTTCCAAGGAAAATAATGCCCTATTATGTGGACGACAGTGTTTCCTAAACACACCGCTGCTGTCTTGAGATTTAAGAACATGCCTCTGAGTTGTGGGCTGGTGTATTCGCCGATGACGACCGCGCCGAGGGTGACGGTGGAGCCGGCGGTGATGCCGCCGAGGATCCTGCCAGCCATCAGCATGGGGACGTCCTTGGCGTAGTAAATAAGCAGCCAGCCGAGAGTGCCCGGGACTATGAGGAGTGCGTGCGTGAGCCGCCGCCCGCATACTTCCATGAGGAACGATGAGGCTAAGAAGCCGGGTATACTGGCTAGACCCACCAGAGACGCTGAAAAGCAAAGCAGCCGTTAACACATTTGTCGCAGTTGGAGCGGATTTCGATAATCTCCTTGGAAGTTTTTGATTTGTGGATTTTTTGGGATTATCACAAAAATTTGCTAACAATGACCGCAAATAGGTAAGTAAAACATGAATAACATCCCGCCATTGTTGCAACTAATTAACCCAAATGGATTGCAGATACGTTAGTCAGTCCAAAATTTCTGTGACTAACGTATACTTAACTTTAAGTAAATATGCGTCCAGATTAACCTTCTGGACTAAGTTACGCTCGCGCTGTACTCGTAGTAACGCCCTCAATTAATTTATACCCTTCTGTGTATCAAAAACATTAAAAACCCTGATTGGCTCATTAACGCTCAGCCCAAACTGTTGGATCTAGAAAGCTAAAATAATAGCCGGGTCCTGACTGAGAGACTCGCCTCGCGAGGCAGCTGCACGAGGCATGATTTCATTTGACACGAGGCTCGAAATCGAACCAAAATTATCTGCCTCGCACAGTCACCCGGCTTTTACTTAGCGATACAATGATGTAATGAACAATGTTTTTGTACAATTGTGTGATGAAATGATCTATTTCTGTGTCTTTCAAAACAGAATAAATGTATTCTTTCTTTCTTTCTTTAATCAAGAAATGGACTGATATCGCGACATTCCCACAGGATAAGCCGTTCTAGTAAAAAATTGGTTAAGGACTCACAAAGCCACGAAGCCGTCTCAAGGTCGGTGTGGATGATGCAGTCAGGATCCCGCAGCGCCGGCACCAGCACGGATGGGAAGCTGAGCACCATGCCCTGGCCCAGCATGTTGAGTAGCACTCCTGACACCGCCCATGACTGGAGAAAAACAGAAGATAAAGGTCTTCTAGAAATCCTAGAATATAGGGCGCGCAGTAGAGGGTCGCCAGGTAGACAGCGCGTATACTCCTCGCGGCAATTAAATTTAAAATAACTACCAAGGGCCTTACCATGACGTCTTAATGCGTTTCAGTTTAGGTTCGCTCGCTGTCAGATTCATACTAAAAGTGACAGCTAAAACTTGAACTGAGTCGGAATCAGGACGTCATGGTAAGGCCCCAATGTGTAAATACTGTCTATACAGTTGAGGAGTTACTTTGCGGAGGTCCTTCAAAAATATTCTATGTGTTGGTGATGGTTATAAACAGAGATCGGACAGATTTGCGTCATCGTTCGCACAAAAGTGGACATGACTCAAAAATTAATCAATAATTAATCATTTAATTAATTTCTCGAAATAAAATTTGAACTCCCGGAGATAAAAATTTACACATGCATAAAATTATCAGCAAAATGTTAATTAAAGTGGCAGTGTTGTCGTTCTCGTAAGTATAATATATTTTTTTCTTTTTTTTTAAATAAATCTATACTTTAACAAACTTTTGTATTTATTGACTAGGAATTAAAATTTAAGTCAAGTAAGAAATTAATTTAATGATTACATATTTGATTAATTTTGGAGTCATGTCCACATTATTGCGAGCAATGACGCAAATTCGTCCGATCTCTGGTTATAAATATTAAAAATATAAAAGCCGTGGTAGCCTAGTGGTTTGAACTGGAAAACATCGTGAGGAAACGTGCACACATCTGCGAAGTAATTCAATGGTGTGAGTGAAGTTCCCAATCCGACCTGGGCCCGCGTGGGAACTATAGCCCAAGCCCTCTCATTCTGAGAGGAGACCTGTGCCCCAGAGGGGACTTCTCCACATACCACCTGTCTTAAAATCAAATACAAAATGACATTGAACATTTTTCATCGTAATTTTGGATTTAAAATTAAGTTACCCCTAAATACACTTTGGACAACGACCAACGTAGTAGGTAACATTTTGTCAACCACTATAAAAAATCGTGAATAACATTTACAGTACTATTCAATCTAACCCAACCTGCAGAAATATTCGGGATTATTTACGACACAACTTAGTGTATCATCATCTTCCTAGCGTTTTTCCCGGAATTTGCCACGGCTGAGAGAGCCTGGCACAACCTAATCCCAAGAGTTGGCGTAGGCACTAGTTTTACAGAACCGACTGCCATCTGACCTTCCAACCCAGAAGGGTAACTAAGCCTTATTGGGAGTGGTCCGGTTTCCTCAAGATGTTTTCCTTCACCGAAAAGCTAAATTTAAAATGTTATTTCGCACATAAATTCCGAAAAACTAAGAGGTGCGAGCCCGGGATTCGAACCCGCGACCCTCTGCTTGAGAGGCCACAGGTCAAACCACTAGGCTACCACGGCTTTTTTTACGACACAGTGTATATTTAAATTAAAAAAAAATCAACGCACCTGTTTTACGAACGGCGTTAACATTTTAACTAAACGTTCATGCTCCAACCTCAGACGCCTAAAGCAGAATGCTTACGGCACTATCGATGCACAGGATTAGACGTTGATATCATTTATTGTCTTAGAATAAATAAAGAGATATCAAAACGAGAGCTAATCGTAGGTACAGCGCGACGAGCGGAGCTTGATTCTGATGCCTTCCTTTGAGCATATTTTGAACGAAATTGTTAAGTAAATCAATTAGCGACCGATAAATAGTGGTTGAATGATTAGAATCGCATTAGAAATAGTGTATTTTTCAATGGTTGAGATATTGGACGCGTGTTTGATACGTTTTGTTTCTATTAATTAGGTTTAATTAGAGATGAGGTTTAGAGTGCTTACGTAAAGATAATTTTGCCATTTTTTGAAATAGTATACTTAAGTGAACACTACACATGGCCAGATTGAAGGAAGGATTGCAGATACGTTGCCCCAGGGCTAAGATGGAATACCTTATATGCCAGTAATTTCACCATGTTATGGAGCCTTTAAAGCAGTAGTTCCCAAAGTAGTCCAGGTGGACCCCCAGGGGTCCACGGAAGACTCGACGGGGGTCTACGTTGGGCGTGACCAAAAATGGGGGTCCACAATCGCAAGCGGGGTTGCATGAAAATTGAATAAAATTTGTGAGAATTGATTGGTTCTTGTGCTGTGAGTCATTGTAGATTTCAAGAAAGTAAAGTAGGATGGAGTCACTCGCAGCACAAAAATATAATATAATTGAAAATTTGTTTAGTCGACTTTATTTTCAAATAATTAACCCTATCAAGCAATCAATTCTAACCGATTTTTTCGAAAACTGTTAATTTATCGTTGAAACTCAGCAACAACGCCAGTTTCCATAGATTATAGAGCTAATCTTAATTTTTTCCAGATTTGGTTTAGAAATTAGTGGTAATGTAACTGCAGGGGGTCCACCGGATCCAGCAACATTTTGAAAGTGGTCTATGGAACAAAAGAGTTTGGAAACCTCTGCTTTAAAGGGTCCCGGACCCTACTATCCTAACTACCTACTTAGGTACATCCCACAAAATGTAGAATCACGCGCTTTATTATTTATTACTAGCGACCCGCCCCGACTTCGCACGGTATATTATGCATATAATATGTGTGTATAAACCTTCCTCATGATTTACTGTATCTATTTAAAAAAACCGCATCAAAATCCGTTGCGTAGTTTTAAAGATTTAAGCATATATAGGGACATAGGGACATAAGGGACATAGGAAATATTATAAACGTGATATGAACCGTGATTACCTTTATTGAGCTCCCGATATTACAACGCAGTTGCATGCATCATGATCACGGGTGGACTGACTCGGGTCTCTCTCGGGTGGGTAGAATAAAGGTAATCGCGGTTCATATCCCGTTTATAATGTTTCGAATGAACTTAACCGTGAATCATTGAAAACTCTTATAGGGACATAGGGACAGAGAAAGCGACTTTGTTTATACTATGTCGTAATAATTGTGTAGAATACGACTGCGTCTATCTAGCCGTGTCTTCCTAGGTTGTAAATTAGAGATATCAAAAGTAAATACCAAAGCAAACGTATTTCATCGTTTCAGACTTTACACTTACTAGGTGAGGTGACATTTCCTGCAAATGTGTCAGTTTACTGCATTTTTGCCCCTATAATTGTTACAGGTGCAGGCGTCTTAAATCTTAAAATCAATCAATCAATCAATCAATTCTTTATTGCAACCATGGTATTTACAAGATGTTCTTATTTACTAGCCAGTACATACATGGACCCTACTAGGGCGTAGCAAAACTTAAAACTAAATCTAATAATAAGTAACATTATATAATCTATAGAAGTAGGTACCCTATTATATTTTAAAAACCAACAGAACACCATCATAACTCTTATACTAAATTAATTATCACTTTTTGGTATTCCATTTTTATTATTTATATCATAACATAGGTATGTATTTAGAATATTTAAGTATTTTCTTTCTTACTCCATGAACTCCCGTAAGGAATACGGACACTTGTCTATGAGATAGGTTTTAAGTTTATTTACCTTCCAGGCAAAGGCATTCCCACCACATATAAAAACATGCATGTTACAATTGAGATTTTGTGGAAATGAGCAACCAGTTTAACAGTAAAATAGTATATTAAGGTAAAAATATTTAAAAAACACACACGACGTATACACGTCAGCGTCTAAATACAATCACAATAAGTAATGTCTAAACATAATGTTCTATATTGCTTAGACAACCGTATGATCATGTATTGGTTTACATTAAGCCAGTACACTAGGCGCTATACAGCTTCTAATAGTTACAAATATCGCGAGTAACTGTTGTCTATATATTTGGCAGTAGGTAGGACCGTAGCAAGCACCACCACGTGACTCGCTAATCCTGCCGCCAAGCAGTGCTTGCGCTGTGTAGGCACGTGAAGAGTAAGACAACCGCTGAAATTACTGACACGAGGTATTCTAAACTCTAGACTAACAACGCATCTGCAATGCTTTGCCGGGTGTCCACGGGTGGCACTTACCATCGGGTGACACTCTTGCTCGTTTATCAGTGTCACCAAAATTTTTTATTCTCATTATATTAGCAAACTTTTTTTCTGCGCTTAGCCATTCCGTTGTCATTTTGTCACGCATTCGAAAGAAAAACACCTGTACATAAACAAATATCACCTTGTGAACATATTTATAGTATTGTGAGCCGATAATTATGTCAGTTACATATATTAGGTACTCTGATAAAACGCTATGTAGTACAAAATATACTTACTTATCCCAATGTTTATTTATATCAATCAGTAACATTGGTCAGCATATTTTGATTAGTTTATCACTTCAATTTTGATAATACCCGATTAAACCCAGTGATATTTGATCTAGCAAAATATATAGTGTGTAGGAGTATGCGCACGCTGTTAATTGTTGAAAAATGGCGAAAACAACAGGATGGATTACACCATACAAGAAACAGGTCTGTACCTAGTTTTACAAGCTTTTTAAATATTTAATTTATTGGATTTAAAAGATGAGGAATGAGTTGTGGTCAGCGTTAGCCATGCATGGGGTGTACAGTAATCTGATACTGATGCTTGTGTGAGGATAAACGGGACGTACACTGAATGGTTTAGCATCGAGAAAGGTGTTAGACAAGAATGTGTTGCGTCACCGTGGCTGTTCAACCTATTAATGGATACGTGCCTGAATGATTTGAAAGAGAATGATTGTGGACTAAGGATGAACGAGTTAACGCCGACGATCAAGTGTTGTTAGCATCGTCGGAGGAGGAGTTGCAAAGGATGGCTAACATTTTATGTGGGGCAATGGAAAGGAAAGGTATGAAAGTTAATGTAAGCAAGACGAAAGGAATGGTGTTCGAAAAAGACGATAGTATGACAGAATGTGAGATTATGATTGCGGGAGAGAAAGTAGAACAAGTAAAAGAGTTTGTATACCTGGGCTCGGCGTGAAAGATGGAAAGTGTGAAAGTGATATTGAAAGAAGAGTGAATGCAGGAAACATGGTTATTGGAGGGAGCGCTGCACGCCTTTGTGAGCAGTGAGAAGGTGTCAAAGAAGGCGAGTCTGGCTGTTCACAGAGGGGTGCTCGTTCCAACACTAATGTCGGTAGCGAAAGTTGGGTATGGCAAAAGCATGAAAGTAGAATAAATGCATTTTCCGTGATCAAATTGGGGATGTTTTGGAAAAAGGTCAGGTCAAGAGTACCCGAAACCGACGACCATGTATGAAGAGATTGATGAATGTGGATGAAGCGAAAGCGGTATGTCAGGATCGTAGCAAGTGGAACAAAGTAGTCTCTGCCTACCCCTGTGAGAAAGAAGCGTGACGATATGTATGTATGTATTTAAAAGATACATACATACATAAATCACGCCTTTAACCCACTACGGGTTCAACGGTTGATCCGACTGACTTGAAATTTGGTATACATCATCGTCGACATCATTTGTTTTTAGCACCGCTTGATGACCGATTTTGGCACCCCTTACCTACATACCGTCAGGCTTCTTTCCCACAGGCAGAGACTACTTTGTTCCAATTGCTCCTATTCTGACATACCTCTCTCGCTTCATCCACATTCATCAATTTCTTCATACATGCTCGTCGGTTTCGGGTACTCCTGACCAGACCTTTTTTTCAAAACGTATCCTATTTGGTCCCGGAACTCCCTTCTAAGCCTTCCCCTCGCAACGCATCCATTCACACTCCATATAGATCTGTTTAGTTAATCTACTTGACTTCCCCCCCCTCTACCCCTTGCTATTTGCTATACTTCCATACCGGTCTGAGAGCAAAGAAAAACATTGAATAAGCCAGCTGCTCCTCTTCCCACGACGATCGTGAAACCCCATCGAAGGACTGGGCGAAAATCTTAGGAATCATGTTATAATAATAATAATAATAATAATCGTTTATTCAAGCAACCATGACTCAATAGTGTTAGTATTCTTAAGACTAGGTTAGTAACAAATTATCTAAATTTAAAACTTAAAATCAAATTTTGAGCCAATCCTGTACCATACCGCCCGATACAGCACAGCAACGGCTCACATACGAGCAGTCAAGTCTGCCGGCAATCATGCTCAGAATGCCGTTGGAGCTCTCCCGCACCCTGCGCACCAGGGACGCACATCTCTTACGCATAGTGGCGTAAAAACAGTCCACTTGTGCTTCAGCAAACATCCCCGATGCACTACAGTAGCGAGGTAGCCCCAACAGCACTCTGAAAGCATTATTATACTGCACTCGAAGGGCATTGTAAGCTAATAATAACAACCCGTTTGATTCCGCTTTCCACTTATACGCCTAATACAATTTATACTATACGTGGCCTGATTCTTGTTACATTGGGTTTGGCTCTAAGGTCTAACCAGGAATAAAGACGTGAGACATGTGTATGTATTATGTATGTAATTTAAATTTAATAGAGATACTTACTATCTAAAGACGCCAAAATGTGATAAATGATCGCGGATTTTGGCCCTGACGCGGCAAAAATATAAACTCGACCGTGGACTTTGTAACTGATTTGAAGATTCGATGCTTATAAACCTCAGATTAATTTGTAATTTCAAGTTAATGATAATGATTAATTAAATTTGATCATGACTTGGACTGATTGATAAGAAAACCCGGCCAAAGTGCGAGTCGGTCTCGTGCTCCGAGGATTCCGTATATCTGTAGGTAGTTCGGCAAGTGTTAGAAATAGGTACGCTATATAATCAACCCGGCTAGCATGAGAGGGTACGAGAGTCGCATCGCGCGCAAGATAGACTGCCCGTCTCTTTCTGGAACGAATAGTACCTACAGTAAAAGACGGGCGACTGTTGTGCTCTCTTGTGCTAGATCAGGGGTGGCCAACTTGATTAGATCTAAATCTAAGATCTCCTGTTTATTAACAAAACCCTGCGCGATCTAACAATTACATACTTCATGAAACCTTAAATGAAACACGTTGCTCAGTCTGGTCTACGTATATTTTTTGCTTTACCACGATCGACTGGACTAACAGTTGCGATCGACCGGTTGGCCACCCCTGGTCTAGATAGACGTGCTGGGGGGCTACTCCGAAGTCAGATTGTCGAAGTTCGTATCATACCATCCCTCGAACTGTTAAGTTAAATACTAGCGGGTACACACTAAGGCCCTCCTGCACAGTCCAGAGTTAAAAAGTTAAATCGCTGACTCGGGGTTAGGTTTGACAGTTCCATACAATTTGACACTACTTAGCCCCGGGTTGGCATCTAACACGGGGTTAAGTAATTAACCCTGGTCCGTGCAAGTGGCCCTATACTTCATTTAATTTAAGATGAGAAACCACAACAACATTATATTGCGGCTCGTGAACTGTAATCTCTTTACGATTTGTACTAGAGTAACAATTGACACCACGCAAATAAAGTGGCATTAAAACAATTTTATTTTCGGCTGCCAAACTATTGCACTGTACTGTTTGCTAGGTAAGAAATAGTTGACCAGCCGCAATATAATGTTATTGTGGTTTCTCATTCTAAATTAAATGAAGTATAATTTTGTGAACGGTAAGGCACGGTGTTAGCAGCAGAGCCTTGCTCCTCTAAATATAAGGAAAATATACGTAGTTGTGGAGACATTTTACATTGGTTTCTGACATAGACATTTTTTAGATTTCTTCGTGTGGAGGTCTCCAAAGGAGATTCATGCCAAATTTTAATTTTCTAGGCCAACCATAAATACTTGTTGATAAATACTGTCCGCGACTTTCTCTGCATAGAATTATAAACATAAACCTTCCTCTTGAATCAGTCTATCTATTAAAAAACCGTATCAAAATCCGTTGCGTAGTTTTAAAGATATAAGCATATATAGGGACAGACAGGCAGACAGACAGACAGCCACTTTCTTGATTGACGGAATGACGGACAACAAGATGATAAGGGTTCCGTCTTTTCCTTTCGAGTTACGGGACCCTAAAACCCTTAACTGATGATAAGCAAGTGTATGATTGATCTAATCTTGGTTCGTAAGTTGATTTGAGACTACTTAAATCTTCGACTTCGCTTGCAGAATTTTGAACAGTTGCTGTCTGAATTGCAGATCCGTTAAGATTATTCTAGACTAGCTGTGGCGGGGCTTCGTTATTCACTTATTCTTACAGAGATTCTTACCTACGTATGAAGGTTATCAATACACTAGAAGTTAATACAGCTTTCTGAACAGTCAACGGCATAAATATAATGTAATGAGACTTCAAAAATATCTATACACCTTCATGCAACAAAAAATAAAGTCGGTGACACATATTTACGCCCTCGACTGTTACTACTGATTTGTCCAAGTCAACTGTTCCGACTTTTATTTATAAAAAGTGCCTACTTAACTGTTTGCCTTATCCTTAAAATTGTCTCCAACTTTCAGTGCTTCGTGACAGCAGGAGTATGCCTGAACATGGCGTCGCAAGGGGTCGTCGTGGGATTCGCCGCCATCTTGCTTCCACAGCTGAAGCGTCCCGACTCCAAAATTCTCATCGATGATTCCAGCGGCTCTTGGATCGGTAGGTTAATCATCATCGAGGGTTTTATTATCAATAGCGCATTATTTTATGGTCTTGAAACTTATTTTTTACCCCCGTCGCAAATAGAGGGGTGTTATAATTGATGAAATAAATAAATAAATGTAGATGTCTGTGGCATCGTAGCTTTCAAAGGAATGTGTTTTTTGTCATTTGAAGGCCAGTTTATTTGCGGCGGATTTTAGGCATGTTTGGTTATTGGTTCAAATCGGCCTAGTAGTTTGAAGAGTTGAGCTCTTTTTAGGGTTCCGTACCCAAAGTGTAAAAACGGGACTCTATTACTAAGACTTCGCTGTCCGTCCGTCCGTCCGTCTGTCACCAGGCTGTATCTCAAGAACCGTAATAGCAGTTGAAATGTTCACAGATTGTGTATTTCTGTTGCCTCTATAACAACAAATACTAAAAACAAAATAATAATAATAATTAAGGGGGGCTCCCATACAAAAAGCGTGATATTTTAGCCCTTATTCATGGCTAACACTCACCGAGCTAGATCTCAAGAACCGTAACAGCTAGACAGTTGAAATTTGCACAGATTATGTATTTTTATTGTGGCAACAACAACAAATACTAAAATCAAAATAATAATAATAATTAAGGGGGGCTCCCATACAACAGAGTAGTTGTTGGCGTTTTAACAGAGTAGTTGTCAGCCTTTTTTCTGGTTTTTTAAAATGATATGCCTCGGGGGTTTTTACATTCTTTAAACTGGCCGATTTGTAATATGTTCGCTCATTGAATACATAGTTTAGGGTTACAACCTCTCAAGTATATATTATTATTAAAAGTAAATAAGTGGTAGCCTAGTGGTTTGAACAATGGCCTCTTGTGCAGTCGTGGGTTTCTCGGAATTTATTTTTTTGTGAAATTCACCATGAGCTTTTTGGTAAAGGAAACCATCGTAATGAAAACTACACACACCTGCAAAGCAATTCAATGGTGTGTGAAGTGCCCCATCAGCTCTCGACCTGCGTGGAAACTATAGCCTAGCAGTGAGACGAATATAAACTGTAGATGATTCTAAATAGCAGTTAGTTGCTTTTCAGTATCATCTTTCCGCCTTGTTTTTATTGTACCTTAATTCTCAATACTTTATTTATTCTTTACAGCTTCAATCGTGGGTTTCGCTCTAGTCTCTGGCAACTTCATCGCTCCGCCCATCATGGCCAACTACGGCAGAAAGACTGCCAACATCCTCTCGATCTTACCCATGCTCATTGGATGGTTTGGTGTCGCGCTCGCCGGCAGTGTGGAAGTCTTGCTCGTCGCAAGGTTCCTCCAGGGTCTATCCATGGGCATGAGCTCTGCCCTTGGACCTGTGCTCATTGGAGAGTACGCCAGCCCTAAAAACCGAGGCGCTTTCCTCATGCTAATGTCTGTTGGCATCGGAATCGGTGTCCTGGCGGTCCATACGATGGGTTCTTTCATGACCTGGCAGCACACAGCTTTAGTCTGCGCTGTTGTAGTATTCATAGGATTGCTAATAGTGATATACTCTCCAGAGACACCGAGCTGGTTGGCTGATCAGGGGAGATACGACGAAAGCAGGAAAGTCTTCAGATGGCTAAGAGGCAATGGCGAAGAAGAAGAATTAAAGAGGATCATAGAGACCAGTATTATGGTTAGAGAATCTAAAGCTGAAATAAGTTCGTCCGAAACGTTTGTTAAGAAAATTAGAAGAAACACAGCACATTTCACAATGACTGTCACGAAGAAAGAATTCTACAAGCCAATTTTTATCATGATCCATATTTATACTTACGGTCAGTGGTCTGGTGCTAACATTCTGGCTACATATACTAGTATAGTGTTTGAAAATATTATCGGGCCTGGTTCCAACGTTACTCTGCTGCTCATAACTTTAGGCATACAAAGAGTGATTTCTAACACGTCCGCTTTAGTAGTCATCAAGAAAATGAAGAGGCGAACACTGCTACTTGTGACAGGATGCATTAACATATTCGCATATTTGTCCCAAGCTGCGTATTCGTACGCTAAGGCTCATGACATGTTGCCGTTTGACCATCCCATGATAGGCGTGGTATTGATCCACATTCACATGTTCTCGATAGCTACAGGAACCATTCCCCTGCCCCTTGTTTTGGCTGGAGAACTCTTTCCTCTTGAATTCAGGAGCTTAGCAGGTGGTATCAGCGTTCTGTTTTTCTCAGCCAAACTATTCGTGTCAATTAAGACATTTCCATACCTGTCTTCGACGCTGGGCCTCTACGGAGCATATTGCCTTTATGCGGCCATAGTTGGTTACGGCTTGGTGGTAGCCTTGATGTTTCTACCGGAAACCAAGGACCGGACTCTGCAGGATATTGAAGATGAGTTCAGAGGAAGACCTTTGTCGCCTGAAGAGGTGAAGGTGACGCAGTCTCTGACGTCTCTGAGATTTAATAATCTTGATCGCCGGTGTAGCAGTCCTATGATATAGATAGCAAGAGAACAATTGATTTTGAGACTCATGGGTCATGATATATGAATGTTCGTTGATTGATGTCGTTTTCTATTAATTGTAATGCGAATCCGTAAAGCCACTATTAACATTAAAGTAAGTATGTTGATTTGTAAGATTTGTGTTGGACACCGAGGCGTCTGCTACTTTACTTTTTTATATAATAAAAGCCAATTAAATGTTTATTGAACTTTTAATTTATGTACTAGAGTACTATGACAGTAACACAAAATATAAAAATGACGTGTAAAAAATAAACAAATTCGAAAAACTATTAAAGATTAAAAACCTAGAAAAGGTTGTTCGTCGCCAACAAGCGATTAGCGAATACATAATAGTACCAAAGTGCTGTGAATAATTGTGTTTGTGTATTTTTTACAGAATGGTTGTTATACACATTATTTATTAATTTATTGTTTCATCTAGACCTAAGTTTATTAGTCAAACTTTTGGCTTTTTAGGTGGGCTTGTAAGTACCTAGTTGTTTAATATTTCAAGCTGTAAAAAATCTCTGAGCAATATCGACTCTACGCACTATAGCCTGTACATAATATTTATTCTATGACTATAGTTATGACGGTAAAGTCTACAAACTATATGAGGGTGTCACTTTCTCCGTAACTGTCACAATTTCGACGTAAAGTGCTTTAATATTGCGACAATTGTCGGTGACAAGTGACAATTCTGTTTAAATTACCAACTCTACAAGAATCTACGCTGGTTTCATAAGTCATTTATTTGCAGAAAATATTGTACAATAAGATGGATTCATAATCGACTACGCGTAGCATTTTGAATTTTCAAAATGTTGTGTGGTGAAACAGGGGTCATTTTGTATGTCAAATGCTAGTTCCTCTCTCATTCATTTTTCAACTCTTTCGTATTTGATGTTTCACTCCAATTCCGTCACTTTTGCTGAACTGCCAAGCTGCTTTTGCGCAAACTATTTTCACAGGAGAATCCTTAAGTAAAATCATCCTTGAGTAAACTTAATTCTTGAACTCAATTTCGAAAAGAGCTAAGCATTTTGCAAAATGGAAAACCTATTTGCTACTCCGCGAAATATTGAGGTCAAATCAGATCATTCGAACCGGAGAATTAACTACCCCTGATGATGGCACGGAGGGAGATGAAACCATCAATCGTTTACTTACTCAATATTTCTCTATACTCTATAATATGTCTACTCTCTATACTCTGATTTCTGTTGTCCTGTCAATCGTTCGAAGGTTAACTGGAAGAGATCCCTTTAAGGGATAAGTTCGCCTTTGTACATCTATTTGCGGGTGGTAGGGCCTTGTGCAAGGTCCGTCCGGATCGCTACCACCATCTTACTCGCTAATCCTGCCGCTAAGCAGCACTGCTGTGTTCCGGTGTGGAGAGTAAGACAGCCGGGGAAATTACGGGCACAAGAGGCATTTCATCTAAGTCCTCTAGGTTGGCAACGCATCTGCAATCCCTCCGGGGTTGCGGGTGTCTATGGGTAGTGGTAATCGCTTACCATCAGGTGACCCACTTGCTCGTTTGCCTTCCTATTCACATAAAAAAAAATTGTCTTATTATCTGTAAAATTAATGTGTTTTATGTACAATAAAGAGTTATATGGTACATACATACATTTCTCTCAACGTGTCTCAATAAAATTCAGCAATATATCAGCAGGTGGTTGGGTCAGTTCAACTGAACATCCCTATAAAGATTATTCATTTAAATTTTTGATTCATGATCATGATTTAGGCTCACCCTTGACGCAGTTCCCTTTAAACAACGATCAGTGTACCTATTTGTACAGAGGGTGACTAATGAAGAAGTCTTACTACGTTTCACCGAGAAACGATGTCTCTGGAATATCATCCGTCAAAGAAAAGCGGCGTATCTGGGACATGTGATGCGACATGATAGATACTGTCTTCTGCAGCTCATTATGATGGGCAAAGTCGCTGGCAAAAGACACGTAAGACGAAAGAAGTCTTGGCTGAGGAATCTTCGGGAGTGGACCGGCATCGCGAGTGCTGCCCATCTATTTCGCCTCGCGAGAGACAGGGAGAAATATTCGGAACTGACTGCCAACCTTCGCTAGTCGGAGAGGCATCTAAAGAAGAAGTGTACCTATGGAACCATTTGTCAACTATGATTAAATAATCCTGAAAAACATATACAGGGCTAATGTAGTTAAACTTACAAACTGTAGGCGACGCGCCTATTTAGGTAGAGCTACGTGTTACAAACTTTTTGTAAAATATCCTATCTTGGCCCTGGCCGCAAATAATAGTTATTTGTTATACAAGGGGGGAAAGTTGTATTTTACCTGCGAGTGTTCATTTGAAACACGAGGCGTAAAATAACTTTTTACCCGTGTATAACACAAAACTTTTCACCTCACTACAGCGAGGAAAATAAGAAAAAGGGTTTGTACTATCACTCATTTTTAATAACAAAATAACTAGAAAAACATGCGAATATTTAACGTTGACGGCTTAATTGAACAATTTTGACTTAATTTTTTTTTAATTATTTGAAAGGAAGAAAACATTTATTCGTGATATAAATTACAGAAAAAAAAGAAGTAACAGCATATACAATCACGAAATGGTTCCACCTCAGCACAATGCTGGCCTTACAGCCAGCGCTGGTCTTCTATTGGGACCATCAAATGCTAATGTCAGCACAAACAGTGAACCGGCATTACAATCTTTAATATGGCTGAATGGACAATAATTCCTTTACCTCTCCTACAAGGGATGAATTTTATAAGAAAAAATATTTCGGATGCGATTTGTTCGCATATTGACTTACTTGGAATGTCAGAACATTTTATCCGTTTTTACAACAAGAATGAAGGTTAATGTTCAATGCTGATATTTATGAATTAAAATAAAGTTGTAAGACTGTATTTAGTGTTTTTTACTCGATACAATTCATTAATTGTGATATTAAAAATTCAGCATTTTTAACGTTTTACGTTTTGTTAGCCGTGAAATATCACTTAGCCTTTATTGGCCTTTTTAAAACTACCAATACTAAAAATAATGATATCGAAGACTTGGCTGTATGGTTCTATACCTTTGCCTTTTCCCTAGAGGAAAGAATTGAAAAAACAACACTAAGCTGCCTTCAAATGTCAAAACTCTTTCTTCACATGTGGATAAAAAGCGATTTTCTCAATAGATGTCAAACAAACAAAAAGGGCTTTCCGAGCTAGTGAGGTTAAAATTTAATTGTACGCCTATTGTATACTTTGTTCTTTGTTTCTGTATTGTTTTGTACTGATATGTGGTGTTCAATACAGAGTATTTGTATTGTATTGTACTGTACGCAGCGCTGAAAGAAAGAAAAGCAAAAGAAAGTAGTTGTGTCATTGCTCTTGTCAGCGCTGCGTGTTGAATTTTCAGTATAATTTAAGTTGTTTTATTTTTATTCGTTTCTACAGTCTACACCATCCTGCAGAAATAGTACTTATTCCGGAACAATTTCCAAAGATACCTACATAATCGTCAATTAGTGTACCCAATACCTATACTTTCTAGAACATGAAGACATACTTTAAATCAACTTTCCTAGTTTAAGTGTTCTTTATTGTTATTTTGTTGTTAATAGTTTGTAGTTTTAAATAATGTCTCTTCGAAAATTAAGAAAATTAAGTGTCATTCTTTCTATAAAGAAGATTACTTGAAGTTTTTATAATCTTTGGGTAGGTACTTACCTAATTGTTTTTCCAATTATCAATTTATTTTAATAAAAAAAAATGTGTAAAAAGTAACCTTGTTATTTTTATCCGTCAGTATTTTACCGTAGCATAAGTTTTATTTTTGTTAAGTTATTTTTAAGTTAGCTTTAGTTTATATTTGTACTTATCACTACTTTTGTCAGTATTTATATAAATAAACTTATATTTAGGTTACTAAGTTAACAATGCGTAATTTGCATTATTCTCGATAATCGACGACGTCAACATTCATCCATACATTATGTACTTCGTTACTGAACCCGCGTGCAACCTTGTCGCATACGGAATTTTCTTGTGGCTAATTAGAAACGTTGATATTAACTGCAAACGTTACTATGACACCGTCCTAAACTCACCTATACTTTACGGCTTCACAATACATCAAATTCAATTCTGTCGTAACGTTTTACGATTGATATTTTATTGAAGTTTGTTGTACCAGCAACTTGTTATAGAATTCCTGTCTTAATGCGGAAAGATAAAGTATAATTTACATTACGCTACAATTACTATGGTATGTGATATAGTAGCTATAATTATGTATTGTATTGGCGGCATGCCAGCCGCCGCTACGCGTCCACAGGGCTCTCTTACAGCGAGAAGAGAATAATATAATAGTACAGAAATACAAACAACTTGATTGCTTTATCTTTCAAATTGAGATAAGTCGATAAAATGTAGTAGCTGATTACAGGTTTAGGAAGTGAATTGTTTGAGGAATCAGTTTATGTTTTGGATCATGGCGAAGGGGTGGATTACACCGTTTAAGAAACAGGTTTGTTTATTTGAACTTAGACACTGTTGGCTTCTGTTTTTTGTACCTATTTGTCTGGTGAATATATTCGTATGATTATTGTAGAGCATGTCGGGATACTTGCAGTAATAAATAACTAGTAGTAGGTAGTAGTTAAACCAGGATTAAGTTTGATAGTTTCATAGATTTTGACATTGCTAAACTTAGCTTAAAATTAAAAGTAGATTTTATTTTTAGTTGTATAGCATGTGTAGTTGTGTCAATGTTATGCGATATTGAGCTAAAAATTTAATAAGCGAAATTAGATTAGATTTTGTAAGTGTTAAATTTACAATTGCTGCTCGAACGTATAAGCTACGCGTTTTTGATATGTTTGTTAGCCGTTAATATTTCTATGGTGAAAAATAAAAAGAACGGTCTGTGGGGTTCCAATGCACATAATCTGTACGTACCGTTAGGGGGGTCGCGAGGGGGCGCCGGCCCAAGGCGCCAATTTGCAGGGGGCGATCGTTAGGTGGTGGGAAGTTTCCCCCGCCAAACTGGTACTCGATTTTGCTTTCCTAAAGTGAGCGCCACGATATTCTTGCCCGGGGAGCCAGTGGTCGTAACGCCGGCACTGTCTGTACAGACCTTACAAAAGAGATTCTTTGGGACTACTTGGAGATCGAAACGCGCAGGCAGCTTCCTCGCAAAACGTATTGAGATAGAGCAAGGTAAAAGCTGCCAGCACCTTCGGGTCCAATGCGGGGGGACCCCTTTTATACATTTGCATCAGTTCTAGTTTACAAAATTTTTCTTCTTATGTGGTTTTTTTTTGGAAATTTATTTTGAATTAAATTTGTACCTACCTACTCCTAAAAATGAAAGTACATTGTCTTTAAAATTGTTTGTTCATTAGTTTCATCATGAATTTTAATAAATATGAAGCAATAAAAAAACTATTAAATAAACATATCTATAGGAATTTTTTGATGCAATGCATTCCATTATAAACACTTGTTTTATAACATTAGCTGACCAGGCAAACTTAGTTTCGCCTTTGAATCAATTAATTTTGAGTTGCCATCAGAGATGGCGTTGCGTACGTGCGTTGCGTTGCGTTGCGGACGAAAAAATGAAAATAAATTTTTCGTCAATTTTTTATTATTACCAGTAAGGTTCAAAAGTTCCTGGCCGTATATATTTAAAAGAAGAAAACAAGAAACAAATGAATGTCATTTTATTTGTCATTTATTCAGCTATTGTGTGGATAATTTCGTGGTTTGTAACTTTCGTTTTCATAAAATTTTCTTTGATTTAAATATAAAAAGCGGTGTAATTTATACAATGTTCAAATTGGAGTATCGATCAGTGATAAAATTTCTGACAAAGGAAGGCATAAGTCCAACTATAATCAAAGAAAGGTTAGATAACGTGTACGGGAATTCCTCCCCTTCGTTTTCGACTGTTAAGGATTGGTGTAAGCAGTTTCGTTTAGGGCGTGAGTCCATCGATGACGAACCCCGACCAGGCCGCCCTGTTGAGGTTCTTACGCAAGATAACGTCGATTTAGTCGAACAAGAGGTACTGAAGGACAGAAGACTAAAGACGAAGGAAATAGCGTCAAGAACGGGACTTACGAAAATAACAGTCCTTAGGATTCTACACGACCATCTAAACATGAATAAGGTTAGTGCAAGATGGGTCCCGAAACTTCTCTCGAGTGCTCAGCGAGCTGAACGAGTGGCGTGCTCCAAGGAACTTTTAGAGGAGTTCAAGTCATGTGAGAGTGAATTTATCCAGTCCATTGTTACCGGAGACGAAACTATGGTCTTATACTATGATCCTCTTTCGAAAAGAGAGTCGATGGAGTGGCGTCGTTCTGGGGAAGCACCCCCTCGAAAGGCAAAGGTGTGCCAATGTACCAAAAAGATAATGGCCACAATATTTTGGGATTGCGAAGGGATATTGCTTATAGATATCAAAGAACGCAATCAGACAGTAAACGGCAGTTACTATGCTTGCCTTATAGACCAGTTGCGAGAAGCAATAAAGCTTAAACGTCGAGGAAAACTCAGCAGGGGTGTCCGTCTTCTTCATGACAATGCGCCTGTCCACACGGCTGCAGTTGTAAAGGCGGCTATATCTAAATGTGGATTTAAAACAATCCGTCACCCACCTTACAGCCCTGATCTAGCCCCAAGCGTCTATTTTTTATTTTCTAAACTTAAATCGGACTTAAGGGGGAGAAAATTTTCGTCCGATGATGAGGTCGCTGCTGCAATTTTCGAGCATTTCGAAGACAAAACTTCCGAATATTATTTTAAAGGCATAGAAATGTTAATCAAACGATCTGAAAAATGTATAACAATAGGAGGAGACTACATTGAAAAATAAAAATATTTTTTTTAACCTAAACGTTAATTTTCATTATTAGGCCGGAAACTTTTGAACCTTACCACGTAGTTATTCTGCTCTTCAGGGTTTAGACAAATTATTTAACAAATCAAAGATCATGAAATTCGGTGCAGCCGCCCTTGAGTAGGTAAATGGTGTAAATAACTTGAGTTTATGTTAAACATAATTTTGTGTATTATAGCTAATTATGATTTATCAATTAAATAGCTAAAGCAGATAAAATGTCCGGTGCTAGTCAGAGTCACGGAGTATTATTGTTACCTACTTGCATTCTGTTTTGATTCTACATATAACATATATGTCATACATAACTCGCCGTTCACCCGCCGGTGATGCAACTGTGTATTGTATTTTTCTTTCAGTTCCGTTAAAAAAGGATGTTAAATTTTATTGATTAGATTAGGTACTTAATTATAACAGTTTAGATTTCAAAGCTACGCCTGCTTTAAAAACTAAGTAGAAAATAAAGTATCGTTTATAAATAAGTCGCGGGCGGGCGGTATGAAAAATACGAATGTTTGTTCTCGAGTCTTGGATGTTTATCCGCTACCCATATTACAAGCTTTGCTTAAGCTATAGTTTAGGACAGTCAATTGTCTCAAGATATTTATTATTTAGTTAATTAATTCAGCTGTAGTTTTGGAGCAATACAAAGATTTTTCCATTTCCGTGTGGTATTTTCGAGTGATAGCGCTTTCAAAAATCGGGTCCCAGTCCTTCATAATAAGTGTACCAATCGTTCGACATGACTGCGGTCAGTAAATTCAGTAATTTTGTACAATTCCGATGTTTACTTTAACACGCACTTATATGGTAAAGATATACCTATAATGAGGCGGCCTCGTCGTACCTACCCAACCGCGTAACTATGTTTCAGTACTTGCTAACACGTGCATAATACACATACATACATACCGTCACGCCTCTTTCCCACAGGGGTCGGTAGAGACTACTTTGTTCCACTTGCTACGATCCTGACATATACTACCTATTAGTAAATCATATATCTTTTCGCTTCATCCAAATTCATCAATCTCTTAATAATATATGCTGCATAATACTTATATGTTGTGGGGAAATGATATTTTGTAAGTTCACAACCCTCGCTAATCCTGCTGCTAAGCAGTAGTGCTAGCGCTGCTGTGTTCCAGCGTGGAGAGTACGAAAACCGGAGAAATTGCACATTGTCTTAACTCACAATGCTGGTCGAACCTTGAGGCGAGAATAGCTCAAAGCGACCTGTGGGATATATTACCTGACCTTTCAGAATCATCACGGAAAGAAACACAACTATTCGGAATAAAAAAGATTATTGGCCCTCATCACGGTAAAAGTTAGAAATAATTATATATAATGTATGTATCTTCCAGCTGGGTAAATGTACTTTAGGGGATTGGTGGAAATATAAATAATTTCTATGTTTTCACAAGGATTTTTCGCAAATGGCGAAATTAAGCGCAATACAATTTCATAATTAAATTGATTATTTATGAAAATGATGTCAGCAAGGTTTTCCCCACGTCACCACTGAAAGATTGTTCAATGATTATTAATTATTAGTTACTATCATTACGCGCCAGTGATTTGCACATTAATTTTACAAATACCTATATAAAAAGTCAGGATTCTATTAAGTTTATTCTGTCGATCTTTTCGTGAATTCATTTCTATTAGGTGTTCTCTTTTTACAAGTTTTTGGGTCAATTTCAACAAGACGCATTTTTTGTATCATTTACTATAAAGATACTTAGAGTATAAGTATAAGATTTATAAAGATACTTTAGACTATTTTGTAAGACATATCTGAAAGGGAACCTGAAATCTTAAATAGTTTTCGAGATATTAGAGGTCGAATTTCTAAACACACAACGGAATGATAAATGTACACCAGAATGAAAGATAAGTTCCAATGGAATGATAAATGTACACTGTAACGTATATACGTTAACTCTTTAAACTTAGAAACTAAACACTTAAAATCTAGAACTAGAAAACTAATTATAATAAAAGTACTACACATAAAATCCTTAATATCTACTTAAATACATTAAATGCTTATAAATACGAACCTAATAACTAAATCCTTATTTGCTAAATAATCGTCTTAATGTAATTAATCTAATTAAAAATAAACTTACACTAATGAAATAAAGTAAATATTTCAATAAACAAACTCACGGAGCGTACGCGCAAATAATGTTTTATCGTATATCGTGGAACCGGTCGCCGGCGCAAACCGATCTATCCCGATGACTATGCGAGGAGGTCCGAGCGCCCGCTGCCGCCGCACACTCAGCCACTGGCCTTACGACGCAAAGGCCGCGTCACAATGTAGCATTAAAGCTGCTCTCGGAGCGGAGCGATCGCTGCCGAGCGTCTTAATTTATTTTAATTTTAAAATAACTTTCTTATTCCTTATAATGTGAGTGTTCTTTCGTCCCGAACTTTGGGTAAGTGTTGCACAAATCATTATTAGCATAGTTTAGTGCTTATTAGCCTTGTTATTCGATCATGTTTCTGTTGAAGCGGTAGATGTAAATTTAGCGGTCACCTTAGCAGACCCTCCTTTGTGTATGTGGGAACATTCTAGACCACCTATGCATCATTGCATAGTCTTGCACTATTTTTCTAGACACCGTTATCTTGCCAGATCGAAACTGTTTTAAAGATGATTTTGTAGACATAATTTTATAAAAGAAATGATTATTTATAATGAAAGGTTCTACGCTAGTTAATTTTGCCTGTATTTTGCTACGCTTTTGTATAAGCCTTTGCTTACGTTATTTTATAATTAACGGAATAAATATTATTCGAAAATAGACTTATTTATTGATATTTTAATTTAATTTATAAATCTGAGAATTCAATTCGATGACATTGCATACTAAGAAAAGGCTTTTACTTAAATATAATCACGCAATAAAAATCATACCAATCAATGTAAAATAATTTATCATTGAGAATCTAATGCTGACGCAAATACTATTTTTTTCTTTTGGATTTACTTGCGCAAATTGCCTTAATTTAATTAGTGTTAAAATAATTATACAATTTTAGTTATGCTTAGCCTTGGATTCTCACTGCATCGCTTGCTTATATTGTACCTGGACTGCATCACCCATCATTTCATGATTGCTAGTCTGTAATTGCCTACCCCCTTGCGCGCGCGTGACACTTCTGCAGTCCAGGGCTAGGTTTGAGTCTGTGCTAACGAGTCCCATTGGACGCGTTCCAGGAACACCCTACCGGGTGAAGATCACCGCATACTACACCCTACTGGGTGAAGAACACCCTCGACGCTCATCACCGGCGCCTCGGCTCACCATGTCTCCTCCTCGATCGCCTCACCACCCTGCCCTCCGAACGAGCTCCGCACTACCGAGGGGCGTACGGTAACCAGGAAGAGACCGCCAACCTTCACACAGCTCCAAGGCACCTAGCTACGGCCCTGCCTAGTGGCAAATGACTCACTCCCTGAGCTAGTCTCATGCGCTAATTCTAATAAGGACTCTAAAATTAATGGCTAAACCTAGTTAAATCCAAAAGTTATTACTACCTTACATCTAATGATTAAATCTACCTTAAGTCTAAAATAATAAAAATAGCCTTAATTCTAATATCTTAAATAATTAATTATAAAATGTTGAGAACAATAAAATTATCTTATTGAAATATACTGAAATAATTAACTATACTAAATTATACAAATTAAATTATTAAATTGAATTAAATTCTTATATTTTAAATTAATGAATTTTAAATTATTAAATTATGTTATTTCGTTTTAATTATTAAAATGAAATTAATGTTCTAAATTCTAATGCTTAAATTGTAATTATAAATTATTTATTCCGAGATTAAAATTAACTTATTGTTGTTAAACTTGATACTTTTTATTTGTCTCCGTGTTAGGCTACCTGCCTTCCTTCGATTACGGGACAAATTGGCGCCCCCGTGTTTTTTTTTATAGGTATAGGCTATTGGACTGTGTGAGGGTTGGTATTTTCTTTCTTTAAGCATTCTTGGTGTTGGAGTGTGCATGTCTTAGATCTAGCAAACCATGCTTATAATTTATAGAACGCTTTCCATTCCAGTGGCAACGTGTCTATAGATTCTTATTTAACTTGTATACTTACTGATTATTGTGAAACTTAATGAGTTATTTTTTAATGAAGCTTCTGTGACGCGTCACCACTACCGCCTTTAGTGTAGACGCATATTTAGTGTACCTAGTATGTAAGATTCATCTTCACCTTGTGCAACATTTACCTAATTTACCTTATTTTTATCAATTACACTCACTATTGTTACAAATTAAATCCTAAAAACAACCCTTAAACTCAATTTACTTAAAATTAAACTATAAAATACAAAAAAAATCCTTGCTTAAAACTTAATTAAAATATCTTAAATAATTAAAAGTACACTAACTATACCGCGGCAAACCTCAAACTTCTACCAGGTTCTATGTCTGATGAGGCTTCATTGTTTTTTTTCTGGTTTTTTTTATTGCGTTTTCGGATGACCGCCACCGATAAGATCGGTTTCGTTTTTTTAACTAAGCACTGTAGTTTTCTAGTTCTAGTGATTTATCTAATGAAATGCAAAGCCCTCACCAGAGTTTTCGTCTTCTCTTGAAGGAAGCTCAAACTGAAGCGGGTGGTGACTTCACTTAATAAATAAATATCCTAAGCCCTCACCTGAGTTTTCTTCATCTCTTAGAAGGAAGCTCAATCTGAAGCGGGTGGTGACTTCAATTTAATAAACACGTTAAGCCTTCACCAGAGTTTTCTTCGTCTCTCAGAAGGAAGCTCAATCTGAAGCGGGTGGTGACTTCATTTAGTTAAAACGTAAAGCCTACACCAGAGTTTTTTTTTCATACCTAGGAAGGAAACTCAATCTTAAGCGGGTGGTGACTTCGTAAATAAGTATGATAAGCCTTCACCAGAGTTTTCTTCATCCCTTGGAAGGGAACTCATATTGAAGCGGGTGGTGACTTCGCTAAATAAATGTGTATAACTTACAGCAGCTATCACTACCAACATTCATTTGCTACCTGAGCGCCGCGTTTACTGTATAATGCGACTCTCTTTACTGAAAGACGTTTCCTTCGTTTGTTTATATACACGTAAGGAGACTACATGACTGATTTGATAGAACGAAAGGGGAAGAATGAAAGTGTAAAGTAGTAAATTTAAGATCTTGAGTGCTTCTTGAAGGATTTTTCATAGGCAAAATCCTTCTTCTAGGAGACGGTGTACTGTAACGTATATACGTTAACTCTTTAAACTTAGAAACTAAACACTTAAAATCTAGAACTAGAAAACTAATTATAATAAAAGTACTACACATAAAATCCTTAATATCTACTTAAATACATTAAATGCTTATAAATACGAACCTAATAACTAAATCCTTATTTGCTAAATAATCGTCTTAATGTAATTAATCTAATTAAAAATAAACTTACACTAATGAAATAAAGTAAATATTTCAATAAACAAACTCACGGAGCGTACGCGCAAATAATGTTTTATCGTATATCGTGGAACCGGTCGCCGGCGCAAACCGATCTATCCCGATGACTATGCGAGGAGGTCCGAGCGCCCGCTGCCGCCGCACACTCAGCCACTGGCCTTACGACGCAAAGGCCGCGTCACAATGTAGCATTAAAGCTGCTCTCGGAGCGGAGCGATCGCTGCCGAGCGTCTTAATTTATTTTAATTTTAAAATAACTTTCTTATTCCTTATAATGTGAGTGTTCTTTCGTCCCGAACTTTGGGTAAGTGTTGCACAAATCATTATTAGCATAGTTTAGTGCTTATTAGCCTTGTTATTCGATCATGTTTCTGTTGAAGCGGTAGATGTAAATTTAGCGGTCACCTTAGCAGACCCTCCTTTGTGTATGTGGGAACATTCTAGACCACCTATGCATCATTGCATAGTCTTGCACTATTTTTCTAGACACCGTTATCTTGCCAGATCGAAACTGTTTTAAAGATGATTTTGTAGACATAATTTTATAAAAGAAATGATTATTTATAATGAAAGGTTCTACGCTAGTTAATTTTGCCTGTATTTTGCTACGCTTTTGTATAAGCCTTTGCTTACGTTATTTTATAATTAACGGAATAAATATTATTCGAAAATAGACTTATTTATTGATATTTTAATTTAATTTATAAATCTGAGAATTCAATTCGATGACATTGCATACTAAGAAAAGGCTTTTACTTAAATATAATCACGCAATAAAAATCATACCAATCAATGTAAAATAATTTATCATTGAGAATCTAATGCTGACGCAAATACTATTTTTTTCTTTTGGATTTACTTGCGCAAATTGCCTTAATTTAATTAGTGTTAAAATAATTATACAATTTTAGTTATGCTTAGCCTTGGATTCTCACTGCATCGCTTGCTTATATTGTACCTGGACTGCATCACCCATCATTTCATGATTGCTAGTCTGTAATTGCCTACCCCCTTGCGCGCGCGTGACACTTCTGCAGTCCAGGGCTAGGTTTGAGTCTGTGCTAACGAGTCCCATTGGACGCGTTCCAGGAACACCCTACCGGGTGAAGATCACCGCATACTACACCCTACTGGGTGAAGAACACCCTCGACGCTCATCACCGGCGCCTCGGCTCACCATGTCTCCTCCTCGATCGCCTCACCACCCTGCCCTCCGAACGAGCTCCGCACTACCGAGGGGCGTACGGTAACCAGGAAGAGACCGCCAACCTTCACACAGCTCCAAGGCACCTAGCTACGGCCCTGCCTAGTGGCAAATGACTCACTCCCTGAGCTAGTCTCATGCGCTAATTCTAATAAGGACTCTAAAATTAATGGCTAAACCTAGTTAAATCCAAAAGTTATTACTACCTTACATCTAATGATTAAATCTACCTTAAGTCTAAAATAATAAAAATAGCCTTAATTCTAATATCTTAAATAATTAATTATAAAATGTTGAGAACAATAAAATTATCTTATTGAAATATACTGAAATAATTAACTATACTAAATTATACAAATTAAATTATTAAATTGAATTAAATTCTTATATTTTAAATTAATGAATTTTAAATTATTAAATTATGTTATTTCGTTTTAATTATTAAAATGAAATTAATGTTCTAAATTCTAATGCTTAAATTGTAATTATAAATTATTTATTCCGAGATTAAAATTAACTTATTGTTGTTAAACTTGATACTTTTTATTTGTCTCCGTGTTTTTTTTTATAGGTATAGGCTACCTGCCTTTTCTCTTTCTCAATTACGGGACAACACCGGGATTATAATATCAGCCCACTGGAATGATATTTAGACCACCGGAATGAAAGTAAAAAATAGGGTTCCATAATCAAAACTATTATTTTGTATTATACGATTCCCGAACTAACTCCCGATAACCTGCTGCTGTAGGAATCAGTCACAGATTTACAATTACTATCGAGTACTTATTAAGTGCGAGTTGCACAAAGTTACATCTATTTTTTTAAAAACCCTTTTAGTAACGTTCCCTGGTAGCCTAAAAGCCTAAACATTATCTAAAAACATGCGCTGGTACAATACTAATACTATACCAAAAATCGCATCGCAATTGGGTTAGTATTTCATTTTAGAAAATATGCTACGGACCCTTTCATAATACTAAAGTGAAGCTACATTTCAATTTACTACACCGGAAACACCGGAATAAAAATGGTGGAATGAGAAACTCGACATAAAAATAAATATTAAAGGAAGGGTAAGAGTCGTGTTGTTAAACTAATTGAACTCTTGGAATTAGGACTATATTTTACGTAACATATATAAATTACAAACAAAAGCGATACAAAATACAAAAACTATGACTAACTCCGGAATGATTTTTATTTTGTCCCCACACCATGGCGATGCTAAAAAAATAAAATTTACTCGAAAACGTTTCACAGTAACACACGTCCAATCTCGCTGAGCGCTGCAGTTTGACTATTGCTCGGAGTGCGCGAGAGACGGGGGGCTTAAGGGATCAAACTCAGGAAATAAATCGTTCCCAAAATTTGCCCGCGGAATGAGAGCGTGTCTCCGGACAAATGTATATGCACATATTCAAAGGTTTACAAATGAGGTAAAAATCAGGTGATGTGCTTTTTTTGTTACCTGTTTATATGGTAATAAAATAAAGGTAAAAGAAAAATATTGTCACGCATAGTATCCGAATTATTTTGTAACTAAAACCGGCTGCGGGACAACCCACCTTGATGAGAAATATGGTCTAAATATATTTTTTTAAATGATTAAATAACATAATATTTTAATTTTAGCTGTTGCCCGAGGTAGACAATAGGGGGCTGTTTCCTAAAAAAAATAGTTCTACATTATCAAAGCCTTCTGCACCTGCGTTTTCAGTCTTGCCATCAAAATTTACTGCTTGGGAAATTGACCCTTTTATGTAATTAACTCGGAGTCTAATCTTGAGAATACAATAGATTGCTAAACGCACTAATGTTTCGATCGTTTCGGCTCCAAATAAAAACTCGTTTATCTACCATCATGCCACCAGCGCATCCTTTCGTATTTCAGGCATATTGTGCGCAGAGATGATAGTTGGGAACACAGAAGGCAAGCGATTGCGAGGACGTTCAAGTGAAAGACTCGTCATCCTGTCCGTTGTTTCTGATCCATTGCCACATCTACCACAAACTAAGTGGGAATTGTTTTAATAGGGTATAGGCTAAGTTTCCTGCATTGTGTTCTTAATTGTTTAAATTGTGTCTGTATCTGTTTTTTCCCCAATAAAGAAAATAATAAAAATAATAATCCTCAAAATTCTACTCTGTGGTAAAGAACGCGCGGGACAGAAACCGGTGGAGGCAGATCACCCGTTCAAGATGCAAACCAGGAATTGATGACCACGATCCTCAGACATGAGGGACCAGTGGCGTAATTACAACGGGCCCCTGCCCGCGGTAAATTCATCAGATGGGGCCCTTCCTCACTATAAAGAAGTGCATCATCTTCCCTTCTGCTCAAGGCCAAGTAGTTCGAGGTCCCGTAGAGCTGGGGGCCCGTGGCATTTTGCCAGCCCTGCCACCCTATAGTTACGCCACTGTGAGGGAGCGATTGTGTTGCGAACTCTTTACCTTTTTGATACTTTTTATGTATATTTTTAATTGTTTTTGCTTTTTGAATCTTACTTTGTTATGTCTTGTCGTTGTCATTACAGTCTTGAGCTGAGGAGCTGGTTTTTCATTGTGATCCATTCTTTTATCCATTTCCTTAAATTATAATACAGTCCACTCATTTTTATCCGCTTCATTTTGGTCCTTGTGTTGCGAACTCTTTACCTTTTTGATACTTTTTATATATTTTTTAATTGTTTTTGCTTTTTGAATCTTACTTTGTCATGTTTTGTCAGTTTGTCAGTCTTGTTGAAGAAGTAGTAAAGGATCAGTCGTGTTTGCTGGTGTTCTCATTTATCCATTACTTATTACATTTTCCTTAATATTCATACAGTCCACATTTCGTACGCTTCAGATTGTATTAGTATCTATCTAATTAACTACAAATTTTAATGGTGTATGTACCCACTTTTAGTCATTGATAAGAAACAATATAGAATGTACCAGTTGCTTCTCCTCCCGCGCAGATAAAAGCCCATGGGAGAGGGTAAAAATCTTGGGAATCATGTTATAGGCGATGCTAGCAACCCATCACTATTTTGATTCCCCTTTCCACATACGCCCGCAGTCGTGCTGGACGTGGCCTTTAGGTCTCGTTACCTTAGGCTCTGTCTACGTAATTGATGACAGTGCAAATACAGTCCAAACTTATTTATTTATTTAGCTACATATATATTTACTATATCGTGCATTTGTTGTTGATAATAATTCATTTTTTATGCTCTACATCGATCGACATAATAACAAGGAATCGGAGGAAGGAAGGAAAAAATACACCGACGAGATTACTTATATTTCCTCGCTCTGCCCTGCTTTCCTATTCAGGGCCGTCTTTAAACTATTTGAGGCCCTGGGCACATTAGGATCATGGGGCCCCTATGACCTAAATATCGGTTATCATTTGTTAATCTGGCAGGAACTAGGGGGCCCCATTCGATCGCGGGGCCCTGGGCACGTGCCCATAGTGCCCAGTGGAGAAGAGGGGCCTGTTCCTATTGCCTATTGCCTATTGCCTTAGACACCGATCCGCTTTCTCATAAATATGTCTCTGGTGGATATAAAACCTTAGTCACTTTATTTTACTTTACTTTAGGCCGAAACAAATCTTTAACTGGCGTCTTAACTACACTAAAGGCATTCTTATCATCATCTGTTATCCGCATCAGGGATGATTTGCTACGATATGTTAACTATTTTATCGACGATAAAGCACTCCAATCGAGTATTTTACAATAACGTAATACGGCTACCTTGAGAATTATCTGTACAATCTTGAATCTAGCTAATATATTGTTAGTCAATGCCGTGTCGACGCGAATCTTGATTATGTTATGTTTAACTAGCTCAAATCTTCTACACTTCACATTTATGGCCATACCTATGTGTCTGAGGGGAAGGGTTACGGGGGACACAACTCCCCCCTAATTGAACTCACTCACCCCTTAAAACACAGAACAAACAAACATAAATCACGTCTTTATCCCTCACGGTTTGTTAAATGTAATGAAAACTTATTTAGTAAGGTCTCAGACACACGCAGGCTTCCCATAAGGTCGCAGTATCAAAACACCTTAATAATCACCCGATGCAAAACTGCACTGATGCGGAAAAGTTTGCTGGGAATGGCACCGCAAGTTTTCAATAAAATGTCTGCTGACGTAAGGGAGTTAAAGATAAATATATTTAAAAAGAGACACCACATCGTAACATCGTTATTGCTGGAATTTTTTTATTGTATTTTTAGTAATTTTAAGTACCGTCAACTGGGGTGACTTCGGTAATTTTGGGGCTACTTTAATCGTTTTAAAATTGCTATAAAATTGATATTATCCATATCCGGTGAATGTTTGGCATGTAGACGCAACGGCGATCGACGAAGACATTGATTGGAAGCAGTAAACGCAAATAAATAATAATGGTTTTGTCATTAAAACTACTTTTTAAAGTCACCCCGTAAATCAAAGTCACCCCAGTTGACTGTACTTCATGTAATGACATTGTGTTTATTGTAATTTTAATGTCCAATGTCTACCTATGGTGTTCCGATATGCAACGGATATTTGTATGCCTAACGGCTAAACATGGAGGGTCCTTAATGTCATAAGATCTTGTAATCTACCTATGTTTAACAAATAAAAAATATTCTATTCTATTCTATTCTATTCACGGGGTAGACTGAGCCTAAGGTAACACGTTTAGCATGATTGTGAGCGTATAGCTGGGAAACGGAATCAAAATAGTGATTGGTTGCTAGCCGCATCGCTTGAAAATGATTCCTAAGATCTTCACCAATTTTTTTGTACATGATTTTAATAAAACAATTGATTGTGTAAACCCAACCATAAACGCAATATGTTTTAATTTCAGTGTTTCGTGACGGCTGGAGTATGCCTCAACATGGCATCCCACGGGATAGTGATGGGCTTCGCCGCCATCTTGCTGCCTCAGCTGGAGAAACCCGACTCTGCTATACCCATTGATAAGAGCTCAGGCTCATGGATAGGTGATTACTTTATTACGGTTAAAGGGGTACCCAGTTAGACACGTTTTTGATGGGATATACTTAGACGGTAATCAGACAAAGTTAAATTAACAAAATACAGTACCTTATTACCTACCTAACTAACTAACTAAACAACCCGCCCCGCATCATTCCGGGCGCAATGGCGGCCATCACGCTCGCCGCGTTGCCGCGTTGAACGGCGATGGACAATCTCTGCGCCAGGAATGATCCGGAACGAGAATCCAGACCACGCACTCCGTCCACCTCTTTAATAAAAGCTTGGACTTTAATGAGGTCTGCGTCTGATTTTACGATGTTAATGAATTCTTGATAATGAATTGTGTCATGATTATGACATTTATTTAATGATAGTAAATAACCTAGTTATCTACATCTACACTAATAGGTATTATAAAGAGGAAAGATTTGTACCTATTTTTGTATGTTTGTAATGAATAGGCTCAAAAAGTACTGGGCCGATTTAAAAAATTCTTTCACCAATAGAATGCTACATTCTTCCAATTTGACATAGGCTACATTTCATTTTGAAAAAAATTAGGGATCCTTGGTAAAATTTGAAGGTGAGTCAATGAGTGAATGAAATAAATAATTGTCTACCCCGTGCGAAGCAGGGGTAATTATGTCTTTGAATAATACTAATTCAACTGGTTACGATCAGTTGAGTACCAAAATACTTAAACAATGTGCAACTCAGATAGCCGCTCCTCTTACTTACATAATCAATAGATCTTTCGATCAAGGTTGTTTCCCTGATCGCTTGAAACTTTCAGTAGTTAAGCCACTGCCTAAAAAGGGTGATCTCCGACTGATGACAAATCATAGGCCTATAGCATTGATTCCTGTATTGTCAAAAGTTCTGGAAAGGGTAATGTACAATAGACTGGATACGTTTCTTCAAAAAATGAAGGTTTTACATGCAAACCAATTCGGATTTAGAAAAAATAGCTCGACATCTCTGGCATGCTTTTCTTTGGTGAAGCAGATTACTGAATCGCTTAATAATAAGCAATCAATACTGTCAGTATTTCTGGATATGAGTAAAGCTTTTGACCTAGTTTCCCACGATATTCTACTCAACAAATTGGACAAATACGGAATTAGAGGGAAAGCATATTCATGGCTTCGGAGCTACTTGTCTGAACGCAAACAGTATGTAGAAATATCCAGAATTATAGATAATAGGAAACGTACATTTCAGTCTACGCCCAAACTCAATACAAATGGCGTTCCACAAGGTAGTATACTGGGGCCTCTCCTTTTTCTGCTTTTCATTAATGACTTGACCAAAACCTTAAAACATAATTCTATTCTATTCGCTGATGATACTACCTTAATTATTAAATGTAAAGACAAGAAGGACTTAGAGACTGAAGCGAATAAAGAGATATGCAGTGCTATTGAATGGTTGGCTGACAATAGATTGATTTTAAATGTGGAAAAAACCAAAATCATCAACTTCCAGACATATAATTCTCCTAATACTAATGTAAATGTAAGTTTGGATAGTGGTACAATTTTGCAAAACGTGGACTCAACGATGTTCCTTGGCCTCACCATAGATAAGCACCTCAATTGGAAGACACACATAGAAAACGTTTGTAACAGACTGGACAGATTTGTTTTTGCCTTACGACGCCTCAGGCTTGTGGCTTCTAGAGAAGCTGCTGTGTCGGCATATCATGGATATGTCTCCTCCATACTACGTTACGGCTTAATCATTTGGGGTAATTCAGTCGATATCCAGAGAGCTTTCGTTACGCAAAAAAAATGTTTAAGAGCCATTTATGGAGCTGTCCGCCTAGCCCATTGTAAACCAATATTCCAAGAACTAAAAATCTTGCCCTTGCCTTGTATGTACATCCTAGAGGTTGCTAAGTTTGTTCGAAATCATCCGCACTATTTTCCATTGCATAACGCTGTTCATAGGAAACTAAACGGAAGAAATCCCCATAAGTTATATGTGCCTAGACAACGTATCAAACTTTATAGTAGGAATATATGTGGCATGGCAATAAAAAATTATAATAAATTACCAAATGACATGAAATCGCAATGCAAAAATAAGTTTCAAAAAACTTTGTTCAAGTGGTTACTGGAAAAGTGTTTTTATTCAATTTCAGAATTTTTGGATTATGAATAATTTAAGTAATTAACTATTTAACGTAACCATGATTTAGTAATGTTTTAGTAATCATTTTAATTTAACTTATTTCTTTAATTTCATGTTTTAATTTGTTTAATTTATATTTTTTGTACCTAATGTAATGTATTAATTAATATTTCTACGCCAAAACTGGCAGAATATGCTGTGAATGAATAATTATTATACACAATACCTTGTACCTACCATATTCTGAGAAATAAAATATATTCTATTCTATTCTATTCTATTCTAAGCCGGGACGGGCTGCTAATATTTAATAAAACTAACATAGTGCCTACACTTGAAAGGCAAATTATAGCGGTTATTTCCAATATTATCCGACTATCCATGAACCTATAATTATCAATGAATTATTTAAAATTAATTGAAACATCGAGATCTCGTCAACACACAAAGTTTGCCGTGGTGTTGTGATCAATAACATTATACCTATTATAATTAACTCCTTCTGCTAATGTAGCTAAAAATACTGTCCCTACTAGGTATATACCTATAGAATCCGAAATAAGTAACATTATTTTAACAGTCCATCCTTTAAAATATAGATTAGGGACTGGACCTTTCGGTGTAATTATCATCATGTTTTAAACATTGCGATTTATGGGTTGTCACAGGCAACTTTTAACTTTATCACCTTTGATGATCTTGGCCCTTAGCCGCTACATAAATGACGCGAGCAAAGATAACTTTGCACGACATTTACGTAATACAATGCGTGTTTTAACTGCAGTCCAATCTGTAATCTCGTTCATTGATATTTATTATTTTCGTATCACTTTTAAACATGTATTTTCCTTGGTTATTTTTCAGCTTCGATCCTGGGATTTGCTTTGGTCGCCGGCAACTTCATTGTGCCAACTATTATGGCAAATTATGGCAGAAGAACAGCCAATCTCGCCTCCCTCGCCCCTATGCTGGCTGGTTGGTTCTGTGTCCTCGCCGCCGGTAGCGTTGAGGTCCTCCTCGTCGCCAGAGTCCTCCAGGGCATATCCATGGGCATGAGCTCTTCCCTCGGTCCTGTACTTATCGGAGAATACGCCAGCCCTAAAAACAGAGGAGCTTTCTTGACTCTCATCTCCCTCTGCATAGCCTCAGGTGTCTTAACAGTACACACCATGGGCTCTTTCATGACTTGGCAGCATACAGCATTAGTGTGCACAATCATAGTATTCATCGATTTACTGATAGTGATATACTCACCAGAAACTCCGAGCTGGTTGGCGGATCAGGGAAGGTATGACGAAAGCAAAAAGGTGTTCAGATATCTGCGAGGTGACGGCGAAGAAGAAGAGTTGCAGAGGATTGTGGAGACCAGTATGATAATAAGAGAGTCCAAAGCTGAAATAAGCTCATCGGAATCTTTTGTGAACAAACTGAAGAGGAACACTGCGTACTTCAGGATGACGGTCACAAAGAAAGAGTTCTACAAACCCATTTTTATTATGATGCATATTTATACACTAGGGCAGTGGTCTGGTGCTAACATATTGGCTGCTTACACTACAATTATATTTGAAAATGTAGTAGGCCCTGGAGCTAACGTGGCTTTACTAGTCATATCTTTGGGCGTCCAGAGGATCATTTCCAATACCATGGCCGTATTCGTAATAAAGAAGGTGAAGAGACGAACTATGTTGCTTGCCACGGTATCTATCAACATATTCGCATATCTCGCCACGGCTGCCTATACTTACGGGAAAGCGCATAATATGCTTCCATTCGACCATCCTATGTTGGGCATCTTACTGGTCCACATCCACATGTTCTCAATAGCAACAGGAACTGTGCCTCTTCCTTTTATTATAGCTGGTGAACTTTTCCCTCTCCAATATAGGAGCTTGGCAGGAGGAATCAGTGTCTTATTTTTGTCAGGGAATCTGTTTATAACTATGAAGACTATGCCCCATCTTTTCGCGACACTGGGACTCTATGGAGCGTACTGTATTTATGCTGGAGTAGTTGGCTATTGCCTGGTGGTAGCTTGGATGTTCCTGCCTGAGACCAAGGACAGGACTCTTCAGGACATCGAGGACGAGTTCCGGGGAAGACCACTGTCGCCTGAAGAGGTGAAATCAGTGCAGTCGTTGACGTCGCTGAAGCTGTACAATACTGACCGACGGTGTAGCAACCCTGTGCTTTAGTATAGTTATAAGAAATCAAACGAGACGAGCTGTCGGTAGGCCTCCAACAAGATGGAGCGACGACCTGATCAGGATCGCGAGATCGCGGTGGATGCTGAAAGCACAAGACCGGTCCGAGTGGAGAGCCGCGGGGGAGGCCTATGTCCAGCAGTGGACGTCTTTCAGCTGATATGATGATGATGATGATGATGATGATGATGAAACGTTGTAAATTAATGGTATGAGTGTGACTGTTGACTAAAGACTGTCTTTTGCATGGTCATTTTGGTATTTATAGCAGAAATAATTTATCTTTATCGAATAATGGTAATTGTTTAAGATTTGTGTGTAGAGTAGAGGGTGTTAGTGCCGGTTAATATTTATGATGATATCAGTTGATGGCTGTGACTTCACGATGGACGATGATGTAGTAGATAGTGTCACTATTGAAGTTTTTAACGATTGTACGAAGAGACAAAGTAAAATCGATGAAAATTATTAATGAGGAGGCTACAATGATTTATTGTCCTAAAAACGATTTATTACTCATACCGGTGACATTGCCATTCGAAAAGAATACAAAATTAGAAATACAGGGAAAAGTAACTGGAGTAGTAAAAACTTGTGTCTTGTTTATTCTGTCTACTAGTGAAAGATTTAATTCGAGGAAGATCTACACATTTTTTACTTTTTTCATAAGGCATTTTGTGGATGTGATTTCAGAAATCGGCACCCAGGTTTCGAAAGACATTTCAGGGTAAATTTCAAAATAATTGTACCATAACTCACATGGCATTCACATGTAACGTTACTCACATGTCAAATTGTATGTCACATGTAACATAAAGGTAAGTTCTCAGTAATACATTTTCCCATCATATTTATTTACCTTACTTTGCCCATTAAGAAAGAAGTGTAATGTTTAATAAAAATACATTTTTATGAAATCAGTCTCATTTAATAAAGTTGAACTTTGTTACAATCAAATTGTTGTGAATAGTTTTTCTAACTGATTTCATGTATTCTCTGTGTCGCTTTTGTTTCTCTTCATATTTTTCAGTATTATCTTTAAGTTTTTGTCTATATTTTTTCTGCCGTTCCGCTTTAGTCATCGGCGCCATCTGGAAAAGTGTGAAAAACGAACATTGTGAGTAACATACATGTTAGTAACAAATGTGTAAGTAACAAACATGTGAGTAACGATCACCAATGTGAACGAGTCTTTACAATGGTGAAAAACGTAATGTTAGTCACACGTAAGCAAAAAATAAGTGTTTTAATGCACTTAAGTCAACATAACTTTAAAAGTTGATGGTCTGTAAACAAGCTATTTATTGCCTTAGGATCATAATGATTAGGTCTAAAGAACCCGCTTTCATTAATAAACAATTTCACTTACCTTCCATGTCAAATATCGTGTTACTCACATGTATTTCCAAATAAAATGTCACGACAGCACTCACCCGCACTCACATTACCCGCCATAACAGGAACCACAGACAAGATAGAATTTTTTCCTTGAATACCACCTGTAGGTTAAGGTTGTCCGAACACAAATAAATACTTTTTTGGTAGTTTTCTTCATTTTAAAGCGTAACAATGGCGTTACTCACAAATTGTAACTCACATGTAACAAAACCGTGGACAGCTGTTTGAATCACTTTACGGAACAACCGATAAGCTAAAATTTGACACAAAACACAGTTCATGATAGCCTGTCCTTTAATCTAAAGATCTAAGGTCGTAATTTGCCTGTACGCCCATAAATATAAAAATTGTGAACACTTTTCTTGACAAAGGTAGCAAAAGGACATGCTAAATTTGTATGGGTGAATAAAATTAAATAATGTTTCGTAGGTTGCTATTCCATAACTATTTAACTAAATAGCATTATTATACTTGTAAGCAATAATAGATAAATCAACCTGTATGGCAAATATAAATAAAACTGTTCAAAATAAAAAAAACTTCTTCACAATTCGCAATTAAGGTAATGGACAAACATTTTGACGCCAAGGTACAATTATTTTGAAATTTACCCTTCAGTATTTCCATAGTCGATACTTATTACTAGATTAGGAATCAAAAATGTTATTCAAGATGTTGTCAATAGGACATATTTAAATCAGTTTTGGTAAGTTTAAGAAATAACAAATGTTAATGTATTTAAAAGCGTGTACAAAATTTTGATAAGTGATTTTAGTAACTACTTTAGAGATCTACAGTTCGCCAATTTCGGATGTAGGTACAATTTGGAATTGTAGAAGTCTTAATAAATCTTATAAAAATATATCTTTCAATGATAAAACCCGTTGTTTTCGTTTATTTTTGGGAAGATACTGTAGGAACTATTTAATAATCCTCAATTTACTTTTCACAAAAAGCAAAATACGTGTGACCATTTTCTTAGGGGGACGCTTTAGTATCTTCAGTATTAGATGTCTCTGAAGTGGTATTATCATCATAATGACCTTTAAAATTTCTCGAAAAAAAAGTTCTCGAGTGGCGACCGCGATCCGGAAGACGTAGTGTTGGCAGGCCTCCCACTAGGTGGACTGATGACATCGTAAAAGTTGCGGGAAACCGGTGGATGCAGGTGTCGACTTGTCGTTCATTATGGTGTGATAAAGGGGAGGCCTTTGTTCAGCAGTGGACGTCTTCAGGCTGATGATGACCTTGAAAATAAACAGGCAGTGTGGGACCGGAGGCCTTACCATGACGTCTTTTATCCGATTCTTTAGGTTCACTAGCTGTCAGATCCATACTAAAAATGACAGCTAAAACCTGAATTGACTCGAATTGAATCGGAAGACGTCATGGTAAGGCTCCTGGTCTAAATGAAGTCTTTTTATCATCATCAGAACCCTCACCACCACAAAGCATTTACATTAGGTACCCTGTCCCTTACGTCTGAACTACATGCATTTGTTTAGCTTTATGGTTTTTTGTTTATTATAAACTGACCAGCGATTGACCTCTATCTCACCTGATGGTAAGTGCAGATGAGGCTGAAGATGTAGCTCACTGGTTCAGCAACAGCCTGTTCACTCTGGATTTGAATAGTCCAAGGTTATACTTATTCTGGAAAGGCAGACGACGGAAGCGTATTCCACTCCCTATACTTCATTTAATTTAGAATGAGAAACCACAATAGCATTATATTGCGGCTGGTCAACTATTTCTTACCTAGCAAACAGTACAGTGCAATAGTTTGGCAGCCGCAAAATATTTTTTTTTAATGCCACTTTATTTGCGTGGCGTCAATTGTTACTCTAGTACAAATCGTAAAGAGATTACAGTTCACGAGCCGCAATATAACATTATTGTGGTTTCTCATCCTAAATTAAATGAAGTATAGCAGTCCGCAACTTGACTGCACTATAATCGCGGAGAGGCAAAGTATTATTGAATTGTGGAATAAAGTGACAGTGGAATCATAATGCCAGTTGAAGGAAATTGTTAAATAAGTATATAGTTTTAATGTGAGAATGCTCTACACTGGATCATCCATAGATTTAGATTAGATTTATTTATTCGTCAACAAAAATTGCATTATATAAAAACATGCATGCCACAAATATAAGTATTTCTGTTGAGATCGTCAAAAATTAATAAAAATACAATGTCAAAAATAATAAGTTGTGTAAAAAAATTATGTCAATTTTATAATTCTAATAATCACAGTTATAACGGTTCGATTATAAGTACCTACCTGCACAAGAGGCATTTCATCTAAGTCCTCTAGGTTGGCAACGCATCTGCAATCCCTCCGGGGTTGCGGGTGTCTATGGGCAGTGGTGATCGCTTACCATCAGGTGACCCACTTGCTCGTTTTCCTTCCTATTCACATAAAAAAAAAAAAAAAAAAAAAAACCTCAATTTTTCTATGCTGGTCTGGGAGCAAAGGAAAAACAGAGCTTCTCCCGCGCAGACTGCAAAAGCCCATCGAGGAAATGGGCGAAATCTTAGGAAGCAAGTCATGTTAAGGTGCGACCACACCGCCGCTTAACGGTGACGTTACGGAATCGCAACAAAATGAATGAAAAACGGTGAGAAAACGTGACGCATACGACACGGCACTGCGTATACGCGGCGGTTTGGTCGCACCCTTATATAAGCAATGACGCGGCAAGCAACCCGTCACTATTTTGATTCCCCTTTCCACTTGGCCCACAATTATGCTGAACATGGCCTTAGTCTTGTTACCCTAGGCTCTGTCTACCCCGTTACGGATAACGACGTAATTTATGTACTATGTATTCTAATTACAACACAACGGATAACTCACGTATAAAAGCCGAAGGATTGCTCCAACAATTGTTTCGGACTATTTCGAAGCCCTTCATCAGGGAGCGCTCGCCCCGGCGGCAGCGAAACGAACACTGCGCGCCAACGCTCTGCTCGCGCGGCTACTCGGCGCAGCTGACATCGGCGCACAACTACCCTCATTTTTATCGTCATTTTTATTATAGTCTAAAGTAGGGCAGCACACAACACTGATCACGTCACTTTGTAAAGGTTCGCTCACACTCACCGTTTGGTCAATATTTAAAACAGTTTTCCAACTGAGGGGACCGACCATCCGCTGTCACGATTAAAATTGGGATACCGACTTATTGCAATGGCTTCACGTACTTTCCGCGGAATGAAAAACTTTTCTCTCTCCAGTACGGACACCTTATCAAAACGGATGTAATGCGTCGAATCAGATTCATCCTGTTTCTTCATACTACGTGAGTTATCCGTTGTGTTGTAATTATGTGTGAGTCTCACGGTAGTTTCATACTATGTATTCTATTTAATAAGCGACGAGCTACGCCGGAAACTTCTACTATCAGCTGTAGTAAATTGTATCTACCTTAGATCAACTACGTAACGATAATGGGGTGCAATAAAAACGTCGATAATTTGAAATTACAACCCTTTATCGTGTATGATAATGTGTTAGGATGAGCAGTTAGTGTTATGCGCGGGAGTTGGTGGCAGTGCAGAGTGCGCCATGACACAAAAATGGATTACGCCTTTCATGAAACAAGTAAGCTAACAACAGATTTAAAAAAATCATGGTTAACATTTGACGACCAGATGGCCTAGTGGTTAGAGAACCTGTCTATGAAGCTTGAGGTCCCGGGTTCGATCCCCGGTCGGGGCAGATATTTGTATGAAAAATACCGAATGTTTGTTCTCGAGTCTTGGATGTTTAATATGTATTTAAGTATGTATTTATCTATATAAGTATGTTTATCCGTTGTCTAGTGCCCATATCACAAGCTTTGCTTAGTTTGGGACTAGGTCAATTGGTGTCAATTGTCCCGAGATATTTATTTATTTTATTTATTTATTTATTTTCGCCGCCACGTCAAATACAAGAGACGTCACCAATACGCCAGACTATTGTGATGCCTTAAGTTGAACCTAAACACAATTGAACGAAGGTTGCTTTTACATTGAAGTAAATGGACGTATATATACGTCGTTGGCGTTGAACCTTCGGTGCTGATATATGTGTCGTTAGCGTCGTAAAGGTTAAAAATATCAGACAAAGTATCTACCGAATTTACAAGGTAGGTAATTCAGAATTATTCCGGAATATTTCTGCAAGGCTTGGATTAATTTAACTGAACACCTACGTTAATATAATTTCTAAACAATATTGAAAACTAGAACACCGACAATTTTAAGCTATGAGCGGGAATCGCGGATCCTCATCAAACCGTGAAGCGTGCTTTTACCCTACACCACCTGCAGGTCTCTGGCAGACCTCTGTTAATGTTTTTCAGGATTTTTATATTATGGTTGGCAAATCTTCGATGTATGGCGTCAAAGGAAGGGGTGATTGAATAATGACACAAAAATGACAATTGAAGGCTTTACCACGACGTCTTAGTGCGATTCAGTTTAGGTTCGCTCGCTGTCAGATTCATACTAAAAGTGACAACTAAAACTTGAACTGAGTCGGAATTAGGACGTCATGGTAAGGGCCCAGTTACTGTGTACTAGTCAATCAACCACCAACCACCGAACCACCTGCTGGAATACTCCGGATTAATTTAAGACACGATGTGTAACTCTTTAACTTTTTTCGCGTTGTGCCTCCAGTGTTTCGTGACATCAGGAGTTTGCCTCAACATGGCGGGGCACGGGCTGGTGATGGGTTTCACGGCTGTGCTGTTGCCTCAGCTGCAGCAGCCAGGGTCTCCGATTCCCGTTGACGATGCCAGCGGATCCTGGATAGGTCAGAATTCATCAAATATATTATTTATATTGCTGTCAAAAAACCAGCCGGGACAATTCTAAGGGTGGCTTTAAATTGAAGAATAACTTCACTAAAAATTGGTTTTACTTTGAAATTATTTTGAGGAATTAGAATCTTAAGCTTAGCAATTATTTATGACAGTTGAGTTTATTAAGGAAAGAACAAGCAGAGACCTATTGTTACACTAATGGTATCTTTTATATAAACTGTTTTATTATATTTTTTCAGCGTCAATTCTTGGCTTCGCTCTCGTCACTGGCAACTTCATCGTCCCCGCAGTCATGGCCAAAAATGGAAGAAGAACTGCCAACTTGATCACAACATTACCAATGCTGGTCGGCTGGTTTGGCATCCTGATTGCCACCACTGTCCCAGCTCTCCTGGTCGCCAGGTTCCTTCAAGGGATCTCGATGGGCATGATCGCGACCCTGGGTCCAGTCTTAATTGGAGAATACACCAGTCCCAAAAATAGAGGAGCCTTTCTCATGACACTTTCTCTTGCAATAGCTATAGGGGTCCTCACTGTGCACACTATTGGTTCCTACTGCGGCTGGCAAGTGGCAGCACTTGTGTGCGCTTTTATAGCATTCACCAATCTTTTGATTGTGATACATTCACCAGAATCTCCCAGTTGGTTGGCAGATCAGGGAAGGTACAAAGAAAGTAAGGAGGTCTTTAGATGGTTAAGGGGTGATGGTGAAGAAGACGAGTTACAAATGATGATAGAAACCAGCATAATTATCAGGGAATCCAAAGAAGACGCAGATATTAAGGAATCGTTTCAAAAGAAAATTGCAAGGAATTTAGTGTACCTAAATGATACCGTGAGAAAGAAAGAATTTTACAAACCAATATTTATTATGATGCACATTTATACTCTTGGGCAGTGGGGCGGAGCAAATTTTATGGCCGCTTACACCACGAAGATCTTGGGAAATGTAATCGGACCGAGCACCACGTTTGGTCTGATTATTGTCAGTTTGGGAACTCAGAGAATCATATCAAACTCCAGCGCAGTCTACGTCATCAAAAAGATCAAGAGAAAAACTATATTGTTGACTACAATTCTTATCAACATCTCTGCTTTCCTCGCCATAGCAGGATATACCTATGCTAAAGCAAATAACTACCTTCCATTCGACCATCCTCTTATAGGAATCATCTTAGTCCACGTCCACATGTTTTCCATAGCCACTGGAACAGTTCCTCTACCTCTTATCATAGCTGGAGAACTGTTTCCTCTCGAATACAGAAGCTTAGCGGGTGGCATCAGTGTCCTTTTTGTCTCTATAAACCTCTTCCTCACTGTCAAGACTCTACCGTACTTATTTGCCACCCTTGGCCTGCACGGATCATACTGTATCTACGCTGGGATAGTTGCCTACTGTCTGGTAGTGTCTTGGATTCTGTTACCTGAGACCAAAGACAGGACGCTTCAGGATATTGAGGATGAGTTCAGAGGAAGGCCTTTGTCTCCTGAAGAGTTGAAGTCAACGCAGTCACTGACGTCTTGGAGATTGTACAACACTGATCGCCGGTGCAGCCATCCACTCATTTAGTAATTTTACTGTCTGCTTACTGCTTATAATGTTTAAGATGTATATTTAACTGTTCAATTAGATTTAGTTTAATACTGTTTAAGATACTTTAATGATGATCCAATATCGATGTTAATGATAATATAAAATGTGATGATAAATTTGCAGTTTGATTGTTTTTCTAATAAATAAATAGATATGGTGTCGTATTATCAACCCTTAAAAAATTCAAGTTCAACAGCAAAATATACATCTACATTCATACATAGTACACCACAGATCACGTATTTAGCACTTACGGGGTAGACAGAGCCTAGTTCTGGTGTTCTAAAGGTCACGTTTACATGCAACGCGTGCAATTCCATGCAATTGGCATGCAATGCGTTGGCCATGTAAACAAAGTTTTTGATACAGAATACTACGTAGGTCCGTGTAATCTGGAGGTAAGACGGACTCTAAAACTTACAATCCTAAAAGATTAAGTCGGATTCAAAATCAAAAACCGGCCAAGTGTGAGTCAGGCTCGTGCACCGTGGGTTCCAAAACAGTTTAGCAAGTGAATATAAAAATTCAGTATTAGCAGTGTCGCTGCTACTTGGCAAAATGAAGGCAGTGTGAGGTTATTTGCTGTTAATTAATTACATAGACAGAGATATAATGTAAATAGAGATTTTTTAGGTTTATTTCATTAGTTGTATTAATTAACCCAATACTAAGCAATACCGAGCTACCAACATATAGTCCTAGATTTTAATAAACAAAACACGTATCTTTTACCTTTGAACATTGAACGATGATAAAGAAAATTATTAAAAAAATAATCCACAAGAATTATATTACGCACTATCGAACGATTATTTAATTCAAAATCTATTTTCAGTATGTTTAGAGTCATCCGCCAGAGTAGACAGGGCACAATGGTTAGGAACAGGACAACACCGTTCATGAATCAAGTAAGTATTTTTAACTATTTTTTTATTAATAGCCTTGTAGTAGATATTAGCAATTTTTTTTCCAGTCAAAAGTTGTCGATGATTTTCGTTGATGGCGACTCTAACGATGTATTTTGTTATTAAATGATAGCACTTTCCAGTCTATAAAAAGTACTCTGAATAGCACCAGAATTCTTCAGCTAAATTCCAAATATCTATTTAGGTTTAAAACACACACACACACACAGCACCTAAAATACCTAAGCATCATTTAAAATGTCTTTTTGTTATTACTTCTTCTTCTCGTTTTATTATAGGTATTTGTAAAATTTCATTGTAATTGTACAAGCATAAGCCACCCCTTTGATACCGTTCACTCTGAACATCGACTACAATCAAAAAGCCCTGAAAAATATTTGCATGGGTGCTCAGTTAAACTATATTATAAACCCAACAAATATTACGGATATTTTTTAAGACACCTCAGATCATAGAATAAAATAGATATGAACTCGCACGTATTTTCCTTTAGTTCTACTGTCGCCACTTTTTCCCCACCACAGCTCCCACACACACATTGAACTGCGTAAACACAAAGCGATAGGCGGAGCTTGAGAGTCTACGACCACAGATATTCGAACGCTATGATTGGCCTTAAGGCACGTCACGCACACTTTTAAAAAAGCAATTTATTTTTCATCTACGGCTAGTGAGAGAAGAACGATAAAACGTAGTCGATAAGATGTCGATAGTTGAAATCCTTCGGGGTATTGAAACGTTTGTCTCGTAACAGTGAAGTTCTGACAGAACTATCTACTATCCCATAAATTATTTAATGTAAAAATAAGCCAAGTCTCGAATTTTATTCACTATACAAAATCCGTGAAATAATGGGTGATTTTTTTATTGATTCTCACTGTAAGCAAATAAATAAAATTTTGTGATAGCAAAAATAAAGCTCTAATAAAACACAGTGGTAACCTAAATGCCACAGCGTGAGTAGGGACTGTGTAACAGATGTGCAGATCCAACTCTACTTCGCAACCATTTTTATCAATTTTTACCAACAACTTTTGTTAACAGTGGTCACTTGCTTATGGTGTGGTCTCAGATCATAGAAAGGAATAGATCTGGGGCCTTACCATGACGTCTTAATGCGATTCAGTTTAGATTCGCTCGCTGTCAGATTCATACTAAAACTGACAGCTAAAACTTGAACTGAGTTGGAATTAGGACGTCTTGGTAAGGCCCCTGATATGAGAAACGGGGGCGTGGCGCGTGACTCCGTGACATGGCCAGAAGGAAACATCGCTCGCGAAGCAAGTAGCGCCACAGTCAGTCGCGATTCAGACGTACTTCGGAAGTGTTCTCCGATATTTTTGCAAAATGCCTAACTGTTCTATCGTTACGTGCAATAACAGAAGTCAAACGAAAAACTACAAGAACAATGGAGTCACTTACCTGTTGGCGACTGGCTGGGTTAGAGCCTCCTTTTAGTATATATGTTTTATTCTTAAGTTGTTCCATTTTTAAAAACACCTTCCTTTGTAATGACGTGAACTCTTCCATTAGTTGCTCTGTCAGATCGTAGCTGAACACAGCTGATTATTATTTATTTAGGCTCCTAGTTATTTCCTTTGTATGTTAGTGTGTATAGTTTACGTTATTAAGCCCTGTTATCCAAAACCGAGCGCGAGTTTAAATTCCGTCGTCAACATTATAATTATGTAAATAATGCAAATACATTGATATTTTGCTATTCAATTCTTTATTGTACATAAAACACAATAATTTTACAAATGAATACAAAGTAGTGATTGAAATAAAACTAGGAACAAGTAACGTTCAAACCAATTGTATATAAATTGTGTTCGTTTCGCTGCCGCCGGGGCGAGCGCTCCCTGATGAAGGGCTACGAAATAGTCCGAAACAATTGTCGGAGCAATCCTTCGGCTTTTATACGTGAGTTATCCTGTGTTGTATTTATGTGTGAGTCTCACGTTCGTTTCAATTGTATATTATTCGAACACATTCTAAAATAATTATGCTCACTTAATATAGTATACCTACCTAATGTAGCAATTAAATTTTAGTCAGGTAGTAACACAAAAAAAACGGCATAAACATAAAATTGATAATACTAATCTAGGTACGTATATTTATTTATCGATAATACTTTAACCGCAATAAAACACGAGCCCTGCCCTAACTTACGAACGGCACATGCGGCCGTACCATGGTATTTTCACGCGGCAGTGGATATCGCAAGGAGTAAAATACATTGCGCTGTAGTTAAACATGACATAAAGTGGTTGCTGAATTAAACCGGCAATGTATAACGAGTTTAAAATTTTATCACTACTAAGTGCGGTGTCGCAGTAACTAATGCGGCACTGAATTTGTTCGTTAAAATGTTTTGTTTTTTAGATTTTTAAGCAAAATACCAATGCATTTGCAATACTTACATATGGTAAGTGACTCCATTGTTCTTGTAGTTCTTCGTTTGACTTCTATTAGTGTACCTAACGACAGAACAGGAGAACATTTCCGAAGTACGTCTGAATCGCGACTAACTTGTGGCGCTAATTGCTTCGCGAGCGATGTTTCCTTCAGGCCATGTCGCGGAGTCACGCGCCACGCCCCCGTTTCATATCTATTCCTTTCTATGATCTGAGTAAGACACTGTCTCTGTCTATAGTCTGGCAGCTAAACCACTGCAGCCAGATGACTCTTCCAAATGTCATTTTACGAAATAATGATACCACATTTATTTCACTAGTGCTCGATTAAGGTCACGTAATGAATGATTTGATTATTGAACGAACGAAATATTTTATGAATGTGACATTCGTAGTTTAGTATATTTCAAAATAAGCGCGATACTTTTGAGGCATTCAAAGTTCATATTAACATAGTAGATAAAATGTGCGGTGACTTTGTAATACACGTAAATAGTGACAGCAGCAGTGAAACTGATTCGGAATAATTTAAGTTTTTAAGTAAAAGTAGAAAAGTAGAAAAAAATTGGTTGCCTGTAAAGTCGGTATACGGGCGAAAGTTTTACGTGACAACGACTTTGAGTGGTAAAATAATTTTAATGTGAATATTCATTCGTATAGTAGGAAGAAGGATGAAATAATAGTAACAATTTAAAACATTTATTTATACAAAGAATTATATTTAACACTAACTGTGCTCGAGTGGAAGGGACGCGTGCCTTTCACTTTTTATGTCTGTCTCTCTCGCTCTTAGGCGGGCTAACCATGCCCGCGTGCCTCTCACTCGCTCTCATTGTGAGCGCATAACGTGAGCGGAGCGTAACGCAGTTTCTTGAAGTGTCACCCGGCAAACCAATTTATAAGACGTTGTCACGTCAAAATATTAATGTGATAATTGTTGTTTTATTTATGGCAAAATGGGAATGAGTTGAAAACTGGTAACTGATTTGACATGCTTCCGCACATTTCCAAATCGCGCTCTTACACTACTAACTAGAAAACATCCAAAAAAACCTTACTGAACAAACCATTTTATTAAAATACGCTTTGAAAATTCTCATTTATGACGCAAATTAATTTCATTACATCGTTCATTCTTTCATTCACTCACTAAGTCACATCACTATTTAATATTTGCCAAAAACTGACAACACTGAAAGTGTCATCTGGCTGCAGTGGTTTATCTGCCAGACTATATGCGGAGGGCTGCGGTTGTCCTTCGCCAGTAGCGTTTCTTCTTAATTGTAACGCTTGACTTAAATTATAGTCAACAGGGACTTTACCATGACGTCTTAATGCGATTCAGTTCGAACTCAGTTCAGCTTTTAGCAGTAATTTTTAGCATGTGTCTCACAGCGAGCGAACCTAAACTGAAATGGGATTACTTAAGGCGCTGTCAACAGCAAATGACCTTGAGCAGCGCCACTCTTCACACATACGAATCGCGTGCCTGTTAGTGAAAGAGAACAAACTATTTCGGCAGCTTGGCGCGCGTCTAATATCTTGCAAATAAGACACAAATAATAAGAAATAAAAAAAAGTGTTGATTATTTGTGAAATATGATTCGTTAGCCGTTTAGGTATGAATATGTTAACTTCATGTTTTTAATTGCAGACTCGTACGTCGAAAAAATAAAGACATAGAACCGTTTAATGCTGATTTTAAGACCAATCTTTGCAATTATTTTCTATCGAGCTGATTTTGTTCAATTATGTATCGAGTCTGTCCAGCGTGTTTGAAATATGATGAAAATTAACATATATATTTTTTGTATTTTTATTGTGTGTAGTTTTTCTTAAAAAAGTGCTTAAATAACATCAATTTCAACAAAATTAGGTGTTGTCAGCCTCTTAAATCGCTTTAAGACGTCATGGTAAGGCCCCTGTTACGTGTTATCTGCGGGTACCAGTACAGTTGTTACATATTTTTAAAATAAAAATGAAATAATTTATTATGCTTTAAACATGGTAAGAAATGGTCTTGTAGTTAATTGTAGGTACAGTGACATGTCTAACCAAATACATTGGCATGCAAAATATTATCTTATAATCTATCTTATGATAATTTATCTTATTATTTATTGTGTCTCCAGTGTTTTGTGACGACAGGAGTGTGTCTCAACATGGCTTCTCAAGGGCTAGTGATGGGCTTCACAGCAGTGCTACTGCCGCAGCTGAAGCAACCAGGGTCTCTGATACTTATAGACGATGCCAGCGGATCATGGATAGGTCAGTTTTACCGCGAGGTTTTGGTGTCAATTTCCAATTCAGAGAGAAATGTAAAAATAGCACTGTGATGAAATAAGTACTGAGTTTTCTAGATCAAGTTTCTAGGGAACAGCATTGCACTACTGTTTGATGACTCATTTTTTTTCTATTTGCAGCTTCAATAGTTGGCTTCGCTCTTGTCACTGGTAACTTTATCGTTCCCGCAATAATGGCCAAGAATGGGAGAAAAACTGCCAACCTGATTACCACAATACCCATGCTCATCGGCTGGTTTTGCATCCTGACTGCCACCACCGTCCCGGCCCTTCTGATTGCAAGGTTTCTCCAAGGGATCTCTATGGGCATGGCCTCAACCCTGGCTCCTGTCTTGATAGGGGAATATACCAGCCCAAAAAACAGGGGGGCCTTCCTCACGACGCTTTCCCTTGCAATCGCTATAGGGGTCCTCACTGTGCACACTATTGGATCTTACTTCAGCTGGCAGGTGGCAGCACTTGTGTGCGCTTTTATAGCATTCACCAATCTTTTGATTGTGATACATTCACCAGAGTCTCCCAGTTGGTTGGCAGATCAGGGAAGGTACAAAGAAAGTAAGGAGGTCTTTAGATGGTTAAGGGGTGATGGTGAAGAAGACGAGTTACACATGATGATAGAAACCAGCATAATTATCAGAGAATCCAAAGAAGATGCAGATATTAAGGAATCGTTTCAAAAGAAAATCGCAAAGAATTTAGTGTATCTGAACGAGACAGTGAGAAAGAAAGAATTTTACAAACCAATTTTTATTATGATGCACGTTTACACTCTGGGACAATGGGGTGGAGCAAATATAATGTCCGCTTACACCACGAATATTCTACAGAACGTCATTAGTACCAACAGTTTGTTTAGTCTGATCATCGTCAGCTTGGGAGCTCAGAGGATCATATCAAACTCTAGCGCAGTCTACGTCATCAAAAAGATCAAACGAAAGACTATATTATTAATAACAACACTGATTAATATCTGTGCTTTTCTCACCATAGCAGGATACACTTACGCTAAAGCTCATAACTACCTTCCATTTGACCACCCTTTTATAGGCATAATCTTAATCCACGTCCACATGTTTTCCATTGCAACCGGTACAGTTCCTCTACCTCTAATCATTGCCGGAGAGCTCTTTCCCCTTGAATTTAGAAGCTTAGCTTCTAGCATTAGCGTCCTTTTCGTCTCAATTAACTTTTTTATCACTGTAAAGACTCTACCTTACTTATATGCCACTGTTGGCATGCACGGATCGTACTGTATCTACGCTGGGATAGTTGCCTACTGTCTGGTAGTGTCTTGGATTCTGTTACCTGAGACCAAAGACAGGACGCTTCAGGATATTGAGGATGAGTTCAGAGGAAGGCCTTTGTCTCCTGAAGAGTTGAAGTCAACGCAGTCACTGAAATCTTGGAGATTGTACAACACTGATCGCCGGTGCAGCCATCCACTCATTTAGTAATTTTAATGTCTGCTTATAATGTTTAAAATTCTATGTAACTGTTTATTAAGTTAATTTATTTTAGTTTTATACTGTTCATGATTTTTTCATGATGATTCAATATAGAAGTTAATGTTAATATGAAACATGAGAATAAACCAGCAGTTTGATTATATATACACACACAAAAATCTCGTCTTTATCCTTTACGGGGTAGACAGAGCCTAGGGTGACAAGACCTAAACTAAAGGCCACATTTTGCATGATCGTGGGTGGTGGAAAGGTGAATAAAAATAGTGCTGGGTGGCTAGCCGCATCGCCTATACCATGATTCCTAAGATTTTCGCCGATTCCCCCGATGGGCTTGATTTTTTTTTATTTTTTTTATATAAGGGGGCAAACGAGCAAACGGGTCACCTGATGGAAAGTAATCACCATCGCCCATGGACACCTGCAAGACTTGGGGAATCACAGGTGCGTTGCCGACCCTTTCAAGAACAGGAAGGCTCGCTTTTTAAAGATCCCTAGATTGTACCGCTCAGGGAATGTTGCAGCAGGAAGTTAGTTCCAGATCTTCGTTGTACGAGGAAGGAAATTGCGTTTAAAACGCACGGTACTTGACTGCCAACCATCAAGATGTTGAGGATGGAAGGACAGATGATTCCGCGAAGTGCGGTAGTGGAATTTAGCCGCAGGCAACAATCAGAAAAGTTCATTGGAGCACTCCCCATGATATATATTTATATTAAATGTGTAAGTTTTCGTGTTATGCTTTTTATTTTATTTAGGTCAGCTTAGGCCCAGGCGCATTCGCAATAGATATGGATGGATAGATAAGACTCAACACCCGTTATTTGTTCTGGATTGTTGATCAGATTTGTCTCTGCCAATATAAGAATTTCAGTGGCAGCTGATTCAAATTGTGAAAACCCTTGTCAAGTATACACAAGTTTGCTAAAGTTTTCTGCCAGGAGTTTAGTATAATCAGAAAAAGAGATAACCTGCAAAACAGCCGATAACACTGTCGTAATCCTCATTGGCTTACAATTTAGAGCAGGAACTGTCATAAAGAATAATAAAATTGCAATACAAGCCGACATCGTCGTGTTTGTCGACGCTTAGAAATTATCTGACTGCGAGAGTACAGTGATGTCTGGTACGGTTATCTCCATTACTTAATTTAGAGACGTTTAGTATGTTAGCGACAAGAAAGTGACAAAGGTGATAACATTGCGGGTTCGCGGTGTATTGAAAGACCAAGGTCTGTTTGTGATAATGTCTGCAAGATCGAAATGGATCACTCCGTTTGTCAAACAGGTAAGTAATCAATTTATTCATGTTTCATGATTATTTGTCTTTGCACTCTCTTAACGCGTGGTACTTTTACAACCATGTAAATAATTTCAGTGGCATTGCATTACCTACAAAGGCATTTCTATAAGTAAATCATCAATTATCTACCTACTTAGAGACAGTTCTCATTTATGGCCATATCGGGTATCTGGCTGATGCTATGCCTTGGGACCGGAACTGAAGTCCGAAGGAAGATACCTAGTAGGAAGTTTGTATTTCATGTACACACGTGAAGGACTTCGACAGCGCGATGTAGAACATGAGTGACGTCACCAACGCTAGCTATACGTGAGTCGTAGTATCCAGTGTCCAGTCTATATGCATACTGCTGGGCACAGACCTTCTTTCATAATGAGAGGGCTTGCGCTACAGTTCCCACGCAGAACAACTTCACACACTATTGTCATTACGCAGGTGTATGCAGGTCTCATGTTTTTCTTCACTGAAAAGTGGATTATTACGCACATACATTCTGTAAACTCAGTGCGAGCTCGGGTTGACCCTTTCGCTTGAGAGGCGATAAGCCAAACCACTGGGATATCAAGGCTTTTTTAATAAACTCTCGTTTGACTTCATCTTATTCCAGTGCTTCGTGACGTCTGGAGTGTCAATGAACTTGATGTCTCACGGTCTGGTGGTGGGCTTCACATCAGCCCTACTGCCCCAGCTTGGGGCATCCCAGTTCATCCCTGTTGATGATGCCTCCGGATCCTGGATTGGTAAGGACCTTCAGAGTGGGACGTCCAATTACGTAACGGGCGAAAGGGGACGTGCCGAATCTTATCCTGTCTCACAGGAGTTGAGGAGTGTTTCGGAGAAACGTGAAGCTTTTTTCCACTTGAATCTAATATCATGAGTTACCGTTTACATTGTATTGTTTAATATCAGGCCTTACCATGACGTCTTGAAGGGATTCAATCCCGATTCAGTTTGTTTGCTCGCTGTCAGATCCGTACTAAAAATGACAGCTAAAACCTGAACTGAGTCTGAATTGAATCGCATTAAGCCGTCATGGTAAGGCCTCAGTATTCATTTTAACCTTTGTTTATGTAGTACTAGCTGTTGCCAGCGACTTCGTCTGCAAAAAATTCGTTTTTCGCTATCCCGCGGGAACTACGCAATTTTTTGGGATAAAAAGTAGCCTATGTGCTATTCCAGACTTTTCTCTATCTATGTGCCGAATTTCATCCAGATCCGTTGGGCCGTTCTGGCGTGATTGAGTAACAAACAAACATCCATCCATCCATCCATCCATCCATCCATCCATCTATCCATCCATCCATACTTTCACATTTATAATATTAGTTAGATTTTTGTAAAACTAAGTACATAGCTAACCATTAAGGCCCATTGAGGTAATGGATACTATTTTGATTCTCCTTTGCAACAATATGCCCACAATCACGCTTACCATGTTAGGGGCGTGATTATTATATCTATATGAATGTATGTAGATAACCGTTGTTGCCCAAGGTGCACGGCTCTCTTCCAGAGTGGAACCGTACTCGAGCACACAAGGCCCTGTCTGGCTTTGGGTTACCATCGTCGTCATTAGCCGGAAAACATGTGGATAATGAACAAAGATCTCTTGGCGCTTCCTCTCTCTTACTTCTCTCTCTATTTCAGAGCCTTGCTCTTGTCGGTGGAGTTGTCGCCAGTTCTCTGACAACAGCTATTTCTCACTGACATTTTGACATTTTTTAAATATTAAAACCGACAAACGGGCATGCGCTGCACCTGATGGGTAAGTGATCACCGCCGCTCATAGACAACCACAGCACCATTGGGACTGCCAGCGCGTTGCCGGCCATGCAAGAAGAATCATGCTAATCGTGGCCTTTAGGTATTGTTACCTTAGGCTCTGTTAACCCCGTAAGGGATAAAGACGTGATGTATTTAATATGTATGTAGGTATGTATTCATTTGTTCAGGGACTAGTCTTTTCGGGCTAATTTCAACTCCCTTTCCTATATTTAGATTATTAACGTTTTGTCCTACCGAATAATTTACGGCCGTAATTTATAGACTTAAATTCTTTTCCGCATACCTTACTCTTATTAAATTTCCTTGGATGGAGAAACCTTGCACTTGCAGACAGGAAAGTCTTGCCTGTTATCAAGTGAATCGAGAGATTCACTTAAAGGGCACGCATCACTGATTGATGATGATCCGGGTTCGATTCCGAGCCAGCTTTACTTTCGGATTTTTCCATTGTTTTCCAGTTTTCAGTATCGGTTAGAAAATTAAATAATTGTAACTTTGTAATTGTGACGTAGAGACACATCATTCAAACAGACGGCGCTACGCGACAAAGTTCGCTTAGTAACATACATACATATCGTCACGCCTCTTTCCCACAGGGGTAGGCTGAGACTACTTTGTTCCATTTGCTACGATCCTGACATACCTCTTTCGCTTCATCCACATTCATCAATCTCTTCATACATGCTCGTCTGTTTCGGGTACTCTTGACCTGGCCTTTTTCCAAAACGTCCCGAATTTGATCATGGCACATCCGCCTAGGCCTTCCTTTCCCAACGCACCCATTCACACTCCCCGTATAAATCTGTTTAGTTAATCTGTTAATCTGTTCGCTTAGTAAAAAATTACAAAATAAGAATTCATTATTTTCCAGCCTCAGTCATCAGCATCGCGTTGGTCACCGGCGCGCTGATGCTGCCCTTCATCATGAACAGCCTCGGCCGCAGGACTGCCAACTTCATCAGCGTCAGCATCATGCTCACCGGCTGGTTCGCCATCATCTTCGCCAAGACCGTGTCCACCCTGATCATCGCCAGGTTCCTCCAAGGCTTCTCCATGGGACTGTCAACTTCCCTATGCTCAGTGCTAATAGGAGAATACACCAGTCCAAAAAACCGAGGAGCGTTTCTGACTACTATATCTTTAGCAATAGCTTGTGGAACTTTAATCACTCATGCTTTGGGCTCTTATTATCATTGGCAAGTGATAGCACTGGTCTGCGCTGCCATAACATTCGTGAATCTTATGATTGTAATGCATTCACCAGAATCACCAAGTTATTTGGTATCCAAAGGAAGATATGACGAGTGTAGGCAAACTTTCCACTGGTTAAGAGGATACGAGGAAGACGAAGAATTGGAGAAGATGATCAAAACCGACATAGAGAATAAAGCAGACAATGATACACATAAGAAAACTGAAAGCAGAATTCAGTATTACAAAAAAGTTTTTAAGAAGAAAGAGTTTTACAAACCTTTGATTTTGGTCGTACATTTATACATGATAGGACAATGGTCAGGAGCTAATATTCTAGCAGCATACACTCAGGAAATTTTCCACACTATCATCGGGAAAAACGTTGACGTTTCGCTGATTATCATATCCATGGACATCCAAAGAATCATTTCTAACTCTTGCGCCATCATCGTCATCAGAAAAGTCAGGAGGAGACCTATGTTGATTTCAACCATAAGCATCAACTTTCTTTCCTTTCTTACCATAGGAACTTACGCATATTTCAAGTCCCACAATCTCCTGCCTTACGGCCATCCATTTATTGGAATCATACTAATACATATACACATGTTCTCAATAGCAACTGGATCAGTTCCACTTCCAAACATAATAGCAGGTGAAGTATTTCCTTTAGAGTATAAAGGCTTAGCTGGAACAATCTCCGTTCTCTTTCTTTCATCGAATCTCTTCATAACTCTTAAGAGTAACCCATTCCTGTTCAGTAGCATAGGCTTGCATGGGACTTACTGGTTGTATGCTGGCGTGGTGAGCTTCTGTCTGGCCGTGTCCTGGATCATGCTGCCGGAGACGAAGGACAGAACCCTCCAGGATATCGAAGAGGAGTTCCGCGGTAAATCCAATTTTGTCTCAGCTGATGAATCTGTGAATTCGATTCTTTTTGAGAATGCGATGAAATTGAACAATATGAAGTGATAATAATGTGATATATGTTTGTTGTCTTTATTTATATTAAATACTATTTTGAATACACTGGCGAGCAAAATAACAGGTCGCTATTGGTACAACTATGTCAGTATTGTGATTTCTTCCTAAATAGACACGAACTCGAACTACACAGGTTATGGAGATGGATAAACTCAACGCTGCGGATTACTAAAAGTAATGTCATTTATTTTAAAATACGGCCTTTGTTCAACAGTGGACGTCTTCAGGCTGATGATGATGATGATGATGATCTCTTGCTTTAATAAAAATAACCGGCCAAATGCGAGTCGGACTCGCGCACCGAGGGTTCCGTATCATTATCTATGTAAGCGTATCATTATCAGTGTAAGCAGAGCCCTGCTCCCAAGCAAAATGTACGCAATGTGGGGTCACTTTCTATTGGTCACTGATATATACAGACATACATACATATTTACGGTTTTCGCAATTATACCTTAATCTGTGCTATAAGACCTACCCTCATACCAAATTTCAAGATTCTGAGTTCACGGGAAGTACCCTGTAGGTTTTGGTTCCCTTGCGAGTTTCGAAAATTTGCGGCATAAACGACTTTTCTATTGAGTGCGTTGGCTTAGAAGTTTGATTTTTTTCACAGCTCCAAGGGGCAGTAGACCTGAGAATTCATCATAAATTTCGCCTTTATACCTCCACGCGTTCCTGAGAAAAAGGGTCTTGACAGACGGACGGACAACAAAGTGATCCTATAAGGGTTCCGTTTTTTCCTTTTGAGGTACGCAACCCTAAAAACAATATCTTTATCAGCCAAAAGGCCACTGCTGAACATAGGACTCCCCCAAAGAGCGCCATAGAGACTGGTTTTGCGATTCAGCGGACTCCCGCTACCTTCACCAGTTCATCAATCTATTTTGATGGGGGTTTTAATACGCTGCGTCTTTCGGTACAAAAAAATTACGACACATTCTTTTATATTAGTGTCCCAATTCTGGGCAAAGGCCTCCTTACAGCAACCGCAGCAGCAGCAGTACCTTTACACATTAACCCCCTTGGCTTAAGCGTCTGCTAAATCAGCAATCGTTTGTCCTTATCTGTTACTTTTACATTTATCTTTCACAGATAAGGACAAACGATTGCTAAGTCAGCAGAAGCCTATTGAGCGTTTTTGAATAATAGGGTTTCTTAAAAAGTAAAACAACAAAATCATCAGTTTTAAGCTCACTGGAGCCTTCTTGTTCTAGATCTTTAGTATTACCAAAAAGAAGACAGGTTACATTAGCATTAGCTGCTATAGCAGCTATAGTATAGCTAATGATCTATTGACAATAGTACGCGACTGGAATGACGAATGACTGCAAAACGTATCGGATAACTGTGTCAAGGTGACATTCTGGCTCTGGACATCCATGTGTTATTAAACAGATGTGTTATTGTCGTATTAATTTGGCGGCGTCTATCAATGTCATTATAAATTGGGTCAGAGGAATTAAAGATTTCATCCTTGACAACTAAATCTGGCTATTAGATTAAGGGCCTGTTTCACCACTCGTATTGTATCGGTTATCTATGATGTCGTCTCTGTCTGTTTCGTAGTAAAAAATAGAGGGAATCATAGATAACTGACACTTAAGATAGGAAGTTTACAGAGAGCGGTGAGTCAGCTTTTGAGTGTTATTTGGTTTGAAGTCAAAACTGATGAGGTGATTGATTACTAATTGTAGGTACTTGTGGTGATTTTTCTTCCCGGTAGATTAAACATTTGTTGAAAAACCAGCTCTTGCGCGTGGTTTCGCTTGCTAACTAACTAAAAAATCTCTGTACACAGGTACACATATATCTAACACATGGTAAACGTCTATAATTTCAGCAATAGCGTAACGGGTGGTAGGGCCTTGTGCAAGGTCCGTCCGGATCGCTACCACCATCTTATTCGCTAATCCTGCCGCAAAGCAGCAGTGCTTGCGCTTCTGTGTTCCGGTGTGGAGAGTAAGACAGCCGGGGAAATTACGCGCACAAGAGGCATTTCATCTAAGTCCTCTAGGTTGGCAACGCGTCTGCAATCCCTCCGGGGTTGCGGGTGTCTATGGGCAGTGGTGATCGCTTACCATCAGGTGAGCCACTTGCTCGTTTGCCTTCCTATTCACATAAAAAAAAAAAACCTGATGCGTAAATTTGGCGTAAATTCCATGTCTTACCCCCTTTTAGCCATCGATGACGTGCGCGTGACGATTGTCTACGTGCGGTCCTTGACCTCGGATCTATCAAAACATTGCGCACGCGCCTACGACCCTCGTTCGCGGAAACGATGTCAGATAATTGGGGGCAATATTAAGGAAATCGATTTTTTTGGGAAGTAAACAATATTATCTTGTGCTTTATTACATTTTGGAGCTTAGAAGCAGATGATAGTATTTTATACGACTAGGAAGCCAAACGAGCAAGGGGCTACCTGATAAAAATAATCATCAGTGTCTACGGATACCTATCTACAGCTTCGAAGCATTACAGGGTTACCACAATTGCTTAATGCGTGCCATGTTCTATTCAGCGTAAGGCACAGAGGTATATGGCTGCGTAACTGTGTCTCTTACGCTAAATAGAACTTGACACACATTAAGCGATTGTGGTAACCCCCTACGGTATCCCTTGCGTGAACTTTTAGATGATATAGATAAATTTCCGGGTCGCTCAGCTCAAATAAAAAAGGTAAATCAATAAAAGAAAGAAAAAAAAAGAAGAGAAAGAAGAAAGAGAAGAGTTATAGAGTTATACATACACTTACCGTACAATGGCCTTGGGAATTTTCAAAAACTTCGTGTAAAAAAGTACGTTTTAGTATTTTTCTCACACTTAGCACCGAGAGGCTTAAATTGGGGTACGGGCATGTCACAAAGATGGGCACACCCCCTTATTCATAAACCCTCTATAGGCCTCTGCTAACTTAGTAATCGTTTGTCCTTATCTGTGATAGGTAAATGTCAAAGTGACAGATAAGGACAACGATTGCTAAGTTAGCAGAAGCCTATATAGCGTTTATAAATAAGGGGGTAAGTCACAAGGTGTTACCACCCGACGGCTAACGGCATGGCAGAGTGGGCTTAGATAGCGAGGATGACTATGACGTCTCATTGCACTTCAATTACAATTGACAACATTTCATTTTTATAACACCTGAAAATATATATATGGTTCGAAAGCATTTTGCCTCCTGATCACTGCAATATGTTTATATAATTTTAATATCGCTTATAATAAAAAATAAAAAATAATTAAAAATATGTCCTAATTTTACCAAAACTACCACAGGATGGGTGAAACGCCTTTGCTTTTTTCACGAGAAAAAATAAGCGATCATAATTTTGTATTTTTGACAACTTCAAAGTACAAGGGGGGGAACTCTGAAATTCTATTTTCGAAGTTCGTCGCATACCTTCTCTCTCACTCTCAAGATAATGACTATTAGTATGAGCGGAACAGCACGAAGCGAACCTCGAAAATCGAATATTGGAGAATAGGGCCTGACATTGACAATTTAAATAAATAAATAAATATCTTGGGACAATTGACACCAATTGATCTAGTCCCAAACTAAGCAAAGCTTGTGATATGGGCACTAGACAACGGATAAACATACTTATATAGATAAATACATACTTAAATACATATTAAACATCCAAGACTCGAGAACAAGCATTCATATTTTTCATACAAATATCTGCCCCGACCGGGGATCGAACCCGGGACCTCGAGCTTCATAGTCAGGTTCTCTAACCACTAGGCCATTCGGTCGTCAAAACTTTGAAATTAACGTCAGTTTTTTTTATAGAGAAAAGACAAAGGGGGGTGGATTTTTGGCGTTGTAATTTGTGTGCAATACGTTACAAATTACAACGACAAAAATCCACCCAGGGATAAGTGTGTATTCTGTGATAGTATCGGAGTTACGCCCTTTTAGAATAAGCACAAATTAATAAATTAATTATAAATTAAATACAAGCCCTAGCGAAAAAATTAAACTGTCAGCATGTTCATCTTTTCAAACAAAATACAGAGAATCATTAAAATGATAGGCTCAGAAATAAGAAATGTTGTCAATTCTTTAGCTATCATTTTTGACACTTCTAGTGTGAAATATTATAAACGGGATGTGAACTGCGATTACCTAATAATAATAAATAATGATTAATGTATCGAATGAACTTAACCGTGAATCATTGAAAACTCTTACTCCTAGTGTGGATCAGACAGCGATCGATCCAATTTTGGCTCGGAATTGAAACGCATTACATGCGCATACGCATACGTCATGGTAAGGGCACTAGACGCGGAGCTGACCTGATCGAGAGGGCCTTTGCCCAGCAGTGGCACACAGCTATATAGGCTAATCTAACTAATATTATAAATGCGAAAGTATGGATGGATGGATGGATGGATGGACGGATGTTTGTTTGTTACTCAATCACGCCAGAACGGCCCAACTGATCTGGATGAAATTCGGCACATAGATAGAGAAAAGTCTGGAATAGCACATAGGCTACTTTTTAACCCGGAAAATTGCGTAGTTCCCGCGGGATAGCGATAAACGAATTCTTTGCAGACGAAGTCGCTGGCAACAGCTAGTATAATAATAATGTAGTAAGTAGTGGCATGTAAGTAAGTAGTGGCGTGTATGTAAGTAAGTAGTGGCATTGGGACTAGGAGCACCACTCATTCTCTTTATTAGCTAATTAAAAACGCCCACAAAATTTAATATTATCATTAAATCAACGAAACATTTCAACTCCGTGCAGACGTCTAGATTTAGATTAAAAAGAGACAAACAAAACAATAAAGCCGTTGGAAACGGGTCAAAGTCATTGCGCGTAATGCGCGTGCGCGGTACTGTCACTCGAGAAAGGTAAACACTCACTCAACTCTCAGATATTGAGTAGGTATACATGCATACATTCTCCATTTCAACTAATTTTAACACCTTTGTACAAACCAACTTCAACTTCATCAAGGGCCGACAACGCACTGGTATCGCGTAAAGAGCTGCAGGTGTCTATGGACAGTGGTGATCATTTAACTTAGTTCCGTGATCAAATTGGGGACGTTTTGGAAAAAGTTCAGGTCAAGAGTACGCGAAACCGACGAGCAGGTATGAATTAAGAGATTGATGAATGTGGATGAAGCGAAAGGTGTCAGTTCAGGATCATAGTAAGTGAAACAAAGTAGTCTCTGCCTACCCCTGTGGGAAAGAGGCGTGACGGTATGTATGTATGTAACTTAGACGTATATTTGTGTATGTACTTTTCCAGATTACACACCAATTTGCAAGTTTGCGATCACTGTTAGGCACTCTTTGTTATGATGATAATTCGGTATTGCCTTTTGCCGACAGGGAAATCGTCACTCATGAACTGTTGTCAACGCGTCCCAATAGGAATGTGTGTTTTACAATTATACCGACCTTTTAATGGAAGTGTTTATATTCTCACCAGTGATGCCATTGTCACGTCACGTTACTAAGTAACGGCTAAAAATAGGTATTTACTTACGCCTACGAGAAATATGGTGATTCCAAAAGAAATACACTCCGTGAATTCGTATAGGCTGATATTCAGGTTTAGTGGTTGTCGTTCTTACAACAGCAGATAACGTAATGCATTATTTGCACGCAACGAACAACACATTATCGAATCGTCAACTATCCTGTTATCATTATTCGTTGTCTGTTGTCAACGTTGTTCATACGCGCACTGTTGCCGCACTTGGCATAGAAGCGCAAGCGAGTGCGCAACAAATCAAGTAGCTGTGTGCGAGAGATAGCGCTATACGCGCGAGCTCGCATCGCAATCGCGATTCAAATGACTGACTTTTGGTATCATTATTAGCTGTTGCTGTTTGTTGTCAGTCAGTACAATAACAAACAAGGTAACAGAGCGTTGTTTTGCTTTTGTTCTCGTACGGTTTATTACGCTGCGATCGCGATGAAATAAGTATAACAATTATTTAATAATAAGTTCACTATCGTTTTGTAAAACAGCAATATAACAGGATAACAGACAACAGTTTACAATAACAGCTATTTAAGAATAACACAACACTATTATTCATTATTGCAAAACAGCCGTTATTACCACCACTATTCAGGTTTCGGGATTCAATTATCAACAATACAAAGTTTAAGTTGCTTACAATACAAAACAATACAATACAAATACTCTTTATTGAACACCACAAATCAGTACAAAAAAATACAGAAACAAAGAACAAAGTATACAATAGGCGGTCTTATCGCTTAATAGCTATCTCTACCATAACTATTAAGATAGAGACATAAGTTGGAGACAGTTTAAGTAGGTGGCGGAAACAAAATAGACAGGAGAAACGCAGGGATAATAAAACAATACTAACTTACTTAGCTTAGTGAATGTTTACTAAGTAAAATCTTACTTTTTGCAACGCAGTCAGAGGATAAAAACAGCTTAACTTGAGTCATAAGAATCTACTTTCACAACATTTCGGCCCTGGGGTAGGTAATTTAACGCAAGCAATCGTAATCTTATAATGCTTCAAGTTCAAGGAAACAAGAAACGCGGTCAGCACCACCAATCACGTTTTCTTTTACTGTATTAAGAAACGATGAAAATAACTTAAGCTACAAAAAAACCCTCGAACTAATTTTCATTCATTTTGAAGATTCCATGCTGATCTTGGAGTAAAGAAAAAACATAGAATGTACTCAATGTACAAAGTTGCTTCATTTCCCGCGCTGATGGTAAAAGCCCATCGAGAATGGGCAAAAATCTTAGGAATCATGTTATAGGCGATACGGCTAGCAACCCATCATTATTTTGATTCGCCTTTCCATCTAGGTATAATATATTCTGAAACAACTATTGAAGTTGCGACTCTAGGCAGCTATGACCCGTGACATGTTTATCGCTATCCCGCGGGAACTATGCGATTTTCCGGGATGAAAAGTAGCCTATGTGTTAATCTAGGGTACCAGCTATCTCCGTTCCAAATTTTATTCAAATCCGTCCAGTCGTTTCAGCGTGAAGGAATAAACATACACTCACATCGTCACATCCATCCATCCTCAGAAACTTTTGTATTTAAAACATTAGTAAACCCGGTCTTAACCCGGTGTTAGTGTGAAGCGTTTGTAAAATTATCTACGTATTTATTTTAAGGTAATAAAAAATCACCCAATCCCAAATAGGTAAACACGAAAACAACCATACCACTTCGGCTTACCAGAAAAAAATGTTATTCCATCAACTTTCATTAAATAACCTTGACAAAAAAACAATCTCGACTCAACTAAAGGCAGGTTCATGGTGACTTTTCGGCGACGGATTGCGCGTGCGCCGACGCGACGGATGCGTGTGCACTCGGCCTTGCAGTTACCTAATAACTAGGACTTGATGTGATGACTGTTGCGACGAAATGATATTAAGACTCAATAATGTACTTAGTTATAATGACGTGCTAAAATGTAATGTTGATTACTTGGCCAATAAAAATAAAAAAATGCGATGAAATGAAATGATGAGATGATTTGTTGACAATTTGATGATAAACCATCTATGTATGTATGTACGTACTAGCTGTTGCCAGCGACTTCGTCTGCAAAGAATTCGTTTATCGCTATCCCGCGGGAACTACGCAATTTTCCGGGATTAAAAGTAGCCTATGTGCTATTACAGGCTTTTCTCTATATATGTGCCGAATTTCATCCAGATCCGTTGGGCCGTTCTGGCGTGATTGAGTAACAAACAAACATCCATCCATCCATCCATCCATCCATCCATCCATCCATCCATCCATACATCTATCCATCCATCCATACTTTCGCATTTATAATATTAGTTAGATGTATAAATCTATAATGGTGGGCACTACGGTCAGGTTCATCGCGCAACCTTCACCAATCGAGGAAGTGACACTTATTGCGAAATTACGTGTCATCTTAACAATTACTAAACTCAAACTGATAATCAAGCGTCTAAAATTTTCACAGAATTCTATGTTTAGTTTTCAACGCACACCAAGTTTTTTTATGAACTAACTTGAACAGCTAGCTAGGGGTGCCAACTAGAGTCATAGGGGGTCCATTTAAAACAAATATTATACTTAAGTCAGTCACGGTCGATCGGTTTTTTTTTCAAATAGGTATATCAATTATCAGAAAAAAAGACAAAAATTAATGGCAATTTTTTTTACTAAGCATACCTACTTTCAAAATCAACAAAATAAGCTTTGTACTTTTAATTTTAATAATGAAATAGGTCTCTGGTCCGCATCAGGACCGCGGTCTGCACGTTGGTGTCCCCTGAGCTGGACTAAAGCTAAACAAAATATTGACTTGTCTGTGCGGAAATCCTATTTGACAATAAACAATTTACTCGAACACGTAGTCTATGTTGACGACATCATTGTTATCAGTAGCTGCAGCCTTGTTGACTGGCTTATGAATGATTTTAATCGTAGACAAAAAAATATGTACGATACAAACGATTCTTTCCAACTGAAACTGCTTAAGTGATTACTTTAAACTTTATTATATTATGTACTTAATGGCATGGATTAGAGGAGACAGGAGTACCCGAAACCAGTGAGCATGGTATGAAGTAATGAATGTGAACGAAGCGAGAGGTATGTCAGAATCGTAGCAAGTGGAACAAAGTAGTCTCTGCCTACCCTTATGAGAAAGAGGCGTGACTGTATGTATGTATGTTAGATAAGACGGTCAATATGATCGTGTGATCTACGCATATCGCAATCCATAGTATAAAATATCGATGCGACATCGCAGCGAAACCGCTCGTTTTGAAATCCACGATCCTATATTGACATACCAGTATCGCGATAATTTGAATGATTGACGACTAAACTCAGTGCGAATGGAAAAATTGGAAACTGTGTATATCTGACCGCTGCAAAGTAACGCCTGGTTTAGTAAATTAAGTGATTATTTTGTTAAGATTATGCCAGATGAGAAGCCGTTGCGAACACGTCGTTTACGAGTCGTCTCCACGTCATCTACGTAACATCTACACGCCTATGTTTCGTCTATGTGTCGCCTGCGCGGCGTATACGCACCATCTACACGTCGTCTAAGTGTCGTCTACAAGTCGTCTTAAGTGTCGTCTGCGCGTCGTCTACGTAACATCTACACGTCGTCTACGCATTAATAAATAGACTCAAAGCCGCTCGTTATAGTCATAATAATTTATGTTTTATTAGACAAATATTGAATCAATTTAGCACGTGTAACGTGGTATAGAAACCAGTTTCCGATCAGCGGTTTTCCCAGTGTTGCTAAGGAGGTGATGTTTACGTAGGAAAAGGTTTAGGTATAGTGAATAATATTAACAACCGAATAGCGTATATCTGTTGCTAGTACTCTTTAATGTTAATAGACACTTCGTGATAGAATTTTGTACGATATTACACCTACTCAAAATAAAATAAGGACCACTTGAGTTTCATTGTTAAGCTTCAAAAACACGTATTGTGTTTTTTATTATTTTTACTAATGTCCAGGGGAGCTAAATCAATCGCTTAATGCACGCCAAGTTCTATTCAGCGGAAGGTACACAGTTATGCAGCCATATTAGCTCTGTATTTTATCTGTACAAGTAGGTAGTAAGTATGTTTATCCGTTGTCTAGTATTACATTGACGACCGGATGGCCTAGTGGTTAGAGAACCTGACTATGAAGCTTGAGGTCCCGGGTTCGATCCCCGGTCGGGGCAGATATTTGTATGAAAAATACGAATGTTTGTTCTCGAGTCTTGGATGTTTAATATGTATTTATCTATATAAGTATGTTTATCCGTTGTCTAGTGCAGTACCCATATAACAAGCTTTGATTAGTTTGGGGCTAGGTCAATTGGTGTAATTTGTCCCAAGATATTTATTTATTTATTTATTACAAGCTTTTCTTAGTTTGGGACTAGGTTAATGAGTGTCATTTTCTCCCATAATATTTAATTATTTATTATATCTGTTTTTAAAGGATAATTTTGACAAATCCACGCGTCTTCGTAGATTGCATTATCTGTACTTAAGTTAAGTATTGTCTCAAGACTGGAAATAACTTGCACAAGTCAATGATAGTAAACATACTTGCAACACACTCACGCGTTCAGCGCAACAGGGGGCTACCTCAATCGCTTAATGCCAAGTTCTACCAGCGTAAGGGACAGAGCTATATGGCTCCATATCTATGTCTCTTACGCTTAATAGAACTTGGCACGCATTAAGCGATTGTGGTAACCCCCACTATTGCTATCTGCGAAGCTATGGAAATTATGATTGCATCTTTCACGTTCTGTTTCTTACTAATTCGATGTAGGTACCATACCATCGGCCAAGTATGTGGTCTGCCACCCTAAGATTGAATATCCTTTGCAAATCATAAAATATAACGTTGATAATACGCGGCTGTCAACTTGAAAGTTCGACTCGAGCGACATTTTTATTTGATAGGAAGTTCGATGAAAAGTGATATACCACTTATTTGGTCGACCGTGCATATGTCCTTTTGTCTTTTTCTTAATCGTAACTCGACAAGACAGACGGAAAGACGACATTAAGAGAGTAGCGGGCAGCAACTGGACTCACTGCCCAAAATAGATCGGAATGGAAGCGGTTGAAGGAGGCCTACACCAAGAACTTGGTAGAGAAACGCTAAGAAGAAGAAGAAAAGAGAATCGTAATTACAGATATATCTTATACTGTACTATATATAGTTCAGTATAAGATAGTATAGTAAAAGGCCATCGAGGGAATGGCAAATTTTTTTTTTTATGCGAATAGGAAGGCAAACGAGCAAGTGGGTCACCTGATGGTAAGCGATGGTGAGTGATGGTAATCTTAGCAATTACGTCATAAACCATGCGGTTTGCAACCCATCACTATTTTTAATCTCTTTTCCACCTATACGCCCAAAATCATGCTGATCGACCACATGGTGTTCGTATGCCCTATCACCAGATACGTACCAGCTGACGACTTTAAACACCTGACGGAGGATCCGAGCTTAAATCTGCGTAATTGTAAATTTTGATTTTGATTTTATTTTAGATTTTAAGTTGTATTTCGTAACCAGTATGTAACCGCCATACGATAAATTAAAAAATAAATGCTAATCATAAGAATACATCATAATGGTTGCCCGCATACGAATTGTTAATAATCGTTACAGCTTTATCCATTGTAGGTCTAGGACAATAACAACAATAAGTAATAAATTCTAGAGTACTGGGTAAAGGTAAGGTATTGCTTACTTCATTCTTCGTCTTTTTCTTACTGTTCGTTCGAGAAAGAGATGGGGAATCTCGCTCACGACGCGACTCTCGCGCACTCTCGTGCTAGCCGGGATGAACGACCTCTATGTACAGTAATAATAATAACAATAATAATAATATTTATTTTCGACCAACATTGACCATTGAGTTAGTTACAATTCAAAAACTTATTTTAGTATTAAGTAATCAATTAGGTACAAAATTATCAAATTCAAAATTAACTCTATTCTCAATCAAATTATCAATTTCATTAATTATACATGTCAAATAAATAAATTCAATTAGATTAGCAATAGTGAATATAAAAATCAAATTAAATCAGTGAAACAAAATTACAGTAAATAAAATTAAGTTAATTGAGTCGTACAGACACATCATTCTAACAGAGGACGCTTAGCAACAAAAAATATTCGCATAGTAACAAGGTCACGTGACAGTTGGTAACAGATAGAAAAATTCGAAGGCTTACTCAGCTGCTATGGGTGGTGTAGGAGTATTGCACGCGTCACAGAATGACGAGGACCCGGGTTCGAATCCCGGCCATAGCTTTACTTTTCGGATTTTTCTGTATTCTAATTTTCAGTGTCGTTTAACAATTAAAATTACAGTAATTGGAAATTAATAATCTAACTAATATTATAAATGCAAAAGTATGGATGGATGGATGGTTTTTTTTTTTTTTTATATGAATAGGAAGGCAAACGAGCAAGTGGGTCACCTGATGGTAAGCGATCACCACTGCCCATAGACACCCGCAACCCCGGAGGGATTGCAGATGCGTAGCCAACCTAGAGGATTTAGATGAAATGCCTCTTGTGCCCGTAATTTCCCCGGCTGTCTTACTCTCCACACCGGAACACAGCAGCGCAAGCACTGCTGCTTAGTGGCAGGATTAGCGAGTAAGATGGTGGTAGCGATCCGGACGGACCTTGCACAAGGCCCTACCACCCGCAAAATGTTTGTTTGTTACTCAATCACTCCAGAACGGCCCAACGGATCTGGACGAAATTCGGCACATAGATAGAGAAAAGTCTGGAATAGCACATAGGCTAGTACTTTTTATCCCGGAAAATCGCGCAGTTCCCGCACGATCGCGATAAACGAATTCTTTGCAGACGAAGTCGCTGGCAGCAGCTAGTAATCAATAAATAAACAAAATTAACAGTGCGATCACATCAAACTCATCAAAATTTAAGCCATAATCAAGAAAAACTAATACCCCGAATCCCCAAGTCATCCGCGTTTACTCGGGCCTTTGCAGTGTAATCGCAGAGCGTTTGCAGTATGTTTGCAGTATGTTTGCAGTATGTTTGCAGTATGTTTGCAGTATGTTTGCAGTATGTTTGCGGAGCATAAGCAAAACTTAGGTTAGCTGACAATTTTGACATTTGATTTTGTCACATCGCCGAAGCTTTGCTTGAAGTATGACTGATGTAGAAATACATACATAGGTACATACATAACGTCACGCCTCTTTCCCACAGGGGTAATCAGAGCCTACTTTGGTCCACTTGCTACGATGATGCATCATCATGATGCATGATCATGATGATGATGACGATGATGCTTGCTTAATGTAGAAATGTTGTTTTTATTTCCAGTATTACTTCCATGCTGGTCTGGGAGCAAAGAAAAGCATAGAATGTCCCAGTTGAAGAAGATGAAGAAAGAAGAAAAGAATTATTTGTTTATTAATTTATTACCACTAATCAATTAAAAATTTTATACAGAAAACTTCTCTTCCCGCGCAGACGGTAAAAGCCCATCGAAGGAATGGGTGAAAATCTTAGGAATAATGTTATTGGCGATGCGGCTAGCCACCCATCACTATTTTGATTCCCCTTTCCACCTATACGCCCACAATCATGCTTAACGTGGTCTTATTAATAATTATTACGAATAAATGAGTATGAGTATGAGTATTACTTTAGGCTATGTCTACCCCGTAAGGGATAAAGACGTCGTTTATGTATGTATATGTATATGTATATAGAAGATTTAGCGTCCGTGATGCGCAGCGCGGAGGCTGTCTCGTTGCGGACCTCTGGCGGCGGCGCGGTGGCGAAAGTCCGGCGCTTGCGCAAGCCCACCAGCCTCTAGTGATGCCACTTGCTCGATACAAACAGGTAGCACTAATTAAACAAAAAACACGTGACCCTTCGTTGAATGGAGTGCCCAAATTGCCGATTATCCGATTCTGCAGGGAATTTATCAGTTTTAATTTTAATTTTAATTTAAAAATTTAATTTTCATTTTTAAATTTTAATTTTAATTTCAACTATAATAGTCATGTCGTTGTAATTGTCATGTTTATTTTGTTTATTTTTATTATTCTTACTATTACAATTAATCGAGTTCGAAGGGACTCATAATTATTTGTAGATGTTGTACCGGCCCCTTTTTTATTTGAATGTGTCTGTCACGCTGTGGGAAGGGCGCAGGCTGAAAACCAGCGCTGCTAGTTTGTATTTAATAACTGGCAGCTCATGCTGAGCCTGAGCCCTTTGCCACTTTTATGTTGTGCATTGTTTTGTGTTATGTATGTATGTTGTTCTTTCTTTTTTTTTTCTGTCTTTCAAAATTATTTTTGTGTGCATCTTTTGGATAACTTGTATCATGTCTTGTTTTTTGTGTTTGTGGCAATAAATATCTTTATTATTATTATTATTATTATTATTTTCATTTTAATTTTAAACGTACCTACATTGTTTGTGTGGGCTAAAATTAACCATTTTATTTTCATTTATTTGATTATCACCCAGATTCATGAAAGTGGTTTATTTTTAACCATCAATACTGTATATAGAAATGCTTGAACTTGACCTTTAAGTACGCACGTAAATGACGCACTATTGACATTATTTATTAGGTTTGCATTTTGAATACAACAACAGTCGATGAGAAAGACATAGTTCACGCCACTTTGTAGTTGCCTGTAATAAAAATGGAAATTATTTTGACACTTCCATTAACACCAATTTTACTTAGTGAGCGTAGTTTTTTTGGTTATTTAATTTTATCGATGTTTGCGACATCACTAGTGGAGCGTCTCACTGAGCACTTTTAGCGGTAATGGACGTTAAAAGTACTACTAATACGCGCAATATAATTAAATCGACATGAAAAACATATCTAAGTAGCAGGTTGTCGATATTCGAATCTACCTACTAATGTTGCTTACCTACTATAGACCGCACTACCCTTTGACCGAATAAAAAGTCGAGACATGGTGCTCACAGGTAGATACACGCACACATGTGCAACCATATACTTAGCCGTTCGCAGAAATCCATCTTAACTTTTTATTTTTATACAGTACTAGCTTTTTCCTGTGACTTCGTCCGCGTAGAAGTAGACTTACATTAGGCAGCTACGACCTTTGACATGTTTATCGCTATCCCATAATCATAATCATAATCATAATCGTTTATTTGTTAACATAGGTAAACATTTAGACAAATATGACAGGTCATTTAGAGTATCACTATGTTGCGCCATAACATAAGGCATACAAATAGCTACAGCTCGACATGCAGCATGCTTCTTACATATTAGCTATATCTACTACAACTAACATAAGTTCTCCTCAATACAATAAATTAAAGTTGAAATATTAATAATTAAAATTGATTTGTATTATTAAAAAATTAATATGTCACAAACTACAACTAAAGAATTACATCACAGTATCCTCGATATACTCACTAACACTATAATAAGCCTTCCGCGATATAGCCGCGAGAACTATGCAATTTTCCGGGATAAATAGTAGCCTATATGTCAATCTAGGGTACCAGCTATCTCCGTTCTAAATTTTATACAAATCCGTCCAGTCGTTTCAGCGTGAAGAAGGAACACACACATCACATCATCACATCCATCCATCCATCCTCACAAACTTTCGCATTTATAATATTAGTAGGATTATGTATATTATAATTTTTATTTTATTAAATGTACTTATACCACTCTAAAGGCTCAAAAAAGTACTATAAAACGTAGCTACCCGCAATTTATACACTAGCCGTATATACACACACTAAATGTAAATAGCTGCGTACACATACAGATATATTTTTAATGTTAAGTGTCATATCATAACCATAACTTTATTAGAACCTTAAATAACCAAAGTAAAAATTAAAATTTGCTCAATTGCGGGTAGCCTCATGACAGTTTAACTTATTAATTCACCAATTCAGCGAATAACTTTATAATAATCATCATTTATTTGCATTTGAACTTTTGACTTAACTTTGAACTGTTCCAAGCGAGAGACTTTTATCGATATTCGGGCCAGCACTAGCCGGTCGTTCCGCCGTCGATAGTCGCGAGCAGCCCGGGCCGCCGACCGGACCACCTCGTGACATTTTTTTTTCTATTTTTTTTCTTCGTTCGCGAGTGAGTTCGTTAGCTTCAGACCCTGTAAGTACCATCAAGTTATTTTTAAATAACCGGTTATTCTATTAAATAAATAGGTATATTAGTTTAAATTATTCAACGAAGAACTTATTAAAGTCGTTACGTTTAAAAATTGTCTATCGTGTTAATAATGAAACTGGAATATTTCAGAAGATGGTTTGGTAAGTTTTATTGAACACTAGCGGTTGCCCGCGACTCCCTCTACGTCTCGCTTATCGCTACCCGCGGGAACTAGGCGATTTTCCGGGATAAAACTATCGTATTTCGTTCCTCGGTAGTATAACTATAATATCATTAAAATCGGTTCAGTGGTTTAGGCGTGGCAGCGTAACAGACAGACAGGCAAACAGACAGATAGACCGACAAACAGAGTTACTTTTGCATTTATAATATTAGTGGGGATATTTGTAGGGATTCCTGTAAAGTTTTGTCATCGTAAAGTAATCGTTTTTTTTTTACTTGTGTTCAAAATTAGGCCATCCCTAATGACGTACACTTTGTGCATCGACCAATACATATGGAATTATCAACCGCAATTATTTAAATGTAAAACTATAGAGTTCAGTTTAAATAACTCAATCAACTGTTGAATTATTCGGGGTTAATTTTAAAACATACTTACTGTTATTTTAAATTTAATTTTAATTTTAAATTGACGTAAACAACGCCTCAGCATGTTATAGTTCGAGTTCCTCTTTCCTTGCTCCTAGTGCACTAAGGAGACATTTTGCTAAAGTTCGGTACGTCAGTCCAACTCACAACGCTATGATACCTTTTGAACAGTATATATGTAAATATGTATAACTCTTTATTGTACATAAACCACGTAAATTTTACCTAATTGACACTTGAAATTTTCACGGCATAATTTCCAAAAAATCACAATAATATAAAACGAGGTTGCCATATAAGAAACGTGTTTTTTCTCAATTTTAATAATGAAATTTGGGTACTTAATTGCTCTTGTTACTTCTTTTGATATGTCTATTCTCTTTCCTGCTGTCCGTTAATGTTCACTTTATAGATGTTAGCTTTTGTGTACCTCTGTGCTGTAACCTGTAAATAAATATCTTGTGTTTATTGTACAATAAAGAGGTTATACATACGTGTATACAATTGTACAGTGATAGGGAATTCTTCGCGTCGGATTTGCATATGACCGGTTTTCTCAGCTATATAATGAATTGCAATAAAATGCTCAAATATTTGCATGTATATATATACATACATGCAAATATTTGAGCATATATATATACTAGCGCTGGGCCGTGACTTAGCTCTCGTGAACTTTTAGGTAAAGCAATTGAAATTCTAGGATAAAATTGAATTTACTTAAAGTTCCATGGAAATGTCACCTTTGTTATTTTAACGTGAGAAAATCGTAAAAAAATAGGCTAAATTCGTCTAGCATTTTTAGCAACAAACATACAAACAGGCAAACTTTACAAATTTTCGCATTTATGATTTTGATAGGATTATTATGCACGATTATATTTAATTCAAAAGATAAAATGCCACCCAATATTATATTCGATTACGTTTCGAGTTTTTTTTTTCATAAACGTGACTAGTGTGGCTGGACCGTGGTAACTTGATATTTGAGTGCGTCTAAAAAACTAACTTTTATTTTGTTCAGTATCATTTGCGTATGTTGTGTCTTGTGTCATCCTATAAGTTTAGGTGGGAAAAAAATATTTTTCAAACCATTTTTGGTCGACTGTATGTATTGTCAACTGCATTTGCATTGTCGTCCATCTTTTATTTATTTTATTATCACAACCATGGTATTACAATGTTGGTAACTAATATGTACTTACTTACGTATGTGTACCAAATTTCAATCCGACTTATGAAGAAAAAGTAGCCTTTGCGATTTCATCCGTGTCTGTCCAGTCGTTCCGGCGTGAAATATTAACAAACATCCATACACACGTCATCACAAACATTCGCATTTATAACATTATCAGTAGGTTTGACAAAATGAAATGTAACATAACCAATTCTACGTCAGTCTTTAGACCGCATGTTTTGTTTATTATTAAGGTGTCGGCACCAGTAATGGACATGGACCCAATAATGCACAATAGGTAACTCTTATTTTAGAGACACTAAGGCATAGTAATTTCTAATTTATTTTCCAACAGTCAATTTAAAACCATATCATCTACATTGATGCCGTCACCCCATGTTTTTTTAAGTAGTTGCCAATTTTTGGAACAATCAACTTCGTTACAATCTGAGCTGGAAAATAAATGGATGTCTTGTCAGACATATAGTCGGATGGTTTTTTAAGCATTTCTTCTATTCCACTTAAATATTACACCGGTGCGACTAATGTAGAACTTTCTGTTAGTTTATATTCCCACTAGCTGTGGCCAGCGACTTCGTCTGCAAAGATTTCGTTAATCGCTATCCCGCGGGAATTTTCCAGGATAAGAAGTAGCCTATGTGCTACTCCAGACTTTTCTCTATCTATGTGCCGAATTTCATCCAGATTCGCTGGGCCGTTATGGCGTGATTGACTAACAAACATCCATCCATCCATCCAAACTTTCGCATTTATAATATTAGTTAGATTTACCAACCTCAGGTGGTCCTGACGATTGTATCCTTAGAGTAATAAATAAGAGAACTGTCATCAACTTTTACAAGTTTTTTTGAATATTTATCCTAATTAATTAATACATTATTATACCGGTCCGGTTAACGGTGTTTCCGATCCGTGGGAAACTATTTCTTGCCTTATTATTATTCTGTACGTAAGTTGTTCTGTCTTATTGAGTAAATAGATTTTTGTTAGCACAAGGCACTGTTTTGGGACGTGTTCTATTCAATACTTATAATGTTCATCTGTTACGGCATATGCATAAAAATGTAGAGTGATGTGGATTAAGAGGGTGCATTCGTGCTGAGCTCGCAACGTCGCATATTTGGTGATTTTTTGCGATTATTTCACATAAATTGAATGAAAGTATCAAATATCCGTCTGTAGTGCACTTCGTTTTTAGTGTATTAATGTGTCTAATGCAATAATTCATCGTGATGGACTTTTCTTTTCTTATTAAACGAGATATAGTATTTTATCCCTTTAATACGAAAATAAAAGTCCATCACCATTAATCATTGCATTGGACACATTAATACACTAAAAACGAAGTGCACGGATGCACCCTCTCAAGAATAGAATCGCACAACTCACCTTTTTTTGCATCTGCTAAACGTAACGTGGCAACATGCGAGACTGTCTGTTTAGGCAATCTCAAGTTTAAAAATCAATATTATTACATTATGACACGCAAGACAGGTCCTCTGGCGTCATCCTTTTAAATACGGGTCCGAGGTTCAGATGGTTGAACACACGGTGCTCAGATAACCTCATTCTCGACCAAAACATAGGTTTCTTATTAAATCTTGATCTCTAAGCGATTGTGTGTAAATATATTAAGTATTATTAAGTAATATTAAGTAATATTTAAACATTAATCCTTAATGTCTCTTGGCCACGCCATGCTTTGAGAACGACTGCATCACCTTTTTGTTATGTTCGTAATTTTCAGCCTATGGTTTTTGTAAAATAGTATTTGAAAAAGTGAAAAACAGCTAGTAACAAATAAAAATATATCCAACCAGTAAACCAGTGACTAACGTTGTGTCTGTCTCTGTATGTCGTGAAACCGGTTTTTTAGAAAATATGATCGAAAGTTTTATTTTAAATACTTTTAACACAATGTTTCTTTTACAATTTGTTGTTATCCTAATTACGCCGCCTTGAAAGGATAAATGTTAAAAACAGGTTTTCAACGCAACTGTCATTTTGCAGTCATGTATGTCAGTGCTTGCGGTATTAGGAAACATTACTTACCGCAGACCGCTATAGAGGTAGTAAGTGGCTTGGTAAAATACACAAATACTTTTAAAGACGTGCAATAATCCCGTGAAAAAAGGCGTGGCCTAGTGGTTTGACCTGTGACCTCTTGAAAAGAATCATTGGCGGTTGATGAACTTTAGGTTCGTACCTTTGAGCTCTTCAGAATTTACGCGCGAAACTACATTGTTTACTATGAGCCTTTCGACGGTAAAAACTATCTTAAAGAAATTAGCAGACAACTGCGAAGCAGTTCAATGTTAAGTTCTCATTTTGGTCTAAGCCCGTGTGGAAACGCCCAAAACCTTCCTTTCTGAACCCGGCAGAGGATCAATGGAGAGGACAAAAATAAACTCAAGTCCTCTGTAAGGCAGGCCAAGGAATGAGGGCTTGAAAAATTAACTCTTCTCTTACTCCTACTATAAATGTTCATCATCACCAATAGAAGATGTTCATCGTTGAACAAAGGCCTCCTTAGAACGCTAAAATGATCAACTTGCCACCTGCATGACTCATCCACAAATCTCGCAATGTCGTTGGTCCTCCTAACGGGAGGCTCGCTAACGTTGCGTCTTCCGGTTCGATATATAGACGTTAACTAATTAAAATAACCAATCCAACGAAGAATCAAAACAGAAGTTTTTCGTTGACAATTATGAAACAAAGAGCCGGCCTAATAACTGTGTCAAGTACATTTAATTCTGCATTAACACGCTAATTATTAAAACCGCTTACTTTGAGCAGTTATTTTATTTTACTTTTTTTATGAATTTCATAATTAGTGGATGCACTAATTATGAAATTTAACTTAAGTCCCTACCCTTAAACAACCTCTCTTTTTGGGGGTTGAAAATATCGATGATTTCGTTTGTATTACCCTAATCTCCCATATTTGGTGGATATTGGGAGTAAGGTGGTCAGTGCGTACAAAAATTATTTTGGCTTTTGACTAAAACTAATGGTGTCGATCTTGAACTTAAATAACGAACACACATACATAGTGCCCTGGCTTTCTTTCGTTCTGTTAGTACAATCGAAAACGCGATAGTGATTTTGTATGATTCTTAAGACATTTTAGCGACTAGAAACGAAAATAAGCAAGTGTACACTATGCATCCGATACCATAATGACCGATGCGTTGTCAACCTAGATGTTTAAGATGAAGTGCCTGTAAAAGTCGTAAGTTGTTAAAAGATTAATAAGATTGGATTTGTATTACTGCGTGTTACATCATGTTTCCGCCAAGTGGGTAACGGTACTGTTACCGCTACCCATTGCGTTGCAGTTACAACTGTTGGACAGTGTTCGACTGTCTGTAAAAGTTTGCAAAATCGAACCAGTTGACTAACTTGGAAATGCAGATCAAGTCTTTTTTTTATAGTGAAATCACAGAGACCATTTTTTGGGTTCTGCACCTTTAAAAGAAAAAACAGAACGCTTATAGGATCATTTTGTTGTCCGTCTGTCCGTCAAGACCGTTTCAGATTCAGATTCATTTATTGCTTGAAATCAATGTAAATACAAGACTCGGGAACACGTAGAGGTGCGAGTACAAAGTTGAAACTAAGTAATAGGTAATAAAAAACTGTCAGTTACATACAAATTGCCGTACTCTCTAAAATATGGGACACTTCTAGTTGTCCCAGAAATTTGAAATTTGGTAAGAACGTAGATTTTACAGCACAGCTAATGAAATAGATCTAAAATCATTTTTTTGTCTGTCTGTCTGTCCATTTAGGTAACCAATTTAAAATTACCTCACACTCTCTAATGTTTGCTTAGGAGCAGGGCTCTACTAAAACTGGATTCTATCTTCACTTGCCAAATTTGTACAGAACCCCACACTTGGCCGGTTTTTTTCGGCCATTTTTACACATCATATTCAAGAAATAGGCCAATTTAATTTATTTCTCCAGAAAATACAAACTACAATACTAAGTAGCAGAAACCGATAGGTCTGTTAGTGTTACAAATCATGAACTTTCACCGTTTCTCCCCTATCTTCATTCGACCCTTTCAAAAGCGTCCCACCTAAACGCACGTTGTGCCAAATTTGCCAAATGGCAGACACAACGTCACGGTAAAAGTGTCAGCAGATGCTTCGCCCATAAATTAAATAATAACAAAATAATGACAATAACACGCAGAAAGGCAATAAAATCGTAATTAGCGGCAGACAATTCCCTAGCGCAGTCAATTGCTTACATTTTATCGGATAGTTGGTTTGTCATTGACAGAGTGCCAAATATCAGCTGTACGTCGCTGTAGTTGTTCCGGGGCAGCCGCTGCTAAACCAAGGGCTTTGGGAAACTACGGAAAATAAAGTTCTATCGTAGAGCCAGAACTACTTACGTCAGACATGTGAGTACCTAATATTATTATTGGCTGTAGTTTTTTGCCGCAGTTTAATGAGAATTTTGACATTGCTTCGTTTTTCGGAAATTTTGCACATACTTACTTATATATTCACGTCTTTATCTAATGCTTTAGACTACATAGATTCTCACTTGTAACTATCTATCTATCTATCTACAGCCATTGTCCGTCCACTGCTGGACGTAGGTCTCCTTCATATTGCACCAACTTTCGCGATCCTGGGCTTCCCTCGTCCAGCCACTGCCAGCTGTCCTCCTAAGGGCATCCGTCCAACGCGTCGCTGGGCGTCCCACACTACGCTTTCCCAAACGTGGTCTCCACTCTAGGACACGTTTGCTCCAACGGTTGTCAGTTCTACAGCAAACGTGACCAGCCCATTGCCATTTCAACGTACTAATCCTTCGGGCTATGTCGACGACTTTCGTCTTTTGTCTGATATGCTCGTTACGGACCCTATCTCTCAACGAGATAACGAGCATAGCCCTCACCATAGCACGCTGGGCGACTCTGAATTTATGGACTAGTCCTCCCACTTGTAACTGGGGAATATTTATATTTCTCAGATTTTGGAAATTTTGGTAAGTTTCGTTCTATTATTCATTTTTATTTAAATTGACTAGTAGGACGGACATATTTTAGCAAACGGAAGTAAGCTAACACATATCTCATTAACATAGATTCACTATGTTAATGATTTCTCACATTTCGTTAAAACATCAAGCGTTCTGTTACGGATATTTTAAATAGGCTTCCACCGTGCAATCAGCCAACCAATTCAATCATAACCCACGGTGAAACCTTTTCACAATAAACTTCATAGTAGATATAAATTCCCGGCAAGGAAATCCATTTCAACGTTTACTTTGAGAAAGTTCTACAGTATTCGACAACGCTTTAATTAAGTTTTAGTCACCTATTAGAAATGCGGAAACAACGAACCAAGCAAACCAATAAAAAACAAACACCAAGCGCCGCGTTTAAAAATAACTCATTCTTTTTTTCCCAAGACACGAGATTAGCACAACAAATTAATACCAATCAGCGGAATCGTTTCCACCAATCAAAATGTAGTAAACATAACAACCAATTGCGGCCAAGAATTTGCTAAAAGATCTGCGCAAGAGCATGATCCCATGATCCTTATAACCCCAATTTATTTACAAGTTGCCGACTCTAATTCTAATTACAATCTTGCGGGACTCTGTCAATTGAATGTTAATTGATTTCGTTCAATCAGAGGCAATTAAACGCGCGAAACTCAAAACAAAACGTTTACATGTGAATATCAAAGCTCTTAGTGCTCTCCCACATACACCTATGCCAGGAACTGGACACACTATGAGGGACGGGCACAAAATCACTACACATTATAAACAAAGGGGTACGTATTAAAATACATAAAGTTTAAACTATATAATGGGTTAAAATACATAATGGTTCAAAATATATAATGCGATTTTCTAAGACCGTGACAAATTAACAGTATTGTTATAAAACAAACCTAATCTAACCTAAACCAATCTATAGATTGCGATATCAAAAAAGTTAATTTTGCTAATAGTTTCAGAGACAATAGCATTATATATTTCGAACCATTATGTATTTTAACCCATTATACATTTTAAACTTTATGTATTCTGATGCGCACCCTAAACAAAGTCCTCCTGTCTAGTCGAGTATTTAACCTAACCACCTCGCTCCTATTTCACTAACTAGACAACTTGTCGGTGACCATTGTCAATTCGAAATGCAATGCGTATTCAATATGAAGCCAACCGGCGTAGATTCTCGTTGAGTTTGTAATGTAAACTGATTTGTCACTTGTCGCCGACAATTGTCGCGTTAGTGAAATAGGGGCCTGATGAAAAAAATCCAGAACAATTTTGAAAGACTGCATATTCTAAAACTAGCTTCTGCCCGCGACTTCGTCTGCGTAGAATTAGCAATTGACATGTTTATGGCTATCCCCCGGGAACGATGCAATTTTCCGGGATAAAAAGTAGCCTATGTTTCAATCTAGGGTACCAGCTATCTTCGTTCCAAATTTTATCCAAATCCGTCCAGTCATTTTAGCGTGAAGAAGGAACAAACATACACACTCACTCACTCACATCGTCACAAACTTTCGCATTTATAATATTAGTAGGATCTCTTCTTTTTTAAACTAATCTAACAACAGCGAACAAGATTAATTCAACTAACTGTAATGAAACCTTTGCAACGTATTATTGCTTCTAAGTATTAGGTACAAATCGCTTTCAATTAAACAAGAATAATCACTCAGCGTTTACGATGGCACTAAATGTGATAATAAATATATAAAAGTAGTTTATCTTAGTACGGTTTTAATGGTCAGGGATAATGTTAGTTCAAGGGAATAACACAACTCAATGAAATTGAAATGTAGAGTTAAAAAGACCTATTCACATAAAAAAAAAGGAACCGATCTTGACCCGATTTTTGAAATCACTCTCAAAAGCGGCAATGTATATTAGAATTTAACAGCTCTTTAGAATTCGAGTTCTAGTTTTCTAGCAATAAACTGATTTGGAACATTTTTAAATGTATTTTGGAGAGCAGCTTTAAAATCGGACCCCCTTTTTCCCAAAATAAATGGTAACGTAAATACCTAACTAGACCCAAAAAAGGTGATTTTCAACAGTATTGTACAGTTTCGAAAAATCGGCTTTGAATTCGAGCCGCCGCAGATAAAATTCCTTTGCATCCTCTCAATACAAATTCCGCAAGTATTGTAATACCTACAGTTTAATCTTATTCCACACAACATGACATGTTTACTTTTGTTTACTACGGCGCATCAGAAACAGTAATTGTTACGTTACACCGTTCGCTTTCCACGATCAAAATCTTGGCAGCCGTCCAGATTGGACAACCGAGAACGTTCGGGCAAACTTGACCTTTGTAAAGGCCCGTCTTTCTACGTAACCGACTTCAATATATTGCACATTATGATGGTGATATCCTGTGGTCCTGGGGACCAAGTACAAAGTAGGGATTTCCATGCGTCGCGGTCCAGGGGCCTTACTATGACGTCCTTTACCATGACGTCCTAATTCCAACTGAGTTCAAATTTTAGCTGTCATTTTTAGTATGAATATTTAGTATGACGTCTTAGTGCGATTCAGTTTAGGTTAGCTCTCTATCAGGTTCATGCTAAAAGTGACAGCTAAAACTTGAACTGAGTCGGAATTAGGACGTCATGGTAAGGCCCCTGGGGCCGTACCATGACGTCTTAATGCGATTCAGTTTAGGTCCGCTCGCTGTCAGATTCATACTAAAAGTGACAGCTAAAACTTGAACTGCGTCGGAATTAGGACGTCATGGTAAGGCCCCAGGTTCATGCTAAAAGTGACAGCTAAAACTTGAACTGAAGTCGTTCTTTTTTAACACTACATACCAGCGTACTAGCGGTTTTGGAGCCATCATTGGCAAGAAAAGAGAGCCTCAGGAAATTTAGCAGAAAGTCTTAAACTTTTTTATCCGGTCAACTTTTTCATGCTACAAACTAAGAATAAGAATAAGAGAACTTTATTAGCTGATACAGAAACACAAACAGAATATTATGCATGGATACTTATTCTAACCAGCCAAATGGCCGCCATTCAGCTGTGTGTCACGTCACGATAAGATCCAGGATAATGACGTGACGCTGATTTTCAGTGACGCCAGATCATCCATCGCTATAACTAGTATTATTGTTTCCTACCGAATTTCGTGTACTTTAAGAAACCAACAACCTTCCGTTACCTTCGTATCTAAGTCAAAACAGTTTACACAGACGAAAGCCAGACGACAAATAAAACTAAATTAATATTTAAACAAAAACATCATGGTGATTGTGATTAGGCATACAATGTCTTTATTAAAATAAATAAAATATGAAATAAATGAACTTTATTCAGTAAGTAGGCCGTACAGGCACTTTTACACGTCATGAGTCTACCGGCGTTTCGTAAAAGGAGACACTGTTGAGAAGAAACGCCGAAAGAAACTCAACAGCCAGCGAGCGCTAACGCGAGCGAAGTTTTTTTTAATATTAAAACCGACAAGTGTCTCCGATTCAACTTGGGCAATGCTTTCGTGCATATTCTCCTCTAGGTACGTACAGGGGGCTATCATGACGTCTGAATGCAATTCAATTCCATTTCAGTGTAGGTTCGCTCGCCGTCAGATCCATACTAAAAATGACAGCTGAAACCTGAACTGGGGCCTTACCATGACGTCCTAATACGATTCTATTCCGACTGAGTTCAGTAGGCTTATTGTCTAACTCGCTCGCAATCGCCATCGTTTTCATTTTGACAGTTCATGTATGGACTGACAATTGGCATCGGAATCAGCTACCTGTCACATTCATACAAGAACTGTCAAAATGAACACGATGGCGATTGCGAGCGAGTTAGACAATAAGCCTACAGGTTTTAGCTGTCACTTTTAGTATGGATCTGACGGCGAGCGAACCTAAACTGAAACGCATTAAGACGTCATGGTAAGGCCCCTGGTCGCATTTCTTGTAAAAATATTTTTCCATAATTTTTTTGTTTTTCATACCTACTCAGAATCGTTTACTCTTTCGATTCTCATACAAGAAGAAAGAAATGTGTCCTAAAACCTCTATTCCAGTTCGTCACTTTTTGTTCGTCGTTTTTTATACAGTATACACTAGCAACCCACCCTGGCTTAAGCACGGTATATTATGCATATATTATACATATACTCGTATATAAACGTTCCTCTTAAATCACTCTATCTATAAAAAAAACCACATCAAAATCCGTTGCGTCTTTTTAAAGATCTAAGCATACCTACCTACATAGGGACAGACATCAGAAAGCGACTTTGTTTTATACTATAGTAAAGTAGGTATGGGATGTGACGAACAGGAAAATAAAATTCCATAGTTAAATCTGGGACACATTAATCGACGGCCCCCGCGAATAAACGTGTAAGAGCACTTACACAATTTTTTTTTATTGCATAAATGCGTTATTTTACCTATAAGGCACCTCCCAGATTTTTTTCAAGCAAAAATAATGATAAATAACCTATGTTATTGTCACTTCTACGTTTATTCCAGGGAACATTTTAATACAGAATTCACTCGAAAAATAAAATAAACCACGGTTAAGCATATGTCTCATCTTTCTTTAACACTAAAAAGCGTGTATCATCGTGCGAAGCATGTTGTAGCTTGTGTAAACTTACTTGCACGTTTATTCGTGTAATTTATTTTAAAGTACGTTTTTGTAATGTCTTATGCAATATGCAAGTAAATCAATTTGGTTGTGTAATAGCCAATGTTGTTAAATTTTTTCAAGTTTTAGTGTGCAAATACACCTTACAAGCGTAGAGATTATGTCAAACTGCCCCCATCTCATAATGACAGACACAACCACTTATCTCCTGTGGCTTTTCTACCTTTGGCCTAGGTAGCGGTTCACGTAACGATGGAGCAGGGGCTGCTAAGGAGTCCCCGGGTAATTCCCCGCTGCCATCCTCTCCAGACATTGGCACTGGCCATACGCAACGTACACAAAATTCGAACCAATGAAAAGATAGTATAGCTGGACTCTTATTGAGTAAATTGCGTTCCAAGAACTTGCTCTTCTTCCGGGATGGACACCGTGAGTCGCAAGGTGGTTTCGGTATTCTCATCCACTAGTCCTTCATTAGCAATGTGGTAAAAGTCGATATTCAAGCAAAACTAATACTAAGAATCACCGAACAGTATTAGTCGGAAGTCATACAGTTAAATGCGCCAACACCAACACACCCTGACGATGAAATACTTGCAAGCTATGTATGAGATCTCTGAAGCCATGTATACCTCCGAAGCATATTTTACCGTTGTTATGAGAGATTTCAACGGTAAGGTGGGCTCTCGGAATGGCGATGTGCTGGTAGTAGGGTCGTGTAGCTAAGGGCACTTGACAGCAGACAGCCCGCAGCGGCCGATTGACTTTTAGAAGAGAAAGGTGCTCTATAGTGATAAACTCCTTCTTCCAAAAGCTATCATCCTATAAGTAGTGAATTCAGATGAGCCCCGATGGCTCGACCAAAAATGAGATCGTCTTTATTATGATGACCAGAAAGCAAATATTCAGTGATGTCTCTATGATAGGCATGGTGATAATCGGAAGTGATTATCGTATTGTAAGAGGCACATTGAATAATCATTATTAAGATAACTACATGAGATACGCGTAGCGTAACAAGCCTAAATCCTATTTTACGATGTGATTCTTTAACCGACCCACAGTATTTTTGTAGATCAGTTCGTTGTACGGGTCAGTCTCACTAGTTAAATAAACTCTGTTTTTGCCATTGCGTGTTACGGTTAAATGCTGAATCTTAAGTTGCATTAAATTACTGAAGCGCCAGTTACATGACTTAGGAAAATGAATTCACATCGAAGTACAAAAAACATATAAAACTCTCCCGACAGTTTTTTAGCCTATCAGAAATCTATTTCATTACTTTTTTGACCCGTGTTTGAATTCTTCTAAATTATGTCAAAAGATTGGAAAAATAAAACCTTTAAGCCCTGATTTCTCAAAAAAGGTTTTGAGATATACGACATAGGCTTAACATGGTCTTCCGCTCTCCCGTTCAAGTCCTGCCATGTCCAGACCGTAAAACTTCCAACTCGCATTCCATAATCTCTTCTCCGAATGCAAAACAACGGACGAGTTAAACAACGTGCTGGTGGAAACTGTCCAAGCCATGGGATCCCAGTTCTTTAAGACTCCACGCTAGATTAGGCCTTAGGAGCTCTCCAATTCGTAGAAGACCGACACATGATATGAGGCTGCAATCTTCAGCTCATTATCTAACTAATATTATAAATGCGAAAGTATGGATGGATGGATGGATGGATGGATGGATGTTTGTTTGTTTGTTACTCAATCACGCCAGAACGGCCCAACGGATCTGGATGAAATTCGGCACATAGATAGAGAAAAGTCTGGAATAGCACATAGGCTACTTTTTATCCCGAAAAATTGCGTAGTTCCCGCGGGATAGCGATAAACGAATTCTTTGCGGACGAAGTCGCTGGCAACAGCTAGTGTCTCAATATGGTAGACTCAACACACGAATCTCAAAATTCATCAAACACGATTGCTGAGACTGCGACGAAGAAGAATAGTTTTAGTCTGTTTCAGAAAAATAACGTCCTATTGTTATATTATCTATACTTATATAGGTAACTTTATGATTAAAAATAAACCGATTGTGATGTTATTTTTTAATCAAAAAATTATAAGGAGTAAAAACAAATTTTGTGTTAATTTTTTATGTTCGTTATCACGGATTAAATCTGTGTTTATAATTTTGTTAAGTACTTTTTAAGTACCTATTTTTTACGCTTCTAAATGGTTCAAATTAATTTTAGAAAGTGTAATTCATTATTAACAATTTCAATAACAATACTACACTTATTTTTCATGTATAAAATATGCACCAGGAATAATAAATGTTTTCTCTTAATGCAAAAGCAACTCATTAAAACGATAATACTAAATCAATATGCCATACAAAAACCCATAACAAAATCATAACAATCTATTGGTATAACGGATGTTATTTAAAAATCACACGAACATCCATGTAAACGTTTATTAAGATTAAATATCAAAACGATTTTCTTACGATAAATTAGTGTATTGGTCAAATACCTAGTCAATTGCTTAGTGTTTTAACACGAATAATAGTGTAAAGTTCCTTGATATCGAAGAAAGGAATAAAGTTTCACAAGAATAAAAAAATAATATAGTTTTTCCACATTTTCTTGAAAACCCATGGAATTTAAATTTAATTTAGGTCATAAATATATTGTATAATAAATTTCCATTGTTTTCTCCATACATTGTTATAATCTAAACCCATTAGGTAAAGAGGTATTCAAGATTTTCGGTTTTTTATTTTTCCTGTAAAGTTGGTGTTTTGAGAATACACGTTTATTCGCGGGGGCCGTCGAAAATTTGTTCTTGTATAAGAATCGATAGCGTAAACGATTCTGAGTAAGAAAACCCAAAATAGTTAAATTCTGGAATAAAATATTCATGTTTATTTAAAAAAAACGCTCTTAAACTCACTCGAAATATCTATAACACAGCCTCTATTCTACCTATAAACTTAATAATGTATAATACACTCACTGTCCTCGTATATTCGTCATTAGCAATGGGCGTTAACGGCAAACATGTAAAAATACCTCCTAACATTCTGACATCCAATATTATTGCAATACATTACACCCTCATGTGTCACTCACTACTGACCCGAGCCAACTATATCTTATCACATACATAGTAAAGTGTATTCTCTATTGACATACATAGTCTTATTTATATTTGTGTACTTCCTATCAGCTGTCACGTGATGTCCCATTTTTTTTAATAAAGTCATTCACCGTGTTTGCTTTAGTTACTATAGTAGTGATCTACGTGTCTCTCTGTCAAGGAAATAAATCATATCTGCACTTTGATTGAATATAAATTCGTTTTTTAACCCGGAATAGTTTCGAGATTAGTTTTTTAACGGACATTTTTTGTAACAATAATAGTTATTGAATTACATCATGTTTTGTATTCGCCAGCGTTGCATAACATGAAGTGATTGGTTTAATTGATTTGACGTGAATTAGTGGAAATTCAAGGTGAAATGGAGTTTTATGAAACAAAATTTGTGTTAGTGTCTTTATATTATTTCGGAATATTTCAGCAAATGGTCGAATTGTGGAAATCATGTTACAGGCGATGATAGCAACCCATCACTATTTTGATTCTCCTTTCCACCTATACGACCACAATCATGCTAAAAGTTGCCTTTAGGGTCTGTCTACTCCGTAAGGGTGATGACGAAAGGTGAGACGTGATTTATGTAAGTATGTATGTATGTATAAAATATAGTCGCGTCGTGTCGAGGGGGTATAGTCCCGGTACCTATAATATAACCTAACCTAATCCAAACTGTAGATTGTGTACGCGATCAAAAAAGTTCGACCAGCTAATTATTTCACCAAAAATTGGATAGTTTTAAACCATTACGTTATTATGATTTTTTGCCATTATGCATTTAAAATTTTATGTATTTTAACCCGCACCCTAAGGGAAATGAAGTTAATGATGACTTTTTAAAATTTCTGACATGCAAATAGGTAGAGATAAAATAAATAAAAGAAGTTTTTTTTTCTTTATTCATGATACAGCCAAGTGTTTACTCGGACTTTGAGTTTTACATTGGACCTACACATATCGGGTCGCCAGATAATTAATTAAGGTTGGCAACATTATCCTCGGAGCTTTTGGCGTAAAAAAATAATTATTTTATAACGCCAAGCTAGTTCATACTATAAATGATTAAGTATGTTAATGTATGCTTCTTCGGTTCAGGTAAAGCTTAAATTTTATTTTTGTCTTACACGGCCAAATAATTACTTACCTATTCAAATATGATATTAATTCATTTTATTTACGAGAAAGTCATATTTAGTTTTAAATTAGGTAGGTAGATTTAGACACTGTTCTTTGTTCTTTGAACTACAAAAGATATATCATAATCTACGAATAGTAAATCTTTAACAATACCTAGTACCTACATAAGACTGCCACACATTGAATAGTTATGGCAACCCTATCGCAGTATCTTACAATATATAAGGAAGTTAAATAAATCACTGATATTACTTATAAACAAGTAGTTTATGTAAATACATATAACAATACGTACAGTCGACCAAGAAATTCCTTCACCTGAGATTAAATGTGATTTGCGCGATTTAAAACAAAAAAGTTCAAATATTATCACATATATAATACAATACGATACAATACAATAACTCTTTATTGAACACCACATATAACAATCAAAACAGAAAAAGGTATACAGAAGTAATAAGGTAAGGTATATACTACAGATACCTGTATTTTTTATTTACATTGACTTTGTAATATAACTGTTTATCCTACATACAGAGCAATAATAAGTATAGTAAGGTGTCATTCACAATGACAGTCACCGTGGTTCTTTTTGCTGTGTTATTGAAGGTTAATTTTGATAAATCTACGCATCTTCCGGATGACTCAATCAAATAATCTAAGCTTCTAGTGTAAAATATTTGACACAAAATACGACACGAACGCGTTTCCGTAGTTGGGATTACTTATCTAAAAAAAATACCTATACATTTTATATTTTAATTGTACAGAAAAGTCAGGTATGTAGGTATAGGAAACCAATTTCGATATTTTCTCATTATATATAACTCAGTATTTTTGTTTTCACTATTAATTATTGAAAGTAGGTACCTACCTATTTGGAATGATTGGAAATAATCCTGACAAACTATTCCTCGAAATATAGACGATCTCAATTACTATGTGAAAATAGCAGCGCCACTAGCTAGCGGCACGTAACGGCAACGAACTAATCTCGTAGGTAGTATTTTGAGGCCGGGAAAGCTGTAGCTCTGCAGCTCGCAAATGAGTACCCCACTTAATACGTTCGAGATGTATGTTAAAACTTACGCTTTGATTGCAAAAACCATTGAAACAAAAACCATTTAAAGAGCGTATTAGTAAAAGTACACACATTTCCGCATATTTATTCTTCGAAACGAGAATAGCGCAAGCTCTCAATCACGCAAGCGCGCAAAAAGTCAAAAAGCTAAGATATGCAGCTTTTAACAGAAAACGACTACGACAGTGAACAGCGAGGAATAACAGCGTAAGTGGCAATACGCAGAAACTCGGCGTGTACGAAACGTGTTTATAGATTCTAAAAAACGGCACTTACAACCTTATTGCGCGAAGAACTATTCATAGCGCTGTAAAAATAAAAATAAGCAGGTTTACAATGTAAAGATCAACCAGTCTTGAGGCCGAGAACAATTTGTATGAACTCAGGTATATTTTAAAAGCTGTCATGTCAAAAACCGGCTGAGTTAGAGTTAAAACTATGGGTTTCCTTCCACACAAATTCAGAAGTCAGCAAAAATACTTTTTTTTTAATTGGATGGCGGACCACAACTTTGGCACTAGAGGATTGAAGATGCGTTTCCAGCATCGCTAATGTAGAATACCTCAAGTGCCACTTTTGTCGGCTGTTTCACCCTCGATGGTGATAGCAATCCCTGCGACCTTGTATAAGGCACTACGACCTTATGACATCATATGTAAGAGTCAATACAATAAACGTCACTTTTGACCCCCTAATCTTTGACAAACTAATAAAATTAACACCTCACATTAACATAACACAAGTGTTATTTATAGCTCAGTTTAGATATCCTTTTGACATTCGTTTCGTCAGTATCAATAAGATAATGTAAACTTAAAAAATATTCAATGATGTTCGACAAATTGGCAGGGCAAAAAATTATAATGGTGATATTTTGGAAATACTCTTCTCAAAAGTTGTCAACAGTTTGGTCTTTAACATTTGCTTATACGGCACCCTGAAAGTCGGATCTTCAAAGAACGAGTCAACTCTTTTCGCCGGCAAAGTACCTGTAACCCCTATCTTATGTTTGTCCATGGGCGGCGGTGATTGCTTTCAGGAGACCAGCATGCTCGTTTTCCCCCTATCACATTAAAAAAAGACTGTTTTTTCAACGTCATATGTCGAGGGTCGATAAACCCGCGATCTTCTGCTTGAAGTCAACACACCTGGGGCCTTACCATGACGTCTTAATTAATTTTTTAAAAAGAAATAGCGCCATCGGTACTGTCGATGGTTCCGCCAATGTCGAGGTTGAAAAAGACAGTGTCGTTATTTATTTAACCGTTGTTCGGTGGCTTTGATGTACGGTAGCGGAACTCAGTTGAGAATCTAAAACAGACAACACATACATTGATTTTGTTACATGACGTTTAAATTAATCTGATTCAATCCCGACTCAGTTCAGGTTTTAGCTGTCATTTTTAGTACGGATCTGACAGCGAGCGAACCTAATCTGAATCTGAATTGAATCGCATTAATGCGATAAGGTTTTATGGTGGTGCATGAACACATGTCTCTTACTGTACCTAATCAAAAAACAACCGTCTAATGCTGCTTTAATACTTGCGCAAACATTTAACTATTGTCTTCAGCACTAACAATGCCTTCGCCAGCATAACCAGTTCAACAGTTAAAGAGGGGTGTGGTAACAGACGAATTTCTTCAATCACTCTTTACTCGCCGCGACATTTCGCTTTGTTTGACTACAAATCGTTAGGAAGTATCGCAACACATGCGAGTCCAGAGAAACCTTAGTTACCTACAAGGCTCCGTTCAGCTTCTATGCTGTCTAGGAGCAAAAAAAACCGGCCAAGTGCGAGTCGGACTCGCGCACCGAGGGCTCCGTATCATTATCTGTATATCTATAAACCAGTGTAAGCAGAGCCCTGCTCCGCAAAGCAAAATATACGCAATGTGGGGTCACTTTATATTGGTCACTGATATATAATAGACATACATTACATAGGTACATATTTACGGTTTTCGCAATTATTCCTTAATCTGTGCTATAAGACCTACCTTCATACCAAATTTTAAGATTCTGAGTTCATGGGAAGTACCCTGTAGGCTTTGGTTCCCTTGCGAGTTTCGAAAATTTGCGGCATAAACGACTTTTTCTTTTGATTGCGTTGGCTTAGAAGTTTGATTTTTTCACAGCTCCAAGGGGCAGTAGATATAAATTTCAGCTTGATACCTCCACGCGTTCTTGAGAAAAAGGGTCTTGACAGACGTACGGACGGACAGACGGACGGACAACATAGTGATCCCATAAGGGTTTCGTTTTTTTCTTTTGAGCTACGGAACCCTAAAAACAAATCCCACAAACTTAATTAATCAGCGTTTCGATCCCTCTACGGGATCATTTAACTTTGATAATAATCCCGTAGATGGATCGAAACGCGCGTCAGTGTTTGTGTGGTGTTAGGATTAATTAAGTTTGTGGGATTTGTGTGCGTTTTGTGTGGCAGTAGTGGAGGGAGGGCTTGCATGCAAAACGTATATATTTCGCACAGGCTTGGTTATCTTGCACGTAAGTAGCGGAGTAGCAAGGTAAATATTTTTTGTTCATTGAAATGGACCTCCGCAAAGTAACCCCTGATTCAATAAAACTATCCGACTCAGTTCAAGTTTTAGCTGTCACTTTTAGTATGTAAACTGAATCGCATTAAAACGTCATGGTAAGGCCCCTGGTTAAAGCCGCGGGTTCACGGTGGATGCAAGCCGCTTCCAACCGAGGCAACTGGAGGTCTATGAGGGGCCTCCCAACAGATGGATATGATGATGATGACCCTGAATTAGAACACATAGAAAAATCCGAAAAGTAAAGCTATGACAGGGAATCGAACCCGGGTCCTCGTCATTCCGTGATGCGTGCTATACCCCTACACCACCCATAGCAGGTAAAAGTAAAGCTATGACCAGGAATCTAACCCGGGTCCTCGTCATTCCGTGACGCGTGCTATACCCCTACACCACCCATAGCAGAAAGATAAAGATGTGTGTATGTGGTTCCTTCGGCATGTTTTGGTACAGACCCTAATAAATGACGCGTGCGACTAATTAAAAGTACACAATACCATTGAGCCGTTAACGCTGCGCGTACGCATCCATCAACAACTAGTGCAGTCACTGATTGTGCGCCGTCGCGGACACACGCTGTGTCGCACATCTAAGTGTTATAATTGTGTTGCTGAAGAGGTTAGTTTAAAATTTATTGTTATCTAACTTTTATTTTTTATTTAGGTTTCGGAGCTTCATTTTATGTGCCTAGTTCTGGTGATAATTTACAGTTATTTAAATAATAACTTAATAAAGAAAAACACCGACTAAAGTAGGTTATCTTATGTTTTGAATAAAAAGCATCTTGTAATTGTTAGATATGATTTCATTGATGTTTTGTTTCGTATAAATGAAATGAAAAGGAACTCGGATTATACTTTACTGGTTTTTGGCTTTCTCATTTGTACCTACTTTTGATTAAAATTTTAAATTCACAATTTGTTAGTTCTGAGTGGTTCTAAGATTAAATTTAAAAAAACCGCCTTCAATTCGCTGCTTTAGAAATGTCAAATTAAAGTTATTTTTCGGTGTGCGCTACCTATTTACTATATACTCACGAGCAAAATTATCGGGTCGCTTGTCATAGAACTTTGTATGAAAAGTGACCCGTCATTTTAACTCCTCAGTGTATGTTGAAGTCGGTGCTTGAAACTGCCTGGGATGCCTACTTACAAATTTTTAATTCTGTGCGGAAGAAGTAAGTAAAATGAACACAAAATATTCACCTTGCTACACCGCTACTTCAAAAAAAGCTTGTGTTCATTAAAATGGACCTCCGCAAAGTAACGCCTGATTCAATAAAATATTTAAGTAAGTAAACTTATATAGATAAATACATACTTAAATACATAATTAACATCCAAGACTCGAGAACAAACATTCGTATTTTTCATACAAATATCTACTAAAAAGTAAGTAAACTCTTTACTGTGCCAAATAAACATAATACAAATACAAATTAACAAACATTGAGATACATGCACAAAGACGGACTTGTCCCTTTAAGGGATCTCTTCCAATCAATCTTTGAGTGGATGAGAGGAATATTATATTAGGGACAGAGGAGTGAGTTTAAGAAGTCACGAGCAAACTAGTTGGTAACTTAAGTGTTACAGCGAATTACGTTTAAGTTTTTGTTTCGCTGATTTTGCTGCTTTCTGTATTAAATATTTATTCAGGGTTGGGTTAATAAAACCCGTACGTTAATTAAAGTTTTAAGAATACCTAAACAGTCAGTTAGTTCTGGTTTCTAGCCGGTTTCATCTAACAAATGATCACTGTTGATAAGTTATCTACGCGACTGTTACTCGTAGACATAAAACAAATAGGTTGTATCTGGTTTATTGCTGCAAATAAAATTACTTTTAACAAAACAAAAACAACTTTTAAGCGGGTATAAACGTGGCCCTTAGCTCTTGTTACCTAAGGCCCTGTCTACACCATGGGTGGTCGTGGGGCGTCGCGGTGACACCGTGTGGTTTTCAGTGGGTATACCTGCCGTCGCAGATGAGCACCATATAATGGTTTGCATCTTTGAATTTTTAGATATCTTCTTGTGTAGGAACGAATGAACGAAGTTAAAGCTATAATGCTATCCATTCTGTCTCTCTCTCTCTCTCTCTCTCTTTGTTTGACACTCATAATTAATGATTTTGTGGATCACTTCCAGTAATAAGAAACCGTCCAAGTGAGAGTTGGACTCGCGCACGAAGGGTTCCGTACCATAACCTATGAAAATATCTATAAACCAGTGTAAGCAGAGACCTGCTCCAACGCAAAATGTACGCAGCGTGGGGTCACTTTATATTGGTCGCTGATATATGTGGGAATGAGCGGAATGACAGAATGAATGACAGATGGAAGAGTGAGAGAGTGAATGTGTAAAAAATAATGTCATGAGTCGGACGGCGGCCATGAGAGCGCCGGTTGGTGTTAATTTGATTTTATTTTAGTTCTTATTCAAAGTGCTGCAAGAGTTTAACGAATCTTTCATTATGACCCGTCCTACATATATACACAGACATGCATACATATTTACGGTTTCCGCAATTTTTCCTTTATCTGTGCTATGAGACGTTGCTTCGTACCAAATTTTAAAAATTCTGAGTTCACAGGAAGTACCCTGCAGGTTTTGATTCCCCGGCGAGTTTCGAAAATTTGCGGAAATTTGCGGCATAAGCGACTTTATCTTTCGATTGCGTTGGCTTAGAAGTTTGATTTTTTTCACAGCTCCAAGGGACAGTAGACCTGAGTATCTAACTAATATTATAAATGCGAAAGTATGGATGGATGGATGGATGTTTGTTTGTTACTCAATCACGCCAGAACGGCCCAGCGGATCTGAATGAAATTCGGCACATAGATAGAGAAAAGTCTGGAATAGCACATAGGCCACTTTTTATCCTGGAAAATTGCGTAGTTCCCGCGGGATAGCGATAAACGAATTCTTTGCAGACGAAGTCGCTGGCAACAGCTAGTTTGATATAAATTTCAGCTTTATCCACGCGTTCCTGAGAAAAAGGGTCTTGACAGACGGACGAACGGACAGACGGACAACAAAGTGATCCTATAAGAGTTCCGTTTTTTTCCTTTTGAGGTACGGAACCCTAAAAATAGTTCGTATATAACAATGTTGTTTGATTTGTTATATATATATACAGTTTGGTACGTCTTCGCCGTTGACGGAGGTTATCAACTTATCACACGTGTGCAAATAATAAATAATATATCTAGATTATTAACTGGTTGACTGGTTGAAAATATTATTTACAATGTCATGCATTAACTGTCTGCATCCGCAGAAATAAGAGTTACTAATGAAATTAGTTAGGAATGATTTCTGGGAAAACATCATTTTTATGACAACCAAAATGAAAATAAAAGTTTATTCTGCAAGTAGGCCGCAAAGGGCTCTTGTACGTGCTTTATTGACTACCAGTTTTTTCGAAAAACTCCTATACTCCTACAACCATGCTAAACGTGGCCTTTGGGTCTTGTTACTTAGGCTCTGTCTACCCCGCAAGGGATGAAGACGTGATTTGTTTAATAAATTGTAATAAGAAAAGCCTGATATAAATATCACATATATCGTAAACGAGGCTTTATTCAGCAAAAATCGACGACTAACAATGACAGTGACAAAGTATTTCATCACAATGTTGTGTGTAAGATCGCTACTTACAGTATGTCATAGCATTTTCACGATTACGTGTCATTTAAGAAAATCTTCAAAGCTTATGCTTTATGCTTTCATAAAAATAAATAAATAAAAAAGTTCAAAATAATTGAACACAATTTCAAGTTACTGTTTCTTTATGATTGACAGCTGCTTTTCGAAATGCTTATTGCTTATGCAAATATCATCCGCATTTGCCAAATTACACCTTGTTTCAAAACGCATTAGGTTGGCTATTGGTGTGCTAATAAACGTACAACCTTGAGTTGTTATTTAGTTATAATAATCGTGAAAGCGAAGAGAAAGTCATAAAGCGCGGGCAATCCTGCGCGTATCACAATAATCAATCATCTCAAGTGCGATCATGCATTTTTGAAGTCTAGCCTTCATAGATTTATATCTAGACATGAATGGCGAAACGGTGAAAGGCAAAACCAAAAAAGTTGTTGTTTTTTGTAAGTGACGTGAAGTGAGAAGTTCGTGTGGTCATCCATCCTACTAATGACCAAATAAGTTAACCCTACTTACTGCTAATAGTGATTTGAAACTAGAATTTGATGTAAATTTTTCGCTTTAAATTTCGCAAACTTTATTCAAAGTTACTTTGCTTTCATAAAGCTTCAGTGCTATATTTATTACATTCCGGATTATTGTTACATCCTTACAGATGTAAATAAACAACCAAACACAAACAGGTACACTTCAAGTTTAGGCGATACTGCTTGTCGCAGTTAAAAAAACACAGAAAGTTCCATCGAAGTCAAATTTAACATATCGTAAAAAAACGGTCAAGGAATTACGCAACTGGCATTGTTTTTTGTCAATCCCTGTGACGTCATTTCATTACGTCGCCCATGTCAATAATTACAAACCACTTACACGCTTAATCTAAATCTGTATTATTATTTCTAAACAGACGGGCGAGTAAGTTTAAATTTACTTGACATACTAATAATATTGTAATAATTCTTAGATTTAATTGACATACTATATTATTGAATTCATCTCATTTTAATTTTATAAGATTTAAATAAAATAGAAAACATTAAGAGGGTGCATCCGTGCTGAGCTCGCAACGTCGCATTTTTGGTGATTTTTTGCGATTATTTCACAGAAATTGAATGAAAGTTTCAAATATCCGTCTGTAGTGCACTTCGTTTTTAGTGTATTAATGTGTCTAATGCAATAATTCATCGTGATGGACTTTAATTTTCTTATTGAACGAGATATAGTATTTTATACCTTTAATACGAAAATAAAACTCAATCACCATTAATCATTGCATTGGATACATTAATATACTAAAAACGAAGTGCACTACAGACGGATATTTGATACTTTCATTCAATTTCTGTGAAATAATCGCAAAAAATCACCAAAAATGCGACGTTGCGAGCTCAGCACGGATATACCCTCTTAACTAACGTAATAATATCAATGTAGAATTTAATATACCTAATTAATTTCATGGCATGCTTTGACATTATGTTATCTTAGATTTAGGCATTAATTATTATTGTGAGCCCTTACAGGGCGTCATGGACTGACTTAGAACAATTTTAACATCTTTATAATGTATGTACATGACTTGACAATGAATAAAATGATTAAGTTCGCGTATTTACGGCTCAACGAATTTACTGGCCTGTATTTTACTCTAAAAGTACGCGTAGGTACTTAGACTGGCACACAGGCGACTAAGGGTGCGACCAAACCGCCGTGTATACGCAGTGACGTGTCGTATGCGTCACGTTTTCTCACCGTTTCTGCATACATTTTGTTGCGATTCCGTAACGTCACCGTTTTTTAAGCGGCGGTGTAGTCGCACCTTAAAGTCGTCGAGCCGTAACTACGCGAGCTTACTCGCCCGTCTGTCACCCACTTTAAGGCGGTAACAGCCGCGAAACTAGCGCCACTTCGGAAATGTTCGTATATTTCCTAAACTAGATCAATTTTCAATAATTTCCGAAGGTTAGATACTAGGGAAACACCTATAATCAGTGTATACAATTTGTCGTTCTGTTGTCATAAAAAACTTGCACATAACTTTAACGGCCGCTTTTTGTTGTGCAAGTTTTTTGGACAACTAATACAGAATGACAAATTGTAAGTGACGTAGGTAAGTAGTATGACAAACGTAGGAGGGAGATACTCGTAGAATGATGTGCTGGGGCCTTACCATGACGTCTTAATGCGTTTCAGTTTAGGTTCGCAAGCTGTCAGATCCATACTAAAAGTGACAGCTAAAACTTGAACCGAGTCGGAACTAGGACGTCATGGTAAGGCCCCAGGGGCCCCAGGTCATCTAATAGGTACCTACTAAGTTATATCGAGCGCAGCGATGTATTCATCCACCGACGTATTTTGTTTAAAGAACAGCACATATAGCGTTTTTAATCTTTATAATCTTGATCTTGATTCACAATCATATTCTGCCACAGCCATTGATTTATTGATTCCTTCTTAAATCTCATCAGATAATAAGCAGAAATGCTGCTGATATATCTATATACGTATATGAAAATAAAGCAAACCACGCAACAGTTTGTTTTCACTTCTGCCGCAGGAGCATCTGCTATGGCATAAAGTTCATTATAAATTCTACTAGCTTTTACCAGCGACTTCGTGTGCGTAGAATTGTACTACATATAAACCTTCCTCTTGAATCACTCTATTTTTTAAAAAACCGCATCAAAATCCGTGGCGTGGCGTAGCGTGGCGTGGTTTTAAAAATCTAAATAGGGACAGATAGCGGTAGGCGCCTTTGCTTTATACTATATAAGTAGTGATACTGTATTGAAAGGTATATATTAATAAAGTTTATGATTAATGGTTAATTTTCATAAACGGCATTCCCTCAACACGCGATCCATTGTTTTAATACTACAGGTTTCACTAGTTTTTTTCCATTGACTAAGTACTTATACTATGTCAATTTTTATACACCCTTGACTATGTATTATAGCATTATGCTTTGTCTGCAGCGTGTACAGATGATACAGACACGTGCTCTCTTCTATTTTAATGGTTTACCTTTATTTGTCATAATTTTGTTTCGCTTAAGAATCTTTTGACAGAATTATCATTTTGCAGAATTTAGTTTTGCCGAATTTCGCATAATTTACTTAGTCAGAATAAGACTATCAAATAATACTGTAGAGCAGAATACGCTATGGCTGAATGGTCGGTTCGCCGATCATCTTTTTGTAGACTATCCTTATATTACAATTACTTCAAATTAATTAGGTAATTCATGTTGAAAGAATATCCTTAATGTTTATGTTTATTTAATCATTCAATATAAAATTACATCATCACTTGAAATTAAATAAATCTAACTAATATTATAAATGCGAAAGTATGGATGGATGGATGGATGTTTGTTTGTTACTCAATCACGCCAGAAAGGTCCAACAGATCTGGATGAAATTCGGCACATAGATAGAGAAAAGTCTGGAATAGCACATAGGCTACTTTTTATCCCGGAAAATTGCTTAGTTCTCGCGGGATAGCGATAAACGAATTCTTTGCAGATGAAGTCGCTGGCAACAGCTAGTAAATAATAAATATCATGGGTCAAGTTACACCAATTGACCCAGTCCCAAAACTAAGCAGAGCTTGTGCTATGGGTACCAGGCAACGGATAAGCATACTTATATAATGTAGATAAATACATAAATAAATGATAAATGTTAAAGAATTTATATTGAAATCGTCAGCTCAAAATAAAAACGTCAACATTTTTTTTAAATTAATGTAATTAATGTATTATGTAGGTAATGTGGTATGTACAAGTAAACTAAAATTAAAATAAAAATATTTTCGCGATCTATTCCAGAATAATTGCTTAGCATATAAGTATTAATAAGATAGAAGTACCTATACATTGAAATCATGCAAGAAAGTTAGCAAGTATTTTCTCCAGGCTGTTACAAACAAAACAAATACCTACCTAATAACAAAGTTTTCTTAACGAAGGCTTCCTTGACTAAAATAGAGGTGCACTGAGCTGAGAAGGGTTAATTCAAATATTCCTTGGGATGGCCAAATTGAAATTATCTCTATCTTTATTTACTAAAGCTAGTGATTCAATACATAATAATATTGAAGTCATGTGCTCTCTGGTGACAATAAAACCGTGTCGCAGTTGATAGCAGTATCTGAACTCGATTTACGTCACTTTTGTTTTGATTCTGATCGCTTTAACTCACAGATGTCCAAAAATAACTTTTTGCTAGTTTAGATGTGTTCACACTTTCTGTTACAATCGTGGACAAAACCAGGGGGTGAAACCAGGGGGTTATCGCGACGTCTTAATGCGATTCAGTCAGTTTAGGTTCGCTCGCTGTCAGATTCATACCCCCAGGGGCCTTACCATGACGTGCTAATTCCGACTCAGTTCAAGTTTTAGTTTTAGCTGGGGTGCGTGTCGGGTTACCTCCACGTGTGGCCAAGAGCAGCGGTTCGTTTCTGCAGTGCTTGGTCCGGTGCACCCTGGGCAACGGCTAATGATTTCCTGGCAGTATCTGAGGGATATCATTGACCATTGGCTAAGAGCTCGACAGGGGGGGAGGGGGGTCTTTGACCGTGTTACCGTACAACGTTGCCGACATTTTGTCACAAGATTTTATTTTAAGAAAATTTTACCCTGACATTGGCGAAGTTGTCGTCGCTATAACGACTTGTAACGCCACAAATAAAAAGAAGAAGAAGAAGTTTTAGCTGTCACTTTTAGTATGAATATGACAGCGAGCGAACTTAAACTGAATCGCGTTAAGACGTCATGGTAAGGCCCCAGGACTGTTAATCGCCACACAAAGCGTGACCACGTGAACTTAAGTACAAACAATCCCGAAAGATGTCTGTTGGCGACTGGCTGGGTTACAGCCTCCTACTAGCTTATATTTATTATTCTTTTTGTTCCATTCTTAAAAACACCTTCACTGACAATGACATGGACTTTTTTACCAGTTGCGCTGTCAGTTTGTAGCGGTACACTCCTGTTAGGCTCCTAGTTGTATGTTAGTGTGTTTAGATTATGTGATTAAACCCCTGTTATCCACTAAGCGAGACTTTAAATTCAATCGTCAACAATGTCACTATATATACGTATCAATCAACAATTTATGTAGCTCGTTTGTAGTTCCTTTCTTTAGTGTAATTGTTTAATGCAGCGTTTCCCAACTTTTTTCAGCCATGGACCCCTAGGAAATCAAGCATAGTTTTCACGGACCCCCTTAATAAAATAAACAGCAAAAAAAAACGGATTAGGTATTTATTGTAGTTATTACAGATACAAAATAACGAGACTTTTTGAATTTCCAGAGATGATACTGCGGGCCTCTATACATATACTCGCGGACCCCCAGAGGTCCGCGGACCACAGGTTGGGAAACACTGGTTTAATGTTTTGCGCCATACAATTAAATAACAACTTATGAGGCTACTAGCTGTTGCCAGCGACTTCGTCTGCAAAGAATTCGTTTATCGCTATCCCGCGGGAACTACGCAATTTTCCGGGATAAAAAGTAGCTTATGTGCTATTCCAGACTTTTCTCTATCTATGTGCCGAATTTCATCCAGATCCGTTGGGCCGTTCTGGCGTGATTGAGTAACAAACAAACAAACATCCATCCATCCATCCATACTTAGTTATAGTTAGATTGTCTACGTTACCGTAGGGTCTGTCTACCCCGTAGGGGATAAAGACGTGATTTATGTATGTATGTATGTATTGTTTATGTAGGTAACTCGAATTTTTATTCGTCTTTTCACGTAAGTTACTTAGTTATTGAGATGTTACGCATAATACTTATAAATGTGAATTGAACTTTTGCTTAGGACCAGGGTTCTACTAACACTGGATTTTATATTAAATTGCCGAATTTGCACGGAACCCTCGGTGCGCGAGTCAAACTCGCACTTGGCTGATTTTTCCTTTATGGTTATTATAATTATTTGCGTAAATGATTTTATTCGCAATAAAAGCGTTTTTACCTCTACTCATTACGTCATGCAATGACTAAATAATTGCTGTCAATATCTATCTAACCAGGGGCCTTACCATGACGTCCATTCAGTTTAGGTTCGCTCGCTGTCAGATTCATACTGAAAGTGACAGCTAAAACTTGAACTGAGTCGGAATTAGGACGTCATGGTAAGGCCTCTGCTTGCTCAACCAGTAGCTTGCTTGACCTTCGGCCGGTCAATCAGTTTGCATCAGTCACCGCAATCGTTTGGCGATTTTTTCAATACATTTCAATAAATTCCACTTGTGGGCTTATGGTAATAAAGTAGCCAATTTGGACATTAATATAGGCATGTGTTTGATATAATTATTCATCTCCCCTATTATAAAATGTCAGAAAATTTTCAAGGTACTGGCAACATTTTGTGTTAGGTTTTTTGTGACCACCCGCTTCACCGCTTGTCGACGTCATAACGGGCTTGTGACGTCATCTAGGAGGGTACGACACTTTTACTGCCGAATGGAATTGCAAAATACAAGAAATTATGTTAATAGAGAACTCAATCCTATTTTCGGAGCGTCTGTTTGTAAACAAATGCTTTTCGGTGAACGAACAATTAATAAATAAGTTCTCTTGGAAGCATATGGTTCCGTGACTAACACAACAATTTATTCTTAATGGTTAAAAACTTATGACAATTAATTAAATTCTTCCATGCTAGTAAAGAAAAAACATAAAATTTACCAGATGCTACTAGTCCCGCGCAGATGGTAGAAGCCCATTGAGGGAGAGTGAAAATCTTGGGAATCATGTTATAGGCGATGCGGCTAGCAACCCATCACTATTTTGATTCCCCTTTCCACCTATACGCCCACAATCATGCTCAACGTGGCCTTTAGGTCTTGTTATCTCAGGCCCTGTCTACCCCGTAAGGGAAAAAGACGTGATTTATGTATGTAATTGTGATCAGGCATGATCTTAAGGGTGCAAAAGGTGTCAAAATAAAAGTACAAAAACAACAATCGAAGTAATATAATATCGCATGCAATTTTGCGGGTGGTAGGGCCTTGTGCAAGGTCCGTCCGGATCGCTACCACCATCTTACTCGTTAATCCTGCCGCTAAGCAGCAGTGCTTGCACTGCTGTGTTCCGGTGTGGAGAGTAAGACAGCCGGGGAAATTACGGGCACAAGAGGTATTTCATCTAAGTCCTCTAGGTTGGCAACGCATTTGCAATCCCTCCGGGGTTGCGGGTGTCTATGGGCAGTGGTGATCGCTTACCATCAGGTGACCCACTTGCTCGTTTACCTTCCTATTCACATAAAAAAAAAACCTCGCGGGCGGGACAGACCCCTAAAAACAGCATCTCTCGTGCTTTCAGATAATTACGAGTATAACCCCAAAAAAGACTGATTGCATCGTGATTAAGTACCAAGAATACAAATGTAGGTGCCAACCGTCGCAGACAGCCGATGGCCTAGATAAACAATAGGCTACCTAATAATTTTGTGCTTGATAAGATACTGCCTCGAGTGATTCGTATATAATTGTGAAACATCACGAGAACGATGCTTGAGATAATTAAAACGTGTAATAAAGTAATTAAACCAGGGCCCAATATTGCCCGAACTAGATTGACAGATCGAAATGTTGCCAGACACGAAAATAATTAATCTCCTTTAACCAAAGGCACATCAAAAATCAAAATCAAAAATTCGTTTATTCATTTCAACAACGTGGTTACAACAAGCCAAGGTGAGGCCACTCAGTAGCAGTGGCGTGGCGTCAAGTACATCAGAAGGCAAGCCGAAGGGAACTTAATTAGCCTTTTCCTCTAATTCTGCACAATAAATTCCCCAACTGCCTTAAAATAGGCAAGCCGGTGGGAATCGAGTTCTATGGACGCCACGCCACTGCTCAGTAGGTATATATGTACCTGTATTGAGAAGTCTCTCGCACTTCCAAATATAGCACATTTTAACAATCAGTCCACAGTTTAGAAAATAAGAGTTTACAAATGAAATTATCCTAACTTAAAATTAAGTTTTATTAGTTAGGTACTATTACTTACATGCAAAGTGTATGTGTGTGTGTGTGTGTGTGTGTGTGTGTTTGTGAATGCTTGTATGATACGGGGTGTATAGGCAAGTTTTATTACATTTTATACTGATATATGGTATTGCACATCACTATTTTGACTCCCCTTTCCACCTTTACGCCCACAAGATTTTCGCTCATTCCGTCGTTGGGTTTTTAGTATCTGCGTGGGAAAAGAAGCAACTGGTACACACATTCTATGTTTTTTCTTTGCTCTCATACCTGCATGGAAGTAATACTACTTTGCTAAAATTTTAATTACTCTTTTTCAAGCATACGTTGCATTTAATATTAATACCTATATAGGGTTTCTTCAGTAAAAGATTGTGTCGACGACCACAAGTCATTTTTTTTTTAAAGCCATTTAGTTATTTTGTCTTTTGCAGTGATGTCATTTTCATCTCGCCCTTGAAGACTTAAATATTCAAGATATTTGCTCATATATCTAGGGTTTAATATATATATAAGGGTAAATTTCAAAGTAAGGATAAAGGACAGTCCCAAAATAAAAGTTCGCTCTTTTGAAAAGGAATTGGAATCCCTGGGGATGAGCTTGCGCAGGATCGTCCCAAGTGGGAAAATATGCTGAGAGTCCTATGTCCCTGTTCAGATATTACAGGTTGCAATGATGAAATTTCAAAGTATCAAAAAAACGCTAGTTTGACAAAACAAATAAGATACTTGCGTGTCTAGTCAAAGACGCACTATGATTTTCGTGTGAAATGTATACACAAGATAAAGATACAACTCGACGTAGTATTTGAAAACAAACAACTTTGTCTTCCTTGTTAATATAAGTTTTAATTAGGTACCTACTTACATTGAGAGTATTATAGCAAATAAAATTCTTGGCCAATGGTGCCCAACTGGTATTGCTCCAAGGGCTATTTTGAAAATCCCGATACGCCACGCGGGGTACCTCGGCGAGAGAGCAGCGGCCTTACCATGGCGTCCTAATGCCGACTCAGTTCAAGTTTTAGCTGTCACTTTTAGTATGAATCTGACAGCGAGCGGACCTAAACTGAAACGCATTAAGACGTCATGGTACGGCCCCAGGGGCCTTACCATGACGTCCTAATGCCGACTCAGTTCAAGTTTAAGCTGTCACTTTTAGTATGAATTTGACAGCGAGCGGACCTAAACTGAAACACATTAAGACGTCATGGTACGACCCCAGGGGCCTTACCATGACGTCCTAATGCCGACTCAGTTCAAGTTTTAGCTGTGACTTTTAGTATGAATCTGACAGCGAGCGGACCTAAACTGAAACGCATTAAGACGTCATGGTAAGGCCCCAGTATGCTTAGTGTAAGTTTTCGGCCAACGTGATTAAAGAAGTCAATTAAAAATTTGCTAAAAAATCATTCTTCTTTAGCAGGGGGGTTACCATGACGTCTTAATGCGTTTCAGTTTAGGTTCGCTCGCTGTCAGATTCACACTAAAAGTGACAGCTAAAACCTGAACTGAGTCGAAATTGAATCGCATTAAGACGTCACGTTTGTCATCTGAGTTCCACAAACGTGGATTCAAGTATACTCGACCGCTAGAAGTGTATCAAAATTGATTTAAAACAATCAAATAAAAAGAAAAGCGAGTTAAAAACCTATTAAAAATAAACTCCATCGAAGTTCCAGGTTGTAATTGATTGAATATGATCATTAAACATGATATTAATTTATTTTCAGATAAAGCAATGGAACCTAAAACACAAGAAGACGCCCAAGACAACAAAGAAACCGCCAAAGACGATCCTGAGGAGAATAAACCTGAAGGAAAAGACAAACAAGAAGATAAACCGAGTGCTACTCCACCAGAGAAAGAAGACAACAATGAAACAGACAAAGCCACTTACTACAAAAATCTTAAACATTACTCAGATACTGGACTCGCTTTGGATACAAATAAGAATATCAAAGAAGAAACTCTACTAACAGAATCCACGACCGTCGTGAGGTTCTCTCCAGTATGGAAACAGGTAATTTTCATGATGTTCCATATCAAAATATGTAATGCAGATATTTTCGAAAACGTTGAACTCCCTAAATAACATTGACCGTAAATTTCTAAACGACACTGAAAATTAGAACACAGAAAAATCTGTAAAGTAAAGATATAGCCGGGAGTCGAACCCGGAGCCTCAGCATTCCGTGATGCGTGCTATACCGCTACACCACCAGCAGGTTGTGATCTTTTCTTAAACAAGATAATTTTAATTTTATAAGAGCATTCAACCATGCGAATTAGGTAGGTAAACATTTGATAAATACAGTAAATATTTAGTTACAAGCAACAAAGCCACGCCAGCTGCTGGTGAAATGTGTGTTCCATTATTTATACTGACCATCTTTTGTACCATGTTTTAAGCAAAATAAATTACTACTACTACTACTACTACTACTAAAGTTTGCTTGTTTTGAGACTAGACAAGAAGACACATGAAAAATAAAGTCCTTCATGCAGTATTTCAAATCTCGGTGACCAGATTTCGTCTTAAGAGCATAGATATCGGCACCCCCGTCGTCACTTAGCTCATTTCATTACTTAAGAGTACTTTTGCTCTACGTATACTTAAAAAGCCATATTCATACCAAAATTCATTTTTGTGGGATGACTAGAAGTACGCTAGATTTTTTCGGAGCACGGCAATTTGTATGGAAACACCTTTTCTAATGACTGTATCTTTTGAATGAGATGACTAAGAGGGTTGAATTCTTCACAGCTTTAAGGAGCCGCAGACCTAAGTATTTAATATCAGTCCCAACCTTAACGCGTTCCTTAGAAAAAGAGCCTTAACAAATGGACGGTCAACAAAGTGATCCTATAAAACTTCCATTTCTTTCTTCTTAGGTACGGAACCCTTACAACACACGCTACTCCATTTGTCACGCATAATGACACATTATACATTGAAGCGTTGAACATTGAAGTGATAAGCTACACCAAACATTTACCTAGTGCTCTAGAATTCATTGCTGTCCTAGACCTATGCGGGCGATCATTAATGTTAATATTATCGTGGTGATTATGATGGCTTTATTTACGAGTCGTATGATTTTGCGTGCTGTGCTTGCGCTGTGTTCCGGGCGGCATGGAGAGTTAGACTACCGATGAACTCACTGGTACATGAAGTATTCCATCTTAGCGTGTTGCTGGACTTGCTGGTAACACGTCTGGAATCCTTTGGCACCAAAAAATAATCGCAGCATTAATGAAGTGCATACCTACCTAATTATGTAATTCTTATCACATTAAATCCTACTAATATTATAAATGCGAAAGTTTGTAAGGATATCAGGATGTGAGTGTGTTTGTTCCTTCTTCACGCTGAAACGACTGGACGGATGTCAACCAAATTTAGAATGAAGATAATTGATACCCTAGGTTAAAACATAGGCTACTTTTTACACCGGAAAATTGCATGGTTCCCACGGGATAGCGATAAACATGTGAAAGGTCGTAGCTGCCTAGACTCGCAACGTAAATAATCATTGCAGAATGTACTGTCAACATCCTTTCTGAATTCTAATTCTACGCGGATGAAGTCGCGTGTATCATATGAACCGGCTGGTTGCAAATCTAATGATAAATCATAATTAAGTGCGTTATTTTATTACAGCAATTGCGATGACCTGATGACCTGATAATTAATTGTAACGTCATACTTAATTGCATGTTTGCGAAGTCAAAGAGCCGTCCTAAATGCTTTAGCTTAAGGCGGATGCTCGCGTTAGCTCATTGTAAAAGTCCCGTTAGATGGCGCTATAATCAATTTTGTCGGTTTTTTGTAGTTTTTAGAAAATTCTTAATACATTTATAGATTATCAATTAATTTGCGCACACAATTCAATACGGCCGATTTTTTGAGACTACACTCAAATGGTAATTATGCACCAATTCGGAGAATAGCTGCACAAACGCTGGTGTCATTAACGGCCTTATACAGATACTAGGTCTTACACACACATGCAAATAGGAGGCACTGGCGGGTGGAAAAATATTGCAACACCTTGCTTAGTTGTTAGCGTAACTTTTCACGTTATATTTACGTTTTTATATCAACTTTACTTTTACCAGAAATTTTACAAATCTATACGTACAAAAGTAAGTCGTGTTATTTTAACTATTGATAACTTTGGAATAGCTGCACGGATTTTTATGATTATTGATTTGTTGGCTTTCTCTCTTCCACGAATAGCTGAATATCTAATCAAAAATATGAAAAATGCACAAAAAAACTTTAATTTTTCGTATGCAGCGCCATCTCAGACCAAAACTGACTTTAAGGCGAAATATTTTTTACTAGCTCAGCTAGTTATAAATATTACATATATGAGTCTAGCAGATGCAAATATGTGAATCAATGCCACCTTTAACCCTTTTTGAATACCAGGGAGTCAATTTTTTTGTACTTTGTTAGAATGAGGGCTATCGTATTTGTACTCACTAGTTGGCGCCACTGTAGAGTAAGGTATATCACATTATTCAGGATTTCTTTTAATTAATATTTAATAGCAAGCTATTTATTACCCACAGTGTTGCACAGTCCTATCTTATCTTCTAAATTAGCTGCCATTTTATTTGCCTGCTTAATTTGGCTCCTAATTTTCATAACTCTTCTTTTCTCTTTTAATAAACCTGTCGTAGGTATGTCTGCGATAATAATCGGAAGGAAACAATCTTAATAACACTAAAAATCCGTTATGTAAAGCCGGAATATGCAACTTGTAGGTACTACTAATTTTATGTTTCTGTATAATACCTCATTTACAATAGCGCCTCTAGCGGCAAATTCATATGCCGTCATTGCTAGTATCTTCAAAGTACCTATCAGTATGTAGGAACCTGCGATTCATATTTGATATTCGTTCACACGTAGAGACATCATCATCACCATCGTCTGACATTTATTAATACTCTTATGCATTATAACTTATAAGCGTTTCGTCTGGGGCATCTAAACAGCTAGCGCCGTAAGGTTTCGAGTCAGGCGCGCCTTTCGTAAATAGGTAACTTGAGAATGAACCTGGTTGCAGCGATGAGACGAAGTCACTCGTGCTAGCCATTCGGATCCTTTCACCAAAATGCATTGCAGTATAGGTTCAGACAAAGGAAATAATTACGCATAGCGGGTAGGGACTACGTCTGAATGCTTCTTGGCCTAAGGGTTTAGTTAGGGGTTTGGTTAGATAATTTTGTTCCAGAGTTGTGAGCTGCCTTTTTTAAGTTATGTCCTTATGTCATCATAATTCATATTTATAATAATTCATCGTATAGCGCATAAAAGGAAAAAATAATATTAGATAATTATGATGACTTTGCAATAGGTAGGTACGTCAAATAAAATAATGACAACTCCAAAACAAATCTAATCCATCTGAACTCGCTTTTACTTACTATAATACTTACTTCCACAAAAGTCCAACTTCATCCGTCGATGGTTTTGATTAGCGTTACCTAGAGTGGGATAAAGCAGAGTACTACGGTGTCTAGTCCACACGCGAAAACATAAAATTGCAGCTCGACGCGTATTATATCAGCGCTTTCCTCATGAGCCTACTCTACATTATATGTTGTGCGCAACTGGTTGTGCCATTAGGAATTTCGGGTCAATAAAAATAAGAATTCTCATTTGAGATAGTAAAATTAGGTTAGGTTCATTAGGTATTTTCAAATGCCCGAAGGGCAAACTGAATAGAAATAGGAACCCCGCGGTCGACCTTACGGAGGAGTGAAATTCTCCGCTCTGGGGCGGAGCTCCTTTTTTCTGGGTATTGGAAGCTGGGTATTGGTTTTCCGGGTGGACAAATTAGGTGGGCCACGGGTAAGTCCCTATATTTTTCTAATTGGTATAGTAGGTAGATATTCGACTTTGTGTTTGATATCTAAAGTCGAAAAAACGTGCACGCTGCCATAGTACCTATGGCGTAATGGCTACTACGAACGAAATCATTCGACTCATAAGTAAATGCGCCACGCAACATGTGGTATGCACACACAAGGGCTAATTTATCAAAGCGCTGGTAGTTAAAAAAAAGATATATTTTCCAAATAAAACTTTCAATTTCATTTGAAACCAAATACCAGTGAGATGTCACTTTTGAAATAATTTGTATCACTATTCTATTCAGTATTCATAAACATTTGACACGCTGTAACAGGTATACGAATAGTTTTATCCGTACTAAGTATGTACTTATTCCTGGGTAGTGACAAATCAAGTCCTGACACATTGTTGAACTTTTTCACTGCAAATGTCTTAGTGAAGTTTCATTTTGATTGAACTGACAAGAAAATTCACTGTGCTGTTGACCGCGTTGATCGTGAAAACGTTCTACTGTAGGTTTTATATAGGAACCCGACCCGGAGGAAACTTGGAGTAAAAGCGTTTTCAGTCAAATTTCACGAAATTTTAGTTTGATGGAGATTCAAGTCTCTTGATACCTAATTTTTTCATTTGGGCATAACTCCCTCAGAATTACATGCTTCCAGTAATGATCAAATTTATATTTGTCTATTTCTATTATGTTTTTTAAACGCGATAACTTCTTTGAAATAACACACACTGACTAGTTATTGATAATTATGCCTAACTAATTATAATTCTGAGAGAGTTATGCTCCTACAAAAACCATACCAAGATACTGAAAATTCATACTAAAATTTTGTGAGAAGTAACTACCTACTGAAACTACTTTTTCCTCAAGTTTTCCTGCAGGGCTCTTTTATTGATAGTACATACATACATACTTAAATCACGTCTTTATCCCTTACGGTGTAGACAAAGCCTAAGGTAACAAGACCTAAAGCCCACGTTTAGTATGATTGTGGGCGTATAGGTGGAAAGGAGAATCAAAATCGAGCGATGGGTTGCTAGCCTGTTGATTGATAGTATATACATATATACCTATGAACAAATGATCAAACTATTGTTAGAAGGTACGAAATGGAACCCGTTGTATAGGCAGTCCCACGTATAGTCAATACCTAGGGAAATAAGACGAAAAATACAAGCATTTTCAAATACACGAGTCTCTCAATACGAAACTCAAAATATTTAATAATTTATTAAAAGATGTCACGAAATTGTAGTTTGTACAGTCACCAGCATAAGTGATCATTTTTGTACCTTGTCGCTTTCAGTCGTTACATGATTTCGCATGGTTTTTCAAACATGACTTTGAAGTGACAAGGTACAAAAGTGATCACTTATTTATGCTGGTGACTGTAGATCACGTAACATATTCAATAAATAAAATTTTACACGACAGATCATTCATTCATTCAAGTTTCATAATTGAATTGCATGTAATGGAAATTTGCCACTTATTATTTATTGTTCACAAAATAATATTTTTTACATGCATACAAAAAACAATCATAACTTATTTTCCTACTTGGCATTATATAGGCTGACTTTTTTTATCACCGTCGAAAGCAACAACACAACAAATACAAGCATTATTTTTCAGTTTGGTATTAAAATATTGCAAATAGTATCATTAAATGATACCTGTCATCATTATCATCATCATCATCATCATCATCATCATCATCATCATCATATCAGCTGTAGGACGTCCACTGTTGGCCATAGGCCTCCTTCATACAGCTCCAGTTGCCTCGGTTGGAAGCGGCTTACATCCACCGTGAACCTGCGACTTACGGTAGGTACCTATACGATTGCGTATGATACCTACGTAAAAACTTGGACGGTGATATTAATATCAACTGTATCATACAGTTTCCTTTTGCTTTACTGGTCATAGGTAATGAGAACATAAAAGACGGCCGAAAAGTATTCAAGTCTTCAGAACAGGGTTGACAAAACTCCGCTGTTGGACATCTGGCATTTCACGGTCTTGATATTTTCCCTAGTTATTTTTATCTCATTATGTTATGTTATTACAAATTACGCCAATAAAAATCTACAGAATGTTTCATGTGTTTTTAGAACCAACAATTTTTTTTTAACATCACACCAGCAGTAAACTTTTTGCTCTTCTTGCACAATAGTAGCAAGTAAGATACGCTCGCGTCCAGTGGATGTTTGCTTCACTTATTTCCTGTTACTGGAGACAAAAATTAAGTACCTTCCGAATCCAATGTGAATCTGAAAAATTATTCTACAGTCAGTACTACAAAAGGATACAGATGGATGGGCAGACGAATGGATGAATAATATTTATAATGACAGACAAACAGACAGACAGGTTTACATACAAACAGATGGACAGTGACGAACGGATAGAGGGTCGGACGCACAGACAGACATATGAACGGACGAACGGACGGATGATTGGACGCACATACAAACAGACAGACAGACAGACGGACGGACGGACGGATGATTAGACGCACAGATTAACAAGCAGATGGACGGATGGACGGACGGTTGTTCGGATGCACAGACAAACAGACAGCCGGATGGATCGTCGGACGCATAGAAGACAAACAGTCAAACGAACGGATGGACTGCCGGATGGATGGTTAGACAACAGACAAACGCATAGACAAACAGACAAACGAACAGACAGACAGACAGACATACATACATACAGACAAACAGACGAACAGATAGACAGACAGGCAGACAGAAAGAAATAAAGAAAAAGTTTATTTATGACAATCACAAAAGTAGTTAAAAAACAAAAGTAAGTACCTATATAAACATACAAAGCTAAAAATAAAAACCTACAGATAAATAAATTGTCACAAAATGGTCCAGAAGAATGGACAGACGGAAAGACAGACAGACAAAATAAGTGCTTCTACAATGGTTCCTTTTTTTCTATTTGTTTATTTTACTTACCTTTCTTATACCTTTCTATAATGTATACATACGTACGTATAGTTTTTAATTATCATTTTGACGGCAAATTCGGTATTCGGACGCCGGTCGGATACTCTGTAAAATTTGTACATACATACACAAATCACGTCTATCCCTTACGAGGTAGACAGAGCCTAAGGTTACAAAACCTTAAGTCCATCAAGAACAAGCATGATTGTGGGCGTATAGGTGGAAAGCGGAATCAAGCTAGTGACGGATTGCCGTATCGCCTATAATAATAATATGATTCCTAAGATTCTTGCATTTACCATCTGCGCGAGAAGCGAAGCAACTGGTACATTCCAGACCAGCATGAAAATGAGTAAAATATAACTACCTAATATGGGTAAAAAAACTATAAAGTTAGGACAGACGGACAGATAGACAGGCATAGACGGACGAATTTGAACAATGTGGCCATAAAATAAACCATGGTACAGCATGAACTTGGTAATAGATAAGCTCCTTTGTGGTCCGAACACCAAAGACTGGCCAAGTGTGGGTCGGACTCTCGTACCGAGGGATTCGTACAAATTCGGCAAGTAAATATAAAATCCAGTGTTAGCAGAGCCCTGCCTCCTAAGCAAGATGTACTCTTTATGAGGTAATTTTATATTTTATTATTTACATACTTAGACTCACAAAAATATTCTGTTTTTAGTATTTGATGTTAGAGCGGCAACAGAGAAACGTAATTTGTGAAAATTTCAACTGTCGCTAGACAATCATGATAGCTGACAGCCATATCACGGTTCATGAGATACAGCTTGGTGACACAGACAGACAGACAGACAAACAGACAGACGGCGTGGCTTCTAAGCAAAATGTAAGCAGTGTGAGGTCATTTGGGTTGTATGTACACGTCATGTTACACGCTCACTTTCCTGCGCAAATTATTTAGCACGATGAAAAATCTTTATTTATTTATTTATTTATTTTTCCTTCTAGCAAAATTAGTTATAGCACTTCCATACTCGCCGGTGTCCTTACTCTGCATGGGTACTGGCAGAATACCAGCGCTGCGGCTTAGCCGCAGCATTACGCTGAGTCAGCGCCTATTCTTTGCTCCATCACATGGCTCCCTGGTACAAATGTCTTTTTGTTGTTTGTTTTTTGTAAACCTTTTTAATTTCTTGTTATGATTGTAATTTTAAAATTTTCACTATTGTAATTCTGTTTCTTTTGTTTTTGTCTTAAGAGTCATGTTTTGTTTGTGGAGAATAAAGTTTTTATCTATCTATCTATCTATCTATCTATCTATCTATGTATTTAAGTATGTATTGACCTACATTATATAAGTATGTTTATCCGTTGCCTGGTACCCATAGTACAAGCCTTGTGCTTATTTTGGGACTGGGTCAATTGGTGTAATTTGTCCCATGATATTTATTTATTTATTTATTTATTTATTTTACATTGGTTACTTTACTTACATAGAGAGATGGACAAAAATATATTGTTTTAGTATTTGTTGTTATAGCTGCCACAGAAATACATCATCTGTGAAAATTTCATCTATCACGGTTCATGAGATACTATACAGCTTGGTGACAGACAGACGGTACATACAGACAGACAGACGGACAGTGGAATCTTAGTAGGTAATTAGAGTCCCGTTTTCACCCTTTGGGTACGGAACCCTAAAAAACCTGGTCAATAGCAAGTTCGATTAGAGCACTACAGATTCCTCTGAGTTCTAAAAGTTATAATTAGACGTAAACGTAATGCATGGATGGTTGTTACTCTTTCTGTTGATGAGTTTCCAACAGCGGGAACGATACCAGAATTTCACTTCAAGATTACTGTAGTACTTCTTACAAGTCTGACTTACAAGTACTTATGCCAGATTTCACGTCAATCTGATCAATTAGAAGTGGGTCAAAATTCACTTCCAAGATTTGATTACATGCAGACACCGGGACTGTGCACTTTAATTGCGTTTACAAAATATTTTGTGCCAATCTGACACAAACGTTGAAGTATTGTATCTTAAAAAATATTATGATTAATTGATAAGTACATACCTGTACGTCCAAATAAATGCCTACGCTGCGTACAATATCGTAGCTCGTAACATCTTTTACTTCCAATTGACTTCAATTTATTTCGAATAAAATGATTATTTTTATTTTGAGACACCACGTTCTGCCAATCATTAGTTTATGACAATTTCATGTCATTGTTTTTTTAATTACCCGTCTAGCCAGGTTTTTGACTCGCATGTTTTTTTTTAATGTTCTATAATTGAGAAAACCTATTTACTCGGCCTATTTTGTATTTAGCACCTGTCGGATTTTAAAATCATTGCCGTGGTGTATGGCTGTGTTTTGATGCAGAGGTTTAGGGTTCGATTCTCGTGAGAAGCATTCGTGTAATTAACTAGAAGAACTTTTTTATTTTAATAGGTGTAATTTCTGTAGTTGAGTACCGTTTCTTAGTACATAAGGCAAAACATGTTATAAGGTGGCAATATGACTGCGAGGCGCCACCATCTATGCCAAAGTAATAAGCACGTGTGATCCTAATACTAAAGTACTTACTAGGTATGAAAGCTTTGCCAAGTTTAGGTTTGATAATGGGATAAATTGCCCTAAATCAACCTACTAAGTTTGTGGTTGTTTTAAAACCACTTAGGTAGTACCTAGCTTCTTTGATTTGGTTTGACAAGAAAAATATTGAATTTAACTTAAAGTTTCCTACATCTCAATGAGATGGTCTTACTCACTTTAAATTTGTAAATTATTAAAAAAAATGTTTAGAAAATATAAAAAAATCAAATGCGGCCCCGGGATTTGAACTTGGTCACTTACTATTCAGTTCTTTGAGTCATAACTACTGAGCCACATTAGTGGTCACGTGACTGTTCGAAATAGTCGATTGGTTTTTACAACTATTTTTATTTGACACTAGCTACTCACACTATTGTAAAATGCATCGAAATTTACTGCATCGTACTGCAATTTAGGTATGATAAATGCACACCTTTTTGTAATTTGCGCACACAATTTATCCATATCTAACTATTCTCAAAAAACCGCATTAAAATTAAGCCTGTGGACGAAATGCAGCTGCACGGAAGATTTGTATGGAAGAGCAACCCCCTTAAGATAATATTTAATTTGATTTGTGTCTGCAATTTCTTTCATGTACACGTCGTTGGCAATTTAGAGCATAAATAATTAAATAATTGACAAGATTATGATCGCATAGGCTCTAAATATTGGAAGAAGGATCTTAAGTCTTATTCCGAGTTATTTTCTGTGGGCAAAATTATTATCCAGTTCAATTGAGACGTTTGTATAAACCTAAGCGATATTGGATAAGATAAGCGTAGACGTACAAATTTTTGCATTCAAATTAGTAAATACAAGGATTGGAAATAAAAATAAGGACATTAATTTCAAATAGAAATAAGACGATGCTTATATACGGAAAAGATACAATACAATACAATAATTCTTTATTGAACACCACATAAAACAAAGATAAATAAGATAAGATAAGATATATTGTTGTAAAGTTTTTTTAACCTTTTTCTTCTTTAACTTTAATGCCAGTGTCCTAGTTTCAATATTAATTTGTAATGTTACTCTACCTTCCAGACGATAGCAGCGTCAGCGCCGATCCTCCTAACCTTCATCTCTGGCCTGACGTCAGGCTACTCCGGCATTTTGCTGCCTCAGCTGAAGCTGCCCGGCAGCATCATACCATACGACGACGACACGGCGTCTTGGATTGGTCAGTACATAAGTATTTCAACTTTACCATTTTTAAACTCACTCTCTCTCTCTCTCTCTCTCTCCAGCCTATATACGTCCCACTGCTGGGCACAGGCCTCCTCTCAGATTGAGAGGGCTTGGGCTATAGTTCCCACGCGGGCCCAGTGCGGATTGGGAACTTCACACACACCATTGAATTGCTTCGCAGTTGTGTGCAGGTTTCCTCACGATGTTTTCCTTCACCGAAAACCTCATGGTAAATTTCAAATGAGATATCGCACATAAATTCCGAAAAACTCAGAGGTGCGAGCCCGGGATTCGAACCCATGACCCTTTGCTTGAGAGGCCACAGGTGAAACCACTAGGCTACCATAGCTTTTGACTCACTCGCCCATTCCTAATTTAATACTCCTTTCACCCACTCAAAGGTTGACTGGAAGAGATCCCTTAAATGGATAAGTCCGCTTTTGTTCATGTATCTCAGTGTTTGTAAATTGTATTTGTCTTGTTTATTTTGCACAATAAAGAGTTTACATACATACATAACATACATTATCGTTTAAAAATTCAAACACCTTAAAAACCTACTCGTCAATGACTATGTTCAAACTCCTGATACTTGGTTTAAATTTTATTGGAAAAAAGTTTTGAACAATTGTTTCCTATCTGCCTATTCATTGCATGTATACTCAGTGGGTAACGAGTTTATCGAATCCTTGATATATTTTAGTGCCATCAAAAATGTACACCAGCAGCATTTGATTTGCAAAACGAAAAAGTGTTTTTTTTTTGAGAAAAGAAAATCTCCAATTGCATGAATTAACATAGGCGCTGTTTCTTCAAAAAGCTAAAACACTTAATTATTCGCTTAAAAAGTGATCGATATTAAATAAATAATAATGATTAATGTAAGTTTGTTTATAATTTATTCGAGATTCTTGCCTCAAGACGCCAACAGACATTAACATCGAAATATTGACGGCCCTTTAGTTACTAAGAGCCACTGCTTTCCAAATCGTCTAAGCTTATTTTCTATTCTATTTTTTCAGCGGCAATGGCGGCCCTGCCCATGGCACCAGGCTGCCTCATCTCCGGATGGTTGATGGAGAAGTTTGGACGGCGGACATCACAGTACATCATCTGCGCACCACTGCTGCTGGGCTGGATCCTCCTCGCAGCCGCCCAGAACCTCGTCACCATGCTCGCTGGTCGCTTTTTTACCGGCATCTGCGTCGGCCTTTGCGGCCCTCTCTGCCCCGTCTACATTGGAGAAACTACCGAACCTAAATATAGAGGCTTCTTCCTGGCAGGCGTGTCCCTTGCCATAGCTCTCGGGCTTATCGTAGCTCATATCATAGGAACCTTCTTAACTTGGCAGTGGACGGCCAACATTTGCTGCCTGTTCCCTGTTTTAGCCGTTATTTTGTTGACATTAATCCCTGAGAGCCCCACGTGGCTGATCGCTAAGGGGAGAGTCGAAGACGGAGTGAAATCCTACGGATGGCTGCGAGGGTATAGCGAAGAAGCCAACGCGGAGCTGAAAGGAATCATTGACAAGCAAAAGGCAGCTGATATGGAGCCGCCCATGAATTGGCAGGACAAGCTGCGGGCGTTGAAAAACCCGGAAGTGTTGAAACCGTTGTTCATAATGGTGTTCTTTTTCATAGTGTGCCAATTTTCTGGAGTAAACGCAGTGGCGTTTTATTCTATAGAGATAATGGAGAAGGCTGTCGGTAAAGGCATGAACCACTACTTGGCCATGTTCGTCATAGATTTAGTTAGAGTAATCATGTCTATCTTTGCATGTGTAGCTTGCCGAAGGTTCGGTCGCCGGCCTCTCTGCTTTATCAGCGGTATCTTCACCGCATTATCTATGATTGGGCTCTCCATGTTCTTATATTGGAGTGAGGGTAAACAAACCAACATGTCCTGGTTGCCTTTATCGTGTCTCATGATTTACATTTGCGCTATATCCATCGGATTAGTGCCGCTGCCATGGATCATGTGTGGGGAGGTGTTCCCTACGAAAGTTAAAGGATTTGGATCTGGTATTAGTTCAGCTACGACTTTCACGGCGTTCTTCATCGTGGTCAAAACGGCACCAGCCATGTTGGAAGTTTTGGGAAACCAGGTGACATTCCTTTTCTATGGTTTCGTAGCTTTAATTGGAACTGGAATTCTCTTCTTTATATTACCAGAGACGAAGGGAAAGAGTTTGCAGGAGATAGAAGAAGAGTTCAAACACGGCAAAAAGAGTGCGGACAAAGTATAAACTAGATAATTTTATTATAATAATAGGATAAGACCATTTTTATAATACTTTTACGCTAAAAGCGACAACACTGTTTATCTGTGATATTTAAGTAGTCAATATTAAAATAATATTTTTAGATCTGTCTTTTATTTACTGACAAAACCTTTTTAATGAAGCCTATCTTTATGCCTAATAAAATGTAGTACCTAATGAAACTTATTAATTACTTAGTTCTGTGAAGAATTGGTTTACGGTCAATCAATTTTTCATAATACCTAAACTATTACACGAGGTTCCATCACTTCAAATTAAGGCTATACTCCACGCAGAAACACAGCAGCGCAAGCACTGCTGCTTGATGGCTGGATCAGCGAGTAAAATGGAATGTATTACTTTTATAAGTATTCTGAGAACGTGAATCACTAACACCCGAGTTCGAGCACCCAAGACTGTGCAATCAAATCACTACAATAGTATAAAACAAAGTCGCCTTTCGCTGTCTGTGCCTATGTATGCTTAGATCTTTATAACTACGCAACGGATTTTGATGCAGTTTTTTTCATAGATAGGGTGATTCAAAAGAAAGTTTTATATGTACAATTATACGCAGACGAAGTCGCGGGCAGAATCTAGTTCAGAATAAAACGAGCTGAATTTTGTTACAAAATTTATTAACAAAATAATTATAATAGCTATTAAGGATCACGTAAATGGCACATTAGTGGATATTAACAACTAGATATTTTTAAAGATAAATGCAGCATTGGTAGTTCAGGAAGCTAAAGTTACAAAAGTAAAGTATATGCCAAAGGATAGTGTTAGAAAAACTGCACGAGATACAATGGTCTATAAGATATTTACAGTTATTAGTGCGATTACGTTTTAGTTGTTATCTTCATTCTTCGAACCCGCCTGGATCCTCATATACTGCAATAACACACCTCCGATTAAAACAAAACAGTCCAAAACTTGATGCAGATATGATAGCTATGTGATATCTTCGTGATAAAACAGCTTCAACTGAAGAATTTTGTGATGCAAACAAACGAGTCATGCGATGTTCTGATGATTGTCATGATGAAAGATGCACTCCGTGAAGTGGATTTGTCTACTCAAGATAGTTTCATGATGATAGCAACCAAGGCCACTAAGGAACATGGCTTGCATCCCAGGTAAAATAATATTCCATAGTCATGAAATAGTTCTGATTAAGACCTTTGAAGTGATGGGATAGTGCTGATAGATGGTCCATCTTGAGGTAGCTGTGTATCCAATTATTATCATACAATGACATAATGAGTGAACACTCTATGATTTCTTGATGATAACAGATGACGCGATGAAAGTTGTCCTGATGAAAAGAGCCGGAGCAAGTGGAATATTGCCTGCAACCTCTCAAGTTGCTTGAAAAATCCACTATCTTCTGCGCAAAGAAAGAGTCTTTCAGTGTCTTCTGAGAGGCATGCAAAGCTGGTGTTCTTGCCCCGCCTCTGATGATGATGCGAGGGTTTTACTTGGACCTGGGCTTGACGAGGCGTGAGGCTGGCGGCGCGTACTTGGTGAAGCCAGCCTGATCAAACACGGGAAGAAGGTCGCGAACTCTTGCAGACACTGTGCCTCCTGTCACCCTGAAAGTAAAAGAGAAAGGTTTGAGATACTATTGATAGAACTAGAACGGTACACGGTAAGGAATAAAATTCACACCTGTCATTTACATTTCTAGATAAAAGCAAATTAGGGCTTTTTAGACTGGAGTTAATTAAATAATATCCTGAGGGTCCATCAGGGACAAAGGGCTTGTATTGGGGGCCGGTCCTGTGCTCTTGTTTCAAGGTCTTGCCACCGACCGCCTCCATGTGATTCGAGGCTGTGAAGCGAGGATCGTGAAGTTTATTTTGAAGGGTCTTCAATTCATTGATAGAATTTCGCCAGAAACAGAGAACCCATCTCAATTTATTTAATTACCTGCTGGGCTTGATGAGTTTAGCAGCTTGCGCGGGAGTGGCGAGCTCGGTGGGGAAGTAGGTGGCGCCGTAGAAGTCCAGGCCGTTTTGCAGGAGGATGTTCGCTTCCTCGATGTTGGCAAGCGTCACGCGCAGCACGCTTGTCGCTTCCTATACAACAATAAATTGATTACGTCAGGGCGCCACTATCAAGTTTGGGTGTATGTATTGTGAGAGTGTGTTTTTATACTCTACTTAAAAAGGCATGTTAGCCCAGTGGTTTGACCTACGGCCTCTCTAGCAGAAGGTCGTGAGTTCGAATTCCGAGCTCTGGGTTTTTCGAAATTTATAGTTGCACCGTGAGGGAAACTGCACATAAGGAATTCAAAGATAGGTTATGTCTGAAAAATCCAATTAGGACTGGAGCAGCGTGTGGAACTATAGTCCAATTCTTTTCATTATGAGAGGTTGCTCAAGACTTCAGATCCATTGGAGTAAGTTCGGGTTACCTTGGGTACCATGCTGCTGACCAGTTCCCCGTCGATGGTGGTGAGCGCACGCGACGTCTTCTCATGGGGTTTGGGCGTTGAGGTGCCTAGAAAAATTATGAGAGCAAAATTTGATCAAGACCATACTGTTGCTAGTGATTTTAACATAAGTAAGAATAATTTTATACAATCATTTTGGCATTATCGACGATTCCAGATCCGAGACACTCATGTATTGTTAGTGAATATGAATGATATTAATTTTAATGGAGGAGCAGGCAAGGTGGATGATAATATGAAATGCTAGAGCCACAGCTCTAATTAAGTTTTCGATGAGTAGACTAGATTAATTAGAGCCAAGTTATTTTTGCTCTTAACTTATATTTTTAAACAAGCACGAGTTTTTACACTAAGACGTGTTCCATGGCATGCAGTGGGGGGTCACCGTAGGCAGTGGCAAGGTGACGCACTACAATTTGTACGCGCCTATCTCGACGACCCTACTGTACCCACCCTTACACAGCTACAATTGTATGATTTATAAAATGTGGAGGAATCTTCGTGAATAAACAGATCTGTCGCGTTAGAATTCTGTACGCTAATGAAAAGCCACAACACACCAGTGTTACCTTCCCTCGGAGATCCTGAGAAGTGGAGACGCAAGACTTCCACCACCGAAGTGAACTTGTACAGCGCGTGACGGACGTCTTCCTCGGGGACCTCGTCCGGGATGTCGTACACGTAGATGGTGAAGGTCTTCTGAGGGCGGCAGGGGATCGCGATCTGGTGATGAGGAGGTGATCAGGTGTACCTGTCTTTCCTTAGCTTGGCTAAGCGATCACCTTATCAGAGATTCTGAGTTGTAGATTAGATTAGAAAGGAGTATTGGGGGACACGTATCAGCTAAGAAGGAATGCTTATAGTTACTAGACTTAGATACGTAAGTGCTTCGTTTATTTCACCATCTCTGAATCTCACGGTAGATTTTTGTTGAAAGTTAGTTGGAAAAGGCGCAACTGCTAATTTTAAACCTAACTGCAAATTAAATTTAAACTTATATTAAAACTTAAGCGCTTAAATACAGTAAATATTAAACAAAGTCAGATTTGTAAAGCAGAATTACTTATCCGTAATATATATAAAATAAATACGTTTAGAAGGGCGAAGAGCTTTAGAATTTTAAGTAGCGTAATTGAATTTCAGCTTCATAATTAGTAAATTATAACTTTTAATAGAGTCTATTGCATTTTCAAGCGTACAATACCTCTGAAAGAGTTTTCGCATTCATTTAAATTCTGAAACGGGACATTACAACATTTATTATTTACATCGATAGTTCAAACATAATCCCAACCATCGTCTACTTGACTACAGACGTTGCACTGTGACCGATAGTTCAGGCAAATATTTCACAAAAGGCTAATCAATAAAATCATACTTAATTCTAATAATTAATAAAATGGTTTTGTTCTTTGTAGGGGACAAAGAGAAAACTAGCGTCAAAAACTAGTGCAAGTAGGCAAGTAGGTACTAATGTATTGCAGAATTAGATAACCGTATTAGATACCACATCATCATCATCATCATATCAGCCGGAACACGTCCACTGCTGGACATTGGCCTTCCCCAAGGATCGTCAGAACATCCTAGCTTTTACCACTCTGTTGCCACTATCACTTTCGACCTTTACGTGTATATACTGTGCTTTATGCCCAAAATAGTCCCGTTTCAGTATCTAAATATACCCCTACCAACCAAAACACCAGCCAATTACCTTCCTATAGAACCTGGATCCTGTGACTTTATGGAACCCCTTTTTAAACACCATCTGATAATCATCCACGTGGGAGAACTTGAACAGGATCCCGGTGGCAGTCTTGGTGAGGGAGAAGCATCCTTTGAACTCCATCTTCTCACAGATGGCTGAGGCCTTCTCCATGCTGAGGCCGTGTGAAGGCGTGAGGAGGAAGGCCCCTTTGGTGAGGAAGTTTTCAGAGTCCGATATGTCGGACTCGCTCTCTCCGCCCTTCATCAGAGTGTGGATCTGCTCTTTCCACATGAACGAGTCTGACATCTGCGAAGCAATGCGGATTGGTTACGTTATGTCGACGACATGGTTGCGAATATTTTATTGAATCAGGCGTTACTTTATAAGAATGAGATAACATAATCGAAAATTTTATCTATTTACTTAAATAATTTTCATTTTAAATTGCAATAGATATGTAAAATGAACCAATACGCTTTTTGATCTAATGCTTTTGAATTTTATATAGGTAATTTTAATAATTTAACACGGGGAGCGTGTCATACGTAAATTAAATATGCACAGATAGTACAAAAAGTTATACAATAAGATGAATACATTATTTGATGTTGACTTTACTATCCGAAGACTGGTAAATAACATTAAGTTTTCAGATTTATTTCAAAAATAATATAAAAATAACTCCAATTTCTCCACCACTTTATGGTACAGTCCACCTCAAAAGTAGCCGAACACTTTATATCAAATTGCGCTACATTGTCGTTTACTGCGACAAAGTACAAAAGCGTCCAGCTCCTCAGCTCTACATAAACAAACACGTCAAATTAAACAGGAGCTTGTAAATCACATGTAAATCGACTCGAACGTCAGATCAGTAAATCAATGAAGCGAGTGATCTCAAAAAGTCATAAGAACACAATGCGGGGCGTGGCGACGCGCGTCGTTGGCTGCGCGGGCGCACGGGACTTCCGTTTGATGATATGAGGCTGTAGTCATTGATATGGATTTGAAATTTCGGTGAATGCGAATAAGGAAACACGTTCCTTGACATAAAAGATGATCAGCCGAAAATTAACAACCCTGAAAATCTTGGGGCAATTTTGACACCAAATTGTCCTAGTCCCTAAGTATGCAAAGCACGAGAAAACGACATAAGTAGGTACTTATAAAGATAGATACACTTAAATATATAATTTAAACAAAATCTAAACTTTTTTTTTGCAAATAGACCGCCAAGGGCTCTTTTAAGTGTCTTTTTTTTAAACTACCAATGCATTCGACCAATGCAAAGACCATCATTGCCCAAAAGAATACGCCACAAGAAACTTGACAGAAAGTTTTTTTTTTTTTTTCAATACATATCATCAGTATCATACTCTCCACGCTTAAACATAGCAGTGCAAGCACTGCTGTTTGGCGGCAGGATTAGCGAGTAAGAATAATGAAGCTGATGATTTGTTATGAAAAATAAATACTTTCTGCCAAATTTCTTGTGGCGCATTGCCTTCCTTGTAGTATAAAAAAGCCATAGGACGTCCACTGTTGGACATAGGCCTCCCCCATAGACCTCCAGTTGCCTCGGTTGGAAGCGGCTTGCATCCACCGTGCACCCGCGACTTTAACCAGGTCATCCGTCCACCCCGTCTATACTTAACATCCAAGGCTCGAAAACTAACAGTCGTTTCTTACCTTTTGTAAATGAATTGAAAGAGACGGGAGGAAGCGGTAACCTAACTTTTATCATTGATGATTATTCTTATAGAATATCTGCCTCTACCTGGGATGAACCTGGGACTTCAAGCTCCATAGTTAGGTTCTCTAACCACTAAGCTGTTCGGTCATCAGACACTAATTCATTTATCTAAGAAACAAACAATACCACACTTTTCTAATTAACAAAACGAAACGACTCAATCCCACGTTACGTAAATCGCGTATAATTGCCATCGAAGTGGGTGGACGGGGTAATTGTCATCGGAATTGCTATAAATTGCCATGCGGTCCCACAGACCTTACATGGTGGCCATAAATTGGCCAATAACAGTCCAATTCGCTTCCCTAGCAGCAAGGCCGTATGAAATTGGAGCGCCCATTTTTGGCTAAAACTTTATTGTGGTCTTTTTTTGGACTAAATTAACTGGGAAATAGTTTTGGATTAGGTTAGGATGTGGGCGTATAAACAATTCTATTTTTAATTGGTTATAGTTGTACGTACAGCTTTGATGCGGGAGTGGAGTGAAAAAAAGACGAGGTACCTACCTAACAAGCATTTCTTTGCAAAATAGGTGATCGTTTTGCAACTTTTAAAAATATACTAATTTAAATTAATTTTGATTAAAACAAGGCTAGTAAGTAAGAAATATTGAAATATATTATTTAACTAGCGACCCGCCCCGGCTTCACACGGTATATTATGCATGTATTATACATATAAACCTTCCTCTTGAGTCACTCTATCTATTAAAAAAACCACATCAAAATCCGTTGCGTAGTTTTAAAGATTTAAGCATACATAGGGACATAGGGACATAGGGACAGAGAAAGCGACTTTGTTTTATACTATGTAGTGATATTGATATTTATGACAAGTTCTTTTAGCCTTAGGATGAACAAAATAAAGGAAAATTGGACATCGAATGTGTTGAGAGAGAGAGAAAGAGTTTCAGAGATAACTAGCAATCATCATCATCATCTTCTCCAGCCTGTCCCTATATACGTCCCACTGCTGGCCACAGACCTCTTCTCAGAACTATGAACTGGCATACAAATAATCAAAGTTAGGTTGTCTATATTATGTTTGTAAATGGGTTTTGATGTTGTTTTTAGCATAGACATGGCTAGAGAATTGGAAAATTACACGGGTCAGGTACAGATTGATTTGATAGATTGATTGAAAAAATCTAGTAAAGACAAGATCATCCTATAATATTAGATTTGGTCCTCATTCCTAAACAGTCTAGTCATATAGACCTAATATAAAGTAAAGACAGAGTTCTGCGAACGACAAAGTGAGGTCGGTACTTACAGCTCATTTTTTTGGTGAAGTTTGATTGCAGTTGTGTGCGTGCAAGTGTATGAACGCACACAGCTATAATTTGTTTAAATAAACAAAATAAACCGCATCTTTCGTTTTTTGTAAGCTAAGGTTAGTCATGTGACTTTATTATGACGCATTTTCTAGCATTTTAAAAAAAGATGAATCAAACCAAAGTTTTTTAGATAAACAATCAGAGTCAGCTGAGCATTACATTATTTCAACAGTTAGTAAAATCGTAAATAAATACTCTACTAGCGCCCACTTCGGACAAATTATGTGTCGCCCAATTTATGTGTCAGTTACGACATTATTCCGGTCAGCCGCTAAACTGAGATAATCTTGCTCTTTCTAACGTAGGCTAGATAGTGTAAGTCGGTCTCTTTCAACCTTACCACGTGCATTTGACAAATAAAGAAAAAATGCGACATTCCTATTTTAAAAACTCTAGAATTTTCGGATCTCGTTCGTCTCGGTTCATTCAGATTACTTAGCGCTGTTTTTGCGATACGATATTTTGTGCTTTTTAAAAATAATTTTATACATCACATATTTTATTGTCAGTCCCTCGTTTAATGCTCCTCTCATCTACTCAAAGGTTAACTGGTAGAGATCCCTTATAGGGATAAGTTCGTCTTTGTGCACATATTTTGTGTGTTTCTTTATATTTGTAGGTACAATAAAGCATTTACTGACATACCGACTTACTTATATTTATTGCTATTCTTATTACTTTTATATTAGCGCTACTTAAATAAGTAGGTGTTTACAAGTTCTATGCCGCAAATGGCTCTTTTCCATGTTTCTTAATAGAGTTAAATAATTAATGAACCAAGCGCCAAATACTTTGCAAGAAACGTGATTTTGATATGATTTGTCAGAAAATAACAAACTTACATTGCCTACTCCCATCATAAGTATTAAATAGTTGAGTAAGTTATCCAAATATTATTTTTAAAGTATGGCACACAAATTACAACGCCTAAAATCCACCCTCCTAGCGCTTTTCCCGGCATTTGTCACGGCTCAGTGAGCCTGGGGTCCGCTTTGACAACCTAATCCCAAAATTTGGCGTAGGCACTTTTGCAGAAGCGACTGCCTTCTGACCTTCCAACCCTGAAGGGTTTATACTCGTAACTAAGCCTTATTAGGATTGGTCCGGTTTTCTCGCGACGTGTTCCTTCACCGAAAAGCTCATGGTAAATTTCAAATGTAATTTCGCACATAAAACTCAGAGTTATGAGCCCGGGATTCGAACTCGCGACCCTCTGTTTTAGGGGCCACAGGTCAAACCACTAGGCTACCACGACTTTTTACCATGTCAAAAAAACAACAGTCTATTTCATCAGCTAACAAATAAGTAATATTTCGTACAGTAGCATACTAAAAAGACAGTAGACATAGAGATTTTAAGATGTTTGAAATTTGATTGTACCTAATTAGAGTACGAGTAGGTTTCAATATTGACACTCTAATGTAAACATTATAATACAACCAACAGATACAGGTTTTGTAATGTAGGCGCCATTTGCTAATCTTTCCTGAACATATATATTGTATGAAGTTATGATATGGATGTAGACCAAAGTTGTTTAATTGTTAATATTATTTGGTGCAACACACTGAGTCTATTCTAAAACTTTCAATTCTAACATAGGCATTACTTAATCATATAACTTTTACATAACAATATGACTAAATAAATTTCAAGTTACTCTCAGAACCGTAAATAATACTTGCCCATACCTACTATTTAAAACGAGGCAACATACGAATAAATTGCTGCTTAAAAAAAATTAGAACCACTGTTATGAATTACCTACACGACACGTAAACTGCAGCTTATCAGAGCAAATTAAGGAAGACGCTCTACAATATTACAACGTAAACACTAGAAAAAATCACTCGAAATATTATAAACGGGATGTGAACCGCGATTACCTTTATTGAGCTTTATTGAAAATCACGTTTAAAAACCACAATAAACTCAGAAAAAACGCTCCCTTACCATTTTATAGAACATCGCAGCCATTTTCCTAATAACCACTTCCTGGTGTATGCCACTTACTTTGCCCATCTCAAAAACCGTCCCAACACCACGTAAAAACCACAAGAAAACCACGTAACAGGAACCGCGTTAAAACCAGAAACGTACCTGCCCCCTTCTGGCTTCTTTCTTCTTCTGGGTGGAGTTGCTTTTCTCTTCTTGTCGCTCGTCCTGCCTGTGGTCTGTGTCGGATACGCCTTCCGCTAGGGACATGGTCTTACGACTGTGGGTCACGTTGTGAGGCGGCGGGTTTTGGTTGAGGAATGGTAAGTCAGCCGTGGCGCGCCGCTCCTTGACTTGTATGGCCGAAAAAGGCATAGAGACGACCGTGTAAAGTTTTTGCTTTTTTCTATATTCGGCTTTTAAGATCATATTTGAGAACAGGATGAGTGTTGGCAAAATAATTATACTTGTAATAATCGTACCTAAGTTAAACCATTTATTTTGTACATACATAAGTAGACAGAACCTAGCTAGGGTATCAATAACAAGACCACGACGACGACGAAGACGAGGTCACGTAGGTACGTTTAGTGTGATTGTAGGCTAAAAGTGGAAAGGGGAATCAAAATAGTGATAGGTTGCTAGCCGCATCGCCTAACATGATTAACATGAATTTCTAGAACATGATTTTATGGTATCCCATGATAACGTTACAAAATAAACTATTTTAGATTCTAAGGAAGCATATATATTGTACGCCTGAAAGGCAAATCATAGCGGTTACTTTAAATATATCATCTGACTTACGTGTACCTACCTAATTATCAATAAACGATTTGATTTGATTTGATTCTTATTCCCCATGCCCATTCCCACGAAACGGTTTTACCATCTGCACGGGAACAGAAGCAGCTGGTACATTCATTGTTCTATGATTTTACTCCCAAACCAGCATGTAAATTTATTAAGTATGTAGTCTTCATAAACCAGGTTTAAATAAGGATTAAAAAAAATAGCGACCAGCGAGATCGTCTGCGTAAAATTCCCTTATCTCTATCCCGCGGGAACTATGCGATTTTCTTGGATAAAAACTATCCTATGTCTTTCCCCGGGACTGAAACTATTGTACTAAATTAACGTATTGGTTTCATTTTGGGAGAAAGTAGAAAAACTATTCTAATAAAGGACAGAATTTCATTGAAAAGTGGGAAAATAATACTTTTGGATGTCGGTATTTTCCAAAAAATACTGAGGCAGCGCTTGTAATATTGGCAAATAATGGCAAAAGTTGTAAATTATTTTTTTTATAAATAATTGTAAGTATTTAGTGCGGTTATCAGATTTAATCGAACCAGGAGAACATTGGAATATATGCAATTGTAAAATTTGACCTTAACAAAAACAAAACAACAAACAAATCGACAGAGCGGATTTTAATGACTACAACTAGCAAATTCATGGGGTAAATTAATTAAAAACAACTAGACCAGAGGTTCCCAAACTCTTTTGTTCCAAAAATTTTGAAAGTGGTCTACCACTTTCAAAATTTTGCTGGATCCGGTGGACCCCCTGCAGCTACATTACAACGTAGACCCCCGTTGAGTCTTCCGTGGACCCCTGGGGGTCCAACTGGACCACTTTGGGAATTACTGAACTAGACAATAGAGTCTGTAGAAGCAAAGTCAGAAACATTCACTAGTACTGAAATGCGTAGTACAAAAGATAGTTTTATTTACACGCTATGCAGTCTCCTTACCATTAATTAATACTACATGTATCCTGTTTCTGACTTTGCTTTTAAGTGACTAAATTAATGTTTTTTATTTAACACAAATCTATGTGTATCACTGACTACTTCTTCACATGAGGAATAGAGAAGAGAATCCCTCCATTGCTCCATGCTGGTCTGGGAGTAGAGAAAAACATTAATGCCCCAGTTGCTTCTCTCCCCGCGCAGATGGTAAAAGCCTATCGAGGGAATGGGCGAAAATCTTAGGAATCACATTATAGGCAATGCGGCTAGCAACCTATATACGCCCACAATCATGCTAAACCTTAGGCCCTGTCTACCCCGTAAGGGATAAAGACGTGATTTATGTATGTATGTGTTACAATGAAAATAATTATGATATTGAAACATTTTTACCGACAAAAATAAATCCAGTACCGTCAACTGGGGTGACTTTGGTAATTTTAGGGCTACTTTGATCGTTTTAAAATTGCTATAAAATCGATATTATCCATATCCGGTGAATTTGTGGCATGTAGACGCAAAGGCAATCGACGAAGACATCGATTGGAAGCAGTAAACGCAAATAAAAAATAATGGTTTTGTCACTAATACTACTTTTTAAAGTCACCCCGTAAATCAAAGTCAAACCAGTTGACTGTACTAAGAACTAACAGCTAACAGAGTATAGGATGTAAGAACAAAACTATACGGTTGTATTCCGAACTTGCCGTTCAAAAACTATATAGAGCCTGTTTCACCATTCTCTTGTAAGTTCCAGTTATATTAAGTGTCAGTTAAATATGACAACGTCACTGTCTGCCTCGTAGTAATAAATAAAGACGGAATCATAGATAACTGACCCTTAAGATAGCCCTTAGTGAACTATTTAAAACTTTAACTAAAAACAATTATGTAGATAGCTAATTTGTGACCGCAAAAGTAGTACCTAATAAAATGATTTCAGGTCATTGGTAATACACTGCAAAGATAAGTATACCTACGCCTGATTCAACCAATTCACTACATTAAGCTTATATTTAATCAGCTCAAAAAATCAACCCAACATATTCACTAACAAAAGTTACACCCATTTTCAATCAATCAAATTCTTTATTTTACATAAAACATGGTGTACAAACAGGTCTTAAAATTAAATGGTTTCACATGTTTTGTTGTAAAGACAACACGTAAAAAATCAATAATTGTAACAAAATCAAAATAATGGAGATAATAAATAAATGAAATTAAATGTCAAACCACAAAACCAATTACATAAATTAAGCACAAAGTAATAAAATTTTCATGATGTCATTTAAATTTACAAATAGTCACAAATTATCAGCTAACTTACACACAATAATTATCGTCATTTGACATTTAAAAATTCTTCCACAGTGTAGAAGCAGTTGTCTATAAGCCAGTTTTTGAGTTCCTTTTTGAAAGAATTTGGTGGGAATGTCTTAAATCTATCTACAGTGCTTCTTTGTTTCTAAATTCTCGTCTTACTTAGTCGTCAGTCACGAACAACCATTGTCGAGAGATATTAAGAAAATAGAAGCATTGTACTTAACTGAGTTATTTTATATAGACTTCCTAAGACAAATAAAAACACTGTGCTTCCTAGAACCAAACAAAGCGTCAAAACTTCTGCAAAATCCTCTGCCAGTATCTCACTTACCAAAAGCTCCTCAAAACTCCTCACCTTTCCGTTATGTCACTACATCTTACACGGTATTACAGCACTAACCTCTCCGCTCTCTCTCATCTCCTCGGTACTCTCCCTCCGTGGAATTATCACTGTCACAGACATCGCCACAATCACTCACAATCCACTCACAAAATCAATGTTCAGCTATCACAGCTGGCCCACTACTGCCATGGTCCCAACGAGAATAGACTCGGGATTCTATGCGGCTCTTGGCAATGAAAAAGAAAGGGGCGACGACAGATTAAGGAGGTTGTAAACCAATGTTATGATTCTCGAGTAGGAAATGATAATAAAAAAAATTGTAACAACGTCGACTCCAAAGTTTTTAGATTTTTATTGCAGGAACTGTCTCGGCGACGGACTTTTAATCAAACGTACGTAGGCATAAAAATCATGGGGCCAAAGGTTTGCGCACACTGTTGTTAGTTTTCAAGGTTGTACAAAACTTTTTGGTCTTATCGTTAAAAATTGAGCAAGCGCGATTCGAACTCGAGCACCGAGAGTTCCGTGGCATCTGTAGTTATGTAAATAGATAGCAATTGCGTCAAACAAAATACATATACTCTATAAATGGACGTATGTAAATTTCCAGTGTTAGCAGAGCTGTGCTCCCAAACAAAATTTACGCTATGCGGGGTCATTTTATATTGGTTAATGATATATTAGACATATAAATCAATATGACTCCGTTGACTTACATAGAAGTTTGATTTTACACAACATTTGATATCAATTTCAGTTTGATACCTTCGAGCGTTTATGACAAAAAGGGTCTTGAGAGACGGACAATAAAGTAATCCTAGGGTTCCATGTTCCATTAGAGGCACAGAACCCTAAAAATAAATAAATCATACACGTGAAATTATGATGAAGTCTCAGGAATGTCCTGAAGGACCATAGATAAACCGGAGGCAGAATAAAGTGCCATAAAAACTGAGTATTGGCGTCGTGCCGACCCGCGATAATTAACCGAATGACAGATTTAGTCACTTGAATATAATAATGCACATAATTCCGTATTTATAAATACTAATAACTAGCTTCTGGCTGCGACTTCGTCCGCATAGAATTAGACTTAAGAAAGAGAGTTGACAGCATACCTATTCTGCGATAAGTATTTACGTTGCGACTCTAGGCTAGACCTTTCACATGTTTATCGCTATCCCGCGAGAACTATGAAATTTTCCGGGATAAGAAGTAGCCTATGTTTAAATCTAGAGTACCAACTACCTTCGTTCCAAATTTTACCCAAATCCGTCCAGTCATTTCGGCGTGAAGAAGGAACAAACATACACATTCACTCACTCACATCGTCACAAACTTTCGCATTTATAATATTAGTAGGATGACTATGACATTTCGTCTCGGCCGTGGACGTGGAATGGATGTGTTGGATATCGCTCTTTTGAATAGACTTATTGTGGGCGCGGGTTGAGCGCTGGCATTTGGGTAAGAAGCTCTCGTTAGACAATCATAACGTGAACCTTTCACTCCCAGGTCTTATTGTGAAATTAGAGATAAATAAATAAATAAAAATAAATAAATAAATATCTTGGGACAATTGACACCAATTGACCTAGTCCCAAACTAAGCAAAGCTTGTGATATGGGCACTAGACAACGGATAAACATACTTATATAGATAAATACATATTAAACATCCAAGACTCGAGAACAAACATTCGTATTTTTCATACAAATATCTGCCCCGACCGGGGATCGAACCCGGGATCTCAAGCTTCATAGTCAGGTTCTCTAACCACTAGGCCATCCGGTCGTCTTGAGATCTTGTTGTCTTCGTACTTACAACATTAAAAGCTAATCTAAGCTGCTGTCTTCACTTCTGCCGTCTGTCTTCACTTTTTTATTAGTCTACACACAGCCTTACCTCCTAACTTGGGCACCCGTTGGAAGCCAATGGGCCGCGGCTAGGTCGCGCCCCGCGGAGGCCTGGTTACGTAACGCGACCAGACAACGTTACGATGCTACCACTTGGTCTCCAGTTACCATCCGGTGCTAGCCTGATGGCTCATCATTTGTAGTTCCTGTACCTCAAACAGAAGGATCACCTTTGTCGTCTGTCCGTCCGTCTGTAAACAGTCTTTTACTTAGAAACGCGTAGAGATTTAACATTATATTACACGTCTTTATCCCTTACGCGGGGGTAGACAGAGCCTAGGATAACAAGACCCAAAGGCTACGCTTATGATTTTGGGCTCGTAGGTGGAAGTGGAAAGGGGTATCAAAATAGTGATGGGTTGCTAGCCGCATCGCCTATAACATGATTCCTAAGATTTTCGCCTATTACCATCTGCGCGGGAAGAGAAGCAGCTGGTATATTCTATGTTTTTTCTTTACTCCCGGACCAGCATGGGAGTAGTATTGTATTGTATTGTATTATTCGTGACTGTTAACTATTTTAATACATAAATCAAAATTTCAAGTCATAACTTGATTTGTTTGATGCATACGATTCATTTAATCATGCGATTATCATACATCAATTTAATGGGAGAATAAAGTATTCAATTGGCCATAACGACACAGACGATTTCGATAAGTAGATCACAGTATAATCTTGACATTTAGCTGACATAATCAACTATAGTCCTTGTATCTTTTCAATTCATTTTAGTTCGTCAATTACATTTGTGGTTAAATAGAACTTCAATTGTTTCGACATCACAGTACGAGAATGAAGTTAAGAAAGAAAGAAAGAAAGAAGACATTTATTCATTTTGCAAGACACACAAAATATAACACGATTTTATAGAAAAGCTCGAAACAACAAAAAAAACACAGACATGAAAATTAAATCATCAGCGTTGTGTGTGTCTTCGCAAAAGTGAAAAACGGTCGCTGGCTCATCATTACGCTGAGGTGTTAGACACCTGCGGCACTGATATTCAGCCAGAACCGTCTTCTTTCTATTATTAGTATAGTTCTTTGTATTATGTGACCTTAGTTTAGTAGGCTCGGGTGTGCAGGAATTCCTTATTAAAGCATTATAGTTCACAGCGACACATTGTGTTTCGTCCACGGCTTTTCCATCATATTTATTTCTTCTATTCCATGTTTTTAATCTTCTCCGCATCATTTAAGGCCTTAGCTTCTAAATCGTTAGGACATAACGGCTTCCCCCGGAATTGTTCCTCTATCTCCTGCAAAGTTCGGCCTCTCGTCTCTGGCAGGAGAAACCAACACACCATCAGCGACAATGTCATGATAACTCCATACACCACCCACGCACCACCCATACCAATGCTCCTACATAATGCGGGGTACGTCTTCAGAATAACGAACAGGACTATGCTGCATAATAAATTACAAATACAGCTGCATGTTCCTCTGAATTGGAGAGGGAATATCTCACCAACTATCACGTAAGTCAGGGCGGCTAAACCCAAGCCAATTGAAGAGATATGCCAGATAAGAAGTATAGAAGGCAGCCAGGAAGTCTCTTGCTTGAATCCACTCGTTTTCGTATATATGTACGCTGCTTGAGAGAAGTAAGCTAAAGTGCACAAAGTTCCCGTTGTAAATAACACTGTCCGTCGAGGATACCGGCCTACCACGTACAGTGCGCTTACGCTGGTGGCCAGCCTTACTCCGTTGCACATGGCCATCCACGCTGGCATCGTGCCGTTAGGATCAACCATCACAAGAAGTATCTGATCCATGTAACTGGCATAATGGGAGCTCCCACACGTCATAAGCATGGTATACATCATCGAACCTAACACCAGTGGTACGTAGAGTTCCCTTTGAGAAAACGCTCGTATCATCTCAGGAATGCTTCTGCTGCTTGTCTCGCTTCGATCGTAGTGCTGTCTCGCTTGTATCATCTTCTCCAGTTCTTCTTCTTCTTCGTGGCCTCTCATCAATCTGAAGGCTTTTTTGCATTCTTCATAGCGACCTTCAACAGCTAGCCAACTTGGCGATTCGGGTGTGAACACAGTTATGGCGAAGCTGGTCAAAGGGAAGAAGGCGAGGAGCAAGGCTGTATCTTTCCAGGGTAGGAAGGATCCCACCAGATGGACGAACAAGACCCCGAGGGACTGCGAGAGGCAGGCGATGGAGAGGAGAGACCCGCGGTTAGCCGGGCTCGAGTACTCCCCGATGATGACTCCGATGATGGGTAGGAGCAAGCCGTTCGACGTGCCTTGGAGGAATCTTCCAATCATCAAGACCTGGAAGTAACGAATATCAAGTGTATAAATTGACTGAGTTAGGTATCTCGCTAGGTACCTACCCTGGCGACCCCCCACTTTACGCCACTGTGGGCGTATATATGTAGGTGGAAAGGGTCAATCAAAATAGTGATGGGTTGCTAGTCGCATCGTCTATAAAATGATTCCCACTCCCACTTTTTTATGCTTTTGTATGATACTTTTTCTTAGTTTGCGGAATTAAGTAATTTTTAAATGGTAACCATATTGTAACTTTTTGAAATACTGCTACTAACTAGTCACCTCATAGCTGGGAGCGAGCGAGATGGCGATCCAGCCCGCGATGTGCAAGAGCGAGACGAGATGATGCGCCATCTTGCGCCCGCGCTGCATAATCGGCACCGTCAGCAGATTCCCCGCAAAGAACGCCACTGCTGTTATCGACGCTGAAAACGGCGTTTGAAGTTTACAGCGTATATTTGTAAAAATCATAGCCATAATTTGGCCAAGAAGAATAATAACTACCTATCACTACATCACTACATAATATAAAACAAAGTCGCTTTCTACTCTGTCCCTATATGTCTGTGTTTATTCTTGCAAATAAATATTTTCTTTCTTTCTTTCTTTCTATATCCCTATGTATGCTTACATCTTTAAAACTACGCAACGGATTTTGATGCGGTTTTTTTAATAGATAGAGTGATTCAAGAGAAAGGTTTATATGCATAATACATGCATAATTATGCCGTGCGAAGCCGGGGCGGGTCGCTAGTCACTACAGAGTATAAAACAAAGTCGCTTTCTCTGTCCCTATGTCCCTATGTATGCTTAAATCTTTAAAACTATATAGGTAGGTACGCAACGGATTTTGATGCGGTTTTTTTAATAGATTGAGTGAATCAAGAGGTATATAGTATAAAACAGTCTCTTTCCATATGCATGCTTTGATCTTTAAAACTATGCAACGGATTTTGATGCCGTTTTTTTAAATAAATAGAGTGATTTAAGAGGAAGGTTTAGTACCTATAACTAGCTTCAGCCCGCGACTTATAATTATAATAAAATAAATAATAGGTCAATATGGAAGGTTTCCCCTTGGTGATTTTTGATTACTAAAATAAACTTTATGTGGATAAGCATGTTTTCTTTCATTCAACTAATAAACAAACACCTACTGCGTTCCGTGATCAAATTGATTTTTTAAATTTCCAACTAGTAATATGTCACTCTCTCTCTTTTTTCTTCCTTATCCGCATCCTCATCCTCATAAATATCTCCTCTTCCTCATCCGCTTCCTCTTCCTCATAACCACTTTCTCATCAACCCTAGCCCCCAGGGACACGTTAACCTTTAACATATTTACTTAGTGATTTTTAACATTAGGTTTTGTTTTCTAATGCTACGAGTATAATAGGCTTAGGAGTCCATATATTTTTTTAAAGTCTCAAAGTGGTTAGTGATCGCAAAAAGATTTAAGAAATTGTAGGCTTATTGTCTAACTCGCTCGCAATAGCCATCGTGTTCATTTTGACAGTTCATGTATGGGCTGACAATTGGCATCGGAATCAGCTTAGCTGTCACATTCACACAAGAGCTGTCAAAACGAACACGATGGCGATTGCGAGCGAGTTAGACAATAAGCCTACTGGTCTAAAGGTTACCCACCAACCCAGGACTCTGCGTCCGCGTCAAGCCGCATGCGGGACGCCGCATGCCGCAACTGCGGCAGTAATACTGCCGGGTACCCCATGCCGCTGCCGTGGGCCATGTTGTTGATCGACACGGCAGCAGTCACCATGCACTAGACAAGAAAGAGGCAAACATGTTGGTCGGGCGTATATTCAGCGTTTTTTCTCAATCTCAGCATATACCATTAAAAGAAATGATGCTGATGACGATGACAACGAATAGTTATCGATGCTGCATTTAGCTTGTCTAAAGTTGTTGCGGCTTGTCCTTCTGTTAGCAGAGGTATCTTTACCTATGGTGCAGGGTGTGCGGCGCACACGGGCGCCGGGTCTCCGAGCGCCCTCTAATGCGACACCTCCAAAGATGCGTCGCTCTCAAAGACCCTGCGCCCGTGTTATGGCGCCAGGGTACTGGTTGTACACGGGCGCCACAAGGGCTAGAGACGCCTCTGTCTGTTAGTTTAATATTTGTGGGATGACAATGACGCATGAACCGAGCGGGCGAAACGCTTGAACATTGGCCCGGTCGTTGCCTTTTGAGACACTCTGCGTCTTAGCATAAAAAAAACCGGCCAAGTGCGAGTTGGACTCGCGTACCGAGGGTCCATATCATTACCCATCTATAAATATCTATAAACCAGTGTAAGCAGAGCCCTGCCCCGAAGCAAAATGTACGCAGTGTGGGGTCACTTTATATTGGTCATTGGTATATACAGACCTACATACATATTTACGGTTTTCGCAATTATTCCTTAATCTGTGCTATAAGACCTACCTTCATACCAAATTTCAAGATTCTGCGTTTACGGGAAGTGCCCTATAGGTTTTGATTCCCTTGCGTGTTTCGAAAATTTGCGATATAAACGGCTGTATCTTTTGATTGCGTTGGCTTAGAAGTTTGATTTTTTCACAGCTCCAAGGGGCAGTAGACCTGAGTATTTGATATAAATTTCAGCTTGATACCTCCACGCGTTCCTGAGAAAAAGGGTCTTGACGGACGGACGGACGGACGGACAACAAAGTGATCCTATAAGGGTTCCGTTTTTTCCTTTTGAGGTACAGAACCCTAAAGAATGTTCTGGAGTATACCGACCGCTTAAATGACCGCCTGCACCGCGCGGGCGAGGACTCCTTTAAGCGGTTGGTCTATAGTAGAATATGTAATTGTACTTACTTGCTTTAAAAACGGAGATGCTCTAACCTTCTTCACACTCATTTTGTTAATATTCGCGACACACGCTAGGGTAGCCAAGGTCGCCGAATAATCACATGAGTATCTTCATTTGAATAACAATATCTGTTATAATAATGTAACATTAATTTCTATTATTAAATAAAATTATTTATTCTTATTTGTAACATAGAAACACACGCACACGCACTTATTCTTGGAACCCATTTTCTAATTTTCAAATAATCACTCATTTAAAAAAAAAAGTACATAGTTTAATTCATTTGTGTTACGACCGTTTCACCTTTATTCCACTCCAATAAGGGTGAAAAAGTCGTGACACAAAGGAATCAATTAACTTTTGTTTTTATTAAAGTCCTTAACTATGTACATTTTTTAAAACCACTCTCCATTGATATAGTAATAAAGTGTTTTTACATGTTTTATTGCATTTCACTATATGTCACTTCACTATAATGTATAGCAGTATTTCGATTGGAATTCCAATCCAACTCGTGTGGTTGGATTTTGAAATTTGATGCTTATAGGTCTGATGACAGTGTAATACTGAATAATCATCAGCGAAAAGGCGTGTATTAAAAGCCGGTCAAGATAGCGTTGAACATGCGTAACGAAGGGTTCCGATGTCAAAATTAAGTTAAAATGGACAGTACAACGATCGCTAAGTCACCAGTTTGTGGGTAGTAGGAGCTCGTGCAAGGTCACCGTCTTACTCGCTAATCCTGGCGCCAAGCAGCAGTGCTTGCACCACAGCAGTGCTGCAATGTTATAGGCAATGCGGCTAGCAACCCATCACTATTTTGATTCCCCTATACGCCCACAATCATGCTAAACGTGGTCTTGTTAGGTACCTTAGGCTCTGTCTACCCCGTAAGGGATAAAGACGTGATTTAGTCATGTTATGTTTTATGTTAGTTTTATTCACTATGCCACGCAGCTAAACTTTTACTATAGATTAGATTAGATTTTTTTTTTTTTTTTTTATCGATCATATTTGCTAGGCTGACTTACTCGCACTTGGCTTCGGCTTGCTAATTAATGGAGAAAACGGCAGTTAGTACGTAGGTATTACAAATTTTTCATACAAATTACTTGACATTTCCACTTAGTCACGCAATTTCTCTACGCTCACGGTCACATATTGTACCTACGTTTAACTATTTTTTTGTTCTCCGGTTGTTGCTTTTTCGTATCTGTTTAACAAAGTAAAATGTTTTGTAGTTTGTGGAAGACTAATTCCTTTAGTCCTTTGTTCTCATGTTTTTACTTGTCTTTTTTTGTAATTTATGCAATAGGTAATATCACGATTAAATGTTTTCTTTCTTCCTTCTTTCTTTCTTTTGAACCAGCAAGTGTCCACAACTAGCAAGGTTCAACTAGTTTCCGAGTAAAATGCCTGTGACGATTCAGACAGACGTACGGGGCGAAACTTAGAGGGTTCCGTTTGGTCATTATGGAACCCAAAAAACCGGAGTTAAGTTATATTTTACACCTTATTTCAATTGACTTAGCATCATTACTTCCTTCACAATAGGCATTTGAATATGAATACAAAACAATTCAAGTCACGCATCTGTTCAAATAGTTATTTTTACTATAGTACCTATCAAAAACGCACTTTAGTTTCCAAACTAAGTCATGGGTAATCATTATTTTCTTCACACCTCTCATTCAGAAAAGTAAGCTTTGCTCCCTGTCGAGAGGGAGCAAAGTGCAACTTTTCCGTTCAAGGCTTTTCTAAGTGTTTTTGCGAATGCAATTTTTTAAATTGTAAACACACTATATTAAATATTCTAAGTGATAATAATATACATCATTAAAAACCATTAAACCAACTACAAGTTTTTTTTTGAAGTTGATAATTGTAAAACAACGCCATTTTCAATGTTGGTAGCTCTTTAATTATATTTAAAATTCTTTTTTCAAGTTTTTTAATGTTCGGTGTGAAATGTTGTATGAGCCACCCGTCAGCTCCTCATTACATTCTGAATTCTATTGTAGAATCCTTCGCTACATTCTGGTCATTCTGGATTCAATGTAGCGCCCTCGCCGTAAATACATCATTTTGCTCCCTCGTGACACAAATAACTATTATCAATAAGGGCAGCGTCCCCTTGAACAGTTGCCTTTACCGCCCCTCTACTTTTTCTAACGTCCTCACCCCCAAGATAGATACCTACAGTGCCCCCTTTTTAGTGTTCCGTACCCAAAGTGAAAATTTTGGGAATCTATATCCTCCCTCTGTCTTGTCAGTCAACACTGAGCTCACTTCTGCCGTAAAAAGCAGGGAAGTGTATACAAGGAAAAATTAAGGTATTAACAAGCTAGTTTTTTTTTTATATGCATACTTATTTCACGGTGTGGTTTCACGGGAAATGGTCGTAACGCAGCATTATAAAGTCTGTCTTAAATTGCATGCTAAGTTATTTTTCTAAATATATATACAAAGTCCGCAGTGATAAGTATGATTGTTAGAAAATAATTTAAACGTCAAACATAACTATCATGAAAAACGTCGTAACAATCGGATAAGATTAAGCCTCTGATAAAACGTGTAGTACCAATTTAGTCTTCGTTATAACAACTTTTGTTTAGCATAAATATGATTTGAAATTTTATTTAAATAGGTATTCTATAATGAATCTAAAAATCTGAAAATGAGTGAAACTAAAAGCATGTTTACCCCGTTTGCGAGACAAGTGAGTTTTGATTGTTATCTTGCATATTAGAACAAAATCATTTTTTTTTAACCGACTGCGGCAGAAGGAGGGTTATGTTTTTCGATTGTATGTATGTTTATGTATATTTCTTTGGCTCACTCTAAAGCCTAAATGGCTTGTAGGTTTTTAGCTTGAGAGGTATCATTAGATTCGTTGTAGTCATGATCATGAGGTTGACACTGGGTACATCAAAATTATAAAAAAATACTTAGGTATAATTGTGATCGCAGTCGGGTTTTTTTTATAATTAATTATAGCTTGTTATTATTTACAAGATCTCACAATCTGCGTGACTTACTGTAAGTACCTACATTTTTTCCATTAAATCTAACGCATGTGTTTCTAATACATAAATCATGTCTTTCTCTTACGGGGTAGACAGCCTAAGGTAGCAAGACCTAAAGGCCACATATAGCAAAATTGTGCGCATATAGGCGGAAAGGGGAATCAAAATAGTGATGGGTAGCTAGCCGCATCGTATATAATATGATTCCCAAGATTTTCATCCATTCCCTCGATGGGCTTTTACCATCTGCGCGGGAAGAGAAGCGACTGGTACATTCTACGATTTTTCTTTGCTACTAGACCAGCATGAAAGTATTTATAGGTAGGTAAGGTACTGTAGAGCTGCCTTGAGGAGGCACTTTGAACTAGTACGGGGATTCAAATAGAATTCGGCCTATAAGAACTGGGGGTGCTGAAGGCCTATGATTTGAGATAAACCAACACAATACGTTTGAATATTTTTTATTTCGCTTTTTGGAAAATCATTAAATATACAAAAATGGGTTGCATCGGCAAGCCCCGTTCAAAGCGATCTGACCGTGCTCTCGAAATCCGAAAAACAAATATTTTAAATCATCGAACGAGCGTTCGATGTATGGATTTCAATCGCACCGACGAACCAGCCAGTCCGACAAACCAGCCAGTTCGCAGATTCGCATGCTACCTCACAGTACCTAACCTACCTAAGAAGTTATATTACTTAGCAACGTCATCTGTCGCTTTGGCAGCGAACCTTTCTTCTTTACCTTAGCTTAGTTTTTTTTAATATGAATAGGAAGGCAAACGAGCAAGTGGGTCACCTGATGGTATGTGATCGCCACTGCCCATAGACACCCGCAACCTCGGAGGGATCGCTGTTAGATTTTAAGTTAGTTTTTAATCAGGTTGGAGACTGAAAACCAGCATGCCTGTTGAGTCTCCGCTCCTATATTTACCTAATACTTCGTACCTAATGCTCTGATAATGCATATTTTTGTTTGTGTATTGGTAAATAATATTTATTTTATTATTTATTTATTTATCGGCAGTGCTTTGTGTCAGGCGCGGTGTGCTGCAACATCATCGGGCATGGCTGCTTCCTCGGCTTCCCAGGAGTGCTGCTGCCGCAGCTGTACGCACCTGGCTCTAGCATCCAAATCACCAAGGACATGGAGTCCTGGATAAGTGAGTAGTTGGAGACAGCAAGCCGGGAAGCGTGGCGGGATCAAAAGGTGGCAGGACCGGTAAAATACCACAGTTGCCATACTATGACATCTTAATGCGGTTTTAAGTTCGCTCGCTGTCAGATTCATACTAAAAGTGACAGCTAAAACTTGAACTGAGTCGGAATTAGGACGTCATGGTAAGGCCCCAGGCCCTAGTTCTACGAGGCCCCGAAGTCCCGAACTGACTAGGCTTAAAGCACAGAAGGAACAAAGATGTACCTCTTTATATCGAGGGCTATTCGGGCTATTAATAGGGATGGGCTAGAGTTGGAGTTGGATATTTTTACATGCTCTTCGAATGATTTCGCAAAGGCCATTATGTTTTTATTGTGTTAGGGACGCATGATTTTAAAAATAAATAAAATAAATATCTTGGGACAATTGACACCAATTGACCTAGTCCCAAACTAAGCAAAGCTTGTGATATGGGTACTAGATAACGGATAAACATACTTAAATACATATTAAACATCCAAGACTCGAGAACAGACATTCGTATTTTTCATACAAATATCTGCCCCGACCGGGGATCGAACCCGGGACCTCGAGCTTCATAGTCAGGTTCTCTAACCACTAGGCTATTCGGTCGGTTCGGTATAGTTTTATTGATAAATTATTTTCTCCTTTTTAATGGTGTTTTAATAGCAATGAAATGACAATATTTATTATAAAAGTTTTTATTTTTTATTATTATTTTATTTTTCTATTGCTGACATTGATTTGTTATTAATTTTATAATTATTATTTCCATAATGACTTATTAGTGTGATTATTGTAACGCCCATTGTTTAATTTACTGTCTTATCTATCGCATTAGGTTAAGGTACCTGTAATGATAGATTTAAGTCATTTTATAATAAATAAATAAATAAATAAATATTAAGAAAGGACCTGATGAATTTGCTACAAGCCCCAGACGTTACAGTTACGCCATTGACGTGAAGTATCTTTAACGCCGAATCCCGTAATTTTCGATCTTACGCCTTGCGGCTTTACCTTAAGGCCCATTTAGCCACAAGAAACTATTTCATGCAAGTATCATTACATTGCGGGTTGCCGGGGTAAACCGAATTCAACCGATCTGTCAAACTTCGCAATGTAACTAGAATGGCATACAATTCTTGCATACAGTCTAATCTAACTAAATCTAACTAATATTATAAATGCGAAAGTATGGATGGATGGATAGATGGATGGATGTGTAGCGACACTAGCGCCACCTAGTTGGCCGCTACATAACTACTACGACGCACGAATAGCTAGCGCCAGCTCTAGTGACAGCTGTCACATTGTTCTACATCGCGCTAACGAAGTTTCTCAAGACGGATGAATAAATACAATTTCCAACTCTCTTCTTTCGGACTTCGGTCCCCAGGCATAACATCTGCCTGGAGAGAGATCTCTCTATTGTTATCTCCCCAAAGATGGATAGATATTTGTTTGATATTCAATCACGCCAGAACGGCTCAACGGATCTGGATGAAATTCGGCACATAGATAGAGAAAAGTCTGGAATAGCACATAGGCTACTTTTTATCCCGGAAAATTGCGTAGTTCCCGCGGGAGAGCGATAAACGAATTCTTTGCAGACGAAGTCGCTGGCAACAGCTAGTATATTATAAATGCGAAAGTATTGGATAGATGGATGGATGGATGTCTGTTTGTTAATCAATCACACCAGAACGGCCACACGAATCTGGATGAAATTCGGCACATAGATAGAGAAAAGTCTGGAATAGCACATAGGCTACTTTTTATCCCGGATAATTCCCGCGGATAGCGATAAACGAATTCTTTGCAGACGACGTCGCAGGCAACACCTAGTTCTTACATATGTCTAAATGGGCCTTTCCACTCTGTTGGTCCATTCATGACTAAACCGACCGGATTCTTCATTCTTTCCAGCATCAGCGATGGCCATCTCCATGTTCTTCGGGAACTTCATGACGCCGCCAATAATGACCCGCGCTGGGCGGAAGTGGGCCCACTACGCGGTGACGATCCCGGTGCTGGCGGGATGGCTGTGCATGATTCTGGCAACCAGCTTTGAGGTAGCTCTTCACATCATAGGGTATTGTGACTGGACATACAGTTTTGAAATTTGGCTAGATCAACCTCTTTAGGCTCGTTAGGTCTCGGACGGAACAAGCAAAGGTAAAAACACCGGTTTCCATTTCTGATGAGAATATATCATATCATATGTCATATCATTTAGTTTCAGTTTTTTATCTACGAAAATGGGTGGGTAACTTTATTTTTCAAAGAATTTAATAAAATTATTGTATGGTTTCTACAAGGTCCTTTAACGCTCCTTCAAAGATTCATTTATATTTTGTTTAAAAATTTAGTTCTGCCTTTGACTCGGTTCCGTCTCAACTTCGATCAATGAGCCAATCATTGTATGGAAAGATTTGTAAACTATGATTCAAAAATTCTGAATAACATTAATAGTACATTACAGACCTAGGGCGGTGAATTCGTAATTGTCCCAGATCGCAGGTGTTTGTGGCCCGAACCGAAGGTGAGGGGCATAAATATGCGATCTGGGGCTTTACGAATTACCGCCCGTGGTTTTTATAAAGTTTTACGTCTTGCCAGGAAGTGAGATTTTCTGTCCGCGAAGCGGGCGTAAAATCCCAATTACGGCCAAGGGTGACGTAAAATAAATATTTCCCAATCAATGTTAAGAGACCCTGTATAAAACACGAATTTACACACACACACACATAAGCCACGTCTTTATCCCTTACGGGGTAGACAGAGCCTAAGTTTAGCATGATTGTGGGTTGTGGGGATTGCAGGGATTGTAGGGGAATCAAAATAGTGGTGGAATAAATAGCTAGCTGCATCGCCTATAACATGATTCCGGCCCATTCCCTCCAGCTTTTACCATCTGCGCGGGAAGAGAAGCAACTGGTACCTACATTCTACGTTTTTTCTTTACTCCCGGACCAGCATGGAAGCTTACACAAATTGACAACATTTCATTTTTATAACACCTGAAAATGTATATATGGTTCGAAAGCATTTTGCCTCCTGATCACTGCAATACGTTTATATAATTTTAATATCGCTTATTATAAAAAATAATTAAAAATATGTCCTAATTTTACCAAACCACAGGATAGGTGTTCGCCTTTGCCTTTTTCACGAGAAAAAATAAGCGATCATAATTTTGTATTCTGTACTCTGAAATTATGTTTTCGAAATTCGTTGCATACCTTCACTCTCACTCTCAAGATAATGACTATTTGTATGAGCGGAACAGCACGAAGCGAACCTCGAAAATCGAATATTGAAGAATAGGGCCTGACATTGACAATTTGAAATTAACGTCAGTTTTTTTTCTATAGAGAAAAGACAAAGGGATAAGTGTGTTTCTGTGATAGTATCGGAGTTACGCCCTTTTAGAATAAGCACAAATTAATAAATTAATTATAAATTAAACACAAGCCCTAGCGAAAATATTAAACTGTCAGCATGTTCATCTTTTCAAACAAAATACAGAGAACCATTAATATTATAGGCTCAGAAATATGAAATGTTGTCAATTTAAGTTTGCACAATTTTAAAATGTGTACGATAACCTCCAGTGTTTGTCTAATACGGCTTTTCCGGCTTTTCTTTTGCCGTTGCATCCAAGGTCGACTGTCTTCATTTGTCTACCTCAACAAGCGAACGAGGATGATTCCGCACATTTTTACGTCACGTTGCACTCGTATAGCGATCTATCTGATATCGCGCACTTGATGATTAAAGATTTCCTTCACTTTTAGATAATACACTACTTAACTACACGGCCATCTTACACGTGTGGCGATTGGCACAGTAAGAGAAAGAGCGATGCAATAAGTAAATGTTGAAACGAGATAGCCCAAGACCGTTTTTCTAACACGCTACTACTCTGACGGATTATATTAGACAGTGGCTCTACGCCGAAAATTGTTAATTTTTTTGGTCTCATCTCAGTTATTCAAGAGCTGATCCAATGTCCTGTAATGTAGAGTACCACTTCAAGAAACATAAATTAATGTAATTAATAAATATACAAAAACCCTACTTACTTAAGTAAGACTAGGTAAAGGTGCAAATATTGCATGTAAAACTCTACATTTTATACAAATGAAACAGAAATCTCGCTAATCCTCTGCTCTGCGCTTTTGTGTATGGCTAGGGGCGTCGTTTGCGCATCTGGTATAGTAGCGTCCCCCACCCGCTCCCGCCGATTTGGTCCGTATTTCGCTCAGGTCCTGATAGAATTAAAGTAATGTATTTTTTTCCAGGCGCTGCTGATAGGTAGAGTACTCCATGGAATTTCAATGGGCATGTTCATGCCACTTCGGTCGGTGCTCATCGGTGAATACACCAGTCCCAAGAACCGAGGTGGCTTCCTCACCACCATCGCACTCGCGCAAGCCTTCGGCATCCTCTTCGTCCACTTCGTCGGCTCCATCACCAGCTTCCAGATGGCTGCTCTCATTTCCATGTTCTTCTCTTTCTTTAGTCTCCTCATGACCATATACTCCCCTGAATCTCCGAGCTGGCTAGCCACCCAAGGACGGTACGACGAGTGCAGACAAGTTTTTATCTGGCTAAGAGGACCTGAAGAGATTGAAGAACTGGAGAAAATGATAAAAGCCACTCAGGTGATAGAAGAGAAGCCAATTCAAAAGCAAAACTGGCTAAATGAGATGATAGAAATAGTGAAGAAGAAGGAGTTCTACAAGCCCGTCCTTCTTATGTTTGCAGTGTATATCATGCTACAGTTTGCCGGTGGCACGCTGATGGCTTCTTACTCCACAAAAGTCATACGTTTACTGATGGGTCCGGACGTAAACGCTCATTTTTGGATGGTTGCATTAGATACCCAAAGGATATTCTTCAACGTAATAGCTGTTTTTGTAATAAATAAAGTTAAGATAAGGACAATGATGTTTTTGACAGGATCTCTATGTGCAAGCTGTCACTTAGCCATGGCTGGTTACGTATATGCCAAAATTAATGGTTTGCTGCCTTTTGATTCTTTATGGATACCTGGGGTTCTTATAAACCTTCAGATTGTGTCTGTTGCTATGGGTATGGTGCCCTTACCCAGCGTCATAGCTGGTGAAGTATTTCCCCTGCAATATAGAAGCCTTGGAGGAAGTGTTAGCTTGGTAGCGGTGGCTGGAACCATATTCTTGGTTCTAAAAACTTTCCCTGGTCTGATTTCGGTTATGGGTTTACACGGGACCTATACGCTTTATGCTGGGATCCTCACGTCGTGTCTAGTGGTCACGTATTTCCTGCTGCCAGAAACGCGAGGCAAGACACTGCAACAGATCGAGGAGCATTTTAGGGGAAAGCCGCTTGACCCTGAAAGTGATGGAAAGGAATTGACCCCCCTAAATGGTTCGGAGAAAAATCCGCTCCCTTAATTAAGTACCCCTCTATATACTAGAAAGAAATGAGACTACAATTTCGTTATCCTCAAATATTTTGACATATCGGGTCGCATTGGTGATTCACGCGAGACTGTGCTGAAGCTCTCAAAGAAGACTTTTTGCAGACACACTTTCGAGCGGCTAATCTTCATCGAAATGATCGATAACTAATACATAGAAAGACTATAGTGAAGTGTAAGTACTCGATGATGTGGTGCTGTTAGTTATTTTTAATGGCATGTTTAATTTTAATTTTATACGAATATTGTATGTTTTAAGATTAAATTAATATTTGAGACCTTAGCGTTTACTTCGTTTGGTGTTCATTTAAATTAAGGCTACTTTTAGCAGAAACATTATCCACACTCATTCAACCTGTTAATTCATCACGCATGTTTTGACTCTGGCAAAACTAAGTGTCGAAGTAAGATAATAAGAATAAACGAGTGTTAAATTAACACAATTATGAACTACTAGCTTCTGCCCGCGACTTCGTCCGCGTAGAATTAGCAATTGAGATGTTTGTCGCTATCCCGCGGGAACTATACAATTTTTCGGGATAAAAAGTAGCCTATGTTTTAATCTAGGGTACCAACTATCTTCGTTCCAAATTTTATCCAAATCCGTCCAGTCGTTTTAGCGTGAAGAAGGAACAAACATAGACACTCACATCGTCACTCACAAAGTTTCGCATTTATAGGTAATACTAGCTGTTGCCAGCGACTTCGTCTGCAAAGAATTCGTTTATCGCTATCCCGCGGGAACTACGCAAATTTCCGGGATAAAAAGTAGCCTATGTGCTATTCCAGACTTTTCTCTATCTATGTGCTGAATTTCATCCAGATCCGTTGAGCCGTTTTGGCGTGATTGAGTAACAAACAAACAAACATCCATCCATCCATCCATCCATCCATCCATACTTTCGCATTTATAATATTAGTTAGATTAGACTAGTTAGATTAGATTAGATTAGTTAGATAAATAAGTTAACAAACCTATTTCAACTTTGACGATTTCATTCATTTTTCATGAAATTTATTCGTTTACTTTTTATGAAATATCTAGGACTGCAAATGAATTGTTAGTGATGAACATCTACAACACTAAAGGATTACAGATGCGTTGCCAGTAGGGTTGATGACGAAAGAGGGAGCGGTGATTTTTGAGGATTAGGATGCGAATGACGAAGATAAAGAGTAAAAGAATTGTGTAAGAGTGACATAGTTGAAAATTAAAAAAATTTAATAGATCAAAGGACGCAGTAGTTTTTTATTTATAATCAAATGAAAGAAAACATAATTAGGCACATAAAGTCCATTTTAATAATCAAACTTCACCACTGGTTTATTTTAAGGAGAATGTGCGAGGGCGCGAGTGAATACGCGATATGCGCGGTGAAATGAAAATTCCTCTAATATTCCTCTAAATTTAAGAGGAAGTGGAAGTGGAAGAGGATTTTATTATTGTTGTTTATGTGGAAGCGGTAACAGTAGCGGTAGAGGCATATAAAGAATTACAGAACTTCCACATTATGAGGAAGCGGTAACGGTATCCTCATCAACTCTAGTGGCAGCCTAAAAGGCTAAGACAGAATACCTTATGTGCCAGTAATATCACTCTTCCTCGTTGCATTAAGGCTTGCTGCATTATAATATAAGAATTTATAATGCAAAGTAACTAACTTTATTTTCTGCATCGACTGATTTACTATGTCTTATTTATTACTCAGTTGCAAATTCAGTATCGCGTAATATTTTGTATAATTTCAAATTTAAGATTGTAATAATTTGAATCAAGTGGACATTTAAGTCCATCTCGATTAAAATTAGTAAATTCTCTAGAAATTCCACATCCGTCTGTATTGGTTATTCACTTGGGACCCAGTCCTTTCTTCTCGTACGATGTGAAATAATATCTATGAAACGCGTAGTTTAGTAGTCAAATGCTTGAGCATGCGCTAGAAGCGACTAGTTAATGGAAAATGTCACCGCTTTTAAAACAAGTGAGTATCAAATTTACATTTCGGAAGTTTCTAAATGGGACTCTGATTACACGGATAAATACATAAATCACTTTTTATCCCTTACGGTATACAGAGCCCAAAGTAATAAGACCTAAAGGCCACGTTTAGCGTGATTGTGGGCATATAGGTGGAAAGGGGAATCAAAATAGTGATGGGTTGCTAGCCGCATCGCCTATAACATGATTCCTAAGATTTTTACCAATTCCCTTAGATGGGGTTTTATCATCTGCGCGGGAAGAGAAGCAACTGGAACATTCTATGATTTTTCTTTACCGGACCAGCTGCAGCATGGAAGAATAAAACTAAACTGTTACATAATCTAACATTATGTACCTACTTACAGGTAACTTTCGCCCATTCGAAATATTATAAACGGCATATTGTCACGTTGTGAGGTTGAATATACAACGATGATGGTGTGCGATGATGTGCCTTCAGCAGTTAGGTAAATATAAAAACACAAATCACAAAGTGTTTGTTAGAGTTACACTTTAAAATGAAACTTGAAGCTTGAATGAGTAATCAGAATAAATAGGTAAAGCAAGCCGACACGACTGCGCGCTAGCAGATCTGGAGAGCGAATCAGAATAAATAGGTAAAGCAAGCCGACACGACTGCGCGCTAGCAGATCTGGAGAGCGAATCAGAATAAATAGGTAAAGCAAGCCGACACGACTGCGCGCTAGCAGATCTGGAGAGCGAATCAGAATAAATAGGTAAAGCAAGCCGACACGACTGCGCGCTAGCAGATCTGGAGAGCGAATCAGAATAAATAGGTAAAGCAAGCCGGCACGACTGCGCGCTAGCAGATCTGGAGAGCGAATCAGAATAAATAGGTAAAGCAAGCCGGCACGACTGCGCGCTAGCAGATCTGGAGAGCGAATCAGAATAAATAGGTAAAGCAAGCCGGCACGACTGCGCGCTAGCAGATCTGGAGAGCGAATCAGAATAAATAGGTAAAGCAAGCCGACACGACTGCGCGCTAGCAGATCTGGAGAGCGAATCAGAATAAATAGGTAAAGCAAGCCGACACGACTGCGCGCTAGCAGATCTGGAGAGCGAATCAGAATAAATAGGTAAAGCAAGCCGGCACGACTGCGCGCTAGCAGATCTGGAGAGCGAATCAGAATAAATAGGTAAAGCAAGCCGACACGACTGCGCGCTAGCAGATCTGGAGAGCGAATCAGAATAAATAGGTAAAGCAAGCCGACACGACTGCGCGCTAGCAGATCTGGAGAGCGAATCAGAATAAATAGGTAAAGCAAGCCGGCACGACTGCGCGCTAGCAGATCTGGAGAGCGAATCAGAATAAATAGGTAAAGCAAGCCGGCACGACTGCGCGCTAGCAGATCTGGAGAGCGAATCAGAATAAATAGGTAAAGCAAGCCGGCACGACTGCGCGCTAGCAGATCTGGAGAGCGAATCAGAATAAATAGGTAAAGCAAGCCGACACGACTGCGCGCTAGCAGATCTGGAGAGCGAATCAGAATAAATAGGTAAAGCAAGCCGACACGACTGCGCGCTAGCAGATCTGGAGAGCGAATCAGAATAAATAGGTAAAGCAAGCCGGCACGACTGCGCGCTAGCAGATCTGGAGAGCGAATCAGAATAAATAGGTAAAGCAAGCCGGCACGACTGCGCGCTAGCAGATCTGGAGAGCGAATCAGAATAAATAGGTAAAGCAAGCCGACACGACTGCGCGCTAGCAGATCTGGAGAGCGAATCAGAATAAATAGGTAAAGCAAGCCGACACGACTGCGCGCTAGCAGATCTGGAGAGCGAATCAGAATAAATAGGTAAAGCAAGCCGACACGACTGCGCGCTAGCAGATCTGGAGAGCGAATCAGAATAAATAGGTAAAGCAAGCCGACACGACTGCGCGCTAGCAGATCTGGAGAGCGAATCAGAATAAATAGGTAAAGCAAGCCGACACGACTGCGCGCTAGCAGATCTGGAGAGCGAATCAGAATAAATAGGTAAAGCAAGCCGACACGACTGCGCGCTAGCAGATCTGGAGAGCGAATCAGAATAAATAGGTAAAGCAAGCCGACACGACTGCGCGCTAGCAGATCTGGAGAGCGAATCAGAATAAATAGGTAAAGCAAGCCGACACGACTGCGCGCTAGCAGATCTTGAGAGCCAATCAGTCGAAGCTCCGATAGATCGAAAAACAAGAAATCACTTTATAGTATTTTATGCAACAGTTGTATTAGAGGGGTCAAAAAAGGCGAGTGGTGTGGGTTACGATGTGAGCGTAGCGAACATCGTAAGAAATTCGCCACGAGCTTTTTTTGACTTGCTAATACAACGTTGCATACAATATTTTTTCTACGACTAAGTAGGTACTTACTAAATTAGAGTAATACTTTCTCCAAAAATGAAGAAGTCCAGTTTTCCAGTCTCCACGCAGAAATTCTCGTACCTAGGTTTTATCATTGCCGAGATTTTCTAGGCAACGAATTTTCCATCACTTCCTGGGCCGCTGCGGATATTTCTTCCGGTGTTGAGTTAATTTCGTTTTCATCCATATTTTTTTAAGATACGTTACAAAACTTTGTTAAAACTATTGCAATCAAATAATAACAAATACTTAACAAACAAGACAAGAGCGGGAAACATGAAAACGACTAACGAAAAAATTTAAAGTTTGTTTATAGTAAACTTTGTTTTTAATTAACATTAACTTTTTTTTTATAGCCTTGCATTCTTGGCGCATTTAGCCAAAACGTTTACCAACTTGCCAGTGACGTTATTAAAAAATCTTGTTTGTTATGTTGGCATCTACGCATTTCGTTCAGAAAGTTCTAGTTGTATAAAAAAACATTCGAATGAAATAATTTGTTAGGTTGGTAGCCATGCATTTTCATCGTAAATTTAATGTTGATCCTGTAAAAGTTTTACCTAGATCTGGCAGTCTATGGCTGGCAGAGTAACGATGGAGCACTTTTAGAGCCATAAGCCAACAAGTGCTTTTAGAGATAATAGACAATATAGACTTAGCCAAAGTCTTATTATGAGTGTTCTTATAGTGGTGCTCGTGATAACATAAATCACAGATAATAGTACAGGAGTAGGAAAAATTTTGAAAAAAGAGCCGAATACTAAATATGTTTTTTTAATAAGTTAAGTACCTAACAAAAAGGAAAAAGTTTGTAGCGAGCCAAAACAGCCTCGTTACAATATGAACCGCGATTAACTTTATTGAGCTCCCGATATTTCGACGGCTTTTTTGTAATATTGTAGATGAAATCTTTAGGTTAGGCTATTTATGTCATGTGTTCGGCAGAGCTTGGTGGCTGTGTCGGTGTCCCTGAACAACGTGGCCGTGAGCGGAGCCCTGGGGTACACCGCGGTGCTGCTGCCGCAGCTGCGAGGGTCCATGCAGCTCAGCGCTGACCAGGAGTCATGGGTTGGTACGTAACGTCTGGCGTTTTTCAGGGTTTCCTCAAAAGGAAAAAACGGAACTTACAGGATCACTTTGTCTTTCGTCCGTTCGTGCGTCCATCGTTCCGTAAGCTTGTATAGACAGGTGATAGCACAACCCTTTTTTTTTAGGAACGCGTAGACATAAAGTTATTCAAATTAATACCAAATAGGCCTGCGGTCCCTTAGAATGAGAAAAATCAACCCTCTCTAAGATAACTCAACTCAATCAAAAGATACAGTCATTTGAAAAGCTATTTCCAAAAAATTGCCGTGCTTTAAAAAGTCCTAGAAATTTTAAAGGGGTGAAGGTAGCTCTTGTAGCACAAGTAAATGAATTAATCTAATTTTATTTATTTCTAAACGACACTGAAAATTAGAACACATAGTTTTATTTATGTGTCTACCAGAGCCTTGCTATGACTGGATTTTATATTTACTTGTATAAATTGTACGGAACCCTCGGTGTGCGAGTCCGACTCACAAATGGTTTTTTTTAAATACCAGTTTAATTTAAGTATCGTAAGTAAGTAGATAATTTGGTGAATGTGAAAATTGTCATGAATCGTAATTTTTTTTTTGTAAAATTTTGCAGCGTCGATAATGGCAATCTCAATGTTCCTGGGAAATCTGCTAACGGTACCCACCATGCGACGCGGGCGCAGGCTGGCACATCAGCTCGTCTCGCTCCTACACATTACGTGTTGGATCACCATCTCACTTGCTCCTAACTATGAGGTGATAATTAAAACATGGTTACATGTAAATCCCGATTCTGCAAAGATAAGATAATCAGAAAGGGATAAGATACCAAATATGATCCAGATCTGCCTAGCCGTTTATGTGTGAAAAGCCAAACTCACAAAAATTAACATTTCTAATATTACACAAATCTAAGAATTACGATAAACACAGTCCATTCTAAAAGCTCACTGCACCTTTTTCAGGTTCTTGTGGTCGGCAGAGTTATCCAGGGCATAGGTTTTGGCTTGTTCATGTCAATCAGTGCCATCGTCCTCGGAGAGTACACAAGCCCTAAGTACCGTGGCGCCTTCCTCGCCATCCTCTCCTTTTGTCAAGCACTCGGTATCTGCTTAGTCCACGTCATCGGGTCCTTCATCTCCTGGCAACACACAGCACTAGTCTTCAGTTTCTTCCCGTTTTATAGCTTAATCATCAACATCTACTTACCCGAGTCCCCGAGTTGGTTGGCCGTAGAAGGACGCTATGCAGACTGCAGACAAGCATTCAGATGGCTCCGAGGCTTCGACGAAGAAGAAGAGCTCAGGAAAATGATAGAGACGGGACAGCAGCTCAACATAACTAAGAACAGAACCGCTTTGACTCAAACCATCTCTCTCTGGTCTCATACATTGAGGACGTTGGGAAAGAGAGAAGTGTATATCTCTCTAGTGTTAGGTTCGTTAATGTATACCATGGCAATAGTTTCGGGGGCAGTGACTTTGGCCAGTTACACGAACGACATACTGCCAGTGATCATTGGTAAGGATTGTAAGATGCCAGTGTGGATGGCCTTCTGCGACGGCGTAAGGCTAGGCAGTAATGGTATTGGGCTGTTTGTAGCTGGAAGGCTGCGTCGGCGGCCATTGCTGTACAGTTCTGGTGCGCTGAGCGTTATTGCTTACCTGGCCCAAACCGGTTACGTCTACGCCAAAGCCAAAGGCTTTATGCAAGAGACGCTATGGCTCCCAATAGTCCTGCTTACCTTCCATATAACCACGATAGGAATAGGCACTGTCTTGGTTCCGATGGTAATTATTGGAGAAATATATCCGCTGCAGTACAGGAGTATTTGTAGCTGTATCACTAACGTTTATCTGGTGATGTGCATGTTTACGGTACTGAAGACGTTTCCAGGTATGAAGGCCAGCATTGGCCTGGAAGGTGTGTATTTGGTGTACGCGGTGGTTGTGGCTATAGTTCTGGTTGTGTCTTGGTTTCTACTACCCGAGACGAGGGGACGGACGCTCCAGGAGATCGAAGAGGAATTGAGATGCAAACCGATTATGGCTCCTGAAGATATCAAGGAGTTGAAGCTATTGAAGAGTTCTGAGCTGAAAGAAATTGCATGATAGATATAGAAGGTGTTATAAAATTTATTCATAATATCTCAGGAAACGGTTGAGCAAGCCCGGATGAAGCCCTATGCCAAGATGTTTTACCGGAGGTTACCTTTTACACTGCTGCTACAGAGAACGGCCGTTGGGACGACCCCTACTTATATAAGCTGAATGTTGGGACGCTGCGTACGAGTTTAGGAGTCTGGTGGTCTAAATTGGCAAACACACAGTACCATGGGCCAAATATAGCTACTGAATTAGGTACTTATCAAATATCAACCTGATTTAAAAAGTCATGAAAAACATTTACCACCAGGATTTCCAGTCCATCTTATCAAAAATATCCCATATCGATGCAGCGTAGATTAGACCCCATTAAGAAATATGGTATACTAGCTGTTGCCAGCGACTTCGTCTGCAAAGAATTCGTTTATCGCTATCCCGCGGGAACTACGCAATTTTCCGGGATAAAAAGTAGCCTATGGGCTATTCCAGACTTTTCTCTATCTATGTGCCGACTTTCATCCAGATCCGTTGGGCCGTTCTGGCGTGATTGAGTAACAAACAAACATCCATCCATCCATCCATCCATACTTTCGCATTAATAATATTAGTTAGATTTTGTAGCGACGGCATAGTCTATTTTGTTCTTACGATGCGACTTGTTTGAATAGTTATGATGGAGATTTGTTAAGCGATGGACGTCTGACCTTACGATGCCTTTGGACTAAAGTCAAATGGATGCATAAAAGATATAAAGTGAATCGTATGCACCCTTATCAAACTCTTTGATAATATCGATCGATAAACAAGTAGGTAGTGTACTTTTGATTGGTTAAAATTCTGTGCTTGTGAAAAGACTGAGAAGTAATCAAATGCGCCCATCATTAGTTAGCATTAGCAACTACGTCGTCCATGTAAAGTGCACGTAAAATTTGCAAGTCAGTATAAATTAACGTGTGATATCATGGTATGGTGACTCTAGTTGTTAAAATGAAGTCTATTACATGAAACGTGTATGTAGCGTTTTATTATATTAAAATAAAGTTTATTAACATTGTTGTAATGTAATAAAATAACTCAGATATCGCAGCGATGTGATTTCGTATAAATAGTGAGTGAACTAGTCTTGGTTGTATTACTTGTGTTCTAAAGTTGAACGATATGTCTAAATCCAAAGTGAATTCTCCGTTTGTCAGACAAGTGAGTTTTATTTCCTTATCTAACCTTTCCTTGGCATGATCTTAGACTGTTAGTCTTTTAGAAAGGCTCAGTCAGCAACGAGCTATGCTATGCTATGAAACGAATTATGCTTGGAACATAATCCAGCACGTTTAGCACGACAGCGCACAAGAGTCGCGTCGCGCGCGAAATAGATTGCCCGTCTTTTTCTTACTGTTCGTACTAGAAAGATACTGTAATTTATCTCGCGCGCGACGCGACTCTTGTGCGCTGTCGTGCTAGCCGGGCAGAATAAGCAAATTCCAAAAAACCACAAATCCAAATCTGCAGATTGCTTAATCATGCTAAACGTGGCCTAAAGGTTTTGTTACCTAGGCTCTGTCTACCCCATAAGGGATAAAGACGTGATATATGTATGTATGTATGCCTATGCATCGATCAATGTATGGATAATGTCAACTACCTATGATTCAAAAATGCTGAAAAACATTAATAGAGTTATTTAGTCAGATTAACTCGATAACTAGCTGAAATAACAAACAACAAACAACAACAACAACAATTACAATAACAATAATTATTACGAATAAATGAGTATGAGTATGAAATATTCCGGAACAAATTTTAAGATATTTTATAGAGAGTAATTAAGTAGGATTCTAGACTATTCCAAACCAGTTCTATGAAAAATTATGTAAAAACCAAGCTCAATCTACCCTCATATATGCGTGCGTACATTCTCTTTACCATATTTATTTTTATCTACCCACATCTTATACATACTTACTGTATGTAATTGAACGTGAACGAATCACTTACTTCCTTATAGGACATTACTAGTACTTTATCGCAAAGTAACAATTTCGCACTTTGATCAAGTACACACGATAGTAACATATAACATCATTGACCCACACATATGCGCTATGTCTATGTTGCACTAAGATTAGAATCATACAAAGTTCTATGAAAAGCGACCCGATATTTTTGCTCTTGAGTATATTTATACTTCATTTAATTTAGAATGAGAAACCACAATAACGTTATATTGCGCCTGGTCCACTATTTCTTACCTAGCAAATAGTACAGTGCAATAGTTTGGCACCCGCAAAATATGTAAAATTGTTTTAATGTCACTTTATTTGTGTGTCGTCAATTGTTACTCTAGTACAAATTGTAAAGAGATTACAGTTCACGAGCCGCAATATAATGTTGTTGTGGTTTCTCATTCTAAATTAAATGAAGTATAGTCCTCTGCTGTATTGTTTTGAAGATTAAAGTGTCTATCTATCTAAACACCATCAGGTTGATGTCGATCTCCTTTTATAACAAAGTAACAGAGTAAAAGCAAACAGTGATGATGTTATCCATTATCTTATCTTGAGGTATATCTGTGTAATAAGCATTAGATCTATCTCTGACCGTGTATTTATTTTAACAAATCAACAATCAATCCTTGCATGAGAATTCTGATTTTTATTTGTTTATTGCACTTATTGCACCTTGCACTAAGTACAAGCTAGAAATACAAAACAAAATTAAAACTCTTCTTACAAACATACAAAAGTTTTTTTTTTACTACAAACAATGACATTACATAAAATTGAGGAGTGTCAACAATCATATTTAACAGTCGTTTAATGATCTAAGTGAGATATATTTATATATTAATCATTTGTATGATTATTCATGTGTGTGTGTTAATCATTTTTTATAATTCAGTCAGTAATTATAAAAAAGTTATTTTTGTCTTAAAAAGTAGGCCTTTAAGAATATTAAAGCACAGCACGAGTTTCACCGACCAATCTGAGCGGGAGAAGAGACTGACTGACTGGTTTGACGCGAGTTACAAAGCGTGCGAGTGAGAAGTCCGCTGCACTGCACGTGTTGATAGTGCGCGGGCGGCGTTATCACTGTTAAAAGCGGGAAAATGGCGAGTCTGACTTTAGCCCTTATTCCGTGTTCGCCGGAACTCGAGAGTCTCGAGAGTTGGCTATTTTTTTCTCGTCTCCAATGGGAGCGAAACTCTCGAATTGTCTCGAGTTCGAGAAGTCTCGAGCAGAAACCCTACAACAGAGGGTCTAACGAAAACAGTGCGATGGTAGTTTAGCAGACAGTAGACATAAAAGAGCCTTTGGCGGCCTATTAGCAAAGTAAACTTGAATTTTGAGTAGGTAAAACATTAAACTTAGTCTCCGAGGAAAAAAAGTCTGCTTGGTAGTACTATGAAAAGAAAAAGGATCTTTGACAATGCGGTTGGCCTAGTTGGTAGTGACCCTGCCTGCGAAGCAAGCGTCCCGGGGTCGAAATCTGGTAAGGGCAAATATTTGTGTGATGAGCACGAATACTAAACTTGTTCCTGAGCCATGTATGTTTCTATCTATTTAAGTATGTATTTCTCTAAATAAGTATGTCTAGTACCTACCCATAGCACAAGCCTTACTAGCGCTTACTTTAGGACTAGGTCAATTTGTGTGAATTGTTCCCTGATATTTATTTATTTATTTATTTATCTAACCTCTTGAACCCTTCGGCCTCTCTCTAGTGCTTCGTGACGGCGGCAGTGTGCTGCAACGCGACAGGCCACGGCTGCGCCATGGGCTTCCCCGCGGTGCTCCTACCTCAGCTGCACTCCGCCGGCGCAGCTGACGCCAGCACGCAGTCCTGGATCGGTTGGTACAGGTACCATCAACCAAATAGAACCCTGGGCCACTGAATACTTTACTATTTAGTTAGCTGATGCACGTGACTTCGTCTGCAAAGAATTCGTTCGTCCCGCGGGAACTACGCAATTTGCCGGCATAGAAAGTAGGATATGTGTTATTTCAGACTTTAATCTATCTATGTTCCAAATTTCATCCAGATCTGTTCAGCCGTTCTGGCGTGAAAGAGTAACAAACATCCATACATCTATACTCTCAAACTTTCGCATTTATAATTCGCAATAAGTGATCGGATTGTTGGGTATTAATGTGTGTCAGTGTCAAAGTATTCTGACGCTGATTGTGAAAAGGTTCTATAGTGGCTTAGGGATCTGTTTGGCTGACTGTACGGTCGACCAAATAAGTGGTCACACGTACAACTTCCTATCAAACTAATTGTCGCCAAAGTCGTCCAAGTTGGCAGACACGTTGTATTTTATGACGTGCAAACGATTTTTAACCTTAAGGTGGCAGACCATAATATTTTGGCTGACAGTACATTCCGAGTCAGGGTGTTATTCTGAAATTTGAAGTTCGTATCCTATCGTCCTTCTCACTCTCCTGTTAATAACTGTTAGTGTCAGTAGAACGGCTGGAAACTAAATTCGATTATTTTAGAGTAGGCCTGCAGTATCATTGTCAGTGATGATAGTGTATGGGAAAGTGGTCACCATTGGTACACTTTTTAGTTTTCCTTTTTTATTTTTTATTTAATTGTCAAATTTAGCTAGTTTATGTACCTAAGTGTAAAGTGTAGTGTGTATATTGTAGTTTGTTACAAAAAAGTCCGAAACTATTATGCCAAAACGTTACCCAAGTAACAAATCAAAACCGGGCTAAATGTTTTATGCCTTAAAAATATCTACAGTTGGTTTTCACTAAGGTATCTTACATTTAAGTCTGTCTTCATTTAATCTTGTTAGTATTTAATTCAAAATTGACTTTAAATATGACGACTTGAGATTATTTTTAGTAAAATATTTCTTGAATAGGAACTAGTTAAATAATAATTCATGCTTAACTTTGTCTTACTAAGTCAACATTGTCCTAAGTTTGATTTGTTTTATTTTAATTTGAATTAGCGCCATATTAATTTGCACGTGAAATCGAAATATTTGTAATCATACTTGAAATAATTATTTTTACTGCTTAGGTCAGCGTAATTCATTCTTTAAAATTGTTCAAAATTAACAAATCGCACACCCAGAACAACACTGCACTAAGTCGAAAAACCTATAAATTGAGTTATTAATGTAGTTCAATTAGCAAAAATTTCCCGCGCGTACCACGAAGACACGCGTATTTATGTTTGCAAAAACGTCTCATAGATGGCGCACTAACTCTCTGTTGATGCATGCGCGCTGACCGAATCGTACCTCAAACACAGAAATATTTCTATTTCGAACTTGTCTGCCTTAAGGATTCGTTGCGCAACATTGAATTATTTTGTGATAATGCGGTGTTGTGGGATTTAATGATAAAATTATTGTGAGTTATTTGGATTTAATTCAGTGTTGGTGACTTAACTTACACAGTGTGTTTGATACTTTTTCGAAATAGTACACTATTGTTGTCAAAAGTAAGTAATATTTTTTGTAGTAACTCAAAATGGTTCAGTCTTGTTTTTAAAAGATTAAAATACGTGAAATGATTCACTATTGATGGTAGATATAAATTCTATCCTAATTTTGTTAAATAATGAGAATAAATCGATTTTTAATTACAGATTTATTGCTTGCATAATAAATGAAAAGAAAAATATGTACAATTTTAATTATTCTTTATATAGAAGAGCATTTTTCTATATTTCTTGATAATTCACTATTGTTGAATTAAACTAATACGTAATTGTTGTTTGGCAGACGATGAAGGGCCGTAGTCTTCTGTTGCTTGAAAAGACAATAGGAGCAAAGGCAAAAGAGACTACGGTTTTTGGTCAACAAAGTCGCGTGGAAATGGATGTCGACACTTCAACCGTCGCAGCAACAAGCGAGGAGATGCCAGAATGCCAGCGGTAGCAGAATCAGAGGTGATGATGTAACAGATAGGGAGGCATTTGTTCCTAAATTATCAGATGACGAAGACAATTTTATATAATGTTTTATACTTCCGTGTATATCACTGTATTTAAAGTATTACTTTCGGAACTTACTGCATAAAAAATTGTTTTAAAGCACCTTGACGTTTCGGTTACGGTGCAGTGGCCGTAGTCACGAGCAGATTGCCATGTAGGGTATCACTTTCGTTTAGCTGCGCCAGTTTTTCAAGCTACCCGCACTTGGTCATTATTTTGTAACGGCATCATATACACTACAAGAAAGTCTGCTCGTGACCACGGCCACTGTATCGTGGCCGAAACGTCAAGGTACTTAAAAACAATTTTTTACGGGGTAAGTCCCCACATTTAATAAATATAATGTCAATTTTATAGATGATTCGTATACGGACTCTAATTTTTGTATGCCTACAAAGCAATTACTATCTCGGTCTTGTTTAATCTCCATCTTTTTGCTTTGTTTTACTTTTAAGTCTAATTTTTCTAATAGAGCTACAATACAAATTTGAGATAAAATATATTTATACTGATTTGAATAAATGTTTGTGTTTTATTTATTTTTATACCTGCGTAAGTATTTTAGTTTAATTTTCTACCCAATACAATGACATAATAAGGAACAAATTATTTGGTTTTCAGGAAAATCAAAGAAATGGGTCGTTATTGTGCATGGAAAATCAATTAAAATTCGTTAAAATAATTGTGTATTATTTCAGAATGAATCAGCAAAAGGCGCATAACTCGAAATAATTATTTTAAATTTCGTTTTATCATTCCATAACAGTGGATTACGTCAAAAAATGCATTAATTTTACTTGGTTCATGCGTTTTAAATAAACTGAACTTCTAATACTGCTTCATATTCGATTGCTCACATGATATATTCAAGATATCCACAATAACGTTGACATAACACTAGAAAACAGTTTTTCGACATTTCTGAAAAATAAGCTATTTTGACTAAGTGCAGTGTTGTTCTGGGCGTGCGAAATATTCGTATGGCTAAGGAAATTATCTCTTTTTAATACAAAATGTGCAAAAAGTGACGTGTGTGTATGGGTGGACAAAGACCTTAATGGTCATTAAAGTAGGTTATGAACCGTCATAACCTATTTTGATGAGTAACTTTAGTAAATGAGTAACTTTGTGCTCATCTTCACGTGTCTTGTCTAGCGACCAGACACGACACGTGAAGATGAGCACAAAGTTACTCAGATACTATTTTTGAAGCTGGTCATTTCCTAGTATCCCACATATGGGGCAAGAGTTTGTGGATCTATTTCACCGTGACCCATATAGTGAAAGTGTTAAGCAAAAAACTTATGTTTCTAGCATCAGTGATGGCGCTCTCGATATTGGTGGGTGTTCCCGCGGCGTCACCTCTCATGGACCGCCTGGGCCGCAAAGCTGCGTCTTATGTTGTCATCTTCACGGCCATGCTGGGCTGGACAGTGCTGGCACTAGCCTCCAATGTTGTGGTACGACATATACATCATCTTCCTACCGTTTTTCCCGGCATTTGCCACGGCTAAGTGAGCCTAGGGTCTGCTTTGACAACCTAATCCCAAGATTTGGCGTATACACTAGTTTTTACAGAAGCGACTGCCATCTGTCTTAAGCCATAAGCCAATTGAGATTGGTCCGGTTTCCTCGCGATGTTTTCCTTCACCGAAAAGCTCATGGTAAATTTCAAATGTAATTTCGCACATAAATTCCGAAAAACTCAGAGGTCTTGAGAGGCCACAGGTCAAACCACTAGGCTACTACGGCTTTTTTTGTGGTACGACATATACAACAGTTACATTGATGAGAAGTACTCGTCACAAAGTAGTCGTTTGATAGTCTAGTCTTAGTGACATCGATAGAGATCTATCGAGCAAATCCAATCAAAAAATATAAAAGAAATTAGAAATGATTATACAGCAAGCAGGCCCAGAGCTCTACATGTTTTTTATCCTACTGGCACTTTCGTAGAGACTATCATAGAGCATCACGTAAAAAACTTGACAGAGAACCATTCTGAAAAATTAATCTTAGAAGAGTTTACCCAATAACTTAAACACTAAAAACTAAAGAAATTCTGAGCACATGTATTTGTAGATTAATCGGACTTTTTCTTTTCAGACCATGATCATCGGGAGAATACTTCAAGGCATATCGTTTGGGGTCATTATGTCTCTCCGGTCGTTCCTGATCGGGGAGTACACAAGTCCACGATACCGCGGCAGCTTCCTCACCACAATCTCACTGTCCCAAGGGTTCGGCCTCATCTTCGTCCACTCCATCGGCTCCCAACTTCACTGGCAGTACACGGCCATCATCTGCTGCAGCTTTCCTTTAGTCAGTCTCATCATGGTGTTGTATTCCCCAGAGTCGCCGAGTTGGTTAGCTGTTCGGGGCAGATACGACGAATGCCGCGATGCCTTCCATTGGCTACGTGGAGAAGGAGAAAACGACGAACTTGAGAAGCTGATTGAAGCAAGAATAGCGGCACGAGAGGAACACGCCAACGCGAAGAAGTTATCCATCAAAGAAGTAACGAGGATCGCTAGAAAGAAGGAAGTGTACAAGCCTTTATTGACAGCAATGCACGTGTATTTGCTGGTCCAATATTGTGGCAACCTTACTCTGGCGAACTACGCGCCCATGATCATCGGTACTATGATGGGAGAAGGAGCGAATACCGACTTTTGGATGATACAACTAGACGTGCTACGATTGGTCGCGAATGCGCTGGCGGTTTTCGTGATGGCTGGAGTCCGCCGGCGAACCATGATGTTCGTTAGTGGTGCTTTCTGCATAGCCGTCCACGCCGTCATCGCTGGCTACGTCTACAGTAAACTCCAAGGCACTTTATCGTATGACTCTGTCTGGATTCCCGCGGTCCTGCTCAACATCCAAATGGCGACGATAGGTTTCGGCTTGGGTCCAATGTCTACAGTGATAACTGGAGAAATATTTCCTTTGGAATATAAGGGCGTGCTTGGAACAGTTAGCGCTCTTGCTATAGCCGGTTCGATGTTTACCGCCTTGAAGACTTTTCCTGGTATGTACGCCAGCACGGGGTTGCACGGTACCTATGCGATATACTGTGGGATATTGACATACAGTTTAGTAGTGATATGGTTCATGTTGCCAGAAACAAAAGGAAAGACGCTACAACAGATAGAAGAGCATTTTCGAGGGACGCCTGTAGTTATAAAAGAGAAGATAGGCCAACGTGAAACGGTGCCATTAAAAGGAGGTCCAGCGACTGATAAAGAGAAGTATATAGAAGCTTAAAGAGAATATGAACTGGTCATAGTTAGGATATAATATCACGATGATAGATTTGTTAGACGTGTCAGATCAAGCCTAAGACACTGAAATTAAACACGAAATGGAATCAAGTCGAAATACAATAAGAGAGCTTTTCCCTCCAGGGTTGCGGGTGTCTATGGGCAGTGGTGATCGCTTACCATCAGGTGACCCACTTGCTCGTTTGCCTTCCTATTCACATAAAAAAATAAAAAATAAAAGAAACTATAAATTTTATTGGAATTTGTTTCCTTTTTCTTGTTTTTTTTTTATGAATATATCTTATAGGAGAGCCAAATGAATTGTGAGTGGAAACCGGACTAATTTTTTCACGAAAAGCACTTCAAAAATCTAGATGGGTTTTCAGTTTTAAGAAGAGTAATGTTGCAGCAGATGAGTGGAACACAACATGATTCGTCGATAAATGATGTGGCTTATGTACCTACTTCCATTAAAATCGTTATTCAATAAATACCTATAGCTCTGTTTTCTGTTGCTATTTTTATTTATATGTATTTATGCATGTACGTATAAAATTATGAATGCAGGACAACACAAATACACAAAGGCGAACTTATCCCTAAAAGGGATTTCTACCAGTTAACCTTGAACGACACTACAATATACACACAATTTATGTAAACCCTAAGTAAATACGTCCGTGGCAGCGGGTAACAGTCTTGGAACAGTCAATTCGAAAAAGAAAATCTAATTAATATTATAAATGCGAAAGTATGGATGGATGGATAGATGGATGGATGGATGGATGCTACTTTTTATCCCGGAAAATTGCGTAGTTCCCGCGGGATAGCAATAAACGAATTCTTTGCAGACGAAGTCGCTGGCAACAGCTAGTAAATTTATAAAAGGGATGTTTAACAAATCAAAACGCAACCAACCAACCAGTCTCTGGCAACACATCCCCTTCATCTGTCAATGTCAATGTCATTTTTACGACAAATCCAATCCAATACAATACAAGTGACAAAACTCGAATCGTAGGACGCTGAGCGAAACGATACCAAATAACAAAAAACCCAAACCGACTAAACCGTACATAACTGAAAACTTGCACTTAAAAAACAACTATGAGTACCATGAGCAGGTATGCTACTGCAGTTAAGTTATACATACCTTACATTCATTTAAACCGCGAACTTGTGCGAAATAAGTGCTCACAAGTTAGTCTTATAGTCTAGCGTTTATTATTCCAGATATCCGCATCAGCCTACTTTTAAGCCTAGAGGGCGTCGAGTTACATATCACCAGGTCGATGCTCTCTTCGATTATTTATTAGCTCACCAGGAGTTGGCGGCAGGGTATTCAAACTCCACAGCGGGGCGGTACAAGAGCCAGAAGGCATGGGAAACTGTCGCCGGCATGCTGAACCGTATTGCTGGTGGCGCGCGGAAGGATGCCAAAGCCTGGAGTGCTGTATGTAAAAAAAAAAACTTTTTTTAATTTGAACGGAATAAGGTTGCGGTTTTGTCTTCCGCTGTAGGATTGGCCAAATAAATGCTTTCCCGTTTTTAAGACAGTACCTTCATCAGAAAAAAAGGTTAAATTGATTTGTGGATAGCCTTTGATTGTTTAAGCTGTGCTGTACATTATGATCCAGAATATAACTGAGTCTGGTTATAAATTCCTTGGTTGACTAAACTATTGGTAAACTATCTGTGCTGAAGTAACTGTGTCTTTATGAATGGAAGTTTTTTAAAGAAAAAAAAATGTATGTTGCCACAAACACATTTGAGTATTTGTTGTGTCACTAAAAACAAATATTTATTAAACTTCTTAAACTTAACTCTCGTTTAAACTTAAACTTGGCTCTCGTTTGACACCCGAGAAAACAAAAATGCATTGTCAGCCTAGTGGACAAAGACAATACTTCATGCGCCAGTAATAACTCATCACCATCAGTAATTCCCACCACTCTCACTGCTAAGTGATCTGGTAGGACCTTCCGCAGTCCTACCACCCCGAAAACGTTTAAATTTCAGTTCTGGAGCAACTATAAAAACAAGTTAAAACGCAGAATTCGTCTGGCACGAGCAGCGAGGAAAAACGGCCAAGAGCCATCCACCCGGCTAACTGAGCTCGACGTGAAGGTGCTCCCAATCCTCGGGCCGCTGTTCAGCTATGACAGCGTGCTATGTGTGTCCGGTGACGATGCTATGAAGTCCGGGGTAAGTTATCGTTCCCTTGTTTATTTTGTAGGTGTTAAAATGAGCTTGTATTTTTCTATTAAAAATAATATTCTGTTAAAATTGACCCCCGAATCATAAAAAGTTGTAGATCTCTTTGTAATACATCTCTGTATCCCGCCAAGGCAATTGACAGAATATGGCAGCTAAGTTGACATGAGCTTATTAGCCTTTTTAAAATAAGGAAATCGCGCAAGTCTTAGGACACATTTTACAGTAAAATCGATGCAGCTAACAACCCAATACTATTTTGATTCTCCTTTCTACCTTTACACACACAATCATGCTAAACATAGCCTTTAGGTCTTGTTACTCTAGGCTCTGTCTACCCCGCAAGGGATAATGACGTGATTTATGTATGTTTGTTAAAATAAGGCTATCCGTGTTTCAAGTTGTTCTTGTAATCATTTCAGTATAGTCCGGTGAAGTCCCCCCCGTTGGGCTCGCCCTTGTCCCGCGCGTCCAGCCCCGACACGCTGCCGAGCCCTCCGCCCGCGCCCGCATACACCCCCGCAGCCCCCACCAGGAAAACCAGGAGGCGTAAGTTGTCTAATATTTGAAAATGGAATGTTACTGAACTTTACAGCTAGCCAGCCTGCGATGTTACGTCAGCCGCGGCAGATTACTTTTGCTGTAGGTTTTCTTTATCCATAAGGCAAAGGGAACTTAGCCCGTACAGCTAAGTCTGACGCATTATTTTAAATACATTAATTAATAATTGCCCTCACGGTCAGAAATTTCTGTGTCTGTTCATTTCATTTATTTAATATAATTAAAAGTATGTATACATTTTTATGGTTATTATGCCACTATTGAAAACCCTCTGGGGGTTTATGTAATAGTAGTAGTGTTCTAATTAATTATGTCCTGTTATGTCATCATGCCTTCCATAAATGCTACAATATTTTGTAGACCGCCAGAAATGAGAGGTGCCGTAACATTTGTCATGTTTAGTGCTGCCATCTGAGCCGAAGAAAGTATATATAAAAATCATCTTTGATTTCTTTCACGTTTAATTTTTTTCCGAAATTGTTTCAAAACAGCACTTGTTTAATTCGTGTAATAGAAAGCCTCGCGTACGCTCGACCTTCTACTAACTCGTCCAGCGTTCGATCACGTGGGTGAATCAACTACTTCTTGTTGTTATTCTATCCCATCAGCGAGGGCACAAAATACTAACACGCTAGTAGATTATCAGTTGTGTAAATAATAAATTTGCCATTGCACAACAGATGTCTAATAACTGTGTTGCAAAATGAACTCTGCCGAATAGTATTTAGGATTGAGAATATTCTGTTACTCGATTAGTCAAATTTAATTTGATGTTTAGACATGTAATTATCCGCATAAAGGTTTTTTTTAACCGACTTAAAAAAAAGGAGGAGGTGCTCAATTCGGTTGTATTTTTTTTTCTATGTTCAGGGCCTGTGAGACGGCCGTCGCCTCGTATCAACGGCCCGACAAGTGACGGTTCTGACAGCGAGCGCAGCATCGACATGGCGCGACTCTTCTCCCAGACCGAGGACCGGACGTCGTCGGCGCTGCTGCGCGTCGCGGGCGCCATCGAGACGCTGGCGGAGGCGGCGCAGGCGCAGGCCGCCGCCGCGCACGCCGCCGCCCGCGGCATGGAGATGATCGCCAGGGCGGTCGGCGAAGCGCTCAATAAAAGGTATACAAAAAAAAACACCCAGGTAGCACTCCGGGAGTGCCGGCAGAAGTGAAAACTACACACGCGCACACTCGCACAAAAAGAAAAAAAAACTTTTTGTACACGAGTTTCGAACTGCGGTCAATTGAGGAAACGCACTGATATTCCACACCTTATACCACTAGGCCAAACGCACACATATGTTAAAGCGGCCAAATTAACGTACACTTTAAAAATCGAACGCGACTCTAGCTTCATTCGAATTTCCAAATAAGCTCTTAGAGGATCCTGATATCCTGGTACTTAAACTCCTTCCGGTCTTACATCTGACGCGAGTTTAACATTTACCCATCCAAAAAAGTGCCCAACGCCGCTAAAGAATTTTTCACTTCAAAAACCGGCCAAGTGCGTGTCGGACTCGCGCGGGGGTTCGGAACAAATTCGCGAAGTTAAATAAAATCTAGTGTTAGCAGCCCTGCTCCTAAGCGAAAGCGACAGCCTAAAATATTGTTTTTAGTCTTTGTTGTTCGCGGCAACTTCAACTGTCTAGCTTTAACGGTTGATGAGATGCAGCCTGGTGACAGACGGACTGACAGACAGACAGATGGACGGATAGCGAAGTCTTAGTAATAGTCTCTTTTTACCCTTTGGGTACGGAATCCTAAAAAAAAAAAATATCAAAAGGCTGTCACCTGGTTGTATCACATGATCATATTATTCAAAAATATAGTTCGTTTAAAAAAACACTTCTTGTTTCAGATTTGGTGCAGCAGACGAAAGGGATAGCAATAACCAATAATTCAGATAAAAACTGGTCACACTCGGCCACGTGTTATTGTGCTTTACTCATTCTCAAGTAACGGTTTTCTGTGACAAATCGGAACTGAGAAATGAGATAGTTTAGTGAATAGTAACTATTATGCCAGTCCCAGACACGACGTGAAGATGTGGACAAAGATGTGTGTGGGCCATTTCAGTGTATGCAAGTATGTTTTTAATCCCGGTCTTGATTTTTTTAGCATAGGTACATCAAATGACGGAAATTTTAGACGCCTCTCAAACTAGTTCGCAAGTATAAAACGTGTAACTGATGTTTTTAAGTACGTTTTTTTAGTATTAAAGGCTTCAGTGTGACCAAATTAATCTAGATAATTGAAATAAAAAAATAATTGCAAGGTTCATCACAAGTAGATAAGTTTATTTTGATAAGTTCTATTGCAGATAGACTCCTCAATTTTGTAAAATTATGCCCACTGTGCCCATTCACACTATGTGAGAGAAAGGTGAGACGTCTTTTTTGCAAAGTAAATCTTACCAAAATATTTGCGCCACTACTTCACACTGTGTGTACGTGAGACTAGAGGTCACTAAACTTTTGCGAAGTAAATCTTACGAAAAACATTTGTCCAAATTTTTGCGTCATGTCTGGGGTAGAAGTGGTCAGACACTATTTTATTACAAATATATAAGTAAGCAAATATGATTCTTCATTGGTCATTAGAAGTTAAAATAATTAGGTAATCATTGCTGTATAGAGATAATATTTAAATACTCTAAAAGTATGATATTATAGAGATAGAACTGTAAAAAGTTATTTTTAAGAAAAATAAATAATTTACTTTAGTTACTTGGCTTTTTATTTGTTTGTTTAATTTAGAAGCATATTTTTACACAGCATTATTTCTGCCATTTTCGGCAGGGTGCTATGTAGGTCTCGTTTCATTTGTTTGTTTCCGAAATGATGCATTTGTGAAAAGTTGTTTAGCAAGTGACTGGATGCCCATCAAAAATGTGGATGTCTACACAAAAAGTGATAAATTTTAGTGACCACCTTAGTAAATCGACTATAACAATGAGATATTTACGCGTCGCTTTCATTTCAAAAATTACAATCAGTCATTATTTTGACAGCAGAAATAATTGAAGAGGCGTCACATTTTACGTAAATGTGTTAGAAATTTTATATGTAGCATCACTAGTTACATCGTCTACATCACTAATTTTATTATACCTACCTACGCTTGCCTGTCAACGTCAAATTTATATGCCACGCCACTGTCAGTCACTGTCAAGTGTCAGTGTCAGACTGTGTTCGAGTCAGTGTTGCCAGGTCTCCTGATTTCTCAGGAGATCTACTGAATTCCAGGTATGCCTACTGATCTTCTGAATTTCCACAAGATTCTACTGATTTTTTTACTTTGGGAATTTGTCACACTTTTTCGAATCAAACAAACGTCAATTCACTTTGATATACCTATCGAATGCGTAAAATGAAATGTATCGTCGCTATCAATTCATTTCGGGCTCCCGCCAAAATATTCTGATTGACATTGACATAACACTTGTCGCATGACTCTCGACTTTCCGTTCATGCGATGCGAAATTCAGCTCTCGGTCAAGGCCTATAGATTTGACAGTTGATTTCATGCGAGATGGATCTCTCATGAAAATTTCTATCTGGTTGTCTATGTTTTTTGTCTTGTCCTTGTCAGTCATATCAATACAAGTTCAAGTTTTCTTTTCAGTTTTCAACTTTTCACTGTCGGGTCCGTACAAGTAAAGTAAATTAAGTTAGTAAAGTTCTGTTTGTTCAGTGTTCTGTTTCTGTTAAGTGCAATATTGAAAATATTGAAATTGAGTGACTGTGCTTATACTCCGAAATTCGATTTTCGAAGTTCGTTTCGTGCCGTTCCGCTCACACTAAATAGTTATTAATTTGAGAGTGAGAGAGACGGTGTGATACGAACTTCGAAAATCAAATATAGGAGTAGCGCCCCTGGGCGTGTTAGTAATCAAACTCAATACTAAAACTTTATGTGCACGCACAATCTAGCAAAATAATACTGAAAGTCTGAAAGGCGAAATTTTCCTAACCTTAACATTAACACTGATGTGAGGTTTGGCTACTGCACACTATATAAACATTGTTTCACATTTTATTTATTATTATTATTATTTTTATATTGGATCTCTTGTGAAAGGTTTTTTTTTTGCAGACAAAATTAATGTTAAAAATTGAAAAAAAAAATGAAATATAATGAAATAGATAAAATAAAAAAAAAACAAGAATAAAATCCTGTAAAGAAAAAACTAATCTGGAAAGCATTAAGAACTTATTATAAGGTATGTACTATAGAAAAACATTCTACTGATTTTTTTTCCCAATCTTCTGATTTTTGACGCTCATATCTTCTGACTTTTTCAGATTGGACCTGGCAACACTGGTTCGAGTATCAGAGAGAGAGGCTGTTCGTCTGATATGTTCATTCTTCATTATCATTACCAAAATAAACACTGCAGATTTGTTTATTTGAATGGAGACATATTCCCAAAAATTTAATTGAATTGAAGCGAATCAGTTAAAGTAATATATATTTTTAAATGCGCAAAGTATTAAACGTTTCATTAAGTTTAATGCTATCTTTCGTAGTCGTATTTTAGAATCCAGTTATAATTTGTAATAATACTTATATCGGGAAATGTAAACAGAGGGAAAATCAAAATGCCTAAATCTACACAAAGATTTTCACCGTTTGTGAAACAAGTAAGTACTTATATTCTATTTTAAGCACGTTTTAAATATGTTTAAGTCAGCAATGATGTCGGGGAAAAGATGATGAAATCATACATAGTAACAGACACATTATATACTTAGCTAGTTAGAAAAATGCACTGCATGCATTAAAGCTTTTTGAATTATACTTTGTGGTTTATTTATATTTTCATACTAGTACTAGCTACATTTGCATATTTTAGTCTCAAATATTTCTTACATATCTTATTTTTATTTTATTCAAAATTTAGCATAAGTAAGTATTTATAATTTTTTGTGTACATTATGCTGCCTGAGGGTGTTGCTGATGTTCATAAGCAGTAGTGTTTGCTTGCCATGAGGTAACCCACTTACTTGTTTGCCTTAGTTGTAGTAAAAAAAATAAGTTCTGTTTATTGATACTAACTATAATCACAGGATTGTGTTGATAATAAATTCATTAATCACAAACCTTATCAATTGAATAATGTTACACATACACAGTAAACAGAGCTTTAAGGTATCTTCATGATAAAGCAATTAATATATTTAACATGATTACTTACTTTCATATAGATCAATGTTTGTTTCCTAATTTTTTTCTCCTAATAAAAAACATCTGCCATGCTAAATAAAATAACTAATAAACAACAAATAGGTATAAATACTTAAGTGACCCTTTTAATTTTGGATTAGATTTAGAATACATTTATTCAATAAGGACAAACTTTGAAACTTATAAAAATTATAAATGTTATCACAACTGTAAGAAATGATAGGAAAATAAAATAAAATATCAAAATTAATATCAGCCCAGAGGCAGCTCTTCGGGAAAAATACAATTTAGGTATTTAAAAAGTAGCCTCTGTGCTAATCCAGACTATAAGCTATTTATTTATTAATTAATAAAAACTTACAAAGTATAACAGTAATGACTATGGCACTAAGTAAGACAAATAATAGCAGAAATACAAAAAATAAATAAAAAATCAAATAAAAAATCAGATACAAGAGAACAGACGAGCATCCATCACCTCACAAAACCTCAAACATTCCTCGCACACACTCCGCCATCGACCAGCAAATACGTCACACTCTGGAGCTGATGCGAGAAGGGCATTAACATAGCGCAATGCGCGAACTAGTGGCGATTGGCTGCGAGCAACAGTACGCGCTATCTCTGTGCCAAATTCTGCCATGATCCATGATAGTCACAAATATAAATCCACACATAATTACAACAAACCGGATAACTCACGTGTAAAAGCTCAAGGAATGCTCCAACTCCAACAATTGTTTCGGACTATTCTGTACGCTTCGGCTTTTTATACGTGAGTTATCCGGTTTGTTGTAATTATGTTTGAGTCTCACAGTAATTTCATGTTGAAAGTATAAATCCACACCTTTGCATTTTATAATAAGTAGTGTTGATCTGACCGACTCTCATGGCAGTTTTATTTGTGTTGCCAGTGCTTTGTGACATGTGCGGTGTGCTGCAACATCATCGGACAGGGCTGCGCCACCGGCTTCCCTGCAGTGCTCCTGCCTCAACTGAAATCAGGCTCCATCCAAACCACAGAGGAGGCTGAGTCTTGGATCGGTCGGTAGCAATGTTGCAGGTACTTATTGCAACATTCATTTTCTTATAGTAGCTGTGACACTCAATGTCACTCAGTGATATGGAGGCTATGCTCGGGGTTTCTTGCGGGATAGAATCAGAAATGATGATATCCGCAGTGTGGGCGGGGCACATTGTTCGCAGGACCGATGGCCGATGGGGTCAGAAGGTCCTTGAATGGCGTCCGTGGACCGGGAGACGAGCTGTCGGTAGGCCTCCAACAAGATGGAGCGAATGCCTGAATAAGATCGCCTGTTAAAGAATAGTTTGCGTGAGAGACACTTCCAAAGTGGCAAAATGTGTGTCCCCTCGCACCTGCCCGGTTTTTTTTAAATTTACTTTTAACATGGGTAACATTCCAGCGTCGGTGATGGCGCTGTCCATCCTGCTGGGCAACGCGGCGGCGCCGGCGCTGATGGGGCGGCGCGGGCGCAAGCCGGCCGCCTACGCGGTCATCGGCAGCGGCGTCGCGGGCTGGGCGGTGCTGGCCGCCGCGCCCAACGTCGCGGTAACTATCTGTCTCCTGTCCATTGACTTAAGATAAACAACTAGATTCACAATCACGCTCAAAAACTGTCGGAAGCAAAAGACTGCACGACGCATCTATTGTGCAGAGTTTTGGTTCAGTCGTGTTTCGACCGCGCTTCGATAACAATGTACATGTCTCTCGCACCGTAATCTCAAACGCTTGAGAACAAGAGACAGACAGGTTTCCAGCGCGTGGTGTCGTGTTATTACTTCTCACGATCGTATGCAACTGACATTGAACATTACTGCCACGAAATAAGGTGTTAATTTGAACGAATGTGTTAATGTTATCTGTGTAAGTTGATGTGTTGACACACACAATACATAGACAACGCCGCTCGGACGTTTCTTGCGGCACTTTTTTTTGCGATTGGGAGTCTAGTTGTTTATCTTAAGTCAATGCTCCTGTCAGATGTTATACCCGGGGACCGAAGTCCGAAGTTATTTTTATGTATGTAAACTCTTTATTGTGCAAAATAAACAAGACAAATACAATTGACAGACATTGAGATACATGCACAAATGCGGACTTATCCCTTTAAGGGATCTCTTCCAGTCAACCTTTGAGTGGATGTAAAGAGTATAGTTAAGTATAGTTGATGTATTCGCGTTAAGAAACTTTGTTGATGCGATGAAGAGCATTGTGACGCGGCGCTAGCTTTTCGTGCGTCGTAGCAGTTTGTGTAGTCGACGGCTACTTGGCGCTAGGGTCGCTACATATCTATTCTCCATTTGAATCCATTTTATCGCTTTTGTTAATGAACCAATTTGCACCGGAATGTAGAAGGATCATACTTGATACCTCACGAATAATTGTACTGTGGTTATTATATTTAATTTTTATATGCACTTGTTTGGGTCTCCAATACAGTAACACAATAGTACATTACAGACCTAGGGCGGTGAATTCGTAATTGTCCCAGATCGCAGGTGTTTGTGGCCCGAACCGAAGGTGAGGGGCATAAATATGCGATCTGGGGCTTTACGAATTACCGCCCGTGGTTTGTATAAAGTTTTACGTCTTGCCTCGGCCAGGAAGTGAGATTTTCTGTCCGCGAAGCGGGCGTAAAATCCCAATTACGGCCAAGGGTGACGTAAACAGATTATACCTACCTTAACAAATGTCGAGTGGCTAGTACCTAGTCAATTGATGCTTCTTAACCTTGGGTGATAATGATAACGCCTCGTCTCCATACGGTATTAGATTATTACGTACTTATGAATGTGATAATGATAATATTATGTACTTCCACGATAAATTAAAATCTTAGGTTTTTTCTTAGTCAGAAATAAGGTAACTTGATCCACCATTGGGTATTACTGACTTGGGACCCTTATACAGTCAGTATCATAATAGTTTGTAGCAACCAAAGTAGCCATATATGTATATCGTTCGTACATCATTATTACCGCAGTAACAGCACGTGTAAGTGTAACGAACTATTTGGCTACTTTGGATCCTAAAAACTATATGACGCTGACTACATAGTATCATCAGAGTCCGAAACTTTGCTTGATATCGTTAATAGTTTTCGTGACGCCCAAAACATTTTCTCCACAGACGCTGATCGTCGGGCGAGTCATCCAGGGCATATCATACGGTATAATCATGCCGCTACGACCTGTACTGATCGGGGAGTACACCAGTCCCCGCTACCGGGGCAGCTTCCTTACAACCATATCCCTCTCCCAAACCATAGGCATAGCCCTGGTCCACCTCATAGGGTCTCTAGTCCGTTGGCAACTCACCGCTCTAATATGCTGCTCTTTCCCCCTGCTCAGTCTAATCATGATGCTCCACGCACCAGAATCACCAAGCTGGTTGGCAGTCAAAGATAGATTTGAAGAGTGCAGAGACGCTTTCCATTGGCTACGGGGGGAAGAGGAAAACGAGGAGCTGGAAAAGATGATCCAGGCCAGAATGATGGCGCAGAGAGAGACAACAGAGAATGTGTCCAAGTTTGAAGAGCTGAAGTTAATCGCTAGGAAAAAGGAGGTGTACAAACCTGTAGCGCTGGCGATGCACGTGTATTTGCTGGCGCAGTTTTCTGGTAGCATCACACTGCCTAGCTACTCCCCGGTGATCATAGGGGACATGATAAACAAGGAGCACGCTAACTTCTGGATGATACAACTAGACGTGCTAAGGTTAATAGTGAATGGTGCTGCTGTCTTCGTCATCGCCAGGGTCCGTCGCCGCACCATGATGTTCTCCGCTTGCGCTGTCTGTGTTTTCAGCCACGTCGCCATATCTGGATACGCTTACGGCAAACTCAATGGTGTCCTACCTTACGATGCTACTTGGATCCCGGTCCTGCTTCTAAATCTACAAATGGGCTCGATAGGTTTCGGGATGGTGCCCATGGCGAACGTTATAACAGGAGAAGTGTTCCCTTTACAATACAGAAGCATTTTGGGCACGGTTAGCGTCTTAACTGTGGCTGCTACCATGTTTATGATACTCAAGACCTTCCCAGGGTTGGTATTAAGTACAGGTTTGCACGGGACCTATGCTATATACAGTGTAATTTTAGCGTACGGGGTGGTCGTCACTTGGTTTCTTCTACCAGAGACTAAGGGGAGGACGTTGCAGCAAATCGAGGAGCATTTCAGGGGGAAACCCTTGGTTCCTGATGAGATGCGGGAAATGAAACCGCTTAGGTCTGAACAGGCTAACGAAATCGAAGAATAAGCTGTGATATTTATAGCAAAAATTAAAGGACCAATTTTTTCGTGACATAAATTGCATTAGATAGGTACGTGTAAGAATAAAAAAAGTCATTACACAGCTTAATTGCTGCAGATTGTCTAAGTCAAGTGGAGGCCATACTCTGTATCTATATCGAAGCTTATATTCGGTTACTTATAATTTGAGGTTATGTTGGAATGAGAAGGGGACATAGGTAAGAGAGATAGAGCGTATGGAAGGGGGGGGGGCGCTGTATAACTTCATGGATACAGCGGATAAACTTTTAGAAATCTGTAATATATTCATTAAAACATTGCCTTAGATCTCATCCATTTATTGGAATAGTCAAAAGATACGTCAAAATTCAAACTTGACAATCTACCATAGAGAAATATATAACAGGTCTCCGCCCTAAAATCCTGAAGATTCTGCTAGTTTCCCGCACCTATTGACGTCTGCAGCATCTGGTCAACGTGACGCTTGCAGGTCAGACCGTCATCTGTCTCCACAAGATAGTGAACCGGCCCCAGTACTCGTAATACAGTCCCAAATTCCCATTTCCTGGCCTTGTCGGCGTAGCTTCGGATCTGTACTCTTTGGCCCTGTACGAACGATCTGGTCTGCGGGTGTTGACGGACATTATAGGTGTGGTCTGTAACGGCGCTTCTGAATCGCACATGTAGAGAAGTCCTCACCTCCCTCCCGAACATGAGTTCATACGGGCTCTTGCCTGTACTGGAGCTGGGCGTCCTCCTCAAGCGCTCTTTGATACCAAGTAATTTATCGTGTAGGGTACCTGGATCAGCGCTCACGGCCTGCAAAGCTCTCTTGACGACCTGTACGGTCCTTTCCGCTTGCCCGTTTGTAGCCGGGTGGAACGGCGCTGACGTTTTGTGGACTATTCCGTTTTTCTTAAGGAATGTTTCGAACTCTTGTGATACGAACTGTCTGCCATTATCTGATACAATTATTTCTGGGTATCCAAAAGTTACAAACAATTCTTTCAATTTCGAGATACACCATGAGCTAGTTGCAGTCTTAGTGGGAATGACCTGGTCTTTGCCTGTATAACTGATAAGAAACCTTAATTTTGTACTTAGATTACACTCATGATAGTCATGATACTGCAACTACTATTAAGATTTAAGATACATAAAATTGTGGAGATTTTTATAATATTCAGTACTTACATGACGTATTTTTTATAAATGGTCTACCAAAAATACTTTTAATATTAATGTGAATGTCGCAAAGCTAAAAAGTATTTATTAACTGTTAATAGTGCATAAGGGAATTAAATAAAAGCCAAACTATTTTTCTATAATTTTCTATATTATTTGGTACATGATATTTGTCTGTCCGTCCAACCATACATGGCTATAGCCCTTAGTGTGACTAAGTTATATTTAAATACAATAATTAAGGTGCATCCGGCCAGTATTTTTGCACGACAGATGACATCCACTTAGCTATCTGTACAATACAACATTACATACAATCCCCGCGAGACGGCGCAAAAAAAGCACTACCATACAAGTTCATACATCGAGACAATAAAACTAAATTCTGCACGCATCCCGTTCACTTTTCCTTGTTACATCTTGCAATTTTAAGCTCCATTTCTAGTTTTTTTTTTAACCCTTTAGCAGTTTTACTTTAACCCTTTTACAGGCATAGTGCATAAATGTAACTACACAAATATTCGACCTCGCTACGTTCAAATCAATTGGTCATTAAAAATTATAATTGTTTTTAACTTAATCCCTCATCGGTAAAAAACATATCTTTGATTCGTTTTGCAGTAGCTTACCTAAATAAGCGGGGCCTGGAAAGGGGTTAATCAGTTTCTAAATGATATTCAGTTCCGGCCTTTAGCTTGCAGATTTTCTTGAAAATCTAAACTGTGTTTATGAAGACACTTCCTGGCTTTTCTAATTAAATAAAACGAATGCCAGCCCGACGTTTTAAGTCTCTGGCCTGCCATTTTCCGGAAGACTCACCATCAATTCTCTCTTCTCACTTTCACTCCTAAACACGGGATGCGTCGTGACAAAAGGCGCCAAATTATCTTCAACAAACTTGTAAAAAAGTAACTTATATTAAATTTTAACAGCCATTTTGAAACAACGCGGTTGATACGACAGAAATTTTAAATGGTCGATAATCATCGGTGAACATAATCAAACATTTTGACAGAAATAAAGTTAGTTACATACAGTCCTCGATATATTTAACTGATACAAATGTTTTTAAAATGAATAAGATTTATTATAACGATCATTCCAAACCCATTAAAAATGAAAATTATACGATTTTCCTCGTATAAATTATATTTTTGACAAATTAAAATTGAATATGGCAACAATTTTTCATAGTAATCCCACAATTTTGTATTATCAAAATGGGGAAATGTCTCAAAAATCCAACGCTATCAACCGTATTACCGCAGCCGAGCTATAACTAATAACAATCCAAACGTAAGACTATGTGATGGCCGGGCGTCTGCCCACATAATTTATAATCGACTTCAACTCTTACTTTTCAAGTTTCAATTAGGCTCGTCTTAGCCGCTGTTAATATAGCTAAACAGTTCGTCCCCCAGGCAAACGTGACTTCATTGGACTAGGTTTGTATTTAATAATGGGTTGACAGAACAGGAAGCTATTATTGCCACTACAAAAAACGTCGGAAATATATAATAATACGGCGTAGCAAGGCCGCCTTTAAATAGGTATAATTGCCACTTCATTCTCTGAACCAGCATGATCAAACACAATTTTTTTTATGATTAGTTTAAAAAAAAATGATAAATATTTCGCTGTATGATTTTGATTTTTCAAAGCGCCCAAAATGTGAACCCAACATTAAATAAAAAAACAACCGCAACAACAAACACTAGTAATTTCTTTACCGGGGACCCACGTCATTCAAAAAAGCGCGCCACCATCGTTACACATTCAAAATAATCACAAAACTTGTCAAATAACGTATTTATTAAACAAAAAAAATATAATAAAAAGTAAAATTCAGCTTAAGTCAGTTAAGGCGGCTTACGCCGCAAGCTCTTAAAACAATACAATCTGACATACCACTAGACTTAAATCCATAAAAAACAATTCATCTTTTACAATATCAACCATCACTCGCTACATTGCCGCCTCCATTCTCCCACTTACAATTCCTCAGCCCACCTACCACGCAATGTAACGCCTTCACGATTTCTCACACATCAATTGTAGACAATTCTAGTCGTACGTCAGAGAGGTGCCTAACAGATGGGCGCATATTATACATCGACTACGAATAACATTATTTACACGTTCAATAAAAAATATTGATCATCTTATCCTACAGAACACAGTAGTTTCCCTCGGGTGTTAGGATGGGCTTTCACTGGTACCAATTCTCAGAAAGAAATATTCGCTGGCGTAACGAAGCATTCTGGCTTAGCAGTTGTTTCTTGAACAGTCGACCAAGGAATTACTTTACCACCCTAAAGTTCAATGTCATATGTACGGCCAGACTATATTCACTTAAAAGTCAATATAGCCTCTTTCTGACTTGGTCAACTATACCTAGTACTTCGATCTAGCTTCGAAAATACGCAGCTAATATTTCTATCGACCTGTATAGAAGTCGAACAATCTACTACATCTGCCGATGATGGGCGAAGTTTGCCGAACGTTAGCGAAGTGTTTTGAACAGGTTGTACCGAGTGGACTCAATACTGGCGTAGATTAGACGCTGTCCTGCTCTGGCGTATATATGCGTCTCTGTATGTACGTAAGTATTGGGCTTTATTAAACCAATCCTTCACGCCATCGATACAAGAGTCAACATTAACATAATGATAACAAATAGGTAAGTTTTAACTCTCAAATAGAGGATGATTGAAATCGGAGCTCGCGTATACATCCAATATGAAATTGCAAGCGTTTCTGCATTATTGTTGTACATATTTTTAATACAGTCTTTGTAAAGTAATCAAAGTAGTAATTTCGGCAGATTTTATACAGTTTTTAATCGAGACATCTTTAATGGCCACTTGCAGAAAATAAATAAGTCTGTTTAGTCGTTAAACATAATACAACGTTTCACAGTTCATACACCAACATACTAGACTAGATTTAATTACTGCACGGTCAGCCTTAAGAGTTAATTTCTCAAATTGTTAACGTGAATTAAAAAAAAATGTTGACTCGTGAAACGAGGGCATTACTGGTTACAACGGTCACCTTTAGAAACGTATTAAAGAACAACTATCATAGCGCACCGCACAAGTGTTTCAATCGCTAATACATTTCCAAGGTACCTTAACATTGAGACAACTGATTAAAAGCCGGTGATCCAGCGAGCTATACGCTAAACTGGGACCATAGGACACGTGGCCCGCATAGCCCCAAAATATTTCAAACACCCATAGTTTTCAGGGTACGGAGAAAACAGTAATGACTAGTTTTTATCGACTTTTACAAATTATCTCCCAATTACAAAGCGGTAATGACAGGACCAAAAAGGCCTGTCAAAAAACACGACAGATATATATGTGTGCGAATAGACAAATTGAAGTTCCGAATTAGAAAAATGACTCGAGTCCCGTATCAGTTCTGTACACTACTACATACAACAGGTCATTTACTTAAGTTTCTCACCTATAGCTTTTGGTATGAAATGATGAGTATGTGTTGATTCTTACGGTCTTTGGAAGAGCAGATATTCGTTAAAATAATGTCGGTTTCGTATTTCACTTTTTTGTAAGACAATTTATCATTTGACTTGACTTCTATTGAAATATCCGCGGTCATTACAATCGTTTATTTTGTGGCGGCATTCCAATAAATGGCATAAAGAATAAAAGAGACAATGAATAAACTACAACACATAACGTGTGATATTTGTAAAAGTCGATGAAACACCATCCAGTTGCCTTTGGCAATAATAATTCCGTGCCTTAAAAACGCAGGGCTCTCATAAAGACCACCCGCCGAGGTGCATTCCAAAAATACTCTAACCCCGCCGAGGGCGAACTTTACAAACACACACACGCAAAACCTCTCTCTATTTAATTTCAAAAATGTACCAATTCATTTAAAAAAATCGTCTAGAATTTTTTAGTCTTAAAAAAATATTTACAAAATTTTTTTTTCGTAACGCTCAAAAATTTATTTCGCCTATCTTTATGCGACGCTAGGTACGCGTTGCATATTTTCAACAAGTCAAGTCCTTTTTACTAACCATTTCAGTTCCATATCCTGGCGACCCGAGCCGGGGGAAGAAACAAGTATAGCAGAGCCAAGCAAACACGCAAGTAAGTTTTCAATTATTCACGGTTAAGTTCATTCGAAATATCGCCCGTGATGATGCATGCAACTGCGTCGAAATATCGGGAGCTCAATAAAGGTAATCGCGGTTCACATCCCGTCTATAATATTTCGAACAAACACTCACTCACTTATCATTGATCTCATTGTATGTAATTTCAGTAGCTACTATAGTATTAGCATTTCGTTCGTCACTTTGTTCTAGGTTTTGTTTAATTACTTTAATGGCATGGCATCCCACTGTTGGGCCCGAAGCATGTCTCCACCATTCACTATGTTTCTTTATTTATATTTAATATTTATCAACATTTAGCTACTAATTTATTTACGGCTTCAGATTTTACTAAATTAAATTAATTTTGACTAATAAAGACCTGTAACAATTATTTACTACAAAATTCTAAGGTCGTTCGTATTTCATATAAATTGTATGACATCTCCATTGTATTATTTATTTCCTCTACGTAAATGTATGAATGCGTCAGATCAGTATGACTCGCCTATTACCCCATACTTTTCACAATCATATTGTCACGTCAATGAACTCTGTGCGCGTTCACTTGGCTAGACTATATTGAAGGTCAGACTACAGTCAGATCTCGTAACATAGACACAGTATGAAGGGGGTCACAATCAGAAACGTACAACAACGATATCCAATAAATCCCAGTTTAATACTATGACATCGAAAATAACACTGTTCACTACTAACAATAAGCTCACATATATTTCGTTACAACATGGTTCACATATTTATAGCCTCCGGTTCGTGGGTAAGTTTCATAGCGATTCACATTTCATTTTGACAACTATGCTTATCCACCAATGACGAGCGAGTAAAAAATCCACCAATAAGTAAACGGGCTGGGGTTACAGAAATAAATTTAAAATACATCGAGTCAAAATACATACCTACATACATACTAACATATTAATCGATCGTCTTATCCCTTGCTGGGTCTACAAGCCTAGGGACAAGACCTAAAGGCGTGTTTAGCGTGTCAGAACAAATAATGGACCAAAAAGTATAATGCAATTTTCACAGCAAATGACAAATTGGCAATACTTACAAAATAAACCTAACCTAACCTAAATCTGCAGATTACGCGATCAAAAAAGTGTGTCTAATAGTTTCAACGAAAATTGTATTATACATTTTGAATTATGTTTCAAGCCATTATGCATTTCAAACTTTATGTATTTTGATTCATATGCAAAAATCAATCGTATCTGGGCCCTATTTTATAAAGCTACGAGTTACAATATACAAGCGGAAGTCTCTATCTAACACATAGGGTCAGAAAGAGACTTCCGCTTGTAAATTGTTACTTGTAGCTTTATAAAATAGGGCCCTGTGGATCATTTCCTCACACATCTCCAGTGGATACATAGCTTCACTGCATCATAAAAATCTTGTCCTATATCTGTTACTCAGTACAGCTGGCACGAATGATCGCGACCAGCTTTGTCGTTGCGCTTTTAACTACCAAAAGGCACAAAGCGACAAGTGGGAAACTAGTGCGTGCCAGCCGCTCCTTGTGGAACATTCGCCATTTGAGCATTTGTAGAAAAAAATGGCGCATTCTTTTTATATTTCCTAACAATTTTATGTTGTTCCTGCTTAATATCACGAGCTCTTTTCAATCTTAATGGGACAAAAAAATGTCCCAGAGTTGTTTTCCTATTTTGTTACTATTCTCCATGCGCTTTGTATGGCGTAACTTAAAGGGAAACATAAAAAATGTATAAAAATTTCGGGACATCTTTTCTCTCATACAGTGATGGAAATAGCTCGTGAGTCTGAGTGAAAACAGCATATAATTTGTATATAGTAAAAAATTTGGGCTGGCATTTTTTTTTAGAATTGCTCATTTGCTTTGTATTTCAATAATATTTTACCTCAACTTGTGAGAAACGACATTTTACTAAACAAACTGATAACTTAGCCATTAATTTATACTTTATTGGATGCATGGCTATTTATTATCAATTGTATGTAACTTGTGAAAATTTTGTACGTACTTTTTGCTATACAATGTGTTCAAAGTTTCTGTATATAAAAGTTGGTGATTTTACAATCTTATTGTAGTGATGGAGATTTTATTTCACATGCGTTTAAGGTGATCAGAAAGCGAGGTAAACTCACAAAAGTCTAAAAATTTCGTTAAGTTGCTTTTGTTATTAACGTTACCTTTATTAGCATGGATAACGTCAATATTATACACATCTTACTCACATATGACGCGTGTCGTGTGTATATCATCAATTATCAAGAATTTTCTAGATATGAGCAGTTTTATAAAAAAAGTTTTTTATGTGTTCGATCACAAATACAGAAATTTCAAACCTCTCCAGCAGGTCTCATGGTAAACCTGCGAAAAGCTCGAAATCTCCGTATTTACAATTCGCAACACACGCCAGCTACAAAATACTTGACACATTTTAATAACAATCAAGTCATCCCAGCATCTCCACCATTTCGATCCAACAAAACTGATTTTATAAAACTGATCACGCATCACAAAAAACATATCAACAATCGTAGGTCGCTATCAGTGGAACAATTAACTTAAAACTATTGCATATCAATGCAAATTCAAGTCATCACGCCTAACGATGATCAGTAGTTTCATATCATCACAATATCAGATTACAGCCCACTGTGTCCACCAGTGGTTGCACATAAGTAAAGTTATGAAGGCGTGACGTCTTACGCGTTGCGTTGGCGGCGCGCCGCGCATGCGCCGCACACGTAGTCGTCGTCCTCGCGCAGAGCGGCGCGCGAGAGCCCCACGCAGTGCATGTGGAACCACTGGTCGCAGCCGCCGTCGCATTGCACCCAATCCACTTTGCCTGTTGAGATATAGTTAATTAATGTAACTATGTATAATCCTTCCTACTAATATTACAAATGAGAAAAATTGTGATTATTTACACACAGCAAAGCAATTTGGTAAGCACCTTTGCATGCACTGCACGCGCCGCTTTAAACCTGCTTACCGAATATTTTTGCTGTATGTACGACACATATTTGTTACTCTTTCACGCCAGAACGGCTGAACAGATCTGGATGAATTTTGTAACATAGATGGATTATAGACTGGAATAACACATAGGCCACTTTTATCCTGGGAAATTGCGTAGTACCCGCAGGATAGCGATAAACGTATTCTTTGCAGACGGAGTCGCGGGCAAAAGCTTGTAACAACCAGTTTAGTCTGTGGCCTGTTTGTCTGGTTGTCTCTTGTGACATTAATTGTGGGAAATGGTACTATAGACCGAGAGCTTAACGGTCCTTGCCCGGGCGGGTACAGGGGCGCAGGGTAGGACGACAAAGGGAACCGTGAGCGATGCGGGCTATACCCCGCGCCCCTATATTAGTTAAGTGCGTGTGCGTGTGTGTGTGTGTGTCTGGATGTGTGTGCGTGTGCGTGTGTGTTACCAGTAGGGCGGCGGCACTGTGCGGCGGCGCAGTCCTCGTCGTCCTCCCCGGAGGAGTGCGAGGACGAGCTGTTGGCGGCCGCGCCCGCCGCCCCCCGCGCCCCCCGCGCAGCCGCCGCGCCGCGCGTGCTGCCTGCTGCAACAACAAACAATACATGCATAAAACACTGGAAGGGTTCCACTGTAACATGGTAAACCTCCGCGACGCGCCAAAAGAGCACTGGCCGCTTACAAATAAAAACTAAATTCTAAATTCTAAATTTACGATCGGCTTTTGTTTTTTCCTGTGACTCGATCGATTATTTAGCAAGGCATAAGCCGCATTTCGGTACTTTATTCGAACTATATTTTATAAGACTGGAGATTGCTTCTGTAAACTACTTGTATATAATTATAAAAGGGCTGCCACTAACGCAGGTACTGTAAATATTAGCTTTACTGTTTCTAGAATTTCGGGTTAAAGATACTTTATTCTCAAAAGAATTACAGAAATTCACTTAAATGAGAATATTTAAATATTTATAATAAATTTGAAGCATGCAGTACATGGTACATTTAATTATTTTGTGAAACCTAATCCAAGTCTCGTTTAGTTTTTCTCACTGGCCTAGGCTACACTGAAACGAGCCTTGGATAGGCTTTACGAGCTTTAAGCAGGGTGTTTGATTACAGTCCTTCCTTTCTCGTCCTACTACACCACACCACACTTCCGCTCCTCCAACTCTCCGCTCCGACGCCTCGAAGCAGTCCGAGGCCATCCTGATACCCTGCCCTGCCTGCTTTCCTGCCTACCCGAAGTCTCAGGCCAGTGTTAATAGTTTTTCAAGAGCAATGCTGACTGATACAATTTTGTAAATATTTATTTTGTATTATATTTTTACACCCACGCCTTGTTTCCTTTCCTGTTCTCCGCTAGCCGGTGACACCGTACTAACAGTGACTAATTAGATCGTTTCCCCAAACTCGTTAATTCCGCGTAGCAAACGTCCTTTCGGCCCTTTCGACATGAAACTACCGTGAGACTCAAACATAATTACAACAAACCGTTTTAAAACAAACTGTTTTAAATATTGACCAAACGGTCAATATGAGCGAACCTTTACAAAGTGACGTGATCAGTGTTGTGTGCTGCCCTACTTTGGACTATAATAAAAACGAGGGTAGTTGTGCGCCGATGTCAGCTGCGCCGAGTAGCCGCGCGAGCAGAGCGTTGGCGCGCAGTGTTCGTTTCGCTGCCGCCGGGACGAGCGCTCTCTGATGAAGGACTACGGACGGAATAGTCCGAATCAATTGTCGGAGCATTCTTTCGGTTTTTTAATACGTGAGTTATCCGGTTTGTTGTAATTTTGTCCTTTTGGCCCTTCGGGCCGATGAAAACTTAACATAACCTAAACTTACCTACGTTTCTGTGTCGTGAAATAGGACTGGTAAAATTCGCGAATAATAAAAAACTGATTGGAATAAAAATCTATTAGAGAAGGCAACGTCTGTCAACCCGCGCTAATGGTGAAATACGTCCACGAAAACAAATCCGAGTGGGGAATATGCGAATGGAAAGTTTGGTACACGGAATTAACAAGTTTGGGGAAACGTTCTAATTAAAAGAAAGAAAGAAAGAAGACATTTATTCTCTTTACCCATACACATCCATCATCTTCATTCATCTTTAGACATTTATTTTCTTTAATTACTCCTAACAGTACCAAAACGACGGAGTTGATGCGATATTTTTTTTTAATGTAAAGTAAATGGTAACACAATTCACAAATTACACGAAATTAAAACTAACTTAATTCATTTCAAACAACCTAACCTAAGAGTTTTTAATGATTCACGGTTAAGTTCATTCGAAATATTATAAACTCAATAAAGCTCAATAAAGGTAATCGCGGTTCACATCCCGTTTATAATATTTCGAACCTAACCTAACTTAAGAAGACGCCTTTTTTACGCCTGTATACTTACCAAGCCTCGCCTGCCGCGTGTGCTTGCCGCGCGTCGAGTGCTTCCGGCGCTCTTGCCGCGCCATATAGTGTTTCCGCATCATCAGACTCGAGCCTGACGATATTCCCTGAAACAAAACAAAATCATCTCATATCATCTCATCATCTTCCTAGCGTTTTTACCGGCATTTGCCACGGCTCAGTGAATCTGAGGTGGTGGGGAAATTTATATTTGATAGATTAATTTTAACGAAACATCTTTAAGTTCGTCACACGTGCAAGACAGACAAACATGTTTAGGATTTTTTTTTTGTTAATTGAAATGGACTTAACGCTTAGACTTAAATCAATAAGCTATACTTTGTATATTTACTTTTTACTACCGTCCAAAGTTCATAGTTAAAAGGCTACTTGACCCCTTTTTAATTCAAAATATAATTAATTATTGACCGATAAAGAAAATATAAGATAGTTATAGCATAGTTACCTGTTTTCTGTTGAGATAATTCGTTGTCGTGGCCGAACCACGTTTGACGGTAGCTTTCGGTGGCGCCACTGAACCTGCAAAAAAATACATTCGTTTAGTATTTTTTTAAATCTAACCATATGTATAAAGTATCCACTACAACCATAAGCAAACAAATATTTTGTAATCAATAAATATAACCTCACATAAAATTAGACAGGAAATATCACATTAATCAAGAAATTATCTGCTATGGGTGGTGTAGGGGTAAAGCACGCGTCACGGAATGACGAGGACCCGGGTTCGATCCCCGGCCATAGCTTTACTTTTCGGATTTTTCTATGTGTTCTAATTTTCAGTGTCGTTTAGAGATTAAAATTAGACAATTCAAATTAATAAATATCTTTAGAAAACTGGTGAAACTAATTGGCACACGGATTATTCCACTCTCTTTAGGCTGGCAACACATCTGTAATCTTTTGGTGTCGCGGATATCCATGCCATCAGATCTGATGACACATCAGCTCGTTTTCGACCGCACTCATAATAAAATCGCGGTCCGTGTGATAGTAGTCTTGTTTCGCTTTGACCAGTAGAGACTTTATACATCTCTACCATAGACTAATGTAATTTAAGGTACGAACTTAACGTGGGGACCTTTTACATCCCTTTTATAAAATGTATTAATTGTATTATAGGTAAGTTAAGTAGAATATAAGTACTATTGTAAATCTATTTTATTTAGAAAAAAATGACTTTCTGCCAAGTTTCTTGCGGCGCATTCTTCTTGGCAATGATGGTCTTTCTGAATGCGCTGGTAGATTAAAAAAAGACATGTAAAAGAGCCCTTGGCGGCCTATTTGCAAAATAAACTATTGACTTTTGACTTGTGAGTAACTCTTTAACCCTTTATTGAGGCCCCATTTATTGGAGCACACTACCACAGATTCAAAAGCAGCTAATCGAATGCATACCTGACAAAAGATATTTTCAAAGCTAGTCATGTTTTCAATAATTACAATGGAAATTGTGACGTATATTGAAATCAATAAGGTTGAAATTCCAACACAATTCATGTGGTCGCTAATGGTAAGCGTCCACTTGTCGGTATCGTACGCAACGAACGGATCGCATCAAACGCATAAATTTTTCACAGTGCGTCCACTGTATCGGCAGCATTCGGATTACCGACGTGATGTACCAGCATACGGATTTACGATGCCGGATCATTCGGATTTTCGTAGTGAGCGCACGTGTGGACTCCGTGAAATATGTGTGCTTGTGAGAATGGAGGAAAGCGATGAATAACAATTTGTCATTATAGCGCGTTTCTTAGCAGATGACGAATCATTATAACTTGTTTGTTGGCAGTATTTTCACTCATTTTCCTTCTTAAAATCGTCTTGAGTCTTCTTAAAATTGGCTTGAGCTGCGCGTGCGGGCGCGGCGTGCGCTGCGCTCCACACTGCGTCACGCTACAGCACTCACCGCACTGCGGGCGCGGCCGCTTGAGCTGCGCGTGCGGGCGCGGCGTGCGCTGCGCTCCACACTGCGTCACGCTACAGCACTCACCGCACTGCGGGCGCGGCCGCTTGAGCTGCGCGTGCGGGCGCGGCGTGCGCTGCGCTCCACACTGCGTCACGCTACAGCACTCACCGCACTGCGGGCGCGGCCGCTTGAGCTGCGCGTGCGGGCGCGGCGTGCGCTGCGCTCCACACTGCGTCACGCTACAGCACTCACCGCACTGCGGGCGCGGCCGCTTGAGCTGCGCGTGCGGGCGCGGCGTGCGCTGCGCTCCACACTGCGTCACGCTACAGCACTCACCGCACTGCGGGCGCGGCCGCTTGAGCTGCGCGTGCGGGCGCGGCGTGCGCTGCGCTCCACACTGCGTCACGCTACAGCACTCACCGCACTGCGGGCGCGGCCGCTTGAGCTGCGCGTGCGGGCGCGGCGTGCGCTGCGCTCCACACTGCGTCACGCTACAGCACTCACCGCACTGCGGGCGCGGCCGCTTGAGCTGCGCGTGCGGGCGCGGCGTGCGCTGCGCTCCACACTGCGTCACGCTACAGCACTCACCGCACTGCGGGCGCGGCCGCTTGAGCTGCGCGTGCGGGCGCGGCGTGCGCTGCGCTCCACACTGCGTCACGCTACAGCACTCACCGCACTGCGGGCGCGGCCGCTTGAGCTGCGCGTGCGGGCGCGGCGTGCGCTGCGCTCCACACTGCGTCACGCTACAGCACTCACCGCACTGCGGGCGCGGCCGCTTGAGCTGCGCGTGCGGGCGCGGCGTGCGCTGCGCTCCACACTGCGTCACGCTACAGCACTCACCGCACTGCGGGCGCGGCCGCTTGAGCTGCGCGTGCGGGCGCGGCGTGCGCTGCGCTCCACACTGCGTCACGCTACAGCACTCACCGCACTGCGGGCGCGGCCGCTTGAGCTGCGCGTGCGGGCGCGGCGTGCGCTGCGCTCCACACTGCGTCACGCTACAGCACTCACCGCACTGCGGGCGCGGCCGCTTGAGCTGCGCGTGCGGGCGCGGCGTGCGCTGCGCTCCACACTGCGTCACGCTACAGCACTCACCGCACTGCGGGCGCGGCCGCTTGAGCTGCGCGTGCGGGCGCGGCGTGCGCTGCGCTCCACACTGCGTCACGCTACAGCACTCACCGCACTGCGGGCGCGGCCGCTTGAGCTGCGCGTGCGGGCGCGGCGTGCGCTGCGCTCCACACTGCGTCACGCTACAGCACTCACCGCACTGCGGGCGCGGCCGCTTGAGCTGCGCGTGCGGGCGCGGCGTGCGCTGCGCTCCACACTGCGTCACGCTACAGCACTCACCGCACTGCGGGCGCGGCCGCTTGAGCTGCGCGTGCGGGCGCGGCGTGCGCTGCGCTCCACACTGCGTCACGCTACAGCACTCACCGCACTGCGGGCGCGGCCGCTTGAGCTGCGCGTGCGGGCGCGGCGTGCGCTGCGCTCCACACTGCGTCACGCTACAGCACTCACCGCACTGCGGGCGCGGCCGCTTGAGCTGCGCGTGCGGGCGCGGCGTGCGCTGCGCTCCACACTGCGTCACGCTACAGCACTCACCGCACTGCGGGCGCGGCCGCTTGAGCTGCGCGTGCGGGCGCGGCGTGCGCTGCGCTCCACACTGCGTCACGCTACAGCACTCACCGCACTGCGGGCGCGGCCGCTTGAGCTGCGCGTGCGGGCGCGGCGTGCGCTGCGCTCCACACTGCGTCACGCTACAGCACTCACCGCACTGCGGGCGCGGCCGCTTGAGCTGCGCGTGCGGGCGCGGCGTGCGCTGCGCTCCACACTGCGTCACGCTACAGCACTCACCGCACTGCGGGCGCGGCCGCTTGAGCTGCGCGTGCGGGCGCGGCGTGCGCTGCGCTCCACACTGCGTCACGCTACAGCACTCACCGCACTGCGGGCGCGGCCGCTTGAGCTGCGCGTGCGGGCGCGGCGTGCGCTGCGCTCCACACTGCGTCACGCTACAGCACTCACCGCACTGCGGGCGCGGCCGCTTGAGCTGCGCGTGCGGGCGCGGCGTGCGCTGCGCTCCACACTGCGTCACGCTACAGCACTCACCGCACTGCGGGCGCGGCCGCTTGAGCTGCGCGTGCGGGCGCGGCGTGCGCTGCGCTCCACACTGCGTCACGCTACAGCACTCACCGCACTGCGGGCGCGGCCGCTTGAGCTGCGCGTGCGGGCGCGGCGTGCGCTGCGCTCCACACTGCGTCACGCTACAGCACTCACCGCACTGCGGGCGCGGCCGCTTGAGCTGCGCGTGCGGGCGCGGCGTGCGCTGCGCTCCACACTGCGTCACGCTACAGCACTCACCGCACTGCGGGCGCGGCCGCTTGAGCTGCGCGTGCGGGCGCGGCGTGCGCTGCGCTCCACACTGCGTCACGCTACAGCACTCACCGCACTGCGGGCGCGGCCGCTTGAGCTGCGCGTGCGGGCGCGGCGTGCGCTGCGCTCCACACTGCGTCACGCTACAGCACTCACCGCACTGCGGGCGCGGCCGCTTGAGCTGCGCGTGCGGGCGCGGCGTGCGCTGCGCTCCACACTGCGTCACGCTACAGCACTCACCGCACTGCGGGCGCGGCCGCTTGAGCTGCGCGTGCGGGCGCGGCGTGCGCTGCGCTCCACACTGCGTCACGCTACAGCACTCACCGCACTGCGGGCGCGGCCGCTTGAGCTGCGCGTGCGGGCGCGGCGTGCGCTGCGCTCCACACTGCGTCACGCTACAGCACTCACCGCACTGCGGGCGCGGCCGCTTGAGCTGCGCGTGCGGGCGCGGCGTGCGCTGCGCTCCACACTGCGTCACGCTACAGCACTCACCGCACTGCGGGCGCGGCCGCTTGAGCTGCGCGTGCGGGCGCGGCGTGCGCTGCGCTCCACACTGCGTCACGCTACAGCACTCACCGCACTGCGGGCGCGGCCGCTTGAGCTGCGCGTGCGGGCGCGGCGTGCGCTGCGCTCCACACTGCGTCACGCTACAGCACTCACCGCACTGCGGGCGCGGCCGCTTGAGCTGCGCGTGCGGGCGCGGCGTGCGCTGCGCTCCACACTGCGTCACGCTACAGCACTCACCGCACTGCGGGCGCGGCCGCTTGAGCTGCGCGTGCGGGCGCGGCGTGCGCTGCGCTCCACACTGCGTCACGCTACAGCACTCACCGCACTGCGGGCGCGGCCGCTTGAGCTGCGCGTGCGGGCGCGGCGTGCGCTGCGCTCCACACTGCGTCACGCTACAGCACTCACCGCACTGCGGGCGCGGCCGCTTGAGCTGCGCGTGCGGGCGCGGCGTGCGCTGCGCTCCACACTGCGTCACGCTACAGCACTCACCGCACTGCGGGCGCGGCCGCTTGAGCTGCGCGTGCGGGCGCGGCGTGCGCTGCGCTCCACACTGCGTCACGCTACAGCACTCACCGCACTGCGGGCGCGGCCGCTTGAGCTGCGCGTGCGGGCGCGGCGTGCGCTGCGCTCCACACTGCGTCACGCTACAGCACTCACCGCACTGCGGGCGCGGCCGCTTGAGCTGCGCGTGCGGGCGCGGCGTGCGCTGCGCTCCACACTGCGTCACGCTACAGCACTCACCGCACTGCGGGCGCGGCCGCTTGAGCTGCGCGTGCGGGCGCGGCGTGCGCTGCGCTCCACACTGCGTCACGCTACAGCACTCACCGCACTGCGGGCGCGGCCGCTTGAGCTGCGCGTGCGGGCGCGGCGTGCGCTGCGCTCCACACTGCGTCACGCTACAGCACTCACCGCACTGCGGGCGCGGCCGCTTGAGCTGCGCGTGCGGGCGCGGCGTGCGCTGCGCTCCACACTGCGTCACGCTACAGCACTCACCGCACTGCGGGCGCGGCCGCTTGAGCTGCGCGTGCGGGCGCGGCGTGCGCTGCGCTCCACACTGCGTCACGCTACAGCACTCACCGCACTGCGGGCGCGGCCGCTTGAGCTGCGCGTGCGGGCGCGGCGTGCGCTGCGCTCCACACTGCGTCACGCTACAGCACTCACCGCACTGCGGGCGCGGCCGCTTGAGCTGCGCGTGCGGGCGCGGCGTGCGCTGCGTGCGCTTGCGCCGCCCCGCATCCAGCACGCGCGCCACGCGCCGCCCGCACGCGCCGCGCGCCGCCATCACCGCGCTCCACATCTGCGTTTGCTCCTCCAGCTTCACCTGTACCGAGTACATTTATGTTAATGCTAGATGTTCCCAATGCACTGTTTTATGAGATGTAGCCACAGGGATGGCTTCAGAAACCACAAAGATGGTTACCAATGCACTGTTTTATGAGATGTAGCCACAGGGATGGCTTCAGAAACCACAAAGATGGTTGCCAATGCACTGTTTAATGAGATGTAGCTACAGGGATGGCTTCAGAAACCACAAAGATGGTTGCCAATGCACTGTTTAAGGAGATGTAGCCACAGGGATGGCTTCAGAAACCACAAAGATGGTTACCAATGCACTGTTTTATGACATGTAGCCACAGGGATGGCTTCAGAATCCACAAAGATGGTTACCAATGCACTGTTTTATGAGATATAGCCACAGGGATGGCTTCAGAAACCACAAAGATGGTTGCCAATGCACTGTTTAAGGAGATGTAGCCACAGGGATGGCTTCAGAATCCACAAAGATAGTTACCAATGCACTGTTTTATGAGATGTAGCCACAGGGATGGCTTCAGAAACCACAAAGATGGTTGCCAATGCCCTGTTTAATGAGATGTAGCCACAGGGATGGCTTCAGAAACCACAAAGATGGTTGCCAATGCACTGTTTAATGAGATGTAGCTACAGGGATGGCTTCAGAAACCACAAAGATGGTTGCCAATGCACTGTTTAAGGAGATGTAGCCACAGGGATGGCTTCAGAATCCACAAAGATGGTTACCAATGCACTGTTTTACGAGATGTAGCCACAGGGATGGCTTCAGAAACCACAAAGATGGTTGCCAATGCACTGTTTAAGGAGATGTAGCCACAGGGATGGCTTCAGAATCCACAAAGATGGTTACCAATGCACTGTTTTATGAGATATAGCCACAGGGATGGCTTCAGAAACCACAAAGATGGTTGCCAATGCCCTGTTTAATGAGATGTAGCCACAGGGATGGCTTCAGAAACCACAAAGATGGTTGCCAATGCACTGTTTAATGAGATGTAGCTACAGGGATGGCTTCAGAAACTACAAAGATGGTTACCAATGCACTGTTTTATGACATGTTGTCACGCTGCAATAATTAAGTCGCACCTCGACATTTCGAACTTACGCGCCACAGCCTAATTGACGTCTCTCCAGCCGAACGTTACTGACAGTTCGTGCGTTCGTCAAAAGATGGCGCTGTTCTAAGTATGGAATCTGATTCATCGTACGCGCACTAGAGGGCGCCTAAGTCGTTCTCCGCGTAATCAATATTTTAATTAAACAATTAGATTATCTTATTCATTTAATTCCTAACAACAAATACACTATTAAAACACTATTTTTTCATAAACTCAGTAACACATACATAAAGATCACACCTTTACCTCTCTACTTGACCGGCGCTGGTTGGTTGATTCGAAACTTAACGGAAACGGTCCCGCCCAAGGGCGGAGCTTTTTCAAAATCTGAAGGAACCGTTATTCCTGGATAAAACCAGAGGTTCTGGCCAAAATCGGCCACTTTTTCGAATCTCCAACAACCGCCCGGCTCACTTCTGGGCAGCTACCTTACCCCGCCGAATGAGGCTGGACGCAGGGGAACTACCGCCTGCCGATATGTAGCCAACCTGGCACACGGCACTGCACCCCGCAAGAAAAGCAATACTAACTAAATCAGCGGTACCGCTACTGCCATCCCTAATTTCGACGGCCCGCTACCGCTGAACACCACTGCCTTCACCAATTCAAGGCTGTCCCACTCCTGGAGCTTCCACCAAGGCGCGGTCTACCGAACCCTGCTGCCGCTACACCGAGCGTGACGCTGCCACCCAGTCACCGGACCGACAGATTCCCGAGGGAAGTGGAGGCATTGGATGGTGTAGAAATCTTAATTTAAAAGTCCGAATTTAGACCCAAGAGAACTTACTCATTCCTGAGAGATCTTTTGCTCAATTACTAAATAAATTGTCGCGTATAGCCTACGGTTTCTAGTTTCTTATTTTAATAAATGTATTAAGACATACATTGTTTTCTTCAATAACCACTAGGCTATCCCACTGTGACAATGTAGCCACAGGGATGGCTTCAGAATCCACATAGATGGTTACCAATGCACTGTTTTATGAGATATGGCCACAGGGATGGCTTCAGAAACCACAAAGATGGTTGCCAATGCACTGTTTAAGGAGATGTAGCCACAGGGATGGCTTCAGAATCCACAAAGATGGTTACCAATGCACTGTTTTATGAGATGTAGCCACAGGGATGGCTTCAGAAACCACAAAGATGGTTGCCAATGCCCTGTTTAATGAGATGTAGCCACAGGGATGGCTTCAGAAACCACAAAGATGGTTGCCAATGCACTGTTTAATGAGATGTAGCTACAGGGATGGCTTCAGAAACCACAAAGATGGTTGCCAATGCACTGTTTAAGGATGTAGCCACAGGGATGGCTTCAGAAACCACAAAGATGGTTGCCAATGCACTGTTTAAGGAGATGTAGCCACAGGGATGGCTTCAGAATCCACAAAGATGGTTACCAATGCACTGTTTTATGAGATGTAGCCACAGGGATGGCTTCAGAAACCACAAAGATGGTTGCCAATGCACTGTTTAAGGAGATGTAGCCACAGGGATGGCTTCAGAAACCACAAAGATGGTTGCCAATGCACTGTTTAAGGAGATGTAGCCACAGGGATGGCTTCAGAATCCACAAAGATGGTTACCAATGCACTGTTTTATGAGATGTAGCCACAGGGATGGCTTCAGAAACCACAAAGATGGTTGCCAATGCACTGTTTAAGGAGATGTAGCCACAGGGATGGCTTCAGAATCCACAAAGATGGTTACCAATGCACTGTTCAATGAGATGTAGCCACAGGGATGGCTTCAGAAACCACAAAGATGGTTGCCAATGCCCTGTTTAATGAGATGTAGCCACAGGGATGGCTTCAGAAACCACAAAGATGGTTGCCAATGCACTGTTTAATGAGATGTAGCTACAGGGATGGCTTCAGAAACCACAAAGATGGTTACCAATGCACTGTTTTATGACATGTAGCCACAGGGATGGCTTCAGAAACCACAAAGATGGTTGCCAATGCCCTGTTTAATGAGATGTAGCCACAGGGATGGCTTCAGAAACCACAAAGATGGTTGCCAATGCACTGTTTAATGAGATATAGCCACAGAGATGGCTTCAGAAACCACAAAGATGGTTGCCAATGCACTGTTTAATGAGATGTAGCCACAGGGATGGCTTCAGAAACCACAAAGATGGTTACCAATGCACTGTTTTATGACATGTAGCCACAGGGATGGCTTCAGAAACCACAAAGATGGTTGCCAATGCCCTGTTTAATGAGATGTAGCCACAGGGATGGCCTCAGAAACCACAAAGATGGTTACCAATGCACGTGGTTTGCTCACAGAGACGACTACATGGGTGGCCTGGTTTTTTTTTCTAGTAACGTGTATGTTTGTAACGGAAACTTGTATGAAAATGGCTTTATCGAAAACATATATATTTAACAATCATAAGTTATACCCTTCCATTAAACAAAATACCACAAACTCGATAATTGTTAAAATCTGAAACAAATAACGAACAACACTTACCTCAAGTAAATCCCCTTCTAGCATCAAGTCCTCCAGTTTCTGTAATAGGCCGGGAGCGACGCGCGCGCTGGGGGAACGCGGCGTAGCGCTATACGCATGCTCTACACTCGCTGATGATCTGCGCACACGAAAAAATAAATAAATAAATAAATAAAATAAATAAATAAATAATCTTGGGACAATTGATTGACACCAATTGACCTAGTCCCAAACTAAGCAAAGCTTGTGATATGGGCACTAGACAACGGATAGACATACTTATACAGATAAATACATACTTAAATACATATTAAACATCCAAGACTCAAGAAAAAAAATAGTTTACGTTTGATGCCAGGTTTTCTGCTGACTGTACTTAATTATTTCATTATACCTATCCTACTAATGTTATAAATGTGAAAGTTTGTGAGAATGTATGGATGTTTGTTACTCTTTCACGCCAGAACGGCTTAACTGATCTGGATGAAATTTGGAACAGAGATAGTTTATGATCTGGAATAACACAAAGGCAAATACTTTTTATCCCGGAAAATGGCGTAGTTCCCGCGGCAAAAGAAATCGCGGGCAACAGCTATGGCTGTATAAATGTACCTAATATCAAGTTAATCAGACTACTGGCAGTTTCAATTAACTTTTTGCAAAACGAAATCTCAAATACTTTTGTCCATTATAGCAACATTAATTCGAGATATTTTCTTCTAATCTACTAGTATTTCCAACTCAGCAAAATTTTCGCCATTCTAATTGTACTTTCGAGTACCTAATTTGCTTTTTAAATACGTATCTCAGGACATTTATCATTTAATAAGTATACATTACCTTGCATTTTGTGATGTATGTGCGTCGTGGGCTCGTCCTGTAGCTTTCTTCAATTCCGCGTTCAGTTTGTCGGCTTTTTCCCTATTCGCCTGTAACGATACTGAATGTTAATACTAAATCTAGCCAATCGCTGAAGTCACGTGTTTGATTATACAATATGCTCGCGAGTAGATTTTCATGATGAAATCTTTTGTGGGAAGACAAGTACAATAGATGAGTCTATAGCTGCACGAGCCCGTAGCAGTGTGATTCTGTGGCAGTGAGTTTCTAGCAGTGAGTCTGTAGCAGTGAGAGACTGTAGCAGAACGACTCTGTAGCAGTGAGTCTGTGTAGCTGTGAGTCTGTAGCAGTACGAGTCTGTAGCTGTGAGTCTGTGTAGCAGTAAGAGTCTGTAGCAGTGAGTCTGTGTAGCTGTGAGTCTGTAACAATACGAGTCTGTGTAGGAGTGAGTCATGTAGTAGTACGAGTCTGTAGCAGTGAGAGTGTAGTAGTACGAGTCTGTAGCTGTAAGACTTAACTTAGGGACCTTTTACATCCCTTTTATAAAATGTATTAATTATATTAGGTAAGTTAAGTAGAATTTAAGTACTATTGTAAATCTATTTTATTTTGAAAAAATGACGTTCTGCCAAGTTTCTTGCGGCGCATTCTTCTTGGCAATGATGGTCTTTCCGAATGCGCTGGTAGATTCAAAAAAAGACATGTAAAAGAGTATTGCAAAATAAACTTTTGACTTTTGTAAGTCTGTGTAGCAGCGAGTCTGTAGCAGTGAGTCTGTGTAGCAGTAAGAGTCTGTGTAGCAGTGAGTCTGTAGCAGTACGACTCTGTAGCAATGAGTCTGTGTAGTATTGAGAATCTGTATCGGTACGGTTCGGCTGACCTGCGCGCGGTCGCGGTCGGCGGGCGGCAGCATGGCGAGCGCGGGGTGCGCGAGCGCGGCGCGCGCGGCGTCCTGCCAGGCCATGGCGCGCTCCGTCACGCACTGCAGCGCCTCGCCCTCCGCCAGCCGCACCGGCAGCTTCTGCAGCCAAACCTGAGGACCACACCGTTGCCATGAATCAGACGGCCAATATTATCGCGTGAACGAATAATTAGATAAGTGATAACACAACGCGAGCGATTGGGGCCGATCGAAACCATACGTTAGACATTACGTAGTCGCTAGGTGGTCCATGGTGAGACAGAAATTTAGACAAACGGTCCCTCGTGTCTGAAAGGTTACTAGCCCCCGGTCTCTCTAGCTCAGATAGCGTGGGGTGTGTACCAGCAGCGCCAGTATGCGGTCGAGCCTGGGGCGGCGCGTGCGCGTGCAGTCGGGGCACAGGAACTTGGGCTCGGGCGCCGGCAGCGGCGGCGAGCTGCGCTCCTCGGACGACGCGCGCTCGTCCTTGGCCGCCGTGATGCACGCGGCTACAGAATAAACGGAGACGGTTAAAAAAGTAAACGAATTTAAAAATGCCGTGTTAGTAAAAATGTAGGCACATAGTGGAGTCATTTTATATTTTATTTTGGTAGCTTAAATATAGACAGACAGATAAAGTTGTGCTTAGGGAATCCAATCCCGCAAACGCGGGATCCCGCACCTTTTTTGCGGGATCAGAAATGCGGGATTACCCATGCGGGATCCCGCACGCTTGCGGGGGATTGAAAAAAACTACGTAAAGAAAGGAAAATAATCAAATCGAATAAACGATCTGATTTATTTATTTGACACCCCAGCACGGCTCATTAATAAGTGAATTAACAACTTTCCCATAGAACTCGAGACTTTTATATATAACTAGCTGACCCGGCGAACTTCGTACCGTACCGCCTAACAGTCGATTAATTATAATTTTGATTCAGTTTTTAACTTACAGCTAAATAAGTTTTAAGTTCCTATTTTGTGTCGTGTGGAACGGAATGTAATCAATGTCAGTTAGTATTATATCGTTTCCTAAAGGAAGTTGATTATTTATGCGTCTTAAACATCATTATATTCAATTTATAATATGAGTAATAACTTTGTTTCATATTGATGATAATAATAATAAAAATACTTGTCTTTATTTCTTTTTTATAATTACATCATCATCATCATCATCAGCCTGAAGACGTCCACTGTTGAACAAAGGCCTCCCCCTTAGCACACCATACTGAACGACAAGTCGCCACCTGCATCCACCGGTTTCCCGCAACTTTTACGATGTCGTCAGTCCACCTAGTGGGAGGCCTGCCAACACTGCGTCTTCCGGTTCGCGGTCGCCACTCGAGAACTTTTCTTCCCCAACGGTTGTCTGTTCTACGAGCGATGTGGCCTGCCCATTGCCACTTCAACGTACATACTCTTCGAGCTATGTCGGTTACTCTAGTTCTTCGGCGAATCTCTGTATTGCGGATTCTGTCGCGCAAAGAAACTCCGAGCATAGCTCTCTCCATAGCTCGTTGAGCGACTCTGAGCCTTTCCAATAAGCCAGCAGTCAAAGACCACGTCTCAGAGCCATAAGTCATCACTGGCAACACGCACTGATTATAGACTCTCGTCTTCAGGCACTGCGGGATTTTGGACGAGAAGATATCGCGAAGTTTCCCGAACGCTGCCCATCCGAGTTGGATTCTCCGAGCGACCTCTTATAATTACATAATACAAAATAATAATAAACAAAAACAATCCCGCAAATCCCGCGGGATTCGCGGGATTGATGACATTAATCCCGCAGACTTGCGGGATCGCGATTTTGATGCGGGATTGGATTCCCTAGTTGTGCTGTACTATAAGTCGTTTTCAAAAAAAATTACATAGTACCTTAACTTTAATTAAAACATTAGTTAATTGATTCCTTTTTGTTAAGACTTTTTCACCCTTATTGAAGTTATCTTTTGGCTACTTCACACACACTAGATGGTGGTAAGTCTGAAAATGTCAGTTGTTTAAATAATAGTTTTGCCATTGCACAATAGATGTCGCTAAAATAACTGCGTTGCATAATGGACTCTGCTTTGAAATTTAGGTTTACGTGACTGAAAATCTAACTGATGACAGCGGAACATTCGAGAAAATCTGATTCTGGCTGAATCATTCTGCTACTCGAACCGTCAACTTCAATTAGACCAATAGTTCCCAAAGTGGTCCAGGTGGACCCCCAGGGGTCCACGGAAGACTCGACGGGGGTCTACGTTGGGCGTGACCAAAAATGGGGGTCCACAATCGCAAGCGGGGGTGCACGAAAATGAATTTGGTCGATAGTGAAGAACTAAAATGTTGGCCTACCTACAACACAAGGAAATATACTATATTTATTTTTACCACTCCGAATGGGACGTTTTCTAAATAAAATTTGTGAGAATTGATTGGTTCTTGTGCTGTGAGTCATGTTAGATTTCAAGAAAGTAAAGTAGGATGGAGTGCACAAAAATTAAATTTAATTGAAAATTTGTTTAGTCGACTTTATTTTCAAATAATTAACCCTATCAAGCAATCAATTCTAACCTATTTTTTCGAAAACTGTTAATTTATCGTTGAAACTCAGCAACAACGCAAGTTTCCATAGATAGAGCTAATCTTAATTTTTTTTTCGAGATTTAGTTTAGAAATTAGTGGTAATGTAGCTGCAGGGGGTCCACCGGATCCAGCAAAATTTTGAAAGTGGTCTATGGAACAAAAGAGTTTGGGAACCTCTGAATTAGACGTTGATATGCGCAATTTTTCGCATAAAGTTGTCACGCGTGTCTCGTTCACATGCCACTTCTATAATCTCTTTTTTATATGTATGGAACACTGAAAACCTTATACAAAACGTATCGTTCGAGTTATGTTTATTGTGGTGTGTTACCGTGGAACCAGTCCTTGCAGAGCTCGCACTGCGTCATGACCCCGTACTGCCGCTTCTGGCACACGCAGAACGTGACGCCCGGGGACGGCGGCGCGCGCACCTCCTTGCGCATGTTGCGCGCCCTGACAACAAACCACAATAGTTAAATACTGCTTCAATCACAGATACACCTTGCAAAAAAACAGGCACTCGTTGTTTTTGTATTTTATGTGCATAAAAACTTACTTTCTAAGCTTTAATGCCGGACGGTTCCGGCTGAAAATCAGTGCTGCAGGTGTCTAACACCTCAGCGTAATGCTGAGCCAGCGATCGTTTCACTTTTGCGAAGACACACAACGCTGATGATCTAATTTTCATGTCTGTTTTTTTTTTGTTGTTTCTTTTCTATAAAATTGTGTATATGCTCTTATATTTGTGTCTTGTATAATGAATAAATTTGTCTTCTTTTTTTCTAAAAATCTGAAAAACCATAGGCACCCGATTTTAACCAAGCCGATTCAGTGACAAATGTCATTGTGTTCCACAGATTGAAGCAACCAATTTTTTTTTTAAATTTGTTATGTTATCGACGCTTATCCATACGATATGGATACTTCTTCTGCAAAGAATTCGTTTATCGCTATCCCGCGGGAAATTTCCGGGATAAAAAATAGCCTATGTGCTATTCCAGATTTTTCTCTATTTATGTGCTGAATTTCATCCAGATTCGTGAGGCCGTTCTGGCGTGACTCGAGTAACAAACAAACATCCATCCATCCAAACTTTCGCATTTATAATATTAGTAGGATTTCTTATCGGCCATCCCAGCTGGTACCGCCACCGACCTGATCTCCTTGATGAGCGCCAGCTCCCTCTGCTCGGCGTGCTTGAAGGCGTGCACGATCTCGGTGGGCGTGGAGTCCTCGCTGAAGTTCCTCAGGAACAGGCCGGCCTCCAGCGACGAGGGCGCCGGCGAGCCCCCCCCGCGCGCGCGCCGCCGCGCCCCGCCCGCCTCCGTGCGCGGGGACAGCGCCTCCAGCAGCGAGTACGCCCAGTTCTGGACATCATATACCACGTGAGTACACGCTAAAGTAGTATGGTAGCTACGAACTTACGCCCGAAACGAAAAGTCAATGAACAATAGAAACGTTTTCTCCAAACGTGTAATAAAATATACACTCAGAGACATAATTATGTATGTATGTACCTGTGTAAACTCTTTATTGTGCAAAATAAACAAGACAAATACAATTGACAGACACTGAGATACATGCACAAAGGCGGACTTATCCCTTTAACGGAACACAATAAACTATTTTTATTTTTTTCTGATCAAGCATTAAATATGTATGCGTTTTGCTAACACCCTTCCCGCATCGTGATGATTCGTGATATTTTGCTGACCCCACCCCCTCCATAAACGATCACATGATTTCTGGACGAGCCCCAATGAACTCTTTTAAATTTCGCTCAGGCTCGGACGTCTAATCGTCTAAATGTTTTTGGCCGGCAACCCCTTAGTTCCCAGCCTCTCCGCAAAGTAACGCCTGATTCAATAAACACTTCGTCCGTCTCCTCGTGTACAGAGTGAGCATACCTTCTTGAGGAACATGTCGCCGGCGCCGCGCTTCCACTCCTTGGCGGAGACGAGCGCGGCCGCGAGCTGGTCCTTCTCGTACAGCGCCAGCGGGATCTGTTGCGCGCGCCGCACGAGCGCCTCCACGCTGTGCATGTACGGATACAGGTCTTTCGACTGCATCTCCTCAACCTAAAGGGAAACAATAAACATATTATACAGTTATTATTCTGAGCCTCTAGTGTAAGTTTTCGCAAATAAAAACGTCTCGAACGCGTTCACGTAAACGTTTCAATTACTATGAGAAAATGAACAGCGCCACAAGCGGATCGAAACGACAGCTAAAATTTCTCATAGTATTTGACATTTTAACGCAAACGCGATCGAGACGCATTTTGTGACCGAAAACTTACACTAAACATACTGGGGTCACTCTACTGATCGTGAGTTGGTTTTTCGAGCTGTTAATGCGTTAACATAACGGGGTGGTGGCGCCATCTGTGCCCTACACTGAACACTATTAGAAATTGTTTATATTCAAGTAGTTATTGGTAAATAGAGATGTTACTTCAGTATTTCCATAGATGGCGTTGTTTTCTAGTATAATAACGATCTCTAGCAGATTATTGCTGAAACTAATATCTAGGCAGGTCTAAATCTTTTGCACTGTATAATGGACAGATGGCGCTATTATAGGATATAAATAGGAAAGCTCATTAGTTGTAAGCCCTCTTTTTTCAACTTTCAACTGAACGAAGATCATTAAAGCTAAGAAGTTCAATTTGCTTTTTACTGGCCACCATTTTCACCCTCACTTCAACACGAGCTCAGAAGAAATGTATAAGGGCAGTTTGCGGGCTGCGACCTACTGGATCTTGTAAACCCCATTCCATAGACCTGCAGATACTTACCTTTCCTTCCTTGTATATTTTTGAATTGGCTGTATTTGTGAGAGCTAATTCTGATGAATTTCACAATTTCTTTAGTAGACGACTTCGCAACAAATTGTCTTCTGCTACATCAAAAACGACTGATGTCCAAAAGCGATGTCGGGATGGCCCCAAAAAATTTCAATTAGGTGCCGAATGACATTAGAGATAAGGAAAGTATTGTAAAATTTAAGCGAGCTTTAAATAGTTACTTGGTTAAAAAAGCGTTTTATTCAATTAATGACTTTTTAAATTATTTGTAAGTGTCTCTAAACACTTAAGCAAGTTAGTTACTAGTTAGTTAATTATAGTTTTAGTTCATAAGTAACAGTTTTGTACGCCATAAGGCAGAACATAGCTGGACCATATTTTAATCTGTCTTTGTCATCCAACATAACACTTACTATGTGCTTACTTACTGTTCATAAATACATGATTTGATTTGATTTGACAGTAAATGAAATGGTAAGGCAGAGTTCTCAAACTGTATTTCTGATTTAAAATGTTAGTGCGTGCGTGTGCGTGTGCGTGTACCTTGGCGAGCCAGTCCTGCGCATGCTGGTGCGCGTGGCTGAGCGCGTGGTGCGAGGGCAGCGCGGCCTCGATGTCCTCGCGCGCGTCCAGCAGCACCTGCACCTCGGCCAGCGTCGTGTGCTGCGGCGGGTCCGAGGCGGGCTTCGTGGGGTCGATCAGCACTTTGCGCGCTTTTGCCTCCCATTCTTCCACTTCCGCTGTAATAGGCAGTTTTGTAAAAGTATGTAGGTAAACGAGCGAGTGGGTTATCTGATGGAATTCATTATGGTATTCACTACAGAAGGAGAAACCTAGAAATAGTATGTGAACGAGAGACGCGTGCCACATATAAGCGGTTCGAGTAGGAGAATCAGATTTTCTCGAATGTTCCACTGTCATCAGTTAGATTTTCAATCACGTAAACCTAAATACCATTCAGCAGAGTTCATTTTGCAACGCAGTTACTTTAACGACATCTATTGTGCAATATTATTTAGACAACTGACATTTTCAGTCTTATCTTTTGGCTTAAACTTAAAGTATTAAGCAATATTCGGTGGGTGAAAAGTTCATATTATAATACCGATTCAGAACTTATTACATTTTTGTAATAGAAAAGCTACGACCAATAATTACCAAAATTTCAAGGTGTGACTGTTACTGTCAAACTGTTACTGTCAACTGTCAACTGTTAATGTCAAAGCTTGGCGACACCGGTTTCCCTAGCGAAAGCGACTTATCGCAATTGACAATATTTAAATTTTTTAAGTGCTACTTTTTGTTGTCTGGCTGGAAAGAGCGCACAATTTTAAGACACCCATATTTTTTTATATTCGTGAAAATCTTGTATTTTCGTGGAAAAATCCATTTAAATCGTTGCTCGAACAGAAAGGGCGTAAGTAACAAACGTCAAGTATTAGCGAAATGACGTCACTGCTTTGTTTCTTACACTTAAAAAAACGTTGAAATAATTACATTAATTGACCGACAAAACCTGTGCTTAAATAGATTGACAGTGAATGCAGTTGTCAACGTCAATGAACGTCAAAACGAGCTGACAAACTCAAACAGAATACTTCACAAAAATATGATTTTAAATGAAAACTTGCAAAAATATTATCATTATTGCCCGGCAAACAGTTATCTTGTGTTCCCTCAGATCAATTACTAAAGCCTAGATACCGTCCTAATATCAAAACAATGTTACATATAGCTTGACCGCTTACTCATATGACGTTTGATAATGGGAGAAAAAGGTAGTCTATATATTTCTTAGGTACTCAAAACTACAAGGTTGTACACTGTTCCCCCCCTGTTTTGATAAAGTAGAGATGTAGCAAAAAGTTTTATCGAAAGTATGTTATCGACATTTTACGGATCGTGGAATGGGTGGATTTTCGGTATGGAACATAACGCGAAGAAAAGGCGATGCCTCACTACGACTATTTAGATGATCCAAGGTAAAACAGATGATTATTATTTGATGTACGACGGGGTATAGTCAGAATAATGTATGGTTAGGGTGGATACAGAATACCTCGTAAGATCGGCTTTAAATGAAATTTAGAGAAATCCCTGAACATCAAACAGCGGTTTCAAATAAACAATTTAATTGTTCAGAGATTTTTTTTCACGTCAGTTAAAAGCATCTGTAATTGAACAGACTGTCAGAGAGAAGGCGGTTATTGTAAATTGTACCACAGTCACAGTCTGCCCATTTTCTTAGCTTGGTATTTGTACTGTTTTCTTCGATTTTTAAATTCGGCTTGGAATAAAAGAAACAAAATCTGGACATGTTCACATATATATAGGTATATATTTTTACATTTTTAAATACAATTACAATAAATAATAATCACTTTTCTTTATAACAAACTTGAAAAAAAAGGAGGAGGTTCTAAATTCGGTTGTATTTTTTTTTTATGTTTGTATCTTCAGAACTCCGTCAGTTGTGAGCCGATTTGGAAAATTATTTTTTTTGTTGGAAAGGGAATACTTCCAGTTTGGTCCCATTGCCACCAAATCAGGATCCGATGACGAGGTCTTGGAGAAACTGAAGAAACTCTTCAAATTTTATGGACGTAGCGATTTTTAGTTCTTCGTCCATAGGTAATCTGTAATTGTCATTATTACATAATTATTTATGTAAATAATTTAGTCTACAATACGAAGTTTAGGAAAATAATTCGATATCGATAAAACTGGCAATGAACAGGAACATCACTATCACCAAAACATCATAACCTCTAAGCTATTACAAAATACCTAATTATCTCGAAGATTTATCGCCGTTATTGAGTCCAAATGTTTATTTGTCACTATAATCAAAGTTTTACGTTCATAAATTTTAATTCAGCTCAAATTGGTTAGCGCATAATATTGAAAACACGTAAAATGTACTCACCGATGAAAGCGTATATATTCCCGTTCATTTTCCTTACGAGACGAATGAGATTTACATCCCAAAACAATACAAGCCATTTAAGCAATCCTTAGGCACACATTACCACTTTCACCTTATTTTATAACTTTTCTGTTACGTACAGATTTATGAAAAGCAATCACTGGTCGACTTACAAATTTTTATCTGCCATAACCATTTCAAATACAACTTAATACAGATGACCTGCTGTTCTCAGAAGGAAATATGATGGGAAAGACTTTTGAATTTAGTAGCGTAAAACTAGACCAACGGGACCAACTTGACATTTCAGGTGTGTACGGTGTGTACAAGCAGACTAGATAATACTATATTTATCTCTTTCCAGCTTGTTGATTTCTTCATGAGAATTAAGAGATGTACATATTGATGTCACTACTTAAATTTTAACACGGTATCTAGGCTTTAGTAATTGATCTGAGTGTGTTCCCGATGGCAACAAAGCCGAGTGGTGTGCGAATGAATTAACCGTCAGCTGTCAGTAGTGTTTGTGTTGTGAAATCTTGTGTATGCTGATGACACTAAAATATTTAAAATAATTAAGACTTATAGTGACTGTGTGGATTTACAAGAGGATCTCCGAAGATTTACTAGTTACTGTCAATCCAATCAACTGTTACTAAACCCTAATAAATGTCATAGTATTACATTCTCTCGTAAGAAACAACCCATACTTTTTCACTATAATTTTTCTGGTACAGTCATAGGTCGAGTTAGCCAGGTTCGGGATTTGGGTGTCACATTGGACTCGAAGCTCAGTTTTAATCCTCATATAGATATTATTACCGCGAAGGCGTATAAACGATTAGGATTAATACTTAGACTTTCAAAACCCTTCAGGCTTTCAAGCACGTTAAAAATTCTGTATTTTGCTTTTGTACGCAGTATTCTTGAGTTTGCTTGCGTTGTTTGGAACCCTCAATATAAGATCCATATATCAAGAATTGAAAGGGTACAGCGGAAAGTCATTAAGTCCCTTAATTACCGATCGGGCCTGAGCCAAACGAGTCATAGTCTTCATAAACGTCATAACCTAGCTTCCCTTGAGAAACGTCGCTTGTATCTAGATCAAATCTTTCTATATAAAATACTTAATAATCACATTGATTCATCAACTCTCCTCGCGAAGGTTAAACTTAAAATCCCTCGTGCTATCCCCTCACGTCACTTCTCCACTTTCCACGTCAGTTTTTGTCGTTCGAACTATGCGCGTAACACTTTTTTCAGACGAGCTTGCCGTGTTTATAATGAAGGCCTTATGAATTTAGATATTTTTTCATTATCACTGCAGAGATACAGAGATTCACTACGGAAATTACTCTTTGATTGATTTGATTCATTTAAGTATTAAAGATGGAATTACAGTAGCCTCTTCATACAAAGTTGTCACATTGTTATTGCTTTTGTGTAGGTATGTAGGTAAACTGTTATACTTATATTAAATGTATAAATGAAATAAATGAAATAAATGAAATAAATGAACTTTATTCAGTAAGTAGGCCGTACAGGCACTTTTACACGTCATGAGTCTACCGGCGTTTCGTAAAAGGAGACACTGTTGAGAAGAGACGCCGAAAGAAACTCAACAGCCAGACAGGCTTAAGAAAAATCACAATCATGTGTATCAAATGTAGGTAATCAAATGTAGGTAATACCTGTTTTGTTCTGTGCTAGCATGATTTGTTAACTTTTATTTTACGATGAATGGAACTGTTGGTTTTTTTAAGAATATGTTTTATAAGTTTCTTTGTTGAAATGTAACCGTTTGTTCCTGAATAAACAATAAAAAAAAAAAAAAAAAAAAAAAAAGAAAGTTGTAAATGTCAAAGGGAAACCCGGAAGACAAGGTTTTTTTATGATGGCAGTATTGGACCGGTCGCTGGACGTCATTTCCCGTTTTAGATATTTTGCTCATTTTTCCAAAAAATACTGTACGAAAAAATATTTTTTTTGTGTTATACAAGTTTTTGATTTATGAATATAAAGAAATTTGAAATATTGTCAATTCTACTATATCTCTTTTTTCTATGTTATTCACCACAACGATGGTCTATTGCAAGAGTCTTTTAAACTGAGTCCCATGGACCCCTTAGGGGTTAGTCTACCCCTCAAATCCTATTCCACAAAAAGCAACCCCCGCTCACCTTTAAGCTTGTATAGCAGCGCCCTCTCGGTCTCAGTCTTGTGATGCGGCACTATAGTCTCCGAGTCGCGCAGCAGCCGGTCGATGACCTCGGGCGTGAGCGTGGCGTAGTCCTCGCGGTAGCCGCGCACTTCTTCCAGGAAGCGCACCTGCTGCAGCCGGCACTGCAGCGGCGCCAGCTGCGGCAGCACTATGCACAGCCGGGTACCCAGCTCTACCACCTGTTGACCATTCAGCAATTGATTAATTACTATATAGGCCGGGAATTAAGTTGGATATATAAAAAATCAAATAGTTTATTTTGCAAATAGGCCGCCAAGGGCTCTTTTATATGTCTTTCTTTGAAACTACCAGCACATGCATATGAGGCTGGAAACCCCTTTAAAAAAATTACCGCTATACAGTGCCTTTCTCAAGCATGCAATGAAATAAAGTAAAAACGTCCAAAGAATTAACATTAAAGTTGGACTTCGTCTGCAAACAATTTGTTTAGCGCTGTCCTATCGGCAACTACGCAATTTTCCGGGATAAACATTAATGTACGTGTCATTCCAGACCATAATTTATATCCGTTCCAAATTTCATCCAGATCGAACGTTCAGCCATTCAGGCGTGTGAAAGAGTAACAACCATCCATACATTCTCACAAACTTTCGCGTTTATAATATTAGTAGGAAGTAGGATAGCAGGATTACAGTGTTCCACTGCTGGGCCCCTCTTTTCCGCCATTCGTCCTTGTCGGGAGCATGCTCCTGCCACCCTATTCGATATTGTATCCAAGTCGTCCCGCCATCACTTTGGTCTGCCTCTACTTCGATAGCCATTCAACCCCCCAAACCCCTCCCCCTGGCTACCCCCATGAGGCTACCTACCTCCTCAAGGTCCCTGACCAATCCCGGGTCGGTCTGGTCCAGCTCCGCGTTGAGCAGTTCCGTGGCGCGCGTCTCGAACTCCGCCGTCTGACGCAGCACCTCTTTCACCGCCGAGCCTGTTACAAATGCAAGTAGTATAACAAATGTGAAGACAATTTTACATCTTCTAAACGAAATGTACGCAATACTCGTTTTTGATGACAACGGGCAGAACACATTGCTTGAACACTTACCCCCTAATTTATAAACGCTCTAGGCTTCTGCTTACTTTGCAACCGTCTGTCCTTATCTGTGAAAGGCAAATGTCCAAGTGACAGATAAGGACAAACGATTGCTAAGTTAGCAGAAGCCTAGAGCGTTTATAAATAAGGGGGCAAGTGTTCAACCAATGTGTTCTGCCCGTCCTTTCCTACTGATCAGAAACATGGACGCCCACGAAGACAAAATTTGTGACAAAATACATACATACATACATATCGTCACGCCTCTTTCCCATAGGGGTAGGCAGAGACTACTTTGTTCCACTTGCTACGATCCTGACATACCTCTTTCGCTTCATCCACATTCATCAATCTCTTCATACATGCTCGTCGGTTTCGGGTACTCTTGACCTGGCCTTTCTCCAAAACGTCCCCAATTTGATCACGGAATGTCCGCCTAGGCCTTCCCCTCCCAACGCACCCATTCACACTCCCCATATAAATCTGTTTAGTTAATCTTCTTTCATCCATCCTCTCTACGTGACCAAACCAACTAAGCATACTTTTTTCTATCCTAGTCACTATATCTTCTTTCACACCAGCACGTTCCTTTATCACACTATTCCTTATTCTATCTTTCAGTGATACACCTTCCATACTTCTTGACGCTCTCATTTCTACTCCATTTATTCTACTTTCATGCTTCTTTTGCCATACCCAACTTTCGCTACCGTACATTAGTGTTGGAACGAGCACCCCTCTGTGAACAGCCAGACGCGCCTTCTTTGACACCTTCTCACTGCTCACAAAGGCGCGCAGCGCTCCATTGACCATGTTTCCTGCATTCACTCTTCTTTCAATATCTCTTTCACACTTTCCATCTGTCGTAAAAGCCGAGCCCAGATATACAAATTCTTTTACCTGTTCTACTTTCTCACCCGCAACTATAATCTCACATTCTGTCATGCTATCGTCTTTTTCGAATACAAAATATGTATCAAATAAGTCACGCAGAGCCATGGAGCGAGCAAAGGAACGTGGAGCGTTTATGAATAAGGAGGTTAGGTTTTACTAGTTGAATATTGTTACCTTCTGGCAGCACGCACGCGAGCTGGTCTATCTCCTGCGCGAACAGCGTCAGCTCGTGCACGCTCAGCCTGTACTTGGGGTCGTGGTGGCGCGTGCGCGTGCGCATCTTGTTCAGGTCCAGCTGCTGGATCACCGACGCGCACTTCTCCGCGTCCTCGATCGCCGTCTCGAGCGCGCGGACCAGCTCCGATTTGTGCATCTGTTGGCACATACGTAATGGCTGCTAGAGATGCGTCGAACATTCGGTAATTATTCGGTATACGGCACATTCGACATATGTTAAATGTTCGTATTATTCGGTTAGTTTGCCGAATATTTACCGAACAATGAATAAACTAAGGGCCTGTTTCACCACTCCGTAACTGTCAGTTATCTATGATTCCGTCTCTATTTATTACTACGAAACAGACAGAGACGTCAGGCCCTAAACAAACCAGAAGTACAAGTAAAAAAAGCTGTTTAAAAAAGTAATAATATTTATTCATAAGCTTTATTACCAAGCACATCATACCATAATATATAAAGCAATCGCAATTTTTTTATTGTCGCGTATTGAATATAGCATAACAATATTCCCATTAAACTACTTAAGTTTGCTCCAATAACTTAAAAGAATTGCGAACGGAGTTTTTCAGCTAATAAAGTATATTTTGGATGTGAAATGGAATAAACTTACCTACCACGGAAAAATTCTAAGAAATACTTTTTACTTACTTTAATAAATCTGTACAATAAGACTAAACTCTACTAATAATACTTAGGGCACCTAGACCCTAAGTATTATTATCTAGACTATTCACAATAAGAAGATTGTGTTTAATTTATTTATTGCTGTCTTGCGAAGCACATTGCTCGCAAGACCGATGGCCGATGGGGTCAGAAGGTTCTCGAATGGCGTCCGCGGACCGGGAGACGAGCTGTTGGTAGGCCTCCAACAAGATGGAGCGACGACCTGATCAGGATCGCGGGATCGCGGTGGATGCGGAAGGCACAGGACCGGTCCGAGTGGAGAGGCCTATGTCCAGCAGTGGACGTCTTTCGGCTGATATGATGTCTTGCGAAGTATGTATCTATCTACCTAATTTACCAATCAATATTGGCAGTAAGCCCACATACCTTGAGATCATAAGCCCGCTTGAGGTGCGCGCGCAGGCCGTCCAGGTCGCAAGTCTTGGGCGTGTCCGGGTCGAGGGCGTTCTGAACAGCCTCCGCCCAGTCCCGAAACGCTTCGGACTTCTTCTTGAGTTTCTCCAGCATGGCCGGGAGCTCGTCAAGGGTGTAACGATATCTGGAGACAAGGCGTAATTTGGAAAAAAAATCTAGATAGTTTTAGGTTCGAACAGTTATGGGCGTAGGAGTTATAGTAAAAAGGCAAATGTATCTAGATTTAAACAAGTATATAAGTAAGTAAATGCTTTATTGAAGAAATATAAAGAACCAGACAATATTTATAGAGATGGTTTATTTGGTTTTCAAAGAAAAAGATGCTGTAAACTATCACTAAATTCAAGCTAAGTAAAGTACGCAACTTATTACCACTTACTGCTGCTAAAGGAGTGCAGATGCGTCGCCGGCCTAAAGGGCTAAGATATAACACCTCACGTGCCAGTAATCTCACCGGCTATCTTAAGGTGATATCAGGATCAGTGAATAAGACAGTGGTAGCGATCCGGACCGGTCCTTACCGGTGGTCCACCTTTATCTACCTAGTTTTCGACGGATCTCCGCCCAAATGCGGAGCTCCTTTTTCTGGAGACATTTTTTCCGGGTGGACGGTTCCCTATCCGGTTAGACCTTGAGGTCCTGCCGACGGCAACAGTGTGAAGTTACCTGAGCGTGTGCTGTTGGGGCGCGCAGGCGCACAGCTGCGCGTGGTGGCGCAGGCAGGCCACGCGGCGCGCGCACGCGCACGTCACGCACGACAGGAAGCACGTGGTCTTGCACAGCGCGCATTGGCGCTCGTCGTCCGGGAGCAGCTCGAACGCCTCGCGCTCCGCTGACGTCACGCCCTGTACATCGAACCGTTATTAGCCTGCTAGTCTGTGTGTCTGTTAGTGATTTGCTACATATTTAGATACAGAACAAGACTGCTCAACCGTATGCCGTGGCCCGCCGACCATTTTTAAATGGCCCGCACAAGCCTGAAAATACCCGTGGTTCTCTATTGTTTGCCCGAATTTCATATGCCATAAAGCCCATAAATGTATTGTTTGCCATAATGATCATTTGCCATAACTCTTTTTACTCTTTAACTGTTAATTGTTCAGGATTGTTATGAAACAAACCTAACCTAACCTATAGGGTACAGATTTGCCATTTCAATGCTCCTGAAAAAATTACGGTTTCAGAGAAAAAAAGACTTATGGCAAATGATCATTATGGAAAACATTACAATATGGCATATGAAATTCGGGCAAATGAAAGGCTCCGAATACCCGTCAAGTTGAGAGTCTGTGTACGGTGAACAATAAGTTCTGGCCCGCCAGAAATATCTGAATATTTCGTGATTTGAACTTGAGGACATTGTAATAGCACGGCTAGCACGCGATACAGACTATAGACCGACCGCTTAACTGACGCCCGCACCTCTCTCGGTTCCCTTAGTCGTCCTACCCCGCCCCCCTGTGCTGCGGGCGAAGACTCACGTAAGCGTACGTCTATAACACCGGCGACTCACCCAGTCGAGCAGCTGTTTCCTCAGCTTCCTCTCGTCGTGCAGCATGGTCCGCATGTCCCTGTACGCCGCGAACGCGACGCCCACGCTGAGCGAGTCGCTCGACAGCGCCATCTTGCACACCAGCTCGTCGTGCGAGAACACGCAGTAGCGCCGCAGCGTCGAGTAGTGGGCGATGCACTCGCGACCCATCTTTAGCTGTTATAATACATGTTGCGATCAGAAAGTGACGATAACGAGTTGTTATAGCGTTATCCCTGTTGCACTTTTATGCAAATGAAAGAGACAAAGGAAGGTCGGTGGGCGTAAACAATTGACATGACTAAAACTAAGTACAGTTGCCGGCCAACATTTTGAGCCTAACCTTGTTGCGCAGAAGTGACTTTAACGTCTCTTTGGTATAAAAGTATATGCGCGAACTTAGCCCTTCCACGTCGTTCTTGGTCAAGTTTACCGTAAGCTGTATGCTCGCTTATTCATGAGACTAGGCATGTCACAAGTCAACATAAAAAAAATAAGTATGACAAATATAGAAGGGCGGCGCAAGGAGTCTGTAATAAAAAGTATGACGCGTCCGCACCTTACGAGGCAGACATTGACTGATCTTTAACGGGGTAAACAGAGCCTAAGCTAACAAAACCTTAAGGCCACGTTTAGCATGATTTTGATCGTATAGGTGGAAATGGGAATCGAAATAGTGATCGATTACTGGCCGCATCGCGTACAACACAATTCCAAAGATTTTCGCCACGTTCTGTTTTTTTACTCCAAGACCGGCGTCGAAGGACATTAAAACCGACAAAAATTCAAAAAGTGATCCTCTTCGCAGTGCTCAGTCCCAAGTGTCAGTTTACTAGCACAATATTGCCATTTCACTCACCCAGTCAGCAGGGGTAAAGTTGACCGCCTCGGCAAAGTTGTAGCCCTGGTTGAAGCCAGCGTGGTACGCCCGCGGGAACGTTATCACGAACTCGCCGGCATGCTGGTCCGTTCTGTGAACAATTGCAAAGCATGACCCATTGTCACGTTCCGCGTGACGTCAGTGTGCAAGCGAGAGCGCGGAACTTCAATCAACAATACAACTAGATTCAACGTGACAGTTCTGAAAACGGCCAGAGAAATAAGAGCACAAAATAAATTTGTGCTATTATTTCTGACAGTACGCGCCAACCACAGCCAACATGGAGACGTGTTACAATGTCACAATGTAATGATAAGGATGATTTTTATTTCCAAAATACTTTACATGTCATAACAGACGTACATTTTAAAATTGCGAAAACAGCCACCGCAACAATAAGGTTTCGGAAGGAATGTCTTTCTTTAAATAAGTAAAAGTCAGTATTTCATTTAAAGTTCATAAAAATTAGCAGTTTATATTTAAACATCAATAAATTATTGTTTGGCCAAAGTTGGCCAACCATCTCACCAATGATCTCCATTACATATTACCCTGTTCCTAGAATTATATCTTTTTGAAACGAAGTCGTCTCTTTTTATCTATTGGGATCTTTGTTGCTTAGACTTAAGGTTCATTTTAAGTTAATTTAGAATGTAAAAAAGATATAGCTATAAGTACACTGTATAAGCGACACGGCCACTTTTTCGCTTTGATTTCGTATGGGACCTTGAATCTAGTTGTATTGTTGATCGAAAGCGCGGAACAAGCTATAGGTTATCACGTAAAACTATCTTCCGACTTTACATACCATCGATTTTATCATGTTTATTTTCCCAAACCCTGCATCCGCCACTGAGAAAGACATGACAAATGCGACAGACAATATTATAGCTAAAAGTATCCATGTTACCTGTATACGGGCACACCGGCACGCATAAGAATGTTTGGGTTCATTATGGTGACCAGCTGATGCAGCAGGTCCGGTTGCAGCTGGAACAGCTCGGGGGCTTCTGCCTTCATGGCTGCCTCGAACTGCTCAGCCTTCGACCCTGGCACGCCGTACCTGAGGAGTAAACATGACCTGAGTATGCTGTCCTGGGATGAGGTTGACCAGCCAAGATCAGCCGATTATGTTCTAAATGGATAGCGGTAGCTGCATGCCGCAGAAGACGCCTCGGGGAGTTGAAACACGTCTAGAGTATTGTTTTGACGAACAAAAAAACATAAAAAAAACACTGGGTAGCGGCGGAAACAAAAGTGCGCGCAAAAAGAAAAAAAATACACGAGATTTGAACTGCGATAACGCACTGTATTCCACGCCTTATACCACTAGGCCAAACGCACATAAGTTACAGCGACGTAATCAACGTACACTTCAAAAATCGAACGCGACTCTAGCTTCATTCGTATTTCAAAATAAACTCTAAGAGGATCTGATATCCTGGTACTTAAACTCTCCGTCCGTCTTACGCCTGACGCGAGTTTAACATTTTTTTACCCATCCCAAAAAGTGCCAAACGCCGCTAAAGAAATTTTCACTTTAATAATTGCTTTTCCACTACCACAGGTTTTGGTTTTCATTTTGGTTGCGTCTGCGTTATTTAATTTTCGACGAGTGAGGACTGGTTTCACTAACTTAACTGTCGTAATATTATTATACATACATTATAGTATATATTAACGATACAAAATCACATATTAAAATGTGGTGATCGCTTACCATCAGGTGACCCACTTGCTCGTTTGCCTTCCTATTCACATAAAACTAAAATAAAATAAATAAATAATGACTAATAAAAAAAATACCCTGTATATCTCCCTCCATATGACACGTAGCTTTCTTGCATACAACCGCAACAACCAACCAGTCTTGTATTATAGTAAAGAGTACTCACCAGGTCTTCGGCTCGCCCCAGTGCAGGTAGTTGATGGAGTAGCTCCAATGGTCCTCGTTGTGCCAGCAGAACGTGGCGAAGCACATGCCCACATACAGCCACGGCACCTGACCAGACACAAAATTATTGTACAAACTGCTCGAACAAAATGAACGACACGAAGACGAGGTAACACTTTGAATAATGATTTATTACTGAACTCATAGGAGGTATACAACTGTATAATAATCCTACTAATATTATAAATGCGAAAGTTTGTGACGATGTAAGGATGTGACGATGTGAGTGAGTGTGTATGTTTGTTCCTTTTTCACGCTAAAACGACTGGACGGATTTGGATAAAATTTGGTACGAAGATAGCCGTGACATACATACATACATATCGTCACCCCTCTTTCCCACAGGGGTAGGCAGAGACTACTTTGTTCCACTTGCTACGATCCTGACAAACCTCTTTCGCTTCATCCACATTCATCAATCTCTTCATACATGCTCGTCGATAGCTGTGACCCTAGATTAAAACATAGGCTACTTTTATCCCGAAAATTGTATAGTTCCCGTGGGATAGCGATAAACATATCGATTGCTAATTCTACGCGGACGAAGTCGCGGGCAGAAGCTATACATCATATTTCTTAAGTTTATGATCGAGTCTCACGGTAGTTTCATGTAGTATGTCCATTACCTTCATGCCGGATATGTCAGCGTTGATGTGCCCCAGCACGGAGCCCTCCAGCACCGGCAGGTTGTTCAGGTTCCAGCTGGACTCCGCGTACTGCTGCTCGCCGGGGTACAAGTGCATGCTAGACTTTGTAGGGAAGCCTGGACGGACAAACGATTATTTTTCACACCTCTCATTCAGAAAAGTAAGCTTTGCCTGTCGAGAGGGATCAAAGTGCACCTTTTCTGTTCAAGGCTTCTCTAAGTGTTTTTTTGCAAATGCAATTTTTTGATGTTGATAATTGTTAAACCGGCCCGGGCCGGGCGACGAGCTGTCGGTAGGCCTCCAACAAGATGGAGCGACGACCTGGATCGCGAGATCGCGGTGGATGCAGAAGGCGCAGGACCCGTCCGAGTGGAGAGCCGCGGGGGAGGCCTATGTCCAGCAGTGAACGTCTTTCGGCTGATATGATGATGATGATGAATTGTAAAACCACGCCATTTTCTATGCTGGTAGCTCTTTAATTATATTTAGAATTATTTTTTCAAGTTTTTCAATGTTCGGAGTGAAGAGTTGTATGAGCCACTCGGGAGCAAAATTATTTTCATCTTGGGCGTTAACACTCGAATCCCTCATTACGCTCTGGATTCCACTTTAAAATCCTTCGCTACATTCTGGATTCAATGTAGCGCCCTGGCCGTAAATACATCATTTTGCTCCCTTGTGACACAAATAACTATTGTTCATGTTTACTTTGAACACTTAGCAATTTAGGTCTATCATCATCATCATCATCATCAGCCCGCGTCAGTCCACTGCTGGACATAGGCCTCTCCCATAGCACACCATTGGGCTCGATCTTCAGCTCTCCTGCAATCCCTGCCCGCTGTCTTGCGAATATCATCGCCCCATCTAGCAACAGGACGCCCTACACTGCGTTTGCCGACACGCAGTCTCCACTCCAGAACCAGTTTGCCCCAGCGGCCATCAGTTCTGCGGCATATGTGACCTGCCCACTGCCACTTCAGCGTGCTAATTCGCTGAGCTATGTCGGTAACCTTGGTTCTCTGACGACTTACTTCGTTCCGGATTCGGTCCCTAAGAGAAAGTCCGAGCATAGCTCTCTCCATAGCTCGCTGAGCGACCTTGAACTGGTGGACAAGCCGCACGGTGAGTGGCCACGTTTCGGCTCCATAGGTGATTAGCAGACCCGTTATCAGTGGTGAAAATTTATTGATAATACTAGGGCTGGCACTACACATTAATATTTACACGTGTATAATTTGATATACCTACCTACTTATTTCATTCATAGGTATATATAATGTGAAGCCAATTGCCTTAAAAAAGGTTTCATTTGGTTGTTGAACTCTATAATAATACTTAGGTACTAAATTGACATTTATTTGTCAAAATATGTCTCTGATATCATTATACTTACTTAATTTTATGTTCGGTAAAAGTATGAACTCCCTGGATAATCGTGCTGAATTATCTCAGTTTAAAATGGAGCTAATGGCAAAACTGGAAATAAACTGGATAAAATGGTTAGTAATTTTGGTAAAACTGTGCAATGGACGATATTTTTTCTCCAATAGTTATTGATTGACATTTATACCAGTATGGCAAATGTACACGAATTAAATGAATATTGTGTGACAACCCTATGATTCTATTTCAATGAATTTTCACCACTGATAACGGGGTCGGGTCGTTAGGTCTATCAACCATCACTAACCTAACTCCAATTTTGACACTCGCCACAACTTTTTCTCAACCAACCTGATCCATGGTCCATGGAGTGCAGATCCGCGCCATACTCCACTGTGACATCCTCATCAATGGAAGACACGACTCGCCAGAACTCCTTCTCGACGGTAGACGTCGGCACCATCTGTACATACAACTGATATAGAACCAGCACCCAGTGGCGTACACCCCCCGGCACGTAAGTCTAGCGCTGACCTTGTATGCGTAGTATAAAATACGGTATCCGTGGGTGCGCAGATCCCCTCCACGTGACACGTTAGACTAACATAACTATAGGGCGGCAGGGCTTGCAAAATGCCATGGGCCCCCAGCTCTACGGGGGCCCGAACTGGCTTGGCCTTCAGCACAGAAGGGAAGATGGACTTCTTTATAGTGAGGAAAGGCCCCATCTGATGAGTTTACCGCGGGAGTGGATGTTGTTGTTACGCCACTGCCAGCACCCGAAGACTAAAGCCAAAACCGTCATTTACACTCAAAATAAAAAGGATGTCTAGAAAGTGCCAAAAAAACAATTCCTATAATCGGTTTGAGATCTGTTCTCAGTGCATATGCCACCGATGCGAAAGTGTCTCAAAAATATGTGAGCTATACCGCTACAAAACCCATAGCAGTAGGTTCATTACCTAACTCGCTCGCAATCGCCATCGTGTTCATTTTGACAGTTCATGTATGAATGTGACAGCTAGCTGATTCCAATTCCGATTCCAATTGTCAGCCCATACATGAACTGTCAAAATGAACACGATGGCGATTGCGAGCGAGTTAGACAATAAGCCTACAGAATTAGCAGGTCAAATTCCCAGCCATAGCTTTACTTTTACCTGCTATGGGTGGCAGCATAGCACTCATCACGGCATGATGAGGATCCGGATTCGATTCCCGACCATAGCTTTACTTTTTAGATTTTTCTGTTCTAATTTTCAGTGTAGTTTAAATGTTAAATTAGTTAAATAGAGAACAATAATAATATTTATTATAATATTAATAACATAAGCATTTACAAAAGCGTAAGCGATGAGATGACCAGCCCGGCTAGCGTGAGAGCGCGCGATATATACCCGTCCCTTTCTAGAACGAACAGTAAGTAAAAGACGGGCAATCAATCTCGCGCGCGACGCGACTTGCGCGCTCTCGGCTAAACACACCGAGGCCTTATTCTCTCACGCGCGACCGCAATCCCCATCTCTTTCTATCCTCGGTTTTACCGTTAGGCAGAAAGAGATGGCAAACGCGCGTTAGACAATGTCTCTAAATGATTCTTTCACTTGAACTGAATGCTGCTAGCTTATTGTCTAACTCACTCGCAATTGCCATCGTGTTCATTTTGAGAGTTCTTGTATGAATGTGACAGCTAGCCGATTCCGATGCCAATTGTCAGCCCATACATGAACTGTCAAAACGAATACGATGGTGATCGCGAGCGAGTTACGTAATAGGCCTGCTGGTTACAGTATAGTCGGCTTCAGATAAGAAACGAGGCTTTATGTCAAGGGTTTAGTAAGTTCCAAATGTTCAATTAATATTTAGCCGCTTTTGTCGCTACGATATATTTGACGCTGACTATACGATACCTGCTTAGCCTTCCCAAGGATCTGTCCCCATTGGTTTCATTGCTTGCAAGTAATATAACTTCTACAGTGTGGTTAGTAGTTAATATTGGTTATTTAAGATAAAATCAATCCCAACATCGAGGATTTTTTGAAAGAATTTTTATTTTTTATTTTTATTGTTACAGCTTAACGCATGCAAACTTGTTTTTTATTTTATTTTAACCGTCTTCCCTTATTTAACTTCTATACTAGAAGGGAAATAAACCTAAACATAACCCTTTCAATATGTAACATAAAACAGGGTAAATTAAATACCATATCTGGTATATACATACTTATCTGCCTTCAACCAAATGATTAGTGGGATTCTCGACCAAGGCAGATAAATTAAGCACAGATCTTTCAATTAATCAACAACATCGACGCCCATCGAAAGGTTAAAACATCCAAGCTTTAAAATTCAAGAAAAAAAAAAGTCAAGTGCGATATTAATTTAGACAAATTAATTGATGAATGCATTCATTATTTTTTAATAAAATGTCTCCTACACCTTTTGTACTTCAATTCGCTATTTCAATTGTCATTTCATTATTTAGGGTATCCTTTAAGAGCCCCTTCTTTTTCTACTCAATGTAACTAATGCAGTGGCATGTAATGGTCGCCAGGGTAGGCAGCTGAAAGTGTAACTCGCACTGCCTAACCACCCAACCCCACTTATAAAGCAATGCAACCAAAGGCAACTACCCACGACCCCAGCGAACGCCCCAGCCCGCCCCGCAACGGACACAGATAGACAATCTCACATGGACCGGCATGTTGAAGTAGTCAGACTTGAACTGGTCCGCCATCTCGCCGAACTGCTGCAAAGTGTACTCGCGCGACGCCTGCTCGAAGCCGAACGCTTCCGTAGGCTTGGCCACCTGAGGACAAACATAGTTTTCTCAAACTTTGTCGTAAAGTAAATGTGGTCTGTTTTCTAAGGCCCACTTGCACAGTCCAGAGTTAAAAAGCGACGGGTAGCACTTCGGGAGTGCCGCCAGAAGTGAAAACAGCAGATTAGATTAATGTTGTAACCTCCATGACGCTCAAGACGCGTACAGTACTGGCCGCTTACAAAAAAAACGTACGTATTATGTTATCTATATATTGACAGACCTCTAACAATGTGCTGATGCCCTAGTACTTTTGCTCCACGACTCAACAAAAAAACACTTCAAAAATTGAACGCGATTCATTCATATTTCAAAGTAAGCTCTTAGAGGATCCGATATCCTCGTACTTAAGCTCTCCCTCAGTCTGTCTGACGCGAATTTAACATTTTTTACCCATCCCAAAAAGTGCCCAACAAGTAAAAAAGTAAAGAAGTTTTCACTTCAAAAATTTAATCGCTAACTCGGGGTTGGGTTTGACAGTTCCATACATTTTGACACTACTTAGCCCCGGGTTAGCATCTAAGGGTGCGACCACACCGCCGCTTAAAAAACGGTGACGTTACGGAATCGCAACAAAATGTATGAAGATACGGTGAGAAAACGTGACGCATACGACACGTCACTGCGTTTACGCGGCGGTTTGGTCGCACCCTAACACGGGGTTATGTCGCTAACCCTGGTCCGTACAAGTGGCCCTAAGTGACAGAACACGAAGGGCCTTGTTGACGGCCGAATTACATTGCAGGCGCGATTTTCTGACCACAAATCGGATTGCTGGACTGTTTTTCATTTGTTTTTAACTAAGACTATGAAATAATGAACAACAATGTCGTACAGCCAAGTCGATGGCCGAGGAGTGCGCGTTTTGTTCGAGTCTAACGTTTTTATCAATGTCTCAAATAGCTTATGGTGACAGATGACCACAAATCGGATTGCTGGACTGTTTTCCATTTGTTTTTAACTAAGACTATGAAATAATGAACAACAATGTCATACAGCCAAGTCGATGGCTGGAGTACGCGTTATGTTCGAGTCTAACGTTTTTATCAATGTCTCAAATAGCTTATGGTGACAGATGACCACAAATCGGATTGCTGGACTGTTTTCCATTTGTTTTTAACTAAGACTATGAAATAATGAACAACAATGTCATACAGCCAAGTCGATGGCTGGAGTGCGCGTTATGTTCGAGTCTAACGTTTTTATCAATGTCTCAAACAGCTTACGGTGACAGGTGACATAAAAAAAAACTTAAAAAAAAGGCGGGAGTGTGCAAAATTTATTGTAATTTACATTCCTCTCAAACTTGAAGGTAGCAGCATAGCTCTAAAACGAGTGAAACGATTGGAATGCATTTTTTTAAAAACAGTAGGCTTATTGTCTAACTCGCTCGCAATCGCCATTTTGACAGTTCTTGTATGAGTGTGACAGCTAGCTGATTCCGACGCCAATTGTCAGCCCATACATGAACTGTCAAAATGAACACGATGGCGATTGCGAGCGAGTTAGACAATAAGCCTACAGTATGCTTAGTGTATGTTTTCGATAACAAAATACGTCTTTATAACGTTTGCGTTAAACTGTCAAATACTATGAGAAATTTTAGTTGCCATTTCGTTCCGCAAGTGGCGCTGCCAATTATTCCATAGTAATTGAGACGTTTACGTGAACGCGTTCGAGACGTTTTTATATGCGACAACTTACACTAGAGGCTCAGGTTTTTCAATGATTCACGGTTAACTTCATTCGAAATATTATAAACGGGATGTGAACCGCGATTACCTTTATTTAGCACCCGATATTTCAATAAAGGTAATCGCGGTTCACATCCCGTTTATAATATTTCGAATGAGCCTACAGGTTGTTTATTTGATGAGTTGTTGATGTTACCTCTTCAGCGAGGCAGACGGGGCAGCGCCAGTCCCCCTTGGGCACGATGGCGAGCGGCGGCACGAGGCAGAACGTGTGGTAGGAGTCATCGCAGCCGTCGCAGAGCAGCATTTGCTCCTCGATGTCACCGCGACCGCAGACGCGACACATGTATTTCGCGAGCTGGAATATACATTTTTTTGTTATCTATTTTGATTACAAGCGTTGGTAGCCCAGCGGTAAGGTGTGCGACTTTCAATCCGGAGGTCGCGGGTTCAAACCCTGGCTCATACCAATGAATTCAAGAGCGTTTATCCCTACTGAGCTGGCAATGTCGCATTTTTGGTGTTTTCTTGCGATTATTTCACGGAAATCGAATGAAAGTTTCAAATATGCGTCTGTAGTGCACTTCGTTTTTAGTGTATTAATGTGTCTAATGCAATAATTGATCGTGATGGACTTTTAATTTCTTATTAAACGAGATATAATATTTTATCCATTTAATACGAAAATAAAAGTCAATCACGATTAATCATTGCATGAGACACATTAATACACTAAAAACGAAGTGCACTACAGACGCATATTTGAAACTTTCAATCAATTTCTGTGAAATAATCGTAAAAAATTATCAATAATGCGACGTTTCCAGATCAGTAGTGTGCACCCTCTTAAAGGTTTAATAGTTTATGTGTCCGATCGAAACGAGATGTTTAGCCGAAACCGAAACCGAATATTCGGTTTTTTTCTGATTAAACTACACATACATACTACCACTATACATATTTATGCATACTACTGTCGCTGGTTCCAGCTGGGCCGGCCGCCGATGCATTACCTATATCTACCCGGCCGAGCGTGCCCGAATTAAGCCAAGCACTCCCGATACGAGAGCCGCAAAAGGCCGCGAAGTAATTTCGGCCCGATTCCGGCCGAAACCGAAACTTCGGCCGAAATCACTTTTTTGGCCGAAATTGGCCGAAACCGAAACTTCGGTCGGACACTATTAGCACAGAATATATAATAGTACTAACGTACAGAATGGCCACGCTCCGCCCCGCACCTATTCGAGTTACCCCACCCCTCAAGCGCAGTCTGCCGGAAAGCTGCTGGCAACTAGTAGGGCTCGCGACGCGATGTATGTCGGCCGCACGTCACAAGTTCGGGAACCTATCCTACCTACTTCATTTTATAAAACATTAGAAAATTAATGCTTTCTGAAATTATCGCGATTAATACATGAAATAACTACAGAATCATTTGCTTAAGTTTGTTGTCGTGCATCTATTGTAATTGAAAATAATAATGCTTAAATACACAGACAGACACATTTTAAGTAAGTTTAAATAAATAGATAACGATTAAGTACATTTATTTACACACATCTAAGCCATATCTTTAGTATATTTATGTCATTGGTAGTACTTATAGTACTAGGTTTTTGCGATAGACAGCCCTGTGTATCTTACGCACACATTGACGCGTGTACAGACGACGTCGTGCCTGTGTTCATTTCAGAACGCGGATTTTGTACGTCGTGGCCGCCGTGTGCTATTAGTTTAGTTTATTACACTAGCTACTTTGCTATGTGTTATAATTTTAGATTAGTTCGATAGTGGTGGTATATCATTATTTTTGAATTGCAAAAAACAGGCAACACAGGTAATGTCATTTTAGTATCTATTGTGAATAAATAGATTTTAGTTGTTATATAGGTATAGTTACCGGGTCCAGCGCGTCGGGTTTCGCGTTGGGCGGCGCGGGCGTGACGGACACGGTCATGTTGGACATGCGGTGCTCGCGCAGGCGCGTGGAGCGCGTCACGCGCGCGCGCGCACCGCAGCTGCCCGCCGCCGACATCCACTTGTTCTCGCGCGGACCTGGCACAACAGTGCGTTAGTACAACCAAAAGCAAGTGTGAAAGCTTGTGGCAAGAAAGACATTTTCATCTCTCATACTCTGAAAGTAGGTCATTGATTATCTGGATATAGGGTTGAAAGTGACTCATCGCGACCCTTGGGTTGAAAGTAATTTTTTTTTCTAGCTAATCCAAATGAGGTACATACTCGTAGCAATGGAAATACGTATACAGCCATGTAATCTATTTTTAAAATAATAATCTATACTAATAGTTCCTTTTTAATTGTAAAAGGCAAAATAATCTTAAAATAACATTCCCGCTATATATTATAAGCTTATGCAAGCGTATACAACGAGAACTAGTAGAAATTATTACGTTCGGTAATTTTTTTAGCTTGAAATATTTAAGTCGACAATTAATTGATAGCGACCTCCGTGTCTGCAAGTTTAAAAAAAAACTAGCCGGCCGCCATTGGTGCGCAGAAGAAATGCGCAATGCGCGCAAATCGCGCAATAGAAAAAAGAGCGGGAAGATTAGAGAATGACAAACGTAACAAATATTAAATGCGACCATGCGACGTTAGTGAAATTTTAATTTCCTCATATTCGAAATGAAAAGTAGAGTGTTCAACTCGGATGAAATTACCCATTTCACCCTCGAACTATTGGCACCCTCACTTCGTTCTGGTGCCAGAAATATCTCAGGTGAAATGGGTATATTTCAACCCTAGTTTATCAATCTACTATTTCATCTCTCATACTCTGAAAGTAGGTCATTGATTATCTGGATAACGGGTTGAAAGGGACTCATCGCGACCCTTGGGTTGAAAGTAATTTTTTTTTCTAGCTAATCCAAATGAGGTACATAGCAATGGAAATATGTTTACAGCCATGTAATCTATGTTTTATATTTTTGAATTGTAAAAGGCAAAATAATCTAAAGCTTATTATGCAAGCGTATATAATGAAAATTAGTAGAAATTATTACGTTCGGTAATTTTTTTAGCTTGAAATATTTAAGTCGACAATTAATTGATAGCGACCTCCGTGTCTGCAAGTTTAAAAAAAAACTAGCCGGCAGCTATTGGTGCGCAGAAGAAATGCGAAAATCGCGTAATAGAAAAAAGAGCGGGAAGAGAATGACAAATGTAACAAATATTAAGTGCGACCGTGCGACGTTAGTGAAATTTGCCACAATACTTTCTCTTAATTTCCTCATATTCGAAATGAAAAGTAGAGTGTTCAACTCGGATGAAATTACCCATTTCACCCTCAAACTATTGGCGCCCTCACTTCGTTCGGGCGCCAGAAATATCTCAGGTGAAATGGGTATATTTCAACCCTTGTTTATCAATCTACTATTAAAAATTACATATTAAACTATCCGAAATAAAACACTCTTAAGCGGTCGCCATAAACAAAGCTACTCACTTCGCCGCTGCTCCCCATTCTCCCGCTCCTCTTTCTTCTCGTCCTTGACAGGCGTCTTGGCCTCGTCAGCGCCGGCCAGCGCGCCCTCGGTGTGGCTGCCCTCGGCGGCCGGCTCGGGCTCCGAGGTCTTGAAGCGGCGCGCCGGGGGCGGAGTCGCCGCGGGACACTTCGAGTTGGAGCGGCTGCGGGTAGTGTTGGCCTTCTCCGGGGTCTGTTCGCCTTTCACTTCAATTTTCTGTAAGATTCAACAATTTTACTAGGATACCACTGCTTTTTAAATAATAACTAAATAAAAATCGATTGTCTGTAAAGTCGGTTTACTGACGATAGTTGAACGTGACAGCGTCATAAGAAAGTACTGATGGAATGGTTGCATTTTTCAAAAGAAAATTTTAATTTTATTTGTTTGATAGATATTTTGTATGGATATAGAGGAGGTAAATGGAAATCACAATTGAATTGATCAAGTTACATTTATTTGTACGCATAAATTAAATACAATTATGTCCATTTTTTTTTTCCAATGTATATACTTTTTACAAGTATGAATGTGCTTTGAGCAATTGTAATACTTGACGAAAACATGTAAATGTATTATTGTATAGCAGCTGTCCACGCGGACGCATCGCTCAATCAAGTAGGAGAGAGACAGATGTCGAACGCTGCCGAACGCGGAGGCCGATTGTGCCTCTTTGTCGCTCGTTCCGAGCTCTCGCTTCCACTTCAAGCCTTAAATGGAACACCTCAGAGTGAGGTAACGCCTCAGAGCGAGGTAACGCCGCATGAGTCATGTTTTTCGTGCGTGCAGCCGGCTCCATCGAATTATAAGACGTTGTCACGTCAAAAACTTGTAAAATACTTACAGTCTCCTTGGTATCGGCGACTGCACCGCTACTCTTGAACACATCGTAGGGATACAGTATCCGTTCGTAGTGGTTCTTCAGTATGGAGCCCACACCCTTGCCCTGCGGGTGGCCCATGCGGCGCGCGATCTTCGACCATTTGCGCTCCGCAGAACACACCTCGAACCCATCTAAGGATAGATAGAAACCTTTTATATCCTCTACACGAATGTAGGAGGCCGGCAATTCGTGCGGAATGGCGGCGAATCATGAAGCAGGCCAAAAAATCGTTCTGGGGTTGGAAAATATATGAATGTGGGTGGATTATGTTTATTTATACAGGGTTTTTGGTATATCGACGTATATTCGTTAGGAGGTGGTAGGGGTGATTATAGACAGCATAACAATTATCGGGCCAAATTCAAAAATGCGAGACGAAAAATGATATTATTTCAATGATTTTTTGAGATTTTTTTCCACTAAAATGCCTTAAAAACAGTTATGAAACTTGGCTTGCAGACTGTTTTAAAAACAACCGTTTTGTTAGCTCTCGAAAAATGTGTAACAACTAGGAACTTATTTCAAAGAAACTGAAAAAAAAAAGTGTTCCGACTGATATGATGATGATCACTTACCGGCTTCTTTGACAATCTTGTGCAGGGCATACAGGTCGAGGGGTTTCCTCTCCACGGTTGGAATCTTCAGGACTGAGCCCTGAAGCTCCCAAAACTTGATTATTTGGTCCAGGAAGTTGAGCTTCACCCGAGTGATAGCCTGGAGACAGAAAAACATGAATTCATCTTCTGCATTGTCCGGTCTTTGGAGACAGGTGCCCAAATAAGAACACTGTGAAATCTAGCTTATTAGAAATAGTTTTCCTCCATCTTTATTCTTTATGATATATCTTGAGTCTTCTAATTCTTTAAGGGCCACTTGCACGGACCAGGGTTAGCGACTCAAGCCCGTGTTAGATGCTAACCCGGGGTAGTAGTGTCAAAATGTATGGAACTGTCAAACCTAACCCCGAGTTAGCGATTTAATTTTTTAATTCTGGTCTGCGCAAGTGGGCCTAAGAGTTCTTCAATGGCAGTGAGGATATAGGTATAGGTAGGTACTGGTGGTGTTTTTAGTGGGTATGCCACAGCCCCTTCCGCTAAGGAAGCAGTTCCACGCATTTTGGTACAGTCGCCATCAGATATATCGTAGCGCACGAGGTCCTCAAATATTTCGGAGCAGCATTAAATTTCAATAAATTCGTTACACTAGATATGGTTAATAACATCGTCATAAAAATAAGAGCAGCGACTTTTCAATAAATTCGGAACGTTCAATGAGCTAAAAATATTAGGAATCACATATCGTCAAAGGTATCGACTCAGTCAGGCTGATCATAAATATCGGAACATATGTGGAAAATAAACCTTACGTATATAATAATAGATTCGAATTCCAAACAAAATACAAATAAGGCTCAAACGTCATGCCAAAATGAAAGATATGTCATCTGTATAGTGTACGCGTTTGCATGCATAATTCACTGTCTTAGTAACATAAAACCTTTTTCGTTGTATAAAGTGTAAATTGTTACTGGCCACTAAATTGCCAAATATACTTTTTTACGAATAAAATTTTTCTTCTTCCGCTGTTATAAGTCAAAGCATGTAGTTCTATTTTATAAAACTAATTTTATTATAAACACACTGTAATTTAAACTGTTTGTCACAAAGTTAAGGTATATTTTCCAATAATGTTCTGATCTTTATGGTCAGCCTGTCTGCATCGATACCTTTGACGATTTGTGACGTCCCGATTTTATTGAAAAGTCGCTGCTATTATATTTATGACTAATTGCGTGTTCTGATGTTATTAACCTTACAGTGTAATGAATTTATTGAAATTTAAGGCTGCTCCGAATTATTTGAGGACCTCGCCCGCTACGATATATCTGATGGCGACTGTACTACTACCCTGGACCCTGGGTTAACAGTTAGTCATTAGTTGTATAAAACGTGACCGTCCAAGAGGTCTTTCTCTGCAATATATTACCCAAAATCTTTAGCTGTCGTTAATCCTTTGTTTTGTTTTAAGGTCATCTAGAGATCAATCGAATGAACATAAGAATAAGTGTAGTGTCTCTTGTTGTCTAGAATAAGCTCCTTAATGGTAGCTTCTCCATTTGTGCCTACATCTTTCAAGTTCATCGTTGATTCTAATCTTTCTCTCTCACTTTTGTGGGCATACGAAAACGTCGAGCACTTCAGCACTGTCAGAATACATTCTCAAGTAGGTATGACACTTGCCAATTTTCAATTTAGTGATAAAACTTATCAACTTTAAATGACAAGGTTCTAAGTACGCTCAGCATTTTCACTATTCTGCACGTCTAGCACGACAGCGCAAAAGAGTCGCTTCACGCGCGAGATAGAGCGCCAGTCTTTTTTTTACTGTTCGTTCCAGAAAGAGACGGGTAATCTATCTCACGTGCGACGCTACTCATGTGCGCTGTCATGCTAGCCGGGCTGCTACACTAATTTACATACCTCTAATTCATTTAATCGTTGTATCCGTGGAGTGAACCGGAGACGGTCTACGTCCACGGCAAATGGAGGCTGCCAATGCTGTAACAAAGAAGAATACTCCGTATGCTGTGTTCCGGTGTGGAGAGTAAGACAGCCGGGGAAATTACGGGCACAAGAGGCATTTCATCTCAGCCCTCTAGGTTGGCAACGCATCTGCAATCCCTCCGGGGTTGCGGGTGTCTATGGGCAGTGGTGATCGCTTACTATCAGGTGACCCACTTGCTCGTTTGCCTTCCTATTCGCATAAAAAAAAAAAGTTATTCAACACCGGACGAGCCAGCACTCTCCCGCACAAGAGACAACCGATGAAACTGGCATAAGTCACACAGGTGCACAAAGCCTCCGACCCGGCAAGGCAGCCATCAGTCCCAATGATCTAATTTTTTCCAAGGTAGACAATCAAGTAGGTCACCTGATGATAAATGAGCACCATGGATGGACAACCTTTTGCTAAGAATTCGTTTATCGCTATCCCGCGGGAACTACGCAATTTTCCGGGATAAAAAGTAACCTATGCGTTATTCCAGGCCACAATCTATTTTTGTTCCAAATTTCATCCAGATCCGTTAAGCCGTTCTGGCATGAAAGAGTAACAAACATCCATACATTCTCACAAACTTTCGCGATTATAATATTAGTAGAATAACACTGCCCTGGAAAAATTACTAAACACTTTCCCAGCTATATTAAAAAGAAAATACAAGATGGTGAGTCATATCATGAACAGTTTTGGAGCTCAACTATAAATATCCATGTAGCCAAAACAATGGCATTTTTGCTATGGTTCAAATAATAAAACAAGCTTTATTTTCAAACCCCATTTCCTCTTGCCTTTGTATGTAAACACTAAACAGTATTTGCAAATAAGCAGGCAGGATTGATTCATAACAAAAAAAAGGGTCCTGACAAATGGACACTTTAAACTTTACTTCACTGAAATAAATCCCTTTTAGGGATAAGTTCACCTTTGTGCATTTGTGTTTTCCTGTATTCATCTTTTTCATGTGTTTTATGTACAATAACGAGTTATACATACATACATACATACTTTAGTGCATTTGACTGTTGCTGAAATAATAATAAAATATTTCACCCATGGAGGACATAACATTAACCAATAGAGAGGATTGGAAGCCATTATAGCCCTAGAGGTTTGACCTACCAACTGCAAGCAGAAGATTGGGAGTCAATTTTATTTTATGCATATTCCTTATTAGTTTGCAGTTTGCAGAAACACTGTTAGGTAGAACCATAGTAACTAATAACCTAATAAGTTATTATGTATGTATTCTGTTCTTAATAAACTTTAAAACATCGTGAATTTTTAGGGAGAGGAGCGCTGCTTATCCTATAGCACAGGTTTTTACCTATTTAGGGAGCAGAGTTCTAGTGAAAGATACCTTGTAAATGATGTTTTTTAGAAATAAATATTATTATACAGGGTGTATCAGATAGCCCCTAACAATAATCAACTGGGGTATATAACCATAGCTATAGAAGCTAAAAAAATATTAAAAAAAAATTGGAGTAAAAATATTTTTATGTTTTCTATAGGAATGATTACAGTTAATACTATCATTCCTATAGAAAATATATAAAAAAAAATTTACTCGTTTTTTTTTTTAAATATTTTTTTTAGCTTCTGTAGATATGGTTATATACCCCAGTTGATTATTGTTAGGGGCTATCTGATACACCCTGTATTAAGTAACAAACTCTATAATTAATAATTAAATTCCTCTATGACTTTGACTTCCCTGCTCTGCAACAAGATTGTATAATATAAAATTTTATAGTGTTTAAAATTCTAAAGGTGACTGCATGACCTTTATTCTACAGTCTCAATCGGTCTGCCTAGCCATTCCAAACAATATGATTTTCACATCATTGTTTCTAATTTTATAAGTTCTCTGTTACAATACTCTGACTGAACTATTGATGCCACCAAATAATTACATAAAATCAATTTCAATAATTAAAAAAACACACTTCTCACTCCCCTTGCTCTTCTTTACTCGTCCAATATTATTTATACTGCTGAGTATTTGCTTGCATCTGTGTACCCTGAACATTACAATCCGGTTCTCTATAAATCAAATAAATAAATAATTTAAAACAAAAAATTAAGAGTCTACATAGAGCCTAAGGTAACAAGACCGAAAGGCCACATATTTGTGGTTGTAAAGGGAAATTAAAAATAGTGATGAGTTGCTAGCCACATCGCCTCATGATTCCTAATATTTTCGCCCATTTAAGTCTAAATTTAGCCGTGGTAGCCTAGTGGTTCGATCTGTGGCCTCTCAAGCAGAGGGTTGTGGGTTCGAATCCCGGGCTCGCACCTCTGAGTTTTTCGGAATTTATGTGCGATATCACATTTGAAATTTACCATGAGCTTTTCGGTGAAGGAAAAACATCGTGAGGAAACCTGCACACAACTGCGAAGCAATTCAATGGTGTGTGTGAAGTTCCCAATCCGCACTGGGCCCGCGTGGGGACTATAGCCCAAGCCCTCTCATTCTGAGAGGAGGCCTGTGCCCAGCAGTGGGACGTATATAGGCTGGATATGAAGTCTAAATTTAGAAAAAACAACTTAGGTGTGTCAATATTCAGCATTGTTGGTTGATAATGTTTGACCCAAAGAGGTCTAGCCAGACTATTATTTACCCAGGTATACATAAATATTACTTATATATGATACTATCTGTATTAGGCAGTAGTTTTGTTAGTAATTAATAGTAATTATTAAAAAAAACTATGATGCACAAGGAGTTACCCAGTTGGTGGAGGAATACACATTTGCAACATTCTCCTTTCTCATTTCTATCACAAAATATTCATGTAAACTTACTGTAGAAATACACTACTAAGAGATAAGGGGTCAATTATTATTTGTAATGTAACTCATCCATCACAGTAAATAACAAAAACAAACTCAAACTGTTCTGTGACAAAATAACGAAATGATCAGTTTGCTCGGTCAGTGTGATTTGCGTATCAAAAGTCTAGTTCACAATCATACTACTCGTAATTACCGGAAAAAAGTTTGTGATTAGGATAATATTCTATCAATATTCCTTAAATTTATTTGACATAATATAATACACTACTGTAATAATTCTTATATGTATGTATAAGTCAACGCACGTAAAAAGAGCTCTGGGTAGCTAGTGGAGGGGATACGTTTGCGCATTTGGTATAGTAGCGTCCCCAACCGCTCCCGCCGATTTGGTCCGTATTTCGCTCATGCGCAGGTATATCGCCAGGAGATCTTTTTACGTGCGTTGATTTGTACATAACATGTCAATTAATAAAATAAATAAATAAATGATAAGAGCACAAGTCGTAAAGTTGCAATTTCATTGAAAAAAAAAAACATAATTAGTATACACATACATACAAACATATTAATCAAGTTTTATTCCCTAACGGGGCAGACAGAGCCCATGGTAACAAGACCTAAAGGCAACATTTAGCATTGTAGACACATATTTGGAAAGCGGAACCTTTAAGTCTTAACTCCAAAGATTTTTGGCCATTCCCTCGATGGGATTTTACGATCTACACGGGAAGAGAAGCAACTGGTACTCTCTATTTTTTATTTCTAACAAACCAGTGGGAAAAGAATATTATGTAACTAAATTAGTATGATTGTAAACAAGACCATTAGTTACCATTGCATGGAGATAGTGCAGTGATAGTAACACATGGTGCTTGAGCCAGATGCACTATTACTCTTGATTGCGGTCTATTTATTTATTTATTTAATAATCACATACATCTATCATAACAGTTACCCAATATGATAGAGTAAGGATTTAAAATATAACTAATCTAACTAATGAACAAATTTTTAAAGGTTAAAGGGTAACATTGCTCAATTAATTACAAACTATTACATAATAATTTTCAAACTGAATACCTACGCTCAGCAGACATTCATACCCTAAGCTAATGCCTCCATCACCTTAACATTCAACACAAAATAGTGACAACACTATAAACATAATAATAAAAATACATGATAGTCCAGCCAGAGTAAGAAATTAGACTTAGTTTTAAAAAAAATTCAGTAGTCTAATAATTAGTCTTTTTCATGTGTTTTATGTACAATAAAGAGTTTTACATACATATATACATTCATTACAGGCTTTAAGATTTTGATTTGAAATTCAATGTCTACCTTAACACATAGAATTAGCTACTGTATGTAATGAAAACAAATCTGGAAAGTCAATTTTCATATACTTCCCATAATCAGTTTAACTTCAAATTTGACAGACATATGTAGGCCCGACAGCAATGCTTGTATGCAATACCTACCTGCAATACCATATTGTGATCAAAAACATGTCTATTATTGACAAAAAAATGTTCGCAGATAGGTACTTGCTTTATTAATAACTACCTACAGAACAAGTATGCTTAATTGGTTTGGTTACATAGAGATTAACTAAACAGATTTATATGGGAAGTGTGAATGGGTGCGTTGGGAGGGGAAGGCCTAGATGGACGTTCCGTGATCAAATTGAGGATGTTTTGGAAAAAGGCCAGGTCAAGAGTACCCGAAACCGACGAGCATGTATTAAGAGTTTGATGAATGTGGATGAAGCGAAAGAGGTATGTCAGGATCGTGGCAAGTGGAACAAAGTAGTCTCTGCCTACCCCTGTGGGAAAGAGGAGTGACGGTATGTATGTATGTACAGAACAAGAGTATAATTTTAAAATTACTCCAATGTAACTCAGTTGTTTATCAATCAATATTATGACTTATACATTTAATTTTACATCAACTTTTGGAAGCAGATTTTACACTTTTTTTGTAGATTTCAAGATCACCATACAATCTAAATATCAAAAATCATTTTAGTTTTTTTCTGTAAATGATACTATCTGTCTTTTGGGACAACTTTACAAATGTCAAGGTTACATAGCTACTGGTTGCAATATTGGTTTTTTTTTAATTCTCAATTTCTTATGAGGTTTAAGCGGATCCGTGTGATAGCCATATTGGTGTTCTCTTGGACCAACATTCTCTAACAGTGCCTTGTCACTATTAAGATTAAAACTTGCACATTATCATTCTAATTTAGACATTCACTTGGAATCTGCAATGCATGGTCATCAATTTTTCTTCACTTTGACAGCTATGAATCACACTTTTTACTCATTTCTTTTTTCCTATTTAGCATTTTAATAATATTTTCTGATCTGCTACAAGACAATATTTCTAACTACAAAATTACTGAAAGTAGGAATATTGAATAGAAACTGACAGAACACCCAGAAGCCAAAGTCTATATTTTAATTGCCACATTTGTCATCATCATTAATAAAAACAGGGTAATTATTGATTAATACACAAGCTGTAACAACTAAATTAGCAAGAATATAATGCTATGGTGGTTGTTTAAAGTAATGTTTACCACCACATGGTCTATATGAAAAAAATAGCAACCAATCCTGCTATGAATAGGCATATATGTATAGCTGAGTGCAACAAAATGACCCCATCAAGTTAACAGTTGGTACAACAAAAAACCTAAGCCTTGAAAATACTTGAATATTGTCCAAATCTGCCAGCTTTTGCTGGGAGTACAGTTACACGCGACAAAAACGTCGCAATAGTTATTTTTTATCTTAACTATTGTAGGCAGCAGAGACACAAGATGGCAACCAGCCTTCTATGCACAATATGCCAATGCATATAATGTAAATAACTTGCATTTTTAGCAAGTGTAAACTATTTAAAGATACTCTGACTTGTTTTAATAAGGATTACGCCCTAAAAACAGAAAATAGATAACGCGCAAGAGCCACAGGCGGGCTTATATGGTTGCATCACACAACAATTAACGTGCGACTTTAGGGTTAGAAAACCACTATAAAACGACGATTCCTAACAGCAAACGCGATATTTCAGGCGTAATAGAGGGTTTTCCTTGTTTTGCAACAAAGGGTACTAACCGCAGGGGGTTTGATCTTGCATATCCCGGACTTCTCCGCGATTGGCCTTATTTTGCTGATGTACGCCAGGGGGTCCAGGAACTCCTCCGGCGTCGGCTCGAACACTGGCGCCTCCGGGGGCACGGTGAACGTGAAATTATCAGGTTTCATGGGGGACGCCGAGTCCCCCATACTAACTTCGACATTGGCTTCGTCACATTTTCCCATTTTTGAGAAAAACTATGCAGTTCACACAAATGCAACAAATAATAGCACTACAGCATTATCAAATGTTAAGGTATGAATAACGCACGTCCACAAAGAAATAAAAGCATTTGAATTTGTCCTTCCATAAGGAATCACAACGAGATAATTGAAATTATCACCAACAAATATCAAGTCTTATTGCACGTCCGCCATGCGAAATTGAACTTTCGAAACTGTAGTGTTGCCACCTGTAATAAATCGGTACGCATTTACCTTTTTTTATATACTGTGCATTTTACTCAGAATTTCTGACTTCGGAGTCTAAGGCCTTGTCATAAAATTAGGACAGTTATACATGAGATGAACTGAGTTCATACCTATTTTTAAATCACAAAACTATCAAACATTATAAATGTTTCAAGATGCTACGACTAAAATAAATTAAACATTTTTTTACTACTCCTGGGGAACTGGGAGAACTGAGTTTGCAAGGAGAGCACAATAATTTTATTATAGTTAACTAGCTGCTGCCCGGGGCTTCGCCCCCGCTGCAAAATTTATTTTTTTCAAAATTTTTTTTTATACAAGCCTTGTCCAAACAGTAAGTAACAAACACAACTAAAAAAGAATTATCCAATTCGATGCAGTCGTTTGGAAGTTATGCCCGTATATAAATTTTGACGATTCATTTTTATTTATACCTATAGATGAGTTGGCCCTTACTTAAATAAGTGTGTATTTCTGATTGACAGGATTTTTAAAATTATTCAGATTGTGTTACTTGCTTGACATTCTCGATTCGAATGCGGTCAATACAGTTTCAATCATCGTTTGATTTGAATGTGTCTGATTTTCTAAAGTGCCTAGTAATTACTATCAAAAGGTAAAAATGGAGTTGGGTAAAAAAAAACTACGTTAATTTACACGTAAAATTCACGGGACTACCTACTTAATAACTAGAGACCGGATTATATGCATTTGCATATTTACATATGCATTTGCATATTTAAGCCATTCTCAGCGGTAAAAGCATATTTTACCCAAAATCTAGTTATGATGCATATTATCGGTACACTCACAGTATTTTTTCGAGTGCAGTGCACTCATTTTGTGTTCCGAAATGCGAAAGAGCTACTGAAAAGTCGTCTCTACCTACATATTATGCATATAAGTTGTTACTTGACGTGCGTGCTTATTGATCTGCAGTTTAGTTTTTATTTATTTGTGTAAAATTTGATGCATACTATGCCTCTGGAAAAAACTGTGTCTTCGTAGATAACTGACTTTCCTGGAACATTTACATACGACGGAAATGTTTTATATTGTCAAGTTTGCCAGAAAAAACCCTGAAATGTATCATTTAACTTTGCATATTTTGCATATTTCATGCATATTCTGGCAATTTTCGTGCATATTGCTGCCATTTTTCGTTCATATTTGCATGCATATAACAAGCTTTTTATGTTGCATATAATCCGGTCTCTACTAATAACACATGCCTCTATTCGTATAATATGTGTATAGACCAGTATTTACGCGGATAACATTTAACATCTAGCATGCCAAAAAAACGTCAACAGTTACATCGTCTTTTTCAAGACAACTATTTTATACATAATAATTATGTACAAAAAGTTTTCCCTCGGGGCGTTGTCAGAAGTGAATATGGTAGTCTAATCAAAATATTACGTTTCGTCTTTACCTGTCAAAGGCAAATGTCAAAGTGATATGATTCCTTACACAAAATATACGTACATACAAACCGTCACGATATTTTACCACAGTGGTACGCAGAGACTACTTTGTTCCACTTGATACGATCCTGACATACGTCTTTCGCTACGTCCAAATTCATCAATCTCTTTTTTTCGCGTTGTTCATGTATCCCTGCCTTAATGCTGACGTGTACAGTCAGCTTTAAGAAATGAAGTTGGCAACACTTTGACGGTACACCCGTGTGTTGCAAGCTTTGTAAGCGTAGCTAGCTTCGTAAACGCGCCGTCCCGAATGCAATCGATGAAATCACATCCGTCATCCGCCATTTGCGAAAGTGGCCGATCGCTGCTTCGCAGCGCGAGTGTCGTACGTTTGAGTATGTCGATAGTGTAATTTTGTTATTTTCAATTAAACTGTGACTCCAGTGCGGGATTTGAGCAGTTAAAATGATTGTGAGATTTTGGAGCGTGCTGTGCCTGGGTGTTTTGGTGGCTTCGGCGCACAAAGCAGAGGGAAACAACGACAATGAAGGTTCGTAATTATAATCATCGCTGTATTTATTTTTTATCGCACTTGGTTTTATTTATAAACAATGTGTAAAAAATAAGTAGGATTATTTTAAGATTTGCGGGCAGTTTGGCTGAGTTATAATTATTTTTGTCTCATTAATTGGAGCTTGACGTTTGACTTGGGGGATGTTCGTCAGTTCGTTCATTTTCCAGAGAATTTTCCGAGTAGAGCCTTAGATATTTACTGACTTTCTAAAGTAACTCTAGGGATTATTATGCCGCGAGTGTTGGTGTGCGGTCCGTGGGTGTAGGTTGATAGCGGAACCGGCCAGACGACTTCTCGAGCCCACGGCGCTGATCGTGCATACAGCGTGCACACACGTGCATTGGCGGTGTAGGCGTCGCCTGAATCATATCGTGCACACTGTTGTCCTATTTCCAATCTGAATTACCTGTGTAAAACAGTACCTGGGGCTCTAGTTAGCTAAGAAAATGATAACAGTACATACCTACCATACAGCATTAGGACTAGGTACATACCTATTTACTTCCAAAGTTCAATTACTGAAATGCACTGAATATTTTAAATAAATAGTTAGTTAACAAAAACTCCTGTAAATGGAATCCCACTGCTAAAGCCACATTATAATTTGTTGAATGATAAGGTTTGGAAAGCTTAAGTTTGAAGGTAGTGCTAATACCTATTACTTCCTAATTTTATTCACTGAAGTTTTGTTCTATGTAGCTTTAAATATAAAGTAATGAAAGAAAAACAGTTAACTGTTTCTCAGTTAACTGCCAGAAAATATCACTAATAATGTACCTATGTTACTTAAAAAAAATTAAGGTGTGGCGAGGTTCTCTATCTTCCCGTTCTACCTAATACCTAATTAACAAATTTAAAAAAATGTATTTGGTATTTAACATTGCTTTAGATCAAGTCAAAATTCATAAATATTTTACTGTTCCATTTTTACAGGCCGTTTCTTAATTAATTTGATTGATTTACTAATGTTTTCTTTTCAGTCACCAGAAGTGTAGACAATTATGAGGATTAGAATAGGGCAAAGAATTTGAAGACTACATTAAGAAATAGGACCTTGAACCCTGCTTGTCCAGCCTTACCTCCGTCAGCCCTGCCCCTTCCAGCTCTGCTTTTCTCCGGAACACTCCCAGATATTCCACGTTTTCCTTTATCCCTGGCTGCCTTATATCCATATTTCTGTAATTATTGGGTCTAGTTATGGGGTCTTTTACCTTTGTAGATGTCATTTGGTGAACTGGCCACCTTAAACTGATGGAAGTTCCATAATTCACAACCTACTAGTTAAAAACAAAAACGTTTTTAACTTTTGATAAATCAAAAGTTAAAAACAGTTTAAAATATTAGGTATGTAAAATTTCAGTACTCCTAAATTGCATTCTTGAATTAATTTAGATTTAGACTTAGTATGAGGGTAGACTTTTCTATCAAAAACTCTTCTATAAAAAATAATTTGATAAGTTGAGAACCAATGAAATTTACCAAAATGTACATATTTTTTACTTTTGCTGTTTTCAATCTTAATTATTTCAACTCTTTGGAAACACAGGCCATAAAACTAATTTATTTACCAAAGACATCATTCAGTAAACTACATTTCAATGTTTTTTTTATTTATTCAAATAAGAGATCAGTGGCGTAATTGCGCAATATTATTTGTATGTAAAAAGAGCGCAATTAGTAGTTAGTTTTAGCAGAAAAAGTTATTTAGTTGTGCTTACTTTTGATCAAAATGGCATTACGCAGTTACCTTTTCAATATGTTACTCATTGAAATAAATTTCCAAATTACTAGGCTTTTATTTACTCCTACATAAAGTATTCGCAATTTCTGGTAGTTTTATTTCAATCATATCCACATTAAGCGTCCACAATCTGGGTATTAATCATTTGTCTATACACCACTTTTGTGTAATTGACACCTCTATGGAAAGATAAACGGTCATCATATTGCACATTCTTTTCCACAAACATTGAGCTAATGGCTTAGGTAGGTATAGGTACCTACAGGATTGGTTGTTTGATCACACACACCTCACTTCACGCCGACCTCAATTTGATGATAATGATAGCGTTAAAATAAAAAAATGCGGTCATTTTTGATATCACAGACACCGACGAAAACCAAAAAACAATTAGTTCCACATAGGTAAAATTACAATAAAACTTCAAAATTCACGAATATAAGAATAGGTGCCGCTGAAAGGACCACAAACGCGATGCTGCGATAATTTGGACGATTCCATATACATAACGTGTAAGAACATGATAACACAACAAAACTTGTGGATAGCATCCAGTATTCACTGGCAAAAAGCAGTTGCATTAGAGGAATATTGACCAGTGTTAGAGAGGATTATACCTTGTGAAGATGCGTTTGCTTGGACAACGGAACTTCCGAACACTCGGTGGCGTACGTAATTCGGGAAAGAACTTCATGATTCAGCGACCAACAAAAAAGAAAATAAAAACACTTCAGAGGTCTTGTCTGCAAATTTTAATTCTTATACTTCAATAAGAATTTAAAAGCGATGAATCTGCCATACAATATGACCACACGTCGTCTCAAACAGATGGCCAGAAGCTGCTTGCAAAAGGAGAATAAAACATTACACTTGTGGGCCCACGTAAGCCATTTCTAATCTCCAAGTTGGATCCGGAAAGTGATTGACGTCTGTTTATAATATTTGACCCCTTAAAATCCCGCTACAGGCAAACTGTTGGTCATTACATTCAATAAACAACAGGAACCACAAAGTGTGAGCAACACTTAGATCGTCCATGTGAATTGAGCAACGCTACATCGAGAGTTGATTGCTTCGCTAAACAAAGTAAAAGCCCTGAATGAGAGAGAATGAACATTACTGATTAAATTTCGGGATTCCGTGGGCTGCAAAGACGCAGCTAAAAGGTTATGATCTTGTGATACAATGCTTTAGCATAACAACAACAAAGAAACAAAGTTTGATACAGCATAGCAAAGCAAACTTACATTTATGGAAGTGTTGAAATCTAATTTACGATAGTAATCGTCTACATGGATGTGACACAATACTTAATGTGAATTTATGACACGTTGTTTTCTGCAACGCAGACAAAATATTCTAATAGAGGTTAGAGGTTCTTAAAATACTATGTACTTATCTATTCGTGTCGAAAAAATGTTACTAAGTTGTCTTCCTCCGAGATTTATAAAAATTGAGTTTGATTTTGTATAATGCATTAAAAACCCTACAATAGCAAGAGGAGGTAAAATGTTGAGAAACCCCTGAACTTTGCGAATGAGCCACACGCTGTCACACGTATGACCCAAAAACCTTATTTGGAGCTTAACAAAAGACGGGACAAAACGACAACAATACGTAGAAAAGAAAGATATGATACAGTTTCAATTTGGTATATAGGTACTTAAGGAAGTATATGGGTATATTTTATTTATAATCCTTCTAAATTAGTCTAACTCTAGCTGTTGCGACAAGCGTGATTGAAGAATGATCCAACCAACTCTAGCATTTGGTATCAAATGGAAAACTGTCAGATCAAGTGTAAGGCACATTAATATTATCCTCCTTGACTCACAGTATCAGAGAAACATTACTATGCGCATACGCTGCTCGTTCACGTGAAAGAGAAGGCTAGACGCTCCGGAATGTTGACATTCCAACCTCGAGTCGAAAAGGTGACAGAATAAGGCGCTGGAACCAATCAACCTGTTTTATTTATCGTCCATTGCCTTCGGGATGAGTCAGAAATCCATTGAGGATCTAATTAAGAGCGACAAAATAGACTTACGTTTATATAGACGACTTAATGAAGAGGACAAACACAGAATAAACTCGTGATCTCTTTAGCTTTTGATGGTCCATAAAACTGTGGCTTTATTCCGATATACTTTTAGAATTAGATAATGGCGCTTTGTTATACCGACTGACTATGAATTCTTAAACCCATTTAAAGTGTAACTGAACTGTACAATTCGTGAACTATTTGAGATAGGATAGGTTGCGTCTTGCAAACAATATGCTGTAATAAATGCAAGATAATATAAAAGAAAGACGTTCGCGAAGTTCATACCTGAGAATAATGTGAATATAGGTACTTCCGCGTATCGGCGTGCCTCGGATATGTGTAGTTTCTACGCAAATATGCTATCAATATGCTGCTTTATATTATTCTTGATATATCTGAAAACATCGCCCTGATCCACATGATTTCCTATACAAACAAAAATTAATTTCACCTCCAAATGTTGTGTGCAGGCGTAACCCGTGTTAGAACAAGTTTGTTTCGAATTTTAGAATACCCATCGCCGGCCGTAGTCAAATACAGACAGTATTTCAAATACTTTTTTGTTTGGTCAACCCTTTTGGCTGGGAATAAATTTTGATTTCAACATTCATTTCTGAGGTATCGCGAGCTAAAAATAAGCTTAGAACTTGTACCTTTGAGTGTCGAAAGAATTAAATCGGAGCCTTTGACAGAATTTATATTTTTGGCGGGTCGAATTTAATTGCGGAACAAAAAACTCTACTTCGAAGACTACTCTTACATTTAAATATCTAGAAAATTATTTGGCTGGCAACTCTAAAATCAAATGTTCAAATAATAATTATGTTGCCAAAATTCAATATGGCGGACAATGAGTAATAAATATTCAGCACGTTTAAGCACCCGCGTTCTGAATCTAGATTTTGTTCCTATGCATCATATTAATCAATTATGAATGGATTTATCATTACATTAGCATACGAATAGTTGGTATGGTGACATCATTGTTTCCTGCCGTGGAGCTAGACGTCTTGTCGGGAAGCAAATGCTAAACTTGGGTTCGTTAAATTTGTAAATGTAAGCTTCCAGTTTAACATGCGTACATACATAATTATCACGTTTTATCCCTTTACGGGGTAGACAGTCTAGGATAGCAAGACCATAAGACCATGTTTAGCCTGATTGTGGGCGGAGTGTCAGTTGAGCTTAAGTTAAGCATCATTTTATTTGACACAATCCTAGGTTTCTTGAGGGAGTCCTTTTACGCAAGGGAGAAACGACAGACAGATCTTTAAATAAATTTCAGATTTCCGTTCCAGGAATTAAAAGATAACAGCTCTAACTTGCCTCGAATCTCTTACTTTTTCTTCTGTTCCGGACCTCATTTGTCAAAAGAGTTCAAGGTACATATAATTTAAGGCCTCGCGCTCTCGGCGCATTTAGTCATCAAAGTATATTGAAGTAATTAATCATCTTTTGGGACGAATTAAAAACAAAACAAAAGCGGGACCGTGACTAAGCCCTGAATTGTTCGAGTTTTAATACTTTATAGGATTTTGTGCCGAGCCGTTATCTAGTTACCGAAACAAGGCATTTTGGGAGTTCAAGTTTTAAGATGTTTATGTCTTGATTGCGTTTCCTTGAAATTTGGCAGTATTGTTACGCCCACGATTGATTCTTAAGTAATCTTTAGAAGTAATAGAAACAAAAACAGAAGAATTGAACTGAAATATTTCCGACCGACACAATTAACACAAGTTGCAACAAAACAGCGGCTTAAGACGATTATTGTCTATGCGCGTGTGATCGCAATAGCTTTCACTATCTCTTTCTACCTTATTTTTACCGTTTGATAGGCAGAAGTTGTGAATGCGAGTGCCATAGACAAGCTTGTGGATTTCTCAACCACTGACTCAGAATCCTCGTGCTTTATTAAACCATGGTATGCCATATCAACCTGGTTTATCTTTGGTTTAACCCATGTTTCATACCTGTAGAACTAAGGATGAATATTCTGAATATATCTCTTAAATTTATACTTAATCCGAATAATCTGAATATCCACTTCATTAAGAACTCCGAAGACGAAAGGTAAAACAAAAGGCCGCGTAGACTAAGCATATAGCATTGCCCAACGCTTCCTGCACCAATAGCAACAAATGAGACCCAAGAGCCGAGCTGAATAAATTATTCTCAACCACCAAAGCTAGAACAATAGAAGTCATACGTATATTATGTACCTATGTTGAGGATAACAGATACCATTGTTATAATGTAAACTCCGCGGGTTTAAAGTTAACCGTTGCGAGCGACTGTAACAAAGGGCTATCCTATTTGACGAGGGCGTGCTGTTTCGTGTTTTAACTGATTGATGGAAGTCATTAGTTACACGCGTTTTTGGAAACTAGAGTACGGCGTCGATGGTAAAACGTTTGTACAAATTGCAATCAATTTATTTGTTAGCTATTCACCCGGTGGAAAGCAATCATTGCCGTCCACAAACGACACAACGTTACGAGTGCGTCGGCCCTATAGGAAAGAATTATTCTCGTTTATGAAGATTCCTAAGTTGACGGTCCGAAACTATTGGCGGTGCTTGATTACAGTGTTTGAACGTGCGTGGTAAAATCTCCGCGAGAAATGAACTGTTGTGGAATGCCAACAGTTAATGTTGTGAGGGTGGATTGAAAGCCGGGAACTACGATCAGGGAGGGAATAAGCTACGTCCAAGTGTCTGAATGCTGTGCAATTCGACCAATGATAGTCAAAAAATACACAATGAACTGCTCTCTTTGTAATGTGACGTAGATTTCAACCAAGTTCATTGGTCGTCAGTCTTCGTTCCGCGTTAATGGAAGCGCACACTAAGCTTATTAACGATTTCTTTAGCACTGAGACTGAATGTTAAAGTTATTGTTTACAACTCGTTTAAATTACTAATCATTTTTTCTGCCACTGAGCTGGCAAACGAGCACAGAAATAACGCAGTTCATTACTATTTTATCATACGGATTCTAACTACTTGTCTCAACAGGTAGTTTCATTCATTTAACTCTATTAAGTAAGCGTCACGTCTACAATCTTATCTTCTAACAGATTTCATTTATCACAGAGTAAACAACTTCATTCCTTCCTTCCAAAAGAACCGATAAATCCATTAACAACTTATCTTACCCTCGTTTGCCATAAGTACTCATTGTTGGCATAAAGACCATGGACAAAAAGTCCCCTTGCGTTTTTTTAAACTTGTTCAGAGCGAGTGCGACGACAGGTGCGTTTTTTTCAATTTCCTGATCTGCACAGATGCGGTGTCGGGTGACATTATGCGACCAATGTTTATGGTCGTTGTTCTTTTTACGGTTGTTAAAGTTATTAAACTTTTGAGGGCACGGTCTTAATTTTTTTTATAATGAATGCTTTAATTGTGTTATAAGGGGTGTCATTTAAGGAGAAAGCAGAAAATTGTTTTATTAATGTTAACACATCACCGGCCTTATCCTTTTATCGCTTTTAAGTAGCATTTATTTGATAATATAACAACTATTTCTGCATTTTTTCTCCGCTGCGTAACTAACTTTCTTTTAGTTTTTTATTTAATTTAGCAATTTTTTATTTAAATTCCTAATTTAATTAATTGAAGAACTTACCTGTACCTAGTAAAGCAACTTACAATTGGCCGCTGTTTTAATTATTCGTAATATCAGTATTCCATGTTAAACGGACTTATTTCTGACAATATGATATTGACTGTATAATTAATTACGATGTTTAATAATCCCATTTAGCAGATTTAATGAACGTAAAACATAACCTCGAACGAAACCCGATGATGAGCCTTAGTCATTAGCGATTAAACTCTAAATAGCGGCTCAAAATTCTAAATTATTCGGATTCAAATCACAATTTCCAGTTTATTTAGCACCGGTGTTGCCACTCCAATGAAACATAGATTGTAGTCGGCGTGTGGCAACATTTTCAGCAGAATGCAACTTCGGTGACGTTAATTCAAAATGATGACGCCGATATTGCGTTTTCACGTAACATTAAATAATGTTGCCAGATATGGAATTAAAGCATACTTTCAGGAAGTAGGCTGTAGGTTTGATTTGAGCTCGTTGCAATAATGATTTGAGAATTTCGATATCCGGTAATGATATCTGTCGGAGATCGTTAAATCTCGAGGGGCAGTAGTGTGCCAAGTTTTTATTACCTACTGCTGTTAATGTTTTGTGAATAATGAGAGGAAATTTGGAGAAAATTGGAAAAGTTCTAAAAGTTAAGTTGTTAAATTTTTAAAAGACTTCCACATAAAAGAAAAGGAAACGGATGAAAGATTAACTAAATATTTACATACAAAATGGTCGTTAAGTCTAAGTATTTTACATAAAAACTGTGCCGGTTACCTACATAGAAAGTGACGCCCTCATTTAACTTTTATTCATGTGTGGGAGTCTAAAAGCTTAAGCAAAAGATCAGCCGGTTAGAAATTGTAGGTACTTAAAGAATCAAAAGTACAAAAATATCGCATTACTCAACTACGTCTTACATTCGCATCGCACAAACAGTCTAGCAGATATTGCATCATCGCTGTCGCTCCAGTCGAATCAAAGGTACTGCTCGCTATTTAAAGCGGAGTGCCATTCTAAGGTAAACCAAATGCTTGGAGCCGCAAGGCCGTAGGCGTCGTTACGGAGTCCTAGAGCCCTCGATCGGCCACTGATTGACCACGAGTTCCTATTGATTGTGCCCCGTGACCCAGTTCCTGAAATGCTCTTGCATTGTCCGCCCGCAGAACATGTTCGTTATTTATTATGGAGAGAAATAAATGGATGGATGGAGAGTTATTTTCTCTTAATACTGACGGAGCCGGGTAGCTTGGACGTCCATGTGGCAATCTTTCATTACGTGCTATCGCTATAAAACATTTTCCTTATTACGAACCGACAGTGAAATAATTGCGCGCCCTGAGCTCCCTTTGAAAAGGTTTCCCTTGTTTACATATTACATAACGTCGCTTTGTATATCCGAAGGCATATCGAGCACATCTGCAGTTAGCGAGGGCTGATATAGACAAACGATGCGAACGCCGGTTGGTATGCAGTACGCGTTATCGCATATCGTAATAAATCTCGTTTGTCTCCGGAAGCCTCCCAGAGTGCGTACTCACATGCGCGTCACGGCCAAACGTCCACGATAAATTCCCACCCAAAGAAAGTGGAAACTTTGAGGGCGAATAAAAAATAATAAAGAAGCGCAAACGAGAAATAAGGAGCAAACAAACCGTGCAAAGGATCGGTTTGTCCAACTTTTTCATTTGGCAACTTTGATTGCCTCCACCGAATGCCCTCTGAATTTAAATTCGCCCTGCATGTTGTTCGGCTTATCTTAAAATGCATTAAGATTTTATGTTTACAGTAAAATTCTCCAGCGATACGACCGAAGAAAAGATTTGGATGAAAAGCGCGGTTTTATTTTTCCGTCGTCAAATTTTAGCATTCTAGTCTAAAATGTTGAATTGTAGTCAGTGAACAAGTTTCTACGACGGGGGCGCTATTTAATTAAAGTCCCTCTCAAAGAACTTGTTGTTCCTTTTCAGCTCTTACTGTTTAGAACCAATAAAGTATTCCACGACTTCGGCAATGTACAAACTTCTTTTTCCGTCGTCGTCGATGTCGACCCGAAATGGACGTATTCGAAAACTTTTCAAAGGCCTTTCGCAAACTACACTAGAAAGCAATACTCTTTCCCGAAAGCCGGACGTGAAATTTGCCTAAATCAAACTCTGAGCAGTAATTTCTGCCTACTATTTGGGAAATCACAGGCTTTCAAAAGACGTTTATGGGCCCTCGATTCTCCCACCCCACACTCTCTGTTCGTGATAAATTAAATGGAAATCTTTCGTGTATTCCAAATCTCATTTCTATTATTTTGCCCGATTTATTGTCGTATTCGTGACTGGCGGAGAAATCCTTTTATTATACAGTTATCTGAAAAGGTATTTGCAATCAAGATTGCCTTTTGTTTGCCGTTTCGTGGATCCCTGCTCGATATAGCTTATGCCGCGTCCGCTTTTTACCGGCTCAGGAGAGGTGACCCAAAGAAAGTAAACAAACGTTGCGTACCTGCGGCTTCTAAGAACTGACGCCAACTCACCAGACGTCGGAATCTAATGAATGCATGATATACCTTTATAGATCTGTTTCTTTATTAAACACGTCGCGGACGCCTAAATCCTTTTTTTAACGGTTTCCTATCCTTTATTGTGTTAAAGACGCTGTTAATCTTGCCTTTTCTTTAGTAGGATATTGATCAGAACTGACGCTTCGATCGGAGTCTCAATTTATTCTAAGTATGGCACGTCGGGCAATTACTTATTGCAATCGTACCGGAGCACCTTTGTAATTGCGAATTTCATCTCGCTTCAAAGGGCTCAAATGTTTCAATAGCTCTCCAAGGAATTTTAATAAACTTGAACATTTCCCAAGCCATGCCCGGGGGACGAGAATTCTTTTTGATGAATTGCTTAGAATTAAACAGTGGAACATATTTCCTGCACCTTGACAACCGTTTAATAATGATCCTTGTTAAATGTTGCTGCGAGCCTTCGAGCAGTTTCCAATGCTTAAATATTTCCTGTCCATCTTCATCTCGATATTCTCGATCCTAATAATTACAAGATCTCATCTCGGAGTTGCGAACTCGTTAATAAAGATTAATGCGGAGGGTCGTAAGGATGCTTGTCTTTAATTAGTTGATACGGATTGGTTTCTGCTGGGTTTTCAGCTCTCGCTTCTACTCGCATCGTATACCTATTGAGCTCGGACTTTTACGATCAATGAATTTAGATTAGAAAACTACTACGCAACGGTTAATTTTACCATGTTGCCGTCGTTTCAACAGACCCCTAAATGACTGGGGTTTACGAAATGTCAATGTGGCTTCCGAGTTTCAATTAGACCAACATCACATGTCAGATTGTTAACAATAACATGTTATAATATCTTTACTTATTGGTTAAACTGTTGTTTTCTTTCTTTCCCATTTAGAAATAACAGGGCCTGGTCTTTCGACCACTAGGTACTGATGGAGAAGTTGTTCAAATAATAAAACTTCTGATTTGGGAGGATAAAAACGCCTACCTAAAATTTTTTAGATAAAAAGGTAATGGAAAATGCGGTCTCTATTTCGAAAATAACACCAAAAGAGCCTCAAAGACAACAACATAACCGAAATATAGTTTTACATTATTCTAAACAGATTCACTAATAACTGTGTATAGTATCTACGCTCGCATCTGGCATTGTTTTGATTTCAAGTTGCCATATTGAAATCGTAAGCCTTTAGCTTCATGTAATGTTTAGCCTAATTGCTTGTGTAACTACCCTCACAAAGCTATACGATAACCAAGTATTGGTGTAACTGTAAACCAATCAGATGTTGAATATAGCAAATTACGCCAATACCCATAATTTGATGTTAATTACACCTGATACGTGAACTTTGAAGATACTTGAACTTTGAAGATACGGTGTATACAATCCTCGCTTGTTTAGTTTGTTAATTCAGTAGGTAAACGAAGAAATATTCCTTCACTTATTTGATTTGAAAGTGCGTAAAATAGAACCACTTGAATTGGGAAAGGCCATTATTCAGTAGTGGGAAGATGTGGGCTGGTATGATGAAAGATTAATGTCACAAACATAATTCCACGAAATGGATAGGTAGCTTCTCTTTGCTACCTTATCTCAATTTCGTTTTTTTTTCTGTAAGCTTTCTTTTATCAAATTCTGTTTAAATAGTCCGTCAAAAATGAAAATGTTCTAGAGAGGCCGAGGGAGCCTTCTTTGTAACATTAATTGGTTAATGCTATAATCTCACGATTGTGTCGGCCGATCGCTTTTATTTATAACTTGTGTGGGCAGGGCCGACTCGTTTGCCGTTCATGATTCAGAAATTTTAAGAGGAATCTTAAAAACATTTAGGATAACACCAGGGGTCCTGTTCAACAATTCTGTGACTAATAAAACGATAACGATTGTGTTGTGGAAGTAGTTTTAGTTCTTTAAACTGAAGTAAAGACTACGTTGTTATCAGCTTTAAGAATTGCCTTAATCAGTGCGAATAGCCAGGAATTGCGACTGTTGTGTGTCATGGTTCAAGAAGAAACTTTCGTCACTTTATCTACCTATGCTTGACTATTGTCTAACTAAACTAAAGTAGCCTGGTCGCACCAGAGCCTCTAGCTAGTGTAAGTTTTAACAAAACTTCTCGCACGCGTTTGCGTTAACGTTAATTTCTATGGAGATATTGGCAGCGACATCAGCGGCGCGTAATGGCAACAAACTCATCTTATAGTCTAATGCTTAAAGGTGTAAAGTGGTAGTAGAAGAGATGATTGTGATTACGAGCGCGTTTAATAATGTGGCCTCTACGGCAGAGGGAGATAGATAATCTGTGAAAGTGTTGTCGGTACAGTCAGCAGCAAAATGCGCGATATTAAAATTAAAGAAGGAAAGATTCCTTAACTTAATTAGCTAACAAAACTCGGCATGTTGATTTACCCTTGTTCCTCATAGCTAACCATAACCAAGTAGCATCAGTATTAATTAATTCGCTAGCCGTTTGCTGGAAGTTAGGCATTGATTGATCATCCCGTAGCGACTTTAAGACTAGGACTAAGTACTCTTGGTCACTGGTACTTGTACTATGTGACCTAAGGATACCTAGAGGAGTAATTATGATAGAGTGGAAATGTCAACGCAACTGCTGCGCTATTCATGCACTGTAATTGGTGCAAAATCTAACAAGACACTAGATATTGTTTATGCATGAAGCCGTTACAAATTACGCCTCGCCGTGTGTGTGCCTACAGTTGCACGCACACAAGTGCAACCAAGTCTAACTCGTTGAGCGAAGCCACATAAACGAGGCAAGACGTAGTTAAAAAACCAGGTTCACGTTGACGCTCGCAGAACTCCCTTTTTTACCTGAAATCCACAGATAAGCATCAAAAACTAAACTAAAGGTAAATACCTAATTCCTTAATATCCTACATACTAATATTATAAATGTGAAAGTTTTGAGGATGTATGAGTGGATATTTGTTACACTTTCAGGCCAGAACGGCTGAACAAATCTCGATGAAATTTGACACATACTATAGTCTGGAATAGCGTATAGGCTTCTTTTTTTCCCGGAAACTTGTGTAGTTGGCGATAAACGTAACCTTTGCTGACGTAGTTGCGGGCAAACAGCTAGTCTTGAAATATACCGAATGAACATCACTAACGACGAGCAGAAATACATTCTCCATATTTACAAGTATGAAAAGCAACCCATTATTTTTGCTCGTGGGTATAGTTGTTAAAGGGAAGTTATACTAGTTAATAAGAGCTGTAGCTCTTATTAAATTTTCGACTACCTAGTTGACTAGATTAATAATTAGAGCTGTGTTTTTCTTCTAATCAACTCGTATTTCAAATTCACCTCAATTCACCACTTTCGAGTGGTATTTTCACACATGTGCTGTCAAAAATCAGGCCCCTGGATCGGTTTTTGTTGATTCCAAAACTAAACATTTTACTTCACGAAGCTGTTAATCCCATCCTCCGCTACCTTTTCACCGTTGATTACAGAGGCCCTCAACCGAGTTTTACATCAAATTCACAATTTTCAAAGACCTCTTTTGACCGAACGAAATCAAATTAGTTGTTGCCATTCGCTGGTCGCTTGAATGAATTAATGAAATGAATGCATGTACGAGTAACGTAACTATTGGTATTATAAAAAAAAAAAATATCAGACCTAGACGGCGATGCCGGGACGAGTTAGACGCCTTCTTGAACGACTGGATACTTACCGCAGCAGACCAAGAGCAGTGGAAGAGTTGGGGAGAGGCCTTTGCTCAGCAGTGGGACACAATAGGCTGATAATAATAATAATAATTATCAGACAGCAAAAAGTCCATAGATTATGTAGTGTGTTGTTCACTGAATAGTATTTTATACTTCATTAGTTTGCGAAACTGCCCACCTACCGGGTATATTCAACTTACGTTCTACAATTTTTTACGACGGTTGACAACGTATTGCATGGCATAGCATGGATGACAGCACGGGTTTACAAGCAAACCACCTTCTGCTGCTATAAACATAAACTTCACTATCCCTTACAGCATTTGACACTAAAGAAACATATCAGGAACTTAACAGATAGTGATGGAACGGTCCTCAAATCTACAATTTAGAAGACGGTCTAGTCTTCTACCTGAAAGATCAACTCTATAAAACGTCCTTTCTATTTATAAATGTCTATTCTGACGCTTGGTCATTGGCTTCTCTGTAAATAACTGAGCAATCAAGAATTTGTGTAAATAAAAATATATCTTTTCGGTTGCGTAATGAATGAGTTTGAATTAGGCACGAACAAATATTTACTTGTGTCTGTACATTGACATTCATACTTTAATAACCATTAAAAGTTCTATCTTTGTTAATCAAATAAATATGTCCGAAAACACTAGTTTGTTCATTGTGGCTTGTCTGAAAGCTTTCTTTTTCGAAATTATCACAACCGAAATAATATTTAATGAAAAATCTGAAACGATTTTTAAAATCTCCAGCAGAGGCAAACCCAAAAAACTCATGGAGTCATTAAGTTGCATTGCACGCACACAAGTAAACACAGTAAACTAGTTTAGCTACACACATGCACGGGCCTGTGCAAGTCGTAGTTTCAACAAGCCTCATTTTGCCCTTCTCTGAACTCCGTCCTGACTTTTAATTCGATTTTATTACAAAAAGGAGACCTTAAACGATTACTTAAATGTACCCAAACAGTCTTTGGTCCAAACCTTTTATGGTACCAGTTTAAAAAAAGACAGATAAAACTTTATCATCAAGCTGGCACCTAATAACACGGTGTCAAGAGCGTGTATGTAATATAGTTCTCAAAGTTGGCAGAACGCGATGCACGTAATAATTAGTGCCAGTGTGTCGGATAAATTAATTTGTATTTATACCTATGCATTTATTCCGTGAAACACCTGAGTCAACTGACACCAATTGCGATTTAATGAAGCTCTTATGCGCTGTCCTGGATTTCATTTCAAGGGTGTTTTGTTTGTTGTTTTTTTGTCTGTATTTTCTTGTTCCTCGGTGATACAGAGCCACAGATTAATATCATCTTTTTTTTAATGGCCTTGCGTTCTTGGCGCATTCAGCCACTATCATCTACTTCAAGCAATTGTCAATTTCTATCACGCTTTCTAATATTACTTATTATTTAATTTTATTACCAAATAACGTACTCTGCTCCATTTTCGTTTCAGAGAATAATCTGTGCCGTTCAATCCTTCAGTTTTTATACGGCTTCTAATATCAAAGCTTATAATAGAAGTCATTTAATGGAGACACCCGACACGACGAGGCACTTTTATGGCGCAAACTCTTTATTGTCGTGATGTCCTGATGTCATATAATACTTTTACTATTTTGGGCACGACTGACAATAAGATAGCAAGTATCATCGCCATTTTAGTGTTACAATATGACTTATTATGTACAAAACATTGCTAGTTTTTTTTGTTTCGTGCGAATTGTTCTCGCAATTTTGGCATTAGTAGTTTTCCTTGTAGAAACTAGAAGCTAGGACATACAAACTCAGTGCGATGTTACGCCAATTGTGGCAATGCCGATTTATGATTCGATACAGCTCTTGTCAGTGATTACCGTGAAACAGCCGGACAAAAAGAGCTTGCGGATGTAATATAATGTGCAGGTACAACCTTAGTTTGATGAAAGCGAGGGTGTAAAGTGTGGGCCCTGTTACGCCTCTCTCTATTAAGTGTCAGATATCTAAGACGAAACAGACAGAGACGTCATCATTGATAACTGACACTTAAGGTAACTGGAACTTAGGTAACAGAGAGTGGTGAAACAGGCCCGTACTGTTGACAAATTATAAACTTTTAATCAATGTTACGTTTACTTACATCTAACTAATCTAATGTAACTAGTCTAACTAATATTATAAATGCAAAAGTATGGATGGATGGATGGATGGATGGATGTTTGTTTGTTTGTTACTCAATCACGCCAGAACGGCTCAACGGATCTGGATGAAATTCGGCACATAGATAGAGAAAAGTCTGGAATAGCACATAGGCTACTTTTTATCCCGGAAAATTGCGTAGTTCCCGCGGGATAGCGATAAACGAATTCTTTGCAGACGAAGTCGCTGGCAACAGCTAGTATTATAAATGCGAAAGTATGGATGGATGTTTGTTTGTTACTCAATCACGCCAGAACGGCAAAACGGAGCCGGATGAAATTCGGCACATAGATAGAGAAAAGTCTGGAGTAGCACATAGGCTACTTTTTATCCCGGAAAATTGTGTAGTTCCCGCGGGATAGCGATAAACGAATTCTTTGCAGACGAAGTCGCTGGCAACAGCTAGTACGTATATAAATCACAGACAGAGGCTAGGGCTAGGTTAACAAGACCGAAGGCCATTTTAACCTACTGGCCATCACAATTGCATTCACTATTTCACTCTGACATCGATTACCGTTTAACAGATTGAAATGGGATTGTGATTGCGGCCGTAGGCGCGTTAAACAATAAACCCGCATAGCGAGTCTTCGGGGCGTCGGTTCTAGAAAATTCAATTTCACGCCATTAGCTAAGTGCAGTTTTTAGCGCCAGACTTTTTTTGCTCGTCGGAAGAATTAACTCATTTTATACTTGCTAACAGGTGACTAATACAAGATCTAAATTCAGAATTAAGTCGAAAAAATAGTCTTCGTGCTTTTTACCACAATCACGCCTGTGCAAGGATGTGATCCCCAAAGCTAGCAGTAGGCTTATTGTCTAACTCGCTCGCAATCGCCGTCGTGTTCATTTTGACAGTTCATGTATGGGCTGACAATTGGCATCGGAATCAGCTAGCTGTCACATTCATACAAGAACTGTCAAAATGAACACGATGGCGATAGCGAGCGAGTTAGACAATAAGCCTACTGATTGAAGTGGTCAGAGAACAGATGCCAGCAGGGAACTCCTTATCCTTGGTTGATATATTTTTTAATCAAATCTCAATTAATCTCTGTCTGTGGCATCGTGGCTTTGCAGCGGATGGTCCGATTTGGATGCGGTTTTTTCATTCAAAAGCCAGTTTCCTTGCGGTGGTTCTTAGCCGTGTTTGGTAAAAATCAGTTAAGCAATTTCTGCGTGGGGTTTTTTTTACCTGGCTACGGCAAAGCCAAAGGTTATGATTTTGACAGGTTACTGTATGTGTGTATGGTAATTAACTTGTATGCGCGTGCGAAACTTATGAATCCTTTTAAGTCTGTGGGTAGACTAGTATGCTGGTGCAGGGCTGAGGTCACCAGCGATTTATGATAATGTTTTAACTTCTGATGAAACTGGAAGTTATTCTGATTGGGTGGTGCCCGCATTTTTGGAGTTTCAAAAGGGCGATAAAGTTTTCTCGAGTTCAGGAACAAAGAATCCGGAATATTGTTATGATGCCATGGCTTTCACTGGGCTTAATTTGGCGAAGTTTCTACCCTCGTTTATGTTTAAGATAATTTTGAAGTTGGTTTTAAAATGTTTAACTCTGCAAATTCTTTTGTCGGATGCATCTTCTAATTGGAATTGTTTTTATTCTTCCTTGGCCACCTTTCTTCAGACACAGGCTTTTCGTGATACTTCCATTCGATTCAGACATTATAATACTTGAAGTCAGAAATACGAATTCCGCTCAATTATGCACAATTATAATCACTAATAGTGGAGTGAGAGTGAGAAGGACCGTATGATACCTACGAACTAAGTTTGAATCTGGGAATAGACCTCCTAGTGGCTTTTTTGCTTTAATCATCTCAATCTGTAATAAGTAACTACTCGAACCCAAGTTATGTCCAAAAATTCGTTTTAAGAAGCATTTTTGATGACGTATATTCTTTTAATGCATTGTATAGTCAGTTATTCAAGATCAAAGTTATCGACGGGTCGCCAGTCACAACAAAACGCGGCTTACTTTCAAACTAACGGTAACAAATCGTTAACTCACTGCGCAGTGATAGTATTCGTTGTATCTACCTCTAAATACCTATACCTACTAATAATCGTTGTTTGACAAAGATGTAACCCTTGTCCAAAAGCTCCGTAATATCAAAAGTCGAGTAAACCTTATTAATTATTCTTTACCTTATTAAACCTTTTCATACTCCAAAAACCTTGGGTAATCAAATCGAATACCTAATTGAATTATTTCGCTTTTGCCGTCCGTCCACTCTAGTAATTTATTCCCTAAGATTGGAAACAATTAATTTGAACAACATCTTGGTGTAATTAATTAGTGTATTCCGTTTCACTTAGTGGATTCTCTATGGGGGCGAAAATGGCGGGAAGTAGGAAAAAAAGTAAAAAGAACATGGCGGCTCTAATTACGGGATGAAGATGCGTTCAGGAACTTGTTTTATTTTTAATTTAAGACTAGAACCTTTTTCTTTTGAAGCCGTGAACGGGTAAAGTGAATTTATTTGCTCGATTTGAACTTTTATCAAACCAAGTAACAGATTAAGACAGTTTTAAATGCCCTATCAGAAAAGATTGCCAGCTTGAAAATAGATCAACGTAAAAACAAAATCTAGCTGCTTGATATCTTGCCTTGTTGCGAGCACATTCTTTAAAAAGGTGGTAAAAGACCTACCAGGCCTTTTTTCTTTATTATAATTAAACAATTAATGTCGTCTATTCTGTCTCAAGAGCAGACAGTAAAATATTGGATTACTGCGACGTTCGTAGGCGTTTGATTGGCTGATAATGAGTTGAGCAAATTGGTTAGTAAGCCTTGCCTGTGTTGCCATTGCTACGAGCAAAGGTTCTACTAAAAATAGCCGCAAATAGAAATTGATTTTAACGATATACCTTACAATTCTTGAGAAATCTCGCGAATACAGGGATGGTTAAGACGTCGTTTTTTATAAATATTTTAGGACAACTATAACACCAATTGACCTAGTCCCCAACTAAGCAAAGCTTGTGATAATGGGTACTATACAACGGATAAACATACTAATATAGAGATAAATACATACTTAAATACATATTAAACATCCAAGACTCGAGAACAAACATTCGTATTTCCATACAAATATCTGCCCCGACCGGGGATCGAACCTGGAACCTCAAGCTTCATAGTCAGGTTGTTTAACCACTAGGCCATCCGGTCGTCGGTGGGTGTCTTTTATGATTGATTTTAATGCCGAAGTGTCGAATTTGCATTATGTTTTAATATGACAATTATGTAAAAGCGTGTCACAGTTCGAATTGAATTGTTGCAAGACCGAACTCAAATACGACTGCATAAAATATCAATTCGATTAACGTTACAGTTCGCTTTGTGAATGTTAAACTTGAGTACCTACCTAGATATTAGTTTATCTCCTTATAAGGCAGTGGCAGTTAAAAGTTGACTCCCACGGCAGTCTGAGGTAATAAATTAGCGGGGTCAATGCATACGAGTCAACGACAAATAAATGGCTTCCGATGACAATACGACGCGTATAAACGAGTATAAATACTTGGTATTTTTAGCACAAGTATTTTTACTTGGCAGACTAAAGTGTCAAGTAGTGTAAAAGGTTTATCACTTATTAAAAAAAATACGAACCTATTGTAGTTGTATGTTTGTATAACTCTTTATTGTACGTGAAAAACATGAAAATTAGGAATAAAAGACATACAAATGCACAAAGGCAAACTTATCCCTAAAAGGGATTTCTTCACATATACATACACAAATCACGTATTTATCCTCTAACCCAGTGATGGGCAAACTACGGCCCGCGGGCCAACTCCGGCCCGCGAAAGAATTTAATGCGGCCCGCCGGCGTTCCTTCGAATTGGAGTGTTATGGCACTGGATGACGATATTTAGACGGTGCTGCTGTATAAAATAGAATAATAGATGCGAAGGCAAAGGAGCCAGCTAGACTAGCCACGTAGTTCATGCGTCATTTGTCAAAAAAATTGCATTTTAGTATAATTTTGGCCCTTCTTTGAAATATCTGTGATTTTCTGGCCCGCCATGAAAAAAGTTTGCCCACCACTGCTTTAACCTTACAGACAGAGGAGATTTCTTCCAGTCGTAGTTAAGTATATGTTTTGTTTATGTGATGATTTTGACATATTACATTTCGTAGGTTTTCAGTCGAAATAATTTCAAAATCGTCGGTTATGGTTAAAGTAACTTAGTTCCACTCATTCTATGTCTGGAGAAAAATCTCAGTAGATAAAGTTGATGGAGTTAAAATTGAAATTACTATACTAGACATGAAATCACTGACTTAGCCTTAGCAAATAGTTTGTTTTGTCATTAATAAAGTTTTATGATTAGGAATTTAGTGCTGAAGTTAATGCTTACTAAAAATTTATTTAGTAAGAGGTATTCAAAGGACAATTCAAATTTATTTGGTTTAAAATTTACATGTCTTGTCTCTTTGGCCATAAATTAGGAATAGCCTTCGTTGCTGTTCATTTCCCTATTTATTTAGGCATCTTAATGAGGAAAGTTATTCTCGTCGCAAAGTAATTTTCTGTTAAGAAATGAGGAAAAAATAAGTCATATACCTTACAGATAAGCTTACTAAGAAATTGTCTAATAATCGTTCTGATAATTTGTTTTGCTAATGTTTTCCTTTATTGTTGCAGGTATGATTACAGCACAGCCGATAATGTCTAATTGTCTACAGTTGGGGTCCGTAAGTAATAGTTACAAATACTTCTAACAGATTCTAAGTTAGTATTAAACCCTACATCATAATTCATATTGACGATCACTCACTACGGCAAAAATCTGTATTTTTTTCAGTTTCTTTTGTAATTTTACATTATGTAAACTTATACTACTTATTTCAATACGAACTCTTCGAACTTAGTGTTGCATTTTGAATAATGAATTTATTCTGTAAATTTTATTCTATACGAATAAATAAACTAATCTAGTCCAGCGCACTTAAGTAAAAAGCTTAAAACATGAGTTTTGAGCTGTAAACTGTTGTTGCGATAATGGAGGTTAGAAAAAAAATGGATTTAGGTACTTTAGACTACGTTTGATACTTAGTACAGTCACCAGCATAAATAAGTGATCACTTTTGTACCTTGTCACTTTAAAGTCATGTTTGAAAAACCATACGAAATCATGTAACGACTGAAAGCGACAAGGTACAAAAATGATCATATATTTATGCTGGTGACTGTACACTAAATACTCTAGTATAAAATACTCTTTAAATACCACGTATTTGATCAAAGATGTTTTTTTGCATCCGATTTCACGGCTTCTATTTCGGAACAGCATAAATTGGGCGGGTTGATGAATACCGTGACATTTACGACGTGCCCGGGCCAACATAGTATTTTAGAAAAATGCCACTTAAATAAGGTTTTATTTGATCTTTAGACAGGTCTATGACATCGAACTGCAGGAAAGAAAAAGGCAAAGGAAACAAAGTTATCATTGTTTCCTATTGACGTTTGCAACATATGATCCAAGCATATCGCGATCCATATCATGAAATATTGATGCGCATCGCAGCAAATCCGGTTGTTTTGAAATACACGATCATTATTGATGTACCAGTATCACGATAATATTGACCTATTAGCAAATTGTGGGCGTATAGATGGAAAGGGGAATCAAAATAGTAATGAGCGGCATCGCCTATAACATGACGCATGATGCAGTATGAAGACGAAATAGCGAGATACTCATGTAAGGTAGACATAGAAACGTAGTGCATAAGCGAGATAGCAACAGTGAATGTCATAGGTTAGAGTAGGAAAAATAATAAATGAGTTAAGATTCCGTGTGTTTAATTTATCTTACATGGCGCTGCGGACAGGATTTGAACCTGTGCTTTGTTTATATAACTAGTTACATATAGCATAGATTTAGTAAATTAATAAAGAAAAATAATACTGTTTTCTTTAGTTAATTTAAAGGGCATGTAAGGTAGACATAGAAACGTAGTGCATAAGCGAGATAGCAACAGTGAATGTCATAGGTTAGAGTAGGAAAAAGAATAAATGAGTCTTAAGATGGCTTCCGTGTGTTTAATTTATCTTACACTCATACTCATACCTACTCGTTTATTCATAATAATTATAGGTAATTATTACATGTCATTTTATCGTTATTTAGATAGCTTAGTATTCCTTAATTCGCGTGGGCATTCCTAACCTAGTTTCTTGGATAATTAAATGTCCCGATAAGATAAATAACGAATTCCAGGGCATCGTTATTTAGGAAGGGAAACACGGCTGCGTAAATCATTTCGCTCGTTTCGCTCATTTCGCTTATTACGACGCCCCGTCCGGACGCTTGCTATTCCCCAGTCGTAATCGTTCGATATTCGGTAATACGTATTGGAATTTCCCTTATTACTAGTGCTTATAACTGCCATTTGTAAAAAGCTTTCTCAAAAACGTGCTTAAGTTTGGTTTATGGTTTTAATTTAACTTTTTTACGGGAGCCCTTCGCATGGTCTAATATCGAGATTCTTGTAAACCACTCTTTAAAAAGTTACGTATCCTACCGTTACCCTGCCTATACATAAAAGAAACATGTGTTTTTGTAAAGCGACACCCTGAGCTGTTCCAAACAAATGCCCAGGCTTTTAATTCTAGATGTCGGGGAAAGGATGAGTTGGCGCTGCCAAAACCAAATCTTAATTTGTTTAAGAAGAATGCGTACTATATGTCTATGAAGCTTTTTAATAAATTGCCAGAACATGTTAAAGTGAAAGAAGACAAATCATTTACAATAGAAATTGACAAATATCTCATGCAACAATGTTTTTACTCTGTAAATGAATATCTTAGTTCTGTTACGTAATAATTTTATACCTTCTGACATTATATAATAATAATAATAGTAATAATGTAATAATAGAAGTCATTTATAACTATAGACATTATAGTAATTAATAATAATATTAAGCATAATTGTAATATTTGAACGTTGCATGAGCAGCTGAATATGCCTGGACATCTAAATTATATATCATCCATATTATGTAACCATATTCTATGCAAATAAATATATTATCATTATCATTATCAATAATTTTTGGTCTAACATTCATTTCGTTTGGTTGGTCTATACCCCAAGCGGTAACTGATAATATTTTTCATTATTAGGCTATGTAGTATAAGTTAGGTTACGTTTATGTCTTTATTTTTTCAAAAAGTCGATCGATTGAATCGACCTTCAGATATAATCATCATCATCGTTTCATCATTTCCAGCCTACATAAGTTCCACTGCTGGGCACAGGCCTCCCGAATTGACCAGGGACTCAGGGACCATCAGATATAGACCAATCTAATATTAGATCAAATTGATGGAAAGATATTTAGAATAGAATAGAATAGAATAGAAAACTTTATTGTATAACTGTGTAGTTTACATAAGATGATAACAGATAATATAGGTAGGTTCCAACAGTTTATCCGTCACGGACATACAATAGGTATGAAATAATTATTAAATATATTATGGTACATCATTTAGAAATTCATTAATGTTATAAAAAGTTTTGCTAATTAACCATTTCTTAAGGGCAATTTTAAATTTGTTACCTTCTAGTAATTTTAATTCTAAAGGTAATTTATTGAAAACACGAATGGCCGCAACAAAAGCACTTTTATACATTATCTTGTTTCGTATCCTGGGAATTTCATAATTATATTTATATTGATTACGCAAGCTATGATGAGGAGTAGATCTTACTGTGAAAAACTCTGCATTCTGTTTTACAAATACACAAAGTTCAAGGATATAGATTCCAGTCAACGTTAAAAAGTTATTAAGCTTAAAAACATTCCTCAGAGAGTGCCTATTACTCAAATGATATATAGTACGTAGGCACCTCTTTTGTAATCTAAAAGTGGTTTGTATATCAACAGAGTCACCCCAGAATATTATGCCATACGAGAGTAACGGGAAAACATTTCCATAGTACGCATTCCTTGTTATTTCTTCTGAACATGTTTCAGAGATTACAGATAAGGCAAAACACGCACTCGAAATTTTTTTGTTTAGGTCGGCTATATGAGCTTTCCAATTGAGATGCGTATCAATTTTAACACCTAGAAAGTTAGCACTATCCACCTGTTCTATGGTTGACGCACCTTCAGATATAATGTTTACAGTTACAGGGGCAGTCCTATAGTTTCTAAACTGTAGAAGTTTAGTTTTGCACATATTAACTCTCAGGTTCAGCGTTCTAAGCCATTTTACTACACTACTCAGAGTATTATTAATAGAAATTTCAATCTGGTCATTAGATACTAAACCAGAAAACAAAACCGTGACATCATCTGCAAATAACACGCACAGATCTTTTACAATTTTGGGTAATTCATTAATAAAGATCAAGAAAAAAAGTGGACCGAGCACACTACCCTGCGGAACCCCAACTCCAACTGTCTCAAAATCCGATTGCTCCTGATTTAGTTGCGTGGTTTTAAAATTGATGTAATGGAATGGATATCCGTCGGAGTCTAAACATCACATCTCACTCCAAAACGCATCTCTTACCTGTAGGAAATGGATTAAACGGTGATTCGTGATGGTATTTTAATATAGGATCGTGTATTTCTAAACTGCCGAATTCATTGCGATACTTATCAATATTTCGTGATATGGATCGCGATACGCGTGTATCACACGATACTATGGACCGTCTAAGCCTAATTGCAATAGAATTATTTTCTAACGCGTTCCACCGCAACCACGTTTACCGTTTCTTTCTGTCCAACGGTATAAGATTGGATGTGATTGTGGCGCCAGCATTAGGCGAAAAAGGTCGCCATGTTTGTTTTTCTAATACCAAATAAAATTGGCCTTATGAACCTTAAACGTGGTCTACGAGGTCCCTAACCCGAATTCCGTAATTCCATTAAAGTTGGCGGAAACTTGCGGCAAACAGCCAGGGTTGTATTTCTGGGGAGGGATTGTTATTGCTGAATATTGTTCTTGGTCTTTGACAGGGTAAGGAAGGTTAAGGAATTTTGGTAAAGTATGCCTGTTTGTACAGTAGTAAATACATAATTACTCCTTAAGTTCACTGAAAAAGATGTAAATTAAGCTTTTGGTCAGTGCTGTTCTGCTCACAATCAAAGCCTATATACATAGCCACATAACATGAGAGTGAAAGGTACAGTATGATACTAACTTCGCATTTTAAAGTTCGGAGCCCCCTTGATCGCATCAATCGCAAAGATATGGCTGTTATAGGAACTTTCTGGGTTGAATATTATTCTGTGGGCTGTGGGGTCACTTTCATCCAACTTCCTACCAAATGGATATATCGCTAGTCGAACTATCAAGATGACAGTCATGTCTTATCGACATTATATTTTATGATGTGCAAAGGTTTTCAACCTTGATGCGGCAGACGGCAGACCACATATTGGCTGATGATACCTACTTTTATCATTTTCACAATGCGTTCCGACAACCCGCTGATTTCGGGCAACCCTGTGGACTCATTACCGTCGAGTAATACGTCGTGGACAATTTCGAGGCACTTCCTATTTGTTTAGGTTAACATTTGTGCTGCATTATGAATTTGTCTTTGAGTAGCAGCTTTTGAATTGAATAATAAATATATCTACAACGTTGTCTTTGCGATTTAAATCAACTGTGATGTAGGCAAGTCGACGACCAGAAGTAACTCGGCGGGCAGTGGAAATAAATATGCCGATTAAAACGAATGTTTTGCTCAAAAGGGTAAATTTAACTTGATTTATACCGCCATTTATATTCGCATTGAGTTCAACTTTAATGGCAAGCATCGGGTGATGCTAAACATAAATAACAAAATTCTATTTTAAAGTGTTGCCAACTTTAGCTTGTTTGGAGATTTTAAAGCTTAGTTTGAAAAAGGTTGATTACGAGACGTCATTCGAGACCTGTCATTTGCGGTTCGCTCTTATAAATATTAATAACTACCTACTTCCTTTTTTTAAAGGTATCTTTAGGCTTATATCCTTAAGAGATAGTGGTCTATTAAAGAGGGTGGCTGAAGTCCAGATGCCTGAGAGCTCTATAAATTAAAAGCAATTTAATTTCATGTTTAGTAGATAGTAATAAATATACCTGTTAATCTGTAATCTGTGTTAATCTGTAAGTTTGTGCCGTTTTGGCTTTAGCTGTTAAGTTGCAAATTTGTCATGAATAAATAAATCAATATCTCCCTACTATAGACGCATTATATGGCTATTTTCTTTAATTTCTTCTCTGTATCCTAAATTGTTAGTCTAAAATTCTTGCGTTCGACTAGAATTCGTTTGTCGCTTTGAATAACCGTACCGTATCCGCTTCCGGGACTCCCGAGGAGGCATCTGCTGCGAACGTGTTTTATTAAACACCATTTGCATATCTCAGGACAATCCAATTTCACCTTGAGAATCGATTCGGAGATGTGATTTCGTGAAAAATCGTTGAAATTTCGCTGATTCCTCCTAATTGGAATTCCGTGAGGCCAAAAACACCTTATTACTGAGGTGCCGTTTCTCTGTCAGCGGTTTGTATTTTTGCAAGCTTTTTTTTCAACTTGTAATATATCTTTTGCGGCAAATTTTGCAAGTCAACAGTAACGTTGAAATCAATTACAACTTTGTGCCAAATTTTTCAGATCTCAAAGGACGAAGGTACTTTAATGAGACACTACACAACGAAGTAAACTGTTATAAATGACTTCAGATTCTCTTGGATGAGCTATTTAGACAAGAAATACTCATACATTCATTCAGTGTGGGGTTCTTTAAGAAGGGTTAAGATTTTGAAAAGGCACAACATGAATGCTAGTTCCGTGAACTTGCAAGTAAAGTATCTATAGGCAACGGAAGTCGCTTACCATAAGGTTTGCTTTCGACATGGTAAAAATATAATACCTAATTAAGGCCAGATTTTTTTTATCTTCATACCCATAGAGTTGTTCGTCGAATAGCTCCTATCTGACGATTGAAAAATCGACCCTAATTCTATTATCTTACGGTACAATGAAACTCTCTAAATCTTCACTTGGTGCTTGAGGCACTGGTCCCACCGAAAGCGAGGAAGCGATTAGCTATCGTCTATTTTCTCGCTCAAGATACGAACAAAGGATATAGATCCTATATCAGAGACAGATATATTATAGCTGATAGCTGGCTATTCATACCGCTGGCGAGGACTTTCTCCCTATTAGTAAGAGCCAGCGACAACTCGCTATACTCGCCTCTCGCTCATCGTCGGCGGTGGGGCCAGGGCCTGATTCCAGGTACGCCGTAGGTATAGTAGCTCCAAGTGTCTGGAGGTCGCAGGGGGCAGGAGTTAGCCATTTTTCGGTGCTATAGAGGGTCGCGTTTGCGGCTCACTGAATCATTGAAATTATTGACCCGTTACACTTATTTTATTGCCACTCTCTCCATTTAACTGTAAATTAGTTCAAAATACACACATCAAAAATGTCTAGGAATATAAAATATAGACAAACTAGCTGTTGCCAGCGACTTCGTCTGCAAAGAATTCATTTGTCGCTATATTATAGTCATTCTTGACTTTAAAACGTGAATCATCCGTTTCAGTTCACAATGCAGGTACAGTCAACCAAAAGTCACTAACAAAGCCTGTATTTTTTACCAAAATCTTTTAATGACTAATAGGACAAAACAAGAAAAAATACAAGAGCTATAGCTCTTAACTCGCCAATTTTCACAGATCATCGGCTTTTGATAAGACAAACCACGAACGGAGTTTAATCTTTGACGGATAAAAGCGCTATTATCCGTCATTACGGAGATTCCGCCGAAGGATTCACCTTAATTCAATCAGGGCGAGCGCTTTGATCAGAGCTAAGGGCCTAGGTTCCGGAAAAAATAAAATGAACCGATCCCGTATCAAAGTTGAGGTTATTTGGAAGTAATTTCGCCTCTGGCTACGTTTGCTTGCTTTTTATAAAATCAAAAATGCCAGTTTAGGCTGGCAACACAATAGAGTTGCAGGTTAGGCTGAAGGGTTATGCACCCAACGCCAAAATTAAATAAAAAAAAAAGAGTTGCACGTGTGTTGTAATTTCAGTGGGTCATACTTGCCAATTGATTCTGGAATCCCTATTAATATTATAAATGTATCTCTGTCTGTCTGTTACCTTTTCACGCTTAAACCGTTTGACTGATTTAGTTGAAATTTGGTATAGAGCTACAGATATTTTTAGTATCTTTAGAGCTCTCGGATAATTGCTAATTTTGACGTAGAAGGACAAGCAATCCCTACCCAATGTTAGCTTAAATATGATTAATGTGATTATCTAAAACTTCCATACAAATTGCAAATAACAGGCAAGCAATAAGTATTAAAGCTAGCAACATTACTCACAAAAACGATGCAGCAAATTCCATTTCGAGTAACAGTAAATACCGCCAGCTGCCAACCAATCACATAAATCGTAAGTTGATTTCAAGTTAGTCTTAACTTTAATATTACTCGAGTTAATCCTTTTCAATTTGAAAAGGTTATCGCTCTTCATTTCTCAGGGTTACTCTTTTAAATTAGCTGCTACTATAATATAAACATGCTTAGTAAAAAATACGGGGTTCTAATTCGTCAAGAGTATTTGATTACAAATGAGTTGACTTTCATATTTATATCCCACTGCTTAGGCACCAGTCCGGAATGACGTGGATTCGAATCCTAGCGCTGTCATGATGTGAATGAAAGGCAAGTCGAATCGAGACTGGTGTTTTATTTCAAAAATCTACCTATCTTGCAAAACATGCTACAGACAACGTCTAAAAACCTTTATATCTTGGACACAGATAGGCTTCCTTGTTAAAGTTATGTCTGAAATGTCAGCAAGCCTCAGAAAACGCCATTAAAGTCACTTTTTGCGCTTCAGATCTTCGACTTAATCAAGAGAAAGAAAACTGATAAGATCCCTTCCTCTATTGGGAACGTGATAACCAGAATGAAAAATACTTGCTTATTGTTCATCTCTATAACGTATAACTCATGGTTCAGTAGAAAGGTACACCTCTACAGCTAAACGTTCAGTAGTGCAATATTTTGTCTAAAAACTTTCTCCCCCTCACTAAATTATCTCTAATTTGATTCCGAACAAAGTGTCAAAAACATTTTCCCGCGCCCTTTTGTTCCGGAATTATTAATGCCGGCAACTTTGCCAAATAAAATTACGGTGCAGGGAAAAATGTCTATGGTGCCCGTGCTTAGTGTCTATGAATATTTTAGTTTTTTTTTTCGTTGGAGGGAAGGGAGCTGGGCGATGGGTTCGGTTGAGAAATGCTGTTGCGTAAAAAAAAACAAAAGGTGTCTGGTTGGTTTGGTTCCATGGCAATTTTTAAAGCTTACAAAACGTTAATTAACGATTTATTTTGTTTGTAGTCGTGTGTTGCCCCCTTATTCATAAACGCACTATAGGCCTCTGTTAACTTAGTAATCGTTTGTCCTTATCTGTCACTTTGACATTTACCTTTCACAGATAAGGACAAACGATTACTAACTTAGCAGAGGCCTATAGTGCATTTATGAATAAGGGGGCTAATCTTTACACACTTTGAATTTTTGAGCTATGCTGCATTAGGCACCTTTTGAGCTTTTGACTTATCGACATTGCTGAAGGGAAAAGGCATGCTTATTTTGAGTATCCTTATTCACAATATCGAAGGCCTTTAATATGCCATTTATAACCAAGGGCATAAAAGGGAAAGGGTAGAGCAGGTGGCGCGTAAAACGTAACGCATCGTAAACGACGTAATCGGCTTTTCATAGAGGCGTAATCGAAAGGATTGTAGACGTGCAGGCTTATTACGTAACTCGCTCGCGATCACCATCGTCTTCATTTTGACAGTTCACGTATGGGCTGACAATGGCATCGGAATCAGCTAGCTGTCACATTCATACAAGAACTGTCAAAAGGAACACGATGGCGATTGCGAGCGAGTTACGTAATCAGCCTGCTGACGCCATAATATTCTCTAACGCGCCTAGAATCGCAATCGTTTTTTTTTTTTTTTTTTTTTTTTTTTTTTTTTTTTTTTAGTTTCGTAGGCAGGGTGTCACTACCAACTAGGCCAACCGCGTCGTCCTAATTTGCCTATTTGTTCTGTCACACGGTGTAGGATGCAGGGAGATAGAGATGGTGAATGTGGTTGTGACTGTGTTTGTTGGTAAGGCCGACAACGCTCGTACTTTCAAGTGATGTACCTACTGTCAACAATCAGTAGGCTTATAGTCTAACTCGCTCGCAATCGCCATCGTGTTCATTTTGACAGTTCATGTATGGTCTGACAATTGGCATCGGAATCAGCTAGCTGTCACATTCATCAGTCGGCGTTAATAGAAATCCAATCTAATGTTCTTAATATGAAGCTTAAAATCCTTTGGTTCGACATATAATTATATGGGAATAAAAAGATCTTGTATTTTGCCTAGAAGGGGAATTTTCTAGAAATTGTGTTGAGCATTTTATGAAGAATATTCTCATGTGTATTTTTTAGTCTCCATTATTGTTTTTATGCGACGATGTGAACTAAGGTTTTCGATTACGTATTCATCATTTTACTGAAAGGTTTTAGAAAGCGTTACTAATTATTTATTTCTACGTTGCTTACTTACTAATATTTTCAGTGTTTCAGTTCAGCGGCAATTTGACTTTAAGAGTTTATGATTTATAAACAATATATATTTTTTAATACTGAATTTTGAAGACTTCTGTCATTTGGTGTTTACCTCCGCTAAGAAGAGCTCTCAGATAAAATATTAATATTTAGCTATGTTCCAGAACAATAATTGTGAAATCTAGATCACGACCGACATAAATAAATAAGAAGTGATAATATAACGACGTATCTTTCTTCGTGACATTTAATATTTAAATGTGGCAACAATTTATATTATACTAGCTTCTGCCCGCGACTTCGTCCGCGGAGAATTAGAGTTAACAACTGATGTTGATAGTAATATGCTGCAATAAGTATTTACGTTGCAACTCTAGGCAGCTAAGACCTTTAACATGTTTATCGTTATCCCGCGGGAATTATGCCATTTTCCGGGATAAAAAGTAGCCTTTTTTTTAATCTAGGTTACCAGCTATCTTCGTTCCACATTTTATCCAAATCCGTCCAGTCGTTTTAGCGTGAAGAAGGAACAAACATACACACTCACTCACTCACATCGTCGCATCGTCACAAAATTTCGCATTTATAATATTAGTAGGATGATCGACATTCATCTGTTTTCTAAACCTTTAAGTGGGATTCTTGAGTAATTTCATACGGGGATCTAACTGATGCCCTCTTTGTGGATCGTTTATAAACAACTAGCTTATACCCGCGACTTCGTCTGCGTAGAATTATACATATAAACCTTCCTCTTGAATCACTCTATCTATTAAAAAAACCGAATCAAAATCCGATGCGTAGTTTTAAAGAAAGTATACATAGGGACAGACAGCTGAAAACGACTTTGTCATAAGTCATTTATTCGTCGCTTTATTCGCTTTAGTATCTTTGTTTTAATTACACTATGTAGTGATGGCGTCAACAACGCTCATGAAAAGAGGATTTTTTCGAACGTGTCACCATCAAAATTTATCTCTTTTTATATCCCTAAATTACATCGAATTTTCCAGAACCCATTAACAACGGTTAAAGCATTGTTTCCAATTTAGAGTCCCGTGGAAATGATTTGTAATGTTGCGTAGCGGAAGGATCGCCTTCAAAATACCGTTTATTAACAATCCAATCTGATTGTTGTTAATATTTAATTCCGGGAGTTTGATGGTTGGTAATAAATACTTAATTAGTTATGGGATAGTATTGATTATGGTTTAAGGTGTTTTTAACTAAATAGTTAGTTTATTTTGTTGCTAAGCGGAGTGGACTTGTGAGACAGTCGAGGTAATTATTAATACAATGTTTATGTGTATATTAACACTATTATTGTGTACACCTTTCCTACTCTAAGAGCCTTTGCAAACGGACTGCGTTCGGACTGCAATGGGACTGCCAACTGTCGACTTCCCGTTAACTTTCTATTGTAGTTTTTGTAGGTTTTGTAGTTTTAAGAGACCAAGTTTCAAGTCAATCTGACTGCAACATAACCTATAGTACCAACTAGAGTTGGTACTATAGGTACGCATATTGCGGTTGATATTGTGTCGAGCTAATTATTAATAAATAAATAAATTCTATGTTTATTTGTATATTAACACTATTATTGTGAACACATTTCCTACTCTAAGAGCCTTTGCAAACGAACTGCGTTCGGACTGCAATGGGACTGCCAACTGTCGAATTCCCGTTAACTTTCTATTGTAGTTTTACTAGAGTTGGTACTATAGGTACGCATATTGCGGTTGATATGTATAGGCAGTTAAGATAGAAGGCACTTGCAGTTATGTTGCAGTCAGATTGACTTGAAACTTGGTCTCTTTTAAAAGAACTCGAAACTCTGATTAAATATTGTCAGAAAAACTTATTAAGATGGTTGAATATATCGTAGGTAATCTCTGAAATCATAGCACCGAAAAAAAATCCTGTGCTATTACAAAGCTAAGGTTCCTGATTAATATAGGCTCCTTTTGATCCCGGAAAAGTTCCCGCGGGACAAACAAATTTACGGGCGACAGCAAACCGTTGACACAAAAACAAATCTTTGTATATGTACACTATCAGAAGTATCGTAATACAAATCTCCGTATAAATCCAGGGCAGTCAAGGACAGGGGAATTTATGCCCCCGGGCCAGCCCGGGATCCAGGTGGTTATCGCTCGTGAAAAATGCCCCTTCCCGGTCTAGCATTTATCTTTCCCCACCGCCCTGTGATTGGGTGAGCGTATTCCGATGTTTTCATCTTTCTTTCGTTGTTTATTAACTTTTGACGGGCCCATTTGTCGGTGAAAGGTACGCGCGACGCTTTTTTAACCGAGTGCGGAGGATTGGGTTCAGTTTACTTCATATTTTTTTATGTGTTCGCTGTAGATTTAACCTCGTTAAACGACAGATTAGATCGGCTGTAAAATGTCAAGTGTCTAAGAAAACTTAATTCATTAATAGTAATGTAGTCAGTTTTGAATGCAGTTTCTACAATTTAAAAGCGAATATGTTCGGGTTAAGTTAAAGCTAAACTTAACAAACGTATTTACGATATTTCACTTTTTGTAAGTCAATAAACTTAGAAATATGCTTTAGTATATGTTCGATGGTTTACTGTGATTACATCGTCATCATCATCATTATAGTCACGTATTTTACTTATTACGTCAGCCGGAATCGGAAACGATATCCCCGATTGGCATTTCAAGCTTTTCATAACAGCCCCAATTGACAATCGCGCTGTCCTTGATTTTATTAATTACGAATATTCATAAATTAACGTCCGAAAGTCCGGGAAAGCCTCCAATTGTGAATAAATGACGGCTCTCCGTCAAGAAAACGATCGTGCCGTTAAGTCGTCCACCAACTTGGGCCGTTCCCGAGATGGACATAATTCATTGTCCCCGGGTTCCCGAATAGGGTTGCCGACGAAATATGTACACTCCGTGAGCTCTTAGGACGCCATTCGGGTTTGCCTTGCTGTCTCACTTACTCTTATGGGTTTGATACTTAATTCGGCCGAGTGAGTGAGACAAGACCTTTGCGGGTGGTAGGGCCTTGTGCAAGGTCTGTCCGGATCGCTACCACCATCTTACTCGCTAATCCTGCCGCTAAACAGCAGTGCTTGCACTGCTGTGTTCCGGTGTGGAGAGTAAGACAGCCGGGGAAATTACGGGCACAAGAGGTATTTTATCTAAGTCCTCTAGGTTGGCAACGCATCTGCAATCCCTCCGGGGTTGCGGGTGTCTATGGGCAGTGGTGATTGCTTACCATCAGGTGACCCACTTGCTCGTTTGCCTTCCTATTCACATAAAAAAGAGCTCACGAACTGTACAACTGTGTATTCGAAATAAGATTATAGGCGACTAAATGCCTTTATAGCTGTTTGCCAATTTAGCGACTGTCTCTAGAAATGGCGACTTTGGCTTAGGTCCTAGCGAAAAATATCCGGCTTACGTCTTTTAGAGTTGGCAACATTGCTTAGCAGACGGACTGCGTTCCGACTGCAACGTAACTGCCAACTGCTTACTGCCCATATATTTTCTATTGCAGTTCCATTCCAGTCTGTATTGCAGGCTAATTGCGATTGAAATGTTTGCGGTCGGCAGTTGGGAGTTACTTTGCAGTTTGAAAGCAGTTTGCCTGCAAAGGCCCTTATATAGGTGTTCTTATGAAAATCCAGCGTAATCTTATCCCTTCTCCGTAACCCTTATTTCGTTCTCAGTTTCATTTCTTATCAAATATACTTAATCAAATAAGTTCTGAGCGTCTGTCGGAAAAAGTAATTTGTATTTTTACTTGCTCAGAATAACAATACTTTGTAAATACGGCTAAATAAACAGAAAAACATTTTATTACATTTATATAACAAGCTTTTAGTATTTGTTAGCGTGGCCCTGTGGTCCTGTTACCCTAGGATCTATCTACCCCGTAAGGGATAAAGGCGTGATTTATGTATGTATGTTTAGTATTTGCCGTGTTATGTGAGGGGTAATTCTAGTTGGATTAACTTGAAATTTAGTAATTGGCGTAGATCGGACGACAATTGTCAAGGGATATTTTTTATCCCTTGACAGTTTTGAACATTTCAATATAGGCATATTAGCGAGTCAAAGATCGTGTAGATTAGATTAGATTTAGATTATTTTATTCATTAACAAAAATTACATTACATAAAAATATGCATAAATAATAATAATTAATTGGGATAATGATTATCCCAAGGCTTTTTTGATGTGTGTACGTACATACATACACCGATTTTAATAATTATTATTAATAATTATTATTTCAGGCCCTAGAGCTATGAAATTAACAAATGAATAAATAGACTAAGTAATAAAATGACGTAAAATTTTATTAACTTATTATTTCCTTCGGTTGCATTGTCAACCCTGCCGCTGCTCCGTAGCGGTTTCATTTAAGCTTCTTTATGAGCTCATTTGAAGGGTTGAAATTGTATCTTAGAATTTTTCTTCGCAATAAAGTCTCGGTATTTCGTTACGTGTTTTTAATTTTAAATTATTGGCTTTCTTTTTTCATTAAAGGCCGCTTGCCGCGAGTTACTGGCCAGTTGGCATTTTTATTTGGTAGTTATGGAATTCGTTTTTTTTTTTACAGCTAAGCTTATTTAAAACCCTGTCGGTTATATGTTTATGTGCCAATTCACCGAAAATAACATTCCATTTACGATTCCGATGTGCAAAAAAAAGCCGTAAGCTCCCAAAATTTCTGAATTCCTTTTTACGAAAAGGTAGCAGACAAACAGACTGAGTTTCTTTCACATTTGTAATATTAATAGGGATTTCTCAATTATTTCATCATACTATCATAATTAAAACATTGTACAACAGATTAGTGAGATCGTAGGCTTACTAATTAAACATCTAGTAGTCATAGTTTAAAACCTCGCCCGTTAGAAATCAACCATAACTTCCTAATTATAAGGTTCATATTCAAAGCAATCCAATCGACTTATTTGTATAGTTGTTCATACAATGTTGTTGAAACAAACTGTTTCAAACAAACACAGACGGCAAATGTTCAAATAAAGAGTTTTTATTTACTGAAAATACCGACTCGTTCAGTTTCATATAATTTTTCATTTTAGGGCTATTTTAGACCTACTTGGGCAACTTAATATACGAGTACACACGCGGACTTTAATTGTAGAGCCAAAATAGAACCTTGTCGCGAAATGTCAATGCCTAAATATTATTGAAATTGTTTTTGTTCACATATCGTTACTTCTCTATGACAGCGTTTCATGGTATGCTTAATAATTGAAAGTTTGTCTACAGCAGGGGTTCCCAATCTTTTTTTAAACATCATAGCATAGCACTGCTGCCTTGCTTGCCTTGGGATCTACGTAGTCTCTCAAACCAATTAAATTATTCATAACTCGCGTAACCGCCGAAACGACAATTAGTACAAATTCGAAGTGCAATAAAACAGGCAACCCCCAGTCCTGAGGGGTGGGGGTGATTTACACGCACTCGCCGTGTGCTGTGGTTTTTAAAATGTATTTTTCGTTTAATTTGATGACCGTTAAAATGTTTCTGAACGTTCAGTCTAAATTAATGGTGCTAGGGTACGTTTCCATAGCGAAGCGGAGACTGCAGAATTAGTGGAAATCCACGTCACATTCTCACATTACGAGGAAAATGGGCATGATGTGCGTTCAAGTAATTTGATTGATTGTAATTTGAAAGCTGTGGATGAGACTAGCACAGGACTGGGCAAAGTGGCATGAGAGAAGATGCCTTTACTCAGCAGTGGGTGGATGTGGGCTGATTAGATAGATAAATTAGTCGGATTCTGGAATCTCCGCTCCGCTTCTATGGCAGCACTGACAGCGCATCCTTAGGAAATCTAACTAATATTATAAATGTGAAAGTATGGATGGATGGATGGCGTGATGTTTGTTTGTTACTCAATCACGCCAGAACGGCCCAACGGATCTGGATGAAATTCGGCACATAAATAGAGAAAAGTCTGAAATAGCACATAGGCTACTTTTATCCCGGAAAATTGCGTAGTTCCCGCAGGATAGCGATAAACGAATTCTTTGCAGACGAAGTCGCTGGCAACAGCTAGTATGCTATATGTATATGTATAGTACTCTCTTAAAATTAATCCTCAATACTTCTTCAGACGGTTAAGATAGTTTGACTAAACAATGAACACCCATGGAAACGTTTTTCAAGAGTTTTCAATTATGGTTGTGTATGTAGTGTGTATGTGTGTGTATGTATGTGTGTGTGTAGTGTAAGGCGTTAAAGGGGTTGACTCAAGTTTGAATCGAGAATCACTACGATCAGAAATCTTCACAGAGGTGTTTAACTTTATTAAACTTGACCACCTCCTGAACTATTCCAGACCAATTTTGAGACGGATTGTGATTTCTGAAATGAAATTGTTGGCCTCCATTACGTCATTGTAAGCTTATGAGTGTCAAAGTGAGCGGTCGCATTCCTGCGCGCGCGCAGACACCAGATACTTGCGCTTGTTGCGAAATATGTATCATGTTTACTTAGCAACTCGAAAATCATGTACGAATGTTACTAAACTTCAAAATGTTATTGGCAATCCGTGTCCATGCAAAAAAGCAAAAATAACTATCGTGACTGTCTTTTTGCCCTATCCGGAAGGAGTTATGTTAATTTAATATAATCATGTGAAAAGGTCTTTCACAAAGACCGAATCGAATAACAATCGTAAGTATTTTTTTTTAACAATCTTTTGACATTTTTTAAAATCTTTCGTTTTTTTATGTCTCTTTCACGTATTGTTGATAAAATGTTAACACGTTCGTGACTCTAAGCTTAAAAATCAACCACTAACATTTATTGAAATACACATCAGAGAGAATGAGAGAGCTAAATTTATTTACACATCGTGCTCCGCTTCCCTTGTAAGGTGACCGCTCGTCTCCGCTCCGCCTTAGTAGAAGCGCACCTTAAAACGACGACAGTCAGGTAAATACGACCTAACATTCTATCTAATACTCCTTTAGCAGAGGTCGATGGCCTGAACTCCGATGTCATAACAGCAGCCAGGATTATGCAAAGCGAGTTACGCATTCAAATTTTATTTCCCGAAGCCGACATTATGCTAACCCGTTTTAGGGTTAAAACTATTTTTACAGACAGAAACAGGGTTAAGCGGATTTAAAAGCGAATTGCTTTGATTTGTCCGGTAGAATGTTGTTAAGCTCTCATCAGCATTTCCAGTACGTCCCACTGCTGGGCCTATAGACACAGACCTATTATGAGAAGGCTTGGGCTGTTCCCACGCGGGCCCAGCGTGGATTGGGAACTTCACGATTGAATTACCTCGAACTCGAAAGTAGGGATGGGATATACTTGCTAAATCGCGTACCAGGGCTTAAAAGTACGTCCACCTACTCATACCAGGTGCAGAAACCAGGTACCAAAATACTTTCAAAGTATTTTCTGTCCAACGCAAGGAGTCGAATACTTGCTTCCTTGCAAGTTTATTCAGAGATAAGATTCAAAATATTCCAATCAAGACGAAAAATACTTTGAAAGTATTTTATTTCACGTACTAAACACAATCTGATCGTTCGACGTTCGAGTTCGACGTAGTAGTACTTTGAAGGGACAGTATACGTTATAGAGAAATACTTTTAAGTCTTGCAAGTATATTAGGTCGGTACCTGGTTGGTTACTTGCAAGGAAATACCTGGTATCGAAACCTGGTAACGTAAATACGCACCATCTCTACTCGAAAGTGTGTGCAGGACTCACGTTGTTTTCATTCACCGATTACAGTCAACAAAAAAAAAATGTAGTAATGTGGACAGGCGCATAGGGCGTAGTTTAAACCGGCCTTAGTTTGTTTTAAAACCCCGTCTTTACTTTTTAACCCCCAACGCCAAAAGAGGGATGTTATAAGTTTGACTTCGATGTCTCTCTGTGTGTATGTCTCTGGTATCGTAGCTCTTAACTTAAGCGGATGGGCCGATTTGGATGCGGCTTTTATCATTCGAAAGCCAGTTTCCTTGCCATGTTCATAGCCATGTTTGATAAAAATCGGTCCAGAACTTTGAAGAGTATCACCACTTTTCCAAAATTTTGTGAAGCATTAGGGCATAAGGGTGCGACCACACCGCCGCTAAAAAACGGTGACGTTACGGAATCGCAACAAAATGTATGAAGAAACGGTGAGAAAACGTGACGCATACGACACGTCACTGCGTATACGCGGCGGTTTGGTGGCACCCTAAATTGTATTATTTTTTTATTTAAATTTAAACTCGATTAATGCGTGGGGCGTAATTTAATCATACTAAACTTGAACTTTCCAAGAACTTTCCAAGAGATTCTAGAGAGGCATCTCTAATAAAAAATAAAAATGCTTAACTTGGCCTTTAGGTTTTTTTACCTTAGGCTCTGTCTACCTATAAAGACGTGATTTATGTATGTATAATTTTTAAATGACACTGAAAATTAGAACACATAGAAAAATCCGAAAAGTAAAGCTATGGCTGGGAAACGAACCCGGGTCCTCGTCATTCCGTGACGCGTGCTATACCTATACCCCTACACCATCCATAGCAGGTGAGTAAGCCTCCGAATTTTTCTATCTGTTACCAACTGTCACGTGACCTTGTTACTATGCGAATATTTGTCGCTAAGCGTCATCTGTTTGAATGATGTGTCTATACGACACAATTACAAACTCCCGTGGAACATGTACTGCTCACCAGGGACGAGAGAAGGCGCTGTTTTTCAAATGATAGGAAATATCAAATTAATCAAGAAATTTACTTCTTGATTTTTAATGTTTACTTTTTACGTTTTACCGTTAGAAATTTAATTTCCAAATGACACTGAAAATTAGAACACATAGAAAAATCCGAAAAGTAAAGCTATGGCCGGGGCTATGGTATGGTTATGTATGTTAATTTAACGTTATTATAGTCTAAAGCTAAAGCTAATTACATTGCCGCCGTAGTTGAGTCCGGGCCGCGCTACCAAAGTGCATAGTTTTTAATGCAATGCTGAGCCATGCATATGCATGAGGGCATAAAATGCATAGCGATAGCGGAGCTCTATTTAGTTAGACTGCGTTGATATTCTGCGCTGGTTGGGACGGCTCTGTGTTGAAATAGTCGGTTTTGTTATAGTTATTACATACATAAATACATACCGTCACGCCTCTTTCCCACATGGGTAGGCAGAGACTACTTTGTTCCACTTGCTACGATCCTAACATACCTCTTTCGCTTCATCCACATTCATCAATCTCTTCATACATGCTCGTCGGTTAGTTATTACCAGTTGATAAATTATAATTGCAAAAACGGATAATTCACGTATAAAAGCCCCACGTATAAACGTACAAAGGTGTTCGTTTCGCTGCCGCCGCAGCGAGCGCTCCTTGAAGAAGGACTAGGGATTAGGCATTTATACGTAAGGTATCCGTTTTTGTTATGATCGAGTCTCACGGTAGTTTCATGATTAAAGTTAATAAATTGATAATGTTTGTCTTTTAGGAGTACTTTGTTTTTTTTTTGTTAGAAGAAACTACGACGCCTCGAAGAAACTGAATCGCGTATCTCTGTAGAATCTTTTCTCATGTTCAATTACGCAATGACTTCTTTGGCGGGTGTATAGTAAGTCATTACGACGTTTTCAGTGAAGAAGGTCCACATTGAATGTAATTCAGCTTCTTTTCCTGTACGAAAGAATACTGAATAAATCCGAAAATATTTTTTTCAAAAGTCAGTACTGTCATGCATTAACAATATTAAGACTGGATGCGACCAAAGTTTTTATTCCAGGAGTAACACTCCGATACTACTGTCAAAATAGTATGGCGTTGTGATTGTGAGTGCGTGGTGACATTTTTTAGTATCCGAGAGTAAAAGTGTTATTCCTGGAATAAAAACTTTGGTCGAATCCAGCCTTAGTCCTTCCATTCCTATAATGGTAGTGTTAAGTGTTTAAATAAATAAATACAAAGTACAATCGAGGGCATTACTATCGATACAGCTATCATGTCAAATACATATATATGGCATAAAGATGTAGAGATGTTTTTGACGTCTTGATAAAGTACATATATTTATGCCCTTGACTGTTATTTTGACAGATTTTTTTATTTCAAACACATATTTTTTAATTCACTGTGTTCATTAACGCACTAGCGCAACAAACAGAGGTTAACTCCAAAATACGTCCGCTAACATTTCCTGGAGCGGTAATAAACAGATTGGTGGACATAATAACTCCGGCCGGGGTTGGCACTCACTGCCCGTAGCTCACCGTCCCTCTGCCCGGGGCAAAAGGTCCCATGTGCCCCCATGCTGGGGACACCGGGGCTACCAACATTACAAGAAACACTACAGTGACTGAATAGTTATTTATTATAAAACTAAGCCGTACGCGTCCGTTTGTCACGTACACGATAAACTTAAAAACGACTCGACGGATTTTCGTGCGGTTTTCATCAATAATTGGGGACTAGGTCAATAGGGAATATACATAAAAAAATATTACATTTATTAACAAAATATGAAAACATCGTCAAAGAGATGACGAAAGGTAAAATCAAAAGTAATATCGGTCAAAAATAACAATGTTAAACTAAAAATTTGTCACCGATAAGAAAGAGAGATCCGATATGACATGGGACGTCATCACGTCATATGTCACAACGCTCATATAAACTCCATATTAAAATTCTGATTTTCTAGAAATATATAGAAACAATTCATCGATAGCTTACATCTCGGGTTATTTTTATAGTTATTTAAATATTGTTTAATTGTTTATTACATAAATGAGCGTTTAATGAAAGCCATGAATATTCCCTATTGGTGTAAATCACGAAGTGGTGTAATTTTTTTTTTTTTTTATAGTGGCAACCCTGTTAAGGCGAAGGGATAGGCAAATGACCTTGCCCGTTTGTGACGTGGCAAGCAGTCCGATCAACGCGACATCTGTTAAATAATCGACGTGTGAACTCGATGCGAATGGGCGCGGGCTGATGGATTGAAATATTGCACTGTGATGTTAGTAGATGGCGCTTGTTTCAGTTTTCCGATTGCCTTACACACACAGCATAATGTTCAAATCAGATTTCGCAAAAATAATAAAAATTGTAACATTTCGGCATTCGTAACGTGGCCTTAAAGTCTTGTTACCTTGGGCTCTGTCTGCTCCGCAAGGGATAGAGGCGTTATTTATGTATGTATGTATGTGATATTATACATGAGAAAGTTTGTGACGATGTGAGTGAGTGTGTAAGTATGTTTGTTTCTTCTTTTTTTTTTCTTTTTTTTATGTGAATAGGAAGGTAAACGAGCAAGTGGGTCACCTGATGGTAAGCGATCACCACTGCCCATAGACACCCGCAACCCCGGAGGGATTGCAGATGCGTTGCCATGCCAACCTAGAGGACTTAGATGAAATGCTTCTGCATGAAATTTGGAACGAAGACAGTTGGTACCCTAGATTAAAACAGGCTACTTATTATCCCAGAAAATTGCGGTGTCCAGGGTCTGTCTAGAGTCGCAACGTAAATTATTATTGCAGAATAAAGTAAAACTTGAACGTGTGCGGGAAAGGTACAGAATAAGGTATAGTTTTTCCAATGATTATTTTCAAAACCGATATCTGAGGGTCCGAGAGGTCCCCAAACATAAATCCGTTATCAAAAATGAAAAAGATGGCCGCCATTTTGAATTCTTTAAGTTTTGAAACGACTATTTTCAAAATTGATATCTGAGGGTCCGAGTGGTCGTCAAACACAAATCTGCTATCGAAAATAAAAAAACTGGCCGCCATTTTGAATTCTTTACTTTTTGAACCGATTGTTTCCAAATTCGATATCTGAGGATCCAAGTGGTCTCCAAACATGAATCCGTTTTTAAAAATGAAAAAAGTGGCCGCTATTTTGAAAACCTTTGTTTTTGGACCAATTTTTTTCAAAATCGATATCTGACGATCTGAGTGATTCCCAAACACGTATCCGTTATATAAAATGGAAAAAGTGACCGCCATTTTGAAATCTCTAGTTTTTGAACCGATTGATTTCAAAATCGATATCTGAGGGTCCGAGTGGTCCGCAAACATGAATCCGTTATCAAAAATGAAAAAAGTGGCCGCCATTTTGAAATCTTTAGTTTTTGGACCGATTGTTTTAAAATTCGATATCTGAGGATCCGAGTGGTCCCTAAACATGAATCCGTTTTTAAAAATGAAAAAAGTGGCCGCCATTTTGAAAACTTTTGTTTTTGGACCGATTGTTTTCAAAATCGATATCTGATGATCCGAGTGGTTCCCAAACACGTATCCGTTATATAAAATGGAAAAAGTGACCGCCATTTTGAAATCTGTAGTTTTTGAACTGTTTGTTTTTAAAATCGATATCTGAGGGTTCGAGTGGTCCCCAAACATAAATCCGTTATCAAAAATGACAAAAGTGCCCGCCATTTTGAAATCTTTAGTTTTTAGATTGATAGCTTTCAAAATCGATATCGGAGGATCCGAGTGGTCCCCAAACACAAACCCGTTATCAAAAATGGAAAAAGTGGCCGCCAGCTCAGATATCGATTTTGAAAACAATCTGTTCAAAAACTAAACATTTCAAAATGGTGGTCACTTTTCTATTTTGTATAACGGATACGTGTTTGGGAACCACTCGGATAGTAAGATATCGATTTTGAAAACAATCGGTCCAAAAAGTAAAGAATTCAGAATGGCGACCAGTTTTTTTTATTTTCGATAGCAGATTTGTATTTGACGACCACTCGGACCCTCAGATATCGATTTTAAAAATAATCGGTCCAAAACTTAAAGATTTCAAAATGGCGGCCACTTTTTTCATTTTTAAAAACGGATTCATGTTTGAGGACCACTCGGATCCTCAGATATCAATTTTGAAAACAATTGGTCCAGAAAGTAAAGAATTCAAAATGGCGGCCAGCTTTTTCATTTTCGGTAGCAGATTTGTGTTTGACAACCACTCGGACCCTCAGATATCGATTTTGAAAATAATCGGCCCAAAACTTAAGGATTTCAAAATGGCGGCCACTTTTTTCATTTTTCATAACGGATTTATGTTTGGGGACCTCTCGGACCTTCAGATATCGATTTTGAAAATAATTGGCCCAAAACATAAAAAATTCAAAATGGTGGCCACTTTTTTCATTTTTGATAACGGATTTATGTTTGGGGACCTCTCGGACCCTCAGATATCGGTTTTGAAAATAATCGGTCCAAAAACTAAATATCTCAAAATGGCGGCCACTTTTGTCATTTTTGATAACGGATACGTGTTTGGAGACAACTCGGATTCTCAGATATCAATTTTGAAATCAATCGGTCGGAAAACTAAAGATTTCAAAATGGCGGCCATTTTTTTCATTTTCGATAGCAAATTTGTGTTTCACGACCACTCGGACCCTCACATATCGATTTTGGAAATATTCGGTCCAAAACTTAAAAATTTCAAAATGGCGGCCACTTTCTTCATTTTTAAAAACGGATTCATGTTTGGGGACCACACGGATCCTCAGATATCGATTTTGAAAACAATTGGTCCAGAAAGTAAAGAATTCAAAATGGCGGCCAGTTTTTCATTTTCGGTAGCAGATTTGTGTTTGACAACCACTCGGACCCTCAGATATCGATTTTGAAAATAATTGGCCCAAAACATAAAGAGTTCAAAATGGCGGCCACTTTTTTCATTTTTGATAACGGATTTATGTTTGGGGACCTCTCGGACCCTCAGATATCGGTTTTGAAAATAATCGGTCCAAAAACTAAAGATTTCAAAATGGCGGCCACTTTTGTCATTTTTGATAACGGATACGTGTTTGGAGACAACTCGGATTCTCAGATATCAATTTTGAAATCAATCGGTCGGAAAACTAAAGATTTCAAAATGGCGGCCATTTTTTTCATTTTTGATAACGGATACGTGTTTGGAGACAACTCGGTTTCTCAGATATCAATTTTGAAATCAATCGGTCGGAAAACTAGAGATTTCAAAATGGCGGCCATTTTTTTCATTTTCGATAGCAAATTTGTGTTTCACGACCACTCGGACCCTCACATATCGATTTTGGAAATATTCGGTCCAAAACTTAAAAATTTCAAAATGGCGGCCACTTTTTTCATTTTTAAAAACGGATTCATGTTTGGGGACCACTCGGATCCTCAGATATCGATTTTGAAAACAATTGGTCCAGAAAGTAAAGAATTCAAAATGGCGGCCAGTTTTTTCATTTTCGGTAGCAGATTTGTGTTTGACAACCACTCGGACCCTCAGATATCGATTTTGAAAATATTCGGTCCAAAACTTAAAGATTTCAAAATGGCGGCCACTTTTTTCATTTTTAAAAACGGATTCATGTTTGGGGACCACTCGGATCCTCAGATATCGATTTTGAAAATAATTGGTCCAGAAAGTAAAGAATTCAAAATGGCGGCCAGTTTTTTCATTTTCGGTAGCAGATTTGTGTTTGACGACCACTCGGACCCTCAGATATCGATTTTGAAAATAATCGGCCCATAACTTAAAGATTTCAAAATGGCGGCCACTTTAATTTGTCATTTTTGATAACGGATACGACACGTGTTTGGAGACAACTCAGATCCTCAGATATTGATTTTGAAATTAATCGGTCGAAAAACTAAAGATTTCAATATGGCGGTCTTTTTTATTTTGATAACGGATCCATGTTTGGGGACCACTTGGACCTTCAGATATCTTTTTTTTTTCTTTCTAATGATAGACTATACATTGGAGTACTACTTGCCTAAATATCAAAATTTTTCATGCAGTAATTCCAACCAAAATCCTATTTCCCATGCTTGTTCGCTAAACAGCAAGTAAGTATCAAACCAACCTGCCACTAAGTTCCCAAAAAACGGATTGAAAATAATAACTTTTAACTTAATATAGGTATTATACGTGCGAAGCGAACGAGTATGACTTTTTGAAGCACTGTTTTGCGCCTATTCTGTGACTCAAACAACATGCTTAGCCAAACCAATATGAAAAAACGCAAAGCGAATATTGGCAACGTCGCGTCGCTTACACACTGCCACCACCGAGCGAACATGCAACGTTGCTTTTTCCTTATTATTTTCATACGTCTTATCCAAATTATTTTTTTATTTATTTATCTATTATTTTTTTATTTTATTTTTATGAACATTTTTGGTTTTATCTTAATAATTTATTTCATCGTATTATCTTTTTAACATTTTTTTGGTTTCCGAATTTTTTTGTACATTGAAAAGCGCCTGATTGAATGTGCGGGCAAATATTGCGTTCGCCCTTTTCACAGGATCAGGGCAGTACTACTCTCTAAAGCCTTATTTGTTGGCTAATTGAAGCAAACGCACCGTGGAATTTTAATTATGAGTTACTAGAGTGACCTCGTCGAGATTGGTAGCAAACAGATTGGTTTCACCCGAGCAAACCGTGTACAAAATATTTGCGAGACTCTTAGAGCAAACGAATTTTTGTACTAACTACGACATTAAGTAATATGTTTTCACCGGTGAATTCTAATTCAAGACATGTTTTATAGAATGTGCAGTTTTCAAAACTCCAAATTGTGTATTATCGCCATAAAACATGCACAAAAACAACCAATTTATGAGCTTTTGCCTATCCCTTCGCCTTAAGACAAATGTTACAGCCGTCCTTGTACTTCCGGCGCTGCGATCGCTAATGCGGCGCCGTTGCCCGCAAACTTTAGTTTTAAATTCAGAGTGTTGACTTTGGACCAGAATTTAATAGGCCATTCAGCCCCTAAAGGATTTGGGCCGTTATTTATAAGTACTTAGATTAGATTAGTGTAGCTTAAACCGTTAAGAAAATTTTGTTTGCCGCGTTGGTAATATTGTGTAATAAAGGGTTTTGTTGTGTAATTATTGAATTAAGGTGGCTTTTTTTTTAAATTAGTGGATTTTAAATGGCTGAAAAAAACCCTGACGAACAGGAAAGCACATGGTAAAATCTGGGACACATATTTTTTTGTATAAGAATCGTTAGGGTAAACGATTCTGCGTAAGAAAAACCCAAAATAGTTACATTCTGGAAAAAAATTATCGTGTACTTTTTTTTAAAGGGCTAAGGGCTCTTGACCACTGCTGGAATATTCCAAAATAATTCGAGACATTTTACATGTATACCTCTCCTTTATGTTGACATGTCAGTTAGCTTTAGTTTACGGGTTACATTTGTTATAATTTGTAGTTGTGCGTTTACTTAGGGCTATGAAAAGTTGCCTACAGGTTCAGGCTCTTTAGGGAGGCCCTGTAGTGCTCACGGTGTTTAACTGTCAACCCCTGCTATTTATGAGGCCCTTTTAGAAACTTAATGGCAACTTTATAATTTCGCCAAATTAAGTATACGTCTAAAAATAGCTGACTTCGTGTACAGTCAGCCAAATGGAACTATAGGTCATTGTGGAACCTTTTCGCAATCAACGTCGGAGTAATTTGACACGGACAGACTTGACAACAAGCCGATCATTTATAGCGATAAGGTACAGTGGCCTAGGGTTTCATTTGGTTGATATCGCATAAAAAAAAGCGTAATGTATATAGCTGTCTCACTCACACTAATAGCGTTTAATAGCAAAGTGAGAGGGATTATTATACGAATTAGGGAGTAGCTTCCTTGGAAAGACGCGTCGTGAGACTCGTATTATGCGGTAGATTAAATTATGTTTTCTTTTCTTAATTTTAATTAACCAATCGTTTTTATTGTTACAGGTAAATAAATGAATGATTTACAACAAACGGTGTTCCTTCCGTACTTTTATTAAAGTACCTAATTACTGGCTGGTAAGCATTATTATTAAAAAATAAACAGTCTGTTGACAGCTTAACTTTTTTTACTAAGCTTCCAATGTTGGCAGTACAGTCACCAGCATAAATATATGACGGTGAACAGGGCTGCAAAAATAAATGATTATCTATTGGGCTCAATAGCTTATGACGACACTACCGCGGTAAAAATAAGTGATGCTCTATAGGCGGAAATAACATCGTCGCACCCTTATCAGCAAAAATATCAATTTGCAGTGAAATCATATCATCGGATGATAGGTGGGCCGCATAAATATCAATTTGCTGTGAAAGTATAATCATCGGATGATACGCGGGCCGCATATATATCTGACGCGTAAAAATCAACTCTATGTTGTTGATTTGCAAAAACGAACCATCCCTGGCTAACATAGAGACGTAAATTGTATGATTTGACAATTCACGAGAACAGTGCAGACTTGTCATTGCATACGTCTAACGTAACGAATTTATTGACATTTAAGGCTGCTCCGAATTATTTGAGGACCTCGTCTGCTACGATATATCTGATGGCGACTGTACCTAATCATTTTATTGGCAACAAATAAATTCCCTGCGATGTGGTTGTTAAAGTTCAATTTTATTTATTTACGTACGAATTCAAAGCACAAAAGGCCCTAAATATACCAAATAACGAGCCCGCGTCGTTGTGATAAATGTGGGTGGTTTCACAAAGTGGCCTGCTAAGACTGGCCGGCGCAAAACCGATAGCCATGTTTAATCATAGACGAACTAAGCAATAAAGGGGAAATGTTATGGATACAATTTGTATTAAAAAGAAATTCGTACAAAATTGTAATTTTCAACATATCCTTCTAATATTGTAATTGCTAAAGTTGTTGGGTATTGGGTATGATTTCGAAAAAAATTGTATGGATCGCTGGAACAGCTCATAGGTTACTTCTTAACCCGATATTCCCACAGGACCGGAATTTATGCATGCTTATTCAAAATCCTGAAATCGCAATGGTTAAGTAAATAAATACAATTTTGCATGAATGTTGTTCGTGTAACATAAACAAATGAAGATCACGATGAGATTTTTGGCCGCACACACACCGCTGAGACCGCAGTGAAACCCCGTCCTTGTGACCGCCGCATCTGATACATCGAGGGAATGGGCGAGGGTCTTGACAGTCATGTTATAGGCGATGCGGTTAGCAACCTATCACTATTTTGATTCCCCTTTTGGTGGAGTCCAGGATTGTGCAAGCCAGTCTCAATGGGCCACAGTTTTCGCAATGGCTGCCATCCGTCACGGCTGGAGATCGCCGCGATAATGGACCGTCCTCAGCGAACGTCCAAACTCCTGAGTAACTCAATCAGTGTATAAAATAGTCCAAATTATTTATTTAAACTTGAATAAAATTACAAACTGAAAACAGACTTTCAACATGAAATTACCGTGAGACTCAATCATAATTACACAAACGGATAACTCACGTTTAAAAGTCGAGTGATGCTCGTCAAGTTTCGGACTAGTTCGTAGTTCTTCCTTCCTCCTTGAGCGGCTCGCCCCGGCGGCAACGAAACGAACACTACGCGCCAGCGCTCTGCTCACGCAGCTACTCGACGCTACTGACAGCGGCGCACAACTACACCCGTCTTACTCGCTAATCCTGCCGCCAAGCAGCAGTACTTGCTCTTCCCCCCGCACGGAACCAAAAACGAACCGCAGTTCCTGATCACACACGGAGGTAACCCCACTCGCACCCTTGATCATAAGTTATCGACATGCTACCTGTTACCACCCCTACGGTAACGGACGTGGACGTTTATGCCTGACTCGCCACCTGGTTTGGCGGATACTATCCCCCTTATTCATAAAAGCTCTCTAGGAATCTGCAAACTTAGCAATCGTTTGTCCTTATCTGTCACATTGACATTTACCTTTCACAGATAAGGACAGACAATTACTAAGTTGGCAGAAGCCTATAGAGCGTTTATGAATAAGGAGGTATATATGGTTTGCTTTATGCAGCTAGGTGACTTCGCGCTAATCCGCCGCGGGCATGCGTGGCACGTCGCCGGCGACATCTGCGCGCGCGTAATTAATTAGACTTGTTGAAAGGATGGTGACAGCGCCTTCAGTGTTGCCATGTGTGCTATCAAATTTTGCGGATCTTCGGACAATTGTATGATCTTAACGCATAACTCAAAAACTACTGTGCCGATTTCAAAAATTCTTTCACCATTGGAAAGCTACATTCAGCCTGAGTGACATAGGCTATATATAATATATTAATAGTAGAGAAACGCTGATTGCACCCTCGCGAAGCCGGGGCGGGTCGCTAGTACCACATAAAAGCGGATTTAATATCACACGTTTTATACGTTAATGGTTCAATCTATGAGATCTGTGGTTCCGACGGCGTATTAGCCGGGCTGGGCGCCGTGCCAGCGTGCCGGTGCCGGATAAGCCTCAATTCCTAACGATAGGCTTCCCAACTAATTAGTTTTAAGCTTTTTTAATTTGAAAAACTGAAAAAACCCGTTTTAAAACTACGTTGGAGCCCAAAAGGACCAAGTTTTCGATATCGTACAACTAGTGGCTAAAAATAAAAAAAATAAATATCCCGGGACAATTGTCACCGATTGAGGTCAATCTCAAGTCCAGTCAAGTCCCAACCCAAGTCCCAAACTAAGTAAAGCTTGTGATGACGAAACGAAACGAAATATTGTACCTATTGTCAATAACTAATAGATACCTACGATTTCGACAGACTCAGAAGCATTTTAAAACTCCGCTCCGACGACCCCGGATACCCTAAAACTAGCAATAATCCGGGAAAATCCGGACGTATGGCAACCCTGAACAAATCTAGTAATACCTTATCAAAAATCTGCAGTTCCGTGTCCCAGCGCCGTAACAGAGCCATTGTGAACTAAAACCGTAAAGCTTTTACCACTAAGAGGCGGTTTAATCCGGTTCGGGCCGCTTCGGACCGGGTAGCGCCTTTTTAAGAAGCCTTTTCGGAACTAATTGAACCCTTCTGAAGCAGAACATTGCCGTGGCAAGACTGCCCTGCGCTAATACTAATGCTCAACAACATAAGTCAAGTAATAAAAAATGTGTCTCGCAGGAAGAATGTCTTAACTCAAGGAGCTGAGCTGATCTTAACCTTATAGAATAGATGATGTAAATCATTTCAATGATGAGAGATTTCTACTTTTCGACTTGGGTTAATTTTTTTTGGCTTAAAGACAGACATCAGCTGTTGAGAGACGAAAATCAGATTTTTTTTTTTCCTTTATACTCTTGATAGCGCGGTCGTGGTTGTCGTTGAGCCTTAATGACGACTTTCTTGGGAAAATAGCGTGGAGGTTAATTTTAGTTACAAGTTAATCGCGGTCAATATGTCGTTAAAATTCAGGCCAGCATAGCAGACCAGTCTTATCGTGCCACGGGGCAGGGTTGCCAGCGGTTTTTAATTAATCTCACACACAGCCCTTTGTCTAGTGACCCTGCAAATTTCTTTGTGCCACGTGCCGGTATTAGTTCCTACAATATTGGTAAGGCCTGGCAGGGATCGATCTCTCTTTTACTCTTCAGGCAAGTGGTAATCGAGCGAGCGGGATGGCACTAGGATTTGTTTGATGTGAAGTGAAATTAGGTATTGTGCGATGTAGGGGAAAAAAAGAGTTCGGGTTAGGACTCGATTTTTATGTCCATTTATTTTGTATGCTTGACCGTTTATTTTCGTCAATTTGTATTAATATGCAAAGTTAAGGTGCGACCACACCGCAGCTCAAAAAACGGTGACGTTACGGAATCCCAACAAAATGTATGAAGAAACGGTGAGAAAACCTGACGCATACGACACGTCACTGCGTATACGCGGCGGTTTAGTCGGACCTTAACGAGAATTTTTTACAGGCTTTTACTTAGCTTGCAATAGCAGTGTGTTAGCGTTTGAAACGTGCGGTCAAAACGCTCGTTCACTCCCTTAATTAAGTAATGACTGTATTTCACGGAAACTCTGTTTTGTACATTATGCAAAATGCAAAATCCATGTTGTAATATTCATGTAACGACGGAAGCCGATCGCGGCTCGCCGGTTACACGACACTGGTTGCTGAGGCTCGTCGCATTCACTGTCTCTTTTCAGCCTCATCCTTCAACGTTTGAGAGAAAGGAATGGCTGACGCGTCTGTGATACCAAATGCTTTAGACGGGTCACAGGCCCTGAGCGAACTTCCTTTACTTTGAAAATTAATAATTAAATTATAATAAAATAGACTGTTGCCCGTGACTTCGTCTGCAAAGAATTCGTTTATCGGTTATCGGAACTACTCAATTTTCCGGGATAAAGAGTAGCCTATGTGTTATTCCAGACCATAATCTATCTTTGTTCCAAATTTCATCGAGATCCGTTAACCCGTTCTGGCGTGAAGGAGTAACAAACATCCATCCTCACAAACTTTCGTTTTTATAATATAAAATGTAGCCTATGTCAAATTGGAAGAATGTAGCATTCTATTGGTGAAAGAATTTTTTAAATCGGCCCTGTACTTTTTGAGTCTATTCATTACAAACATACAAAAATAGGTACAAATCTTTCCTCTTTATAATATTTACTAGCTGTTGCCAGCGACTTCGTCTGCAAAGAATTCGTTTGTCACTATCCCGCGGCAACTACGCAATTTTCCGGGATAAAAAGTAGCCTATGTGCTATTCCAGACTTTTCTCTATCTATGTGCCAAATTTCATCCAGATCCGTTGGGCCGTTCTGGCGTGATTGAGTAACAAACAAACAAACATCCATCCATCCATCCATCTATCCATCCATCCATCCATACTTTCGCATTTATAATAATAGTTAGATAATATTAGTGAGCCGTGGTAGCCTAGTGGTTTGACCTGTGGCCTCCCAAGCAGAGCGTCGTGGGTTCAAATCCCGGGCTCGCACCTCTGAGATTTTCGGAATTTATGTGCGAAAATTACATTTGTAATTTGCCATGAGCTTTTCGGTGAAGGAAAACATCGTGAGGAAACCTGCACACATCTGCGAAGAAATTCAATGGTGTGTGTTAAGTTCCCAATCCGCACTGGGCGCGCGTGGGAACTATAGCCCAAACCCTCCAATACACGGAGGACGCCTATGCCATGAGGCACGCCGAATTGCGCGACAATTTAATAAATAAACGACAATAACAGCAACAACAACATGTACTTACTGAAATTGTAGTGAATTCGGAATAAAAAGGCTTATAAATAAATATTAGTGTAGATTATTAGGAGGATAGACATTAAAGATGTTGGGGACTTGGGGCACCTGATACGACATACGAATACATTAAGATCATAATTGAAGGGAAGGTTGAAGGGAAGCGGGAGAGAGGAAGGCCAAGAACATTTATGGACCAGGTGAAAGAGAGGGTAGAAGTGTCGTATCAGGAAGTCAAAGAAAAGGCCCCGGAAAGAACCTCCAGAAGTTGCTCCATCGACAAGAGCCTAGGCTCTTAAGTTTAAGAAGAAGAAGAAGATATTTAAGGGGCCTCCCATTTTTGCTCGATAGTGGTTCTCATGCTGGTCTGGGAGCAAAGAGAGACATTAATGCCCCAGTTGCTTCTCTTCCCGCGCAGATGGTAAAAGTCCATCGAGGGAATTGGCGAATCTTAGGAATCATGTTATAGGCGATGCGGCTAACGCTAGCAACCCATCATCATTATTTTGATTTCCCTTTCCACCTAAACCACACGGCGGCCACGACGTACAAAATCCGCGTTCTGAAATGAACACAGGCACGACGTCGTCTGTACACGCGTCAATGTGTGCGTAAGATACACAGGGCTGTCTATCGCAAAAACCTAGTACTATAAGTACTACCAATGACATGAATAGAGGTACTTATAAATGAAGATATGGCTTAGATGTGTGCAAATAAATGTACTTAATCGTTATCTATTTACTTAAACTTACTTAAAATGTGTCTGTCTGTGTATTTAAGCATTATTATTTTCAATTACAATAGATATACGACAAAAAACTTAAGCGAATGATTCTGTAGTTATTTCATGAATTAATCGCGATAATTTCAGAAAGCATTGATTTTCTAATGTTTTATAAAATGAAGTAGGTAGGATAGGTTCCCGAACTTGTGACGTGCGGCCGACATACATCGCGTTGCGAGCCCTACTAGTTGCCAGCAGCTTTCCGGCAGACTGCGCTTGAGGGGTGGGGTAACTCGAATCGGTGCGGGGCGGAGCGTGGCCATTCTGTACGTTAGTACTATTATATATTCTGTGCCTAAACCACAGATTATATAATAGCCTAAAGGTCCACTATTCCGTGGCGTCTGTCCTTCCATCCTCAACATCTTGATGGTTGGCAGTCAAGTATTGTGCGTTTTAAACGCAATTTCTTTCCTCGTACGACAAAGATTTGGAACCAACTTCCTGCTGCAACATTCCCCGAGCGGTACAACTTAAGGATCTTCAAAAAGCGAGCCTTCCTGTTCTTGAAAGGGCCGGTAACGCACCTGTGATTCCCCATGTCTTGCAGGTGTCCCTGGGCGATGGTGATTACTTTCCATCAGGTGACCCGTCTGCTCGTTTGCCCCCTTTTATATAAAAAAAAAATATAGTAACTATTATGCTAAACTTGGCTTTTAGGCCTTGTTACCTTAACTCTGTCTACCCCGTAAGGGATAAAGAGGTGATTTATGTATGTATGGTACCATCAGCCAAATATGTGGTCTACCACCCTAAGGTTAAAATTCCTTTGCAAATCACAATACATAACGTAGATAAGACAGGCTGTCAACTTGAAAGTTCGACTTTAGCGACATTTTCATTTGATAGGAAGTTGGACGAAAAGTGGTAGACCACTTATTTGGGCGACCGTATGTCACCGTTCGTGCGCGAGTCCGCCTCGCACTTGGCCGGTTGTTTATATACTTACCTACCTAAGTATTTTTAATGTATCTAGTTTTATAATAAATGCATGCTCTAGCCATAAGTTCACGGTAGCAAACAGAGCCAAGCTGTAAAAGTTTACGAGGGAGCTTTTTATAAGCTCGCTAGTTTTAAAGTCTCAGTAACTCGGTTATAAGCGCTTATATGACTTTTAAAGTGCTAGTTGTTTGTTTGTTTTTAAATTCATGTCTCTTGGAGCTTGGATGAATCAAATGTTAGTGTGGATTTTAGTTTTAGCGCGTGGAAAACTGTGAGAAAAGTTTCAGAATGAAATTGGTTCAGTTTTTTTGCGGATTTTATACGACTACCGTCAGAATTACACAAACGGATGACTCGCGTATAAAAGTCGAGTGACACTCGACATGTTTCACTGCCGTCAGGCCGAGACCTTCAAGAGGAAGGACTACGAACTAGGCCGAAACATGTGGAGCATCACTCTATTTTTATACGTGAGTTATCCGTTTGTTTGATTATGATTGAGTCTCAGGGTAGTTTCAAGATTGAAAAAAAAAACTACCTACCGTTGGCTTGTGTTTTGCAATTTGCTTTTTGAGTGCATTTTTAAGTAGATGTTTTTCTAAAAAGGGATGGAGACAAATCTTTGACAGCTTATATCTTGGATATTTTTATGGTTATTTCAATTTTGTATAGTGGTTAATTAAATGAGCATTTATTAAATAAATAAACCATTTCCTTCACCTTTTATGTACTAGTAGCGCCATCTAGCGTGTAGTAGCGTACGCGGATATTTCATCAAGCCTCTAATACGCTCCGTAATGTGGGTAATAAGGTTTGTGTTATTATTTCGTAATGCGTACGCGCCCGGCTTAGTAAGAGGACGCAGGGGAGATGGCGTGCCTTATGAAGCATTAGGGGAGGCGGGGGGAGGATAAGTTTTTTCTTAATTAAAGTATTATGTGCCGTGGTAGCCTAGTGAAGCCGTGGTAGCCTAGTGGTTTGACCTGTGGCCTCTCAAGCAGAGCGTCGTGGGTTCAAATCCCGGGCTCGCACCTCTGAGTTTTTCGGAATTTATGTGCGAAAATTGCATTTGTAATTTGCCATGAGCTTTTCGGTGAAGGAAAACATCGTGAGGAAACCTGCACACATCTGCGAAGAAATTCAATGGTGTGTGTTAAGTTCCCAATCCGCACTGGGCGCGCGTGGGAACTATAGCCCAAACCCTCCAATACACGGAGGAGGCCTATGCCATGAGGCACGCCGAATTACGCGACAATTTAATAAAAAAAAAAAAAAAAAACAATAACAACAACATGTACTTACTGAAATTGTAGCGAATTCGGAATAAAAAGGCTTATAAATAAATAAATGGCCATGGAAAAATCAAGTTTCATTATAAGAGTGAAGATGGATTTGATTTAAAATAAATAAATATCTTGAGACAATTGACACCAATTGACCTAGTCCCAAACTAAGCAAAGCTTGTGATATGGGCACTAGACAACGGATAAACATACTTATATAGATAAATACATATTAAACATCCAAGACTCGAGAACAAACATTCGTATTTTTCATACAAATATCTGCCCCGACCGGGGATCGAACCCGGGACCTCAAGCTTCATAGTCAGGTTCTCTAACCACTAGGCCATCCGGTCGTCAAACTTGGAAACTTAAATATAAGTTTGTATATTAAATTAAACCCTTAATCATACAGCTTTTGTATTTAAACTAGCTGTTGCCCGCGACTCCGTCTGAGCAGAAGTCGCTTATCGCTAATCGGCGGGATGACGACCGGATGGCCTAGTGGTTAGAGAACCTGACTATGAAGCTGAGGTCCCGGGTTCGATCCCCGGTCGGGGCAGATATTTGTATGAAAAATACGAATGTTTGTTCTCGAGTCTTAAATGTTTAATATGTATTTAAGTATGTATTTATCTATATAAGTATGTTTATCCGTTGTCTAGTGCCCATATCACAACTATCACAAGCTTTGCTTAGTTTGGGACTAGGTCAATTGTGTCAAGTGTCCCAAGATATTTATTTTATTTATTTTGCTTATAACTGTGCAATGAACACAAAATAAATTCAACCCCTTTTCCTTTTTTTTCTTTTTTTTCCTTTTTTCTTTTTTTTCCTTTTTTCTTTTTTTTCCTTTTATTTCCTTTTTTTTCTTTTTTGCCTGATTCAATAAAATATATAACTATGCAATTATTCGGCTAAGCAGCGCTACAAAGATTTTTCATTAAAATTTTAGATTTAAAATTTAGTTCCGCCATTGAACATCGATAAATGTATGGAAACATTTTTCAATTATGATTCAAAAACATTTACCTGAGATAATCTGATTTAAGAGAGGAAACTTAACAAAGACTTGCCGTGAAAAATTAATTAAATTGGGTTCACTAACGTTTGACCTAAAAAATATTGACAAAATGATCATTTGACAAACTTTAAATATCTGACAAACCGTAAACTTTTTTAAAAACTTATAAAACAAACCTAATCTAACCTAATGTGAGCCACGCATAAAGGTTTTTAGATTTTAAAAAAAGTTCATGGTTTATTAGATATTTAAATTTCGTCAAATGATCATTTTGTAAAATGATGCATTTGTCAATAATTTTTAGGTCAAATGGAAGGACACCATTAAATTGATCTGCACGGCTAGCACGAGAGACTAATAGTCTAGAACGTACAGTCGCCATCAGATATATCGTAGCGGGCGAGGTCCTCAAATAATTCGGAGCAGCCTTAAATTTCAATAAATTCGTTACATAAGTAAGTTTAATAACATCAGAACACGCAATAAGTCGTAAATATAAGAGCAGCGACTTTTCAATAAAATCGGGACGTCACAGATCGTCAAAGGTATCGATACAGTCAGGCTGACCATAAATATCGGAACATTTTTGGAAAATATACCTTAACTTTGTGACAAACAAATTAAATTACAGTGTGTTTATAATAAAATTAGTTTTATAAAATAGAACTACATGCTTTGACTTATAACAGCAGAAGAAGAAAATTTTTATTCGTAAAAAAAGTACAATGGCAATTTAGTGGCCAGTAACAATTTTTACACTTTATACAACAAAAAAGGTTTTATGTTACTAACACAGTGAATTATGCAGGCAGACACGTACACTATAGGTGACATATCTTTCATTTTGGCATGACGTTTGAGCCTTATTTGTATTTTGTTTGATATTCGAATCTATTACTATACATGCGTAAGGTTTATTTTCCAAATATGTTCCGATATTTATGGTCAGCCTGACTGCGTCGATACCTTTGACGATATTTGTGCTTCCTGATATTTTTAGCTCATTGAACGTCCCGAATTTATTGAATTATGACGGATTGCGTGTTCCGATGTTATTAACTATATCTAGTGTAATGAATTTATTGAAATTTAATGTTGCTCCGAAATATTTGAGGACCTCGCCCGCTACGATATATCTGATGGCGACTGTACAGTAAGAGAAAGACGTGTTGTCTATCTCACGTGTGTCACAATTCTCGTGCGCTCTGGTGCTGGCTGCGATGTCTCTTAAAACCCTCTAAATGTAATACATACATGACGTTTGGACATTATTGTCATAGTCAACAGTTATGATGATCCATCATAATAATGATGTCACGAATAATGTCGTTATGTCATCGGTCAGTCTACGGCGAAGGTGTTACTATATCTGTACATTGAGTCATTGGCTTGGCAAACAAAACACGAACTAAATTGCGCCCAATATTATTAACACAGGTTACTATACTTTTTTGTACAAATTTAAAGAAACAGACACAATGCACTAAAAAAAGATATATGCACAAAAGCGAACTTATCCCTATAAAGGATCACTATCAGTTTACCTTTCGAGTACATGAGAGGAGCATTAAACGAAACTAAGGGACTTAGTACTAGTCTTACGAAGCGTTTATTTTTATTTATTTATTTCATTAAATTTCACAGTATGATAGTAAAACCAAGGCACTCTGAAATTAAACATTACAATTCACAAGATTTTTTATGCCTCTCTGGAATCTCTTGGAAATACAATCTAGTATTAAGACTAATAAGTATTTTAAATTTGACCTAAACTACTAAGAATGTGTTCACAAGAATACATACAAAATAAGAGAAACTCGACAAGAACTTTACAGAAGAAGGCCGCAAATCCGTCATCTTGCTAAACTTCAAACACTCAACACACACATCTAACCATCTGCTTGCGAACACATCACAGTTTGGTGCTGACTCGAGGAGCGAATTTAGTTCAGGAAACGGTCCAGCAGGCTTATTAGTTATTACGTAACTCGCTCGCAATCGCCATCGTCTTAATTTTGACAGTTCTTGTATGAATGTGACAGCTAACTGATTCCGATGCCAATTGTAAGCCCATATACATGAACTGTCAAAATGAAGACGACGGTGATCGCAAGTTACGTAATAAGCTACCAGGTTTTCACAAATGTCCAGTTCTCGGAATTTCATTATAAGCGAGTTTTCTATACCGGAGCCGATGGCCGATCGATAACGCCTAATTTCCCGAGGGATGGCCGCGTCATCCGTTCGGGACGAGGTAATTCGATGACGATATGTTTCACTTTTAATAAGTAAACATATCGAACGGTTAAGCTTAGGGCTTGTCCAGAAATGATGTGAAGAAATACCTCAAAAACAGTTAGTTGCTTTCCATTTTATTTCCCGACTACAGCTATGGTTAACCCAAAGGAGGGTTTGAATCAGGTGTTATAGATTGTAGATGAACTAGCAAGAACTTTAAGTAGCATTTGTAGTGGTTGAACGGTTCGCATGAACAGGAGAATAACTTAAGTATTTCTCTTAATTTTATACAACATTCAAAATAATTTGCTTACTTTGACTCTCAATCGGACCAAAATTATTTTCTGCAGAGAATAATTCAAAAATTGTGAGGATATAATATTTAAAATCAGCCGTTAAAATATGCGCACAATGTCAATAATATTTAGAATTTGCCAATGTTTCAATGGCATCAAAAGTAAAGGAAAATTACATTTTAGTTCTTTGGGAAGCATCAAAAGCCCTCATAGAGACGCAAAGTGACGCAAAAGGCCCGGGTTATACACTTATCTTATTAGATTACTTGGATAAGTGACTGTAGTCTCGCTAATGACATATTTAATATTAACCTCATCGTGACGTAACTGACAAAGCAGGTGGTGCAAAAGCTTCAAGTCACACAGAGGGCTATGGAACGAGCTATGTTAGGGGTTTCTCTCCGCGATCGAATCAGGAGATCCGGAGGAGAACGAAATTGATCGACATAGCCTATGTGATCACCAGCAGAAAGTGGAAGTGGGCAGGCCATATGTGCCGCAGACGGAACAACAGGTGGGGTAGACGGGTGCTGGAGTGGAGGCCCAGAGTGGGACACCGAAATGTGGGCAGGCAACCGATGCGTTGGACCGATGACCTTGTGAGAGTAGCGGGGAGGGATTGGATGCGAAAGGCTCAAGACCGTAGCGAGTGGCGTGCATTAGAAGAGACCTACACTCAGCATTGGGTGGATTATGGTTGAGGAAGAAGAAGAAGAAAAAGAGACGTAACTGCGTGGGTTTTGTAGCAAAGATACATACTTAACTAGTGGGCAATCTAACCTATCCTGAAACGCACTGGAGTACCATCATTATTTTGCTGATATTTACTCGAATGGATAAATAGAAAACAAAAGCCTGAATTCCATGTAAAAGTCCCGAGATATTTTCACAAGAAGATATTTCTGTTTTAGTTGGGAGCCTGAATATTGCGAAATCTCAGGACGTTTCTGAAATTCTTCATTTGAGTGCAATGTAAACGGGTCAAATTTTCCTTTAAAGTCTTAGGAAATTCGACCCGATGCAGTACTATTTAGCTTCACTTCAGTTTTTATTATTTACTTTTTTATGACTGTTATTGTATTGAACTTTTCTTAAATAGAAAACTGCATTCAGACTATAGTAATTAGAGCAATAGGTGCTTACATTGGATTTACCGACGTATTAATTAGTCTGACAGTTATCGTGAGTAATTGCATTAATTTTGAACCCCTATCAAAGAACAAAGATCTTTCTTTTGAAGTTCTGCTTGACACTTTTCACGGCTGTTTCCCAAAGGCCACCGAAAGTAGTGACAGTTGGAGGGTGCATGTTTCATATTTCATACTTTAACATATCAATGAGGCCAATATTAGTAGGTTCATAATCAAAACGTGAAAGAGAAAAATAGGGGAGCCTGAGATAAATATCATTCACACACATTCAAAGTGAGTTTTTTTGTGAGCTGTAGTTTAGGAAACGTACATGTAAGAGGCAAAGTAATTCAATGTCATGCTTAAGAACAACACGATTACCTAGTTTCTAAGAAACCTAGAAGCGGATTTATCACTAAGTAAATAAAGCTGGTTCATAACTAAAGTTTCATGTCTTACTGAATGTCTATCAGGGTCAACGACATCCCAATACATAATTTTATGTGCGACCAAAATACACCGTCCTGAATACCTGCTTGCAGCATTTGGGTGAAGGTTGCCGTAACTATTAAACACATATAATGGGTTAATGGGGGCTTTAACGACTGGATAATCACGACATAGTCCGCATTGCGTATAGAGTAAGTAAATCGGATATATCTATGCACCTTCCCCCGTATAGTCCACTAAACAAAAAAGTCCCCCTAAAGTTCATATAAAAACAAACATTCATTCATTTAAAAACTCAAAGAACACAAGCGCAGTGATATACACGCATCAGCTCAAAGAGCTGCTAGTGTATTATTTTAAATAATAATAATAAAAATTAAATATAAAATGTCGTGAAATATAAAGGACTAGCTGTTGCCCGCGACTTCGTCTGCAAAGAATTCGTTTATCGCTATCCCGCGGGAACTACGCAATTTTCCGGGATAAAAAGTAGCCTATGTGCTATTCCAGACTTTTTTCTATCTATGTGCCTTTTCTCTGTCAGGCGTGATTGAGTAACAAACAAACATCCATCCATCGATCCATACTTTCGCATTTATAATATTAGTTAGATGATACTTCGACGTTCCGGTGGATGTGATGCTGATTGCATTCAAGTGGTTGTGTAGGAATTTAAATGAAATTGGTTTTTTTACTAAGACGTTTAAATTGATGCAGAAAAAAAATGGGTTTTTGGGAGCGATAAATCAATCTAGTAGGGTCTTTTCTGTACTGTAAGCAAGCAATAACTATTTAAATATTGGTAAATGGCGCCATCTCTTGACGAATGACTGAACTACTGCGGAGCGAAGCTCGTTTGTCCTGACCAGAACCATTTATTATGCATATCGCCCAGCAACCTACTTATAGTCAACTTGGACTTTGGTCAAGACTTTCGCTCTGACATCATCTCCCTTACAAGGCCTGTTCAAGGCTCGTGAGTCAGCGCTCAGCGCCTATTGTCCAGCTTTTATGGCTTGATTCTTTATTAGAGCCATCTATGTCGTCGAGGTTTGAACTAAAGTAATGCTTGGGTGAAGCTAGTTTGGATTAGTCTTAATTTTTGGATTTCTATCAGCTCTGGTCTAATAGTTACTATAGCTCATGTAACTAGAAATATTAGAAATAAAATAAAAGTAAAAAATGAAACAGGAAGTAGGATCATAATGGCAATTGTAAGAGACTTTGTATTTTGTTACCAATTTCTTTGTATTTATCGCTATATTATTATTCTGATATGAATGCGAAACATAAATAATCACAAACAGCAAGTTATCAATAACGTTTGTTTACGGAATGTTTTTGAATGACGCATTTCTTTTTAACAAAACTTTTCTTTATTTCTTTCAGGTACTTAGCTGATTTGAGAGACTCCCAAGTCCCAACGCACTTCTGGTGAAAATAATGGGTACTTTCCAAACAAAGTCAAGCTTTAAAAATTTCGCTCAGAAAATTTCTTTTCAAAAGCAGTAATACGATACCTTCGCAGTTGATAACAGATGTGTTTTTGTTACTAAAATTACCTAAGTATTAAAAATACGTCTCGCGTGTTTTGAGCGAATTAAAATTATTCTCCAGTGATATTTCAAATGAATATTTTCAAGTTTGCCTATCTCGTATGTCTCGTATCGTTTATGAGTCTTGGGATCCAGTAAAGATCGACTAACAAATCAAAACCATGCTTGTTTGGCTAAGATATCAAAGTTCTTTCATTTCTGTTCAAAATTCATTATGATTTTTAGAAGTATCCGGTTAACAGGGTAAAGTATATCAAGGGCTTTACCATGACGTATTAATGTGATTCAATTTCGATTCGGCTCAAGTTTTAGCTATTTTTAGTATGGGTCTGACAGCGAGCGAACCTAAACTGAAACGGAATTGTATCGCTTAAGGCTCGACCTTTGAAATTTTCGTGAAAATGAGTTGTGTTGTAACCATTTTATACATTATAACGTAACAATTTATACGCCGGAAAAAATATATCCTAATCTGGAAGATATGAGAAGTAACATAGTTTTGGTAGAAATCCATTTTAGTGAAAGAAAGCAGAGAAAAAGCAATCTAAAGTCACCCCTATTTTTTCACTTGTAACCATTTTACTGCTCCATTTTTTATCATAAAGAGATGAAATTTTATAATCTGCTTCATAAAATAATGAACAATAACTTTATTTTCCTACTTTGTCAAATTTCTTAAAAAATTACTTCGTTTTCTGAAATATTCCCTCCCAAGTTCCTACCGCTCCCCATTTTCGTCCATACGGTCAGTGCGGGACGAGGCGCGATGCATGACGGACCTGTGTCAATTTGCGCTGCGACCAAACAAAACTCCGTTTTTAAATATTTGTGGAATAATTTTGTTGCGTAGAGTGGACAATCCGTTTCGTGATTGGTAAAGTAGGTAGATCCTACTAATATTATAAATGCCAAAGTTTGTGAGGATATGAGTGAGTGTGTATGTTTGTTCCTTCTTCACACTCAAACGACTGGACGGATTTGGATAAAATTTGGAACGAAGATAGCTGGTACCCTAGATTAAAACATAGGCTACTTTTTATCCCGGAAAATTGCATAGTTCCCGCGGGATAGCGATAAGCATGTTAAAGGTCGTAGCTGCCTAGAGTTGCAACGTATTTATAAATTGTTGCAGAACTTGAACGAGTGCCGTTCTCAGAGACGTCAGTTAATAATTATGATTAGTTAGAACTTAATTGTCGTCTCTGAGTGTGAATCTTAACTGTAATTGTCCTCTCGGTTGTATTGACTGACGGTGGATATTCTACGCTGTTTTACCGTGTTAACGGATCAAGTTCAAGTTTTAATTTATCATCCCTGCGTAACCAAAGGTACAAAGGAACAAATAGTGCTTTAATTATGTTAATTGGCGTTTCTGAGTGTGAAAGTTAACCTTTGCTTTCTCTCTTCTTCTTTTTGCGTAAAAGGTAGGTACAGAATAATTGTTTTTTGACCGTTTGTCTTCAAAATCGATATCTAAGGGTCCGAGTGGTCTTCAAGCATGAATCCGTTGTCAAAAGTTTAGAAAGTGGCCGCCATTTTGAAAATTTTAGTTTTTCAACCGATTACTTTCAAAATCGATATCTGAGGATCCGAGTGGTCCCCAAGCATGAATCCGTTGTCAAAAATTCAAAAAGTGGCCGCCATTTTGAAATTTTTAGTTTATCGACCGATTGATTTCAAAATCGATATCTGAGGATCCGAGAGGTTTCCAAGCATGAATCCGTTATCAAAAATTAAAAAAGTGGCCGCCATCTTGAAATCTTTAGTTTTTCAACCGATTGCTTTCAAAATCGATATCTGAGGATCCGAGTGGTCCCCAAACATGAATCCCTTGTTAAAAATTGAAAAAATGGCCGCCATTTTGAAATCTTTAGTTTGTGGGCCGATTGTTTTCAAAATCGATATCTGAGAATCCGAGTGGTCCCCAAACATGAATCCGTTGTCAAAAAATCAAAAAGTGGCCGCCATTTTGAAATTTTTAGTTTATCGACCGATTGATTTCAAAATCGATATCTGAGGATCCGAGAGGTTTCCAAGCATGAATCCGTTATCAAAAATTGAAAAAGTGGCCGCCATCTTGAAATCTTTAGTTTTTGGGCAGATTGTTTTCAAAATCGATATCTGATGGCCCGAGTGGTCCCCAAGCATGAATCCGTTGTCAAAAATTGAAAAAGTGGCCGCCATTTTGAAATTTTTAGGTTGTGGACCGATTGTTTTCAAAATCAATATCTGAGGATCCGAGTCGTCCCCAAGCATAAATCCGTTGCCAAAAATTCAAAAAGTGGCTGCCATTTTGAAATTTTTAGTTTATCGACCGATTGATTTCATAATGGATATCTGGCGATCCGAGTGGTCCCCAAGCATGAATCCGTTATCAAAAATTGAAAAAGTGGGCGCCATCTTGAAATCTTTAGTTTTGGGCAGATTGTTTTTAAAATCGATATCTGATGGCCCAAGTGTTCCCCAAGCATGAATCCGTTGTCAAAAATTCAAAAAGTAGCTGCCATTTTTGAAATCTTTAGTTTGTGTGCCGATTGTTGTCAAAATCGATATCTGAGGATCCGAGTGGTCCCCAAGCATGAATCTGTTATCAAAAATTGAAAAAGTAGCCGCCATCTTGAAATCTTTTGTTTTTGGGCAGATTGTTTTCAAAATCGATATCTGATGGCCCGAGTGGTCCCCAAGTATGAATCCCTTGTCAAAAATTGAAAAAGTGGGCGTCATTTTGAAATCTTTAGATTTGGGCCGATTGTTTTCAAAATCGATATCTGAGAATCCGACTGGTCCCCAAGCTGAATCCGTTGTCAAAAATATACCTAAAGAGTGGCCGCCATCTTAAAATTTTTGGTTTTTGGGCAGATTGATTTCAAAATGGACATCTGAAGATCTAGCAAAGTGAACGCTTATCACTCTTGACCGTTTTATTAGAATAATAATATTTAGCATACACACCAAAACTAAACTATACGTAAATGTTTATTAGGTAACTTCTTTACAAATCACGAAACAGATTGTCCACTCTATGCTTTAAAATTATTCAACAAATATTTAAAAACGGAGTTTTATTTGGTCGCTGCGAAAAATTGACACAGGTCCGTCATGCAACGCGCCTCGTCCCGCACTGACCGTATGGACGAAAATGGGGAGCGGTAGGAACTTGTCCGGAATATTGCAAAAACGAGCAAATTTTTTAAGAAATTTAAGTAAGTAAGAAAATAAAGTTATTGCTCATTATTTTATGACGAAGATTATAAAATGTAATCTTTTTCTGATAAAAAATGGAGCAGTAAAATGGTTACAAGTGAAAAAATAGGGGTTCCTGATTATAGTTAATGTCAAGAGTCAAGACTCTGTCAACTACAGGAGAAAAATGCTTGTTGCATGTGGTGTGATAGAATAGTGAGTGGCAATAATACCACACAATATAAAAAGTTCATATTGCAAAAATATTGTCTATGAAATGTGCATTGATAAAAAAACGTGTGCGTCTCGGGACGTTCGACAAAAGTCATAATCTAAGTTACTAACAATATATGTCTATCGCACACTAAGCACTAAGTAGAGAGAGGGGAAAGCGTCTGTCCGAAATACAAATGAAGATTATTGTGAGCTGGCTGTGTGTATGCTGAGAAAGTTTTTGTCAAAAAAGCGTCAAGCGTGAGTCGGATTTAAATGTTAAAATGTCTAATTCCTGTTAGGTAGGTACTACTATAGACTCGATTGCGATGAAATTTTTGTAAGCTGCTGTGTGTAGGTATGCCAAATATGATTCTACTAAAACGGTCAAGTGTAATTAGGCGTTCTCTACTCTCTCGTGACTGAAAATTCTCTAGTTTACGCCTATTTTATCATATTCTGACAACAAATTCAACTTTGGAGACCACTCAGATATTGATTTTAAAAGCACTCGGTCGAAAACCTAAACATTTAAAAATTGTGGCCGCTATTTCCATTTTTGACAACGGATTCGTGTTTGGGGACCACTCGGACCCTCAGATATCGATTTTGAAGACAATCAGTCCACAAAAGTAGTGTATAATTGGGGGACCTGGATCAAACGAGATCCAGGATCCCCCAATCATACGTTATATTGATTACTGATCATGAATCAATACATTAATATATGTCAATCGAATTATCTGTTGAGCATATAATTACAGTACAATCCGATAATCAAGTGCTAGTTCAATCAAAAACTACTTCAATTAAATTCTAGTTCTAATACACTCTGAGCCAGAACCGCCACAAACACCATCGATCACAAATACTAGTCTTGTTTTATTTATGAACTTTGAATAGTGAAATAAAATGCACTGATATTATATTAATAACAAATACTCCGCATATCCTTTGAAATCTGGATAGTCAATATTTCCTTCACCCCATGTTATGCCACAGTTTTTCCTCATGCACCGCACCTGTTTTCGTTCTTCATCTGTTAACTTAGAATACGGGTACGGTGATTATATTAAACTATTTTGCGCATAATTTTCTGCAGCGAAGGCAAATTCCTTTATTATAAAATTATTCTCCTTCACCTTGAAGCCTTGCACGTCGACTATGTAAGTATTTGAATTCATGATACTTTCTTCGCAAACAAGAAGCAGTTCTACACAATAACGGTGGGGGATACTACTGATTGAAGCCTAGCGTATTGTTTGTATAAATAAATAAAGCACTAGCTAAACAACCAAGCTTTAGCTTACATTGTAAAACAGCGCTCCCCGTTTTCAATCACACAATGTTAATTACGTAAGTATTTGAATTCATATTAGTTTCTTCGAAAACAAGAAGCAGTTCTAGACTATGACGGTTGTGATACGACTGTTGAAGTCTAGCGTATTGTTCGTATAATAAACGATAATTATTATGCTCGAATTTCGCAGACGGTAATAAAATCAAATTATATCTTTAGGTTTATTCCTAACATTAGGAAGAAAGTAAACAAGGATTAAGTATTACATAATTTATTTATACAACATACATTTTTAAAGACACAAACATTATAATCAAATTGTTTATTATTATCCGCAGCGAATAAATAGAACACCATCATATCCTTCACAACACTACTATTTCTATACATAACATGCTCAGGTTTCTGTAACCACTCAGCGTAATGATTTAGAAACTTCCAATTAGATTGGTAGCAAGTCTATATAACATTTATCTATTTTAATTACTCGAGCTGCTACTCGTAATCCTGTGTAAAAGATTCGTGAACGTTTAGTTTTATAATAACTCTGAGTTATTAGCACACCAGAATAGTGCTCAGCGTTTAATATTTTGACATCATGACGACCATGAAGCTAACATTTATCAATGATAGCCTCGGCGATATCTCCTATGCTGATATTCATTTTGATTATATACTTATTATAAAGCTGTTACGTTGACAAATATTGGTATTACACAAATATATAATATGATTGTTAATTTATTTACATAAAAATATTATTATCTACACACCACTTATTTAAACAAGATACATTTTTAAAAGCACATGTTTTGGATACGGTTAATACAATTATAAATGTCGGAAGAAATCAAATATTTCTCACTAAGTGTTTTTAAATTAGGACAATTAAAGTCTTCTAAATTGTATACATTGTCACTTTCTATTATCTTCTACCACTTTTTCAGTACCTTTTGTATAAATACGCTTATTTTTACAAAAGTTAAATATCAAACTCTTATAATTGAAGTATGACACATAGCCCTCATACCGTAATATTCCTCTGTTTCTCTCTATCCATGAGGCTTGCAACCGTTCTTTCTTAGTTAAATTATAAAATGGATAAGGCGGTTTAATCAACAACACAATGACACCTTTTTTGCAAATAATTGCTATTTCTTTAGGTATAAATGTATGAATCTGAATCTGAATCTGAATCTGATGGCATCAATCTATAGTAACAATTAAAACCCTGATCGATGATTAATACAGAAGCTTACCAGCATTTGGCAAACTTCGTCGTTGCTGCATGTAAAGAGTACAGAACCTGTACTCCCTCACGTTCGTAAGCAAGTACTGCTGATCTACAGGCTATTACGAAATTATTTTATTCATAATGTTAATCGTTCGAATTCATGTAACCAGCAGCTTAAGTCTTTTAACACAAAATATAGTATTGTATTTAAAAGCATACGAGATCCAGGACCCCTCCAATTATACATTATAATGATCACTGATCGTGAATCAATATATTTATACATGCCAATCGAATTATCTGTTGAGCATATAATTACAGTACAATCCGATAATCAAAAGCTAGTTCAATCAAAAACTACTTAACTTCAATTAAATTCTAGTTCTAATACACTCTGAGCCAGAACCGCCACAAACACCATCGATCACAAATACTAGTCTTGTTTTATTTATGAACTTTCAATATTGAAATAAAATGCTGCAATAATAATTAAAACCATTTATTTAACTATTAATAAGATTGTTATATTCTATGTATAACTGTCTAATACGCTTAAATTTTTTAAAGCATACCTTTTTTTGTTTAATACATTTAATATACGGATTGCCGACATTATTAAACATTTTATGCAATTCTTCAAAATTAAATATAAGATCACAATCAGAAGAAATTAAGATGCGCCAATCATCATTCAAATTAGTATTCGTCATTCAATTTCTTTATTCGAGAGATCGTTCATACTAACAATCATCTATTCAAAACATGTATTCAACATTCAACTTCGTCGTTCGAAAGATCGCAGTACAGTATTTATAGAATACTTCGCCATTACAATAACGTATAACTATTATAGGAGTCCGCTGATAGAGACTCCTCAATTCTATTGATAATATTTCGCACAGTCTGGTAAGTATCATCCGTCAAGACGTTTTACCGAGTATTGAGCACACAATCCGACTTCGCACTTACAGATTTGATCACTGTGATCAAATTTATCAGCATCAAATATTTCTATTCTGATTATTTTAGTAGCGACACCCCGGTTTGGTTTTTTGATGTATGAGTAAAGCATAGAATTTCTGGTTTTCTTTTACGAGCTAATCCCATCATTCGTGGTTCGGCCGGATGTTCTCGCGGCTGACTCGATGGAATAAAATTGAAGAGATGATCTTCCGTATCGTGAAAACCCGAATAAGCAATAATATTAATGTGAGTTTTATGTATAAGAGAGTTTATGGTTCGATTAAGACGTAGAATACTTTTTATCTGGAAATTACATAGTTGGAGCCTTTAGTAATAATTATGACTAATATTTAATTGAGAAATGGAAATAATAATTATAGCTTATTCACTAGAAAAAGTTAAATTGTTTCACTTTACTTACCAACATTTTCAGTGATAGAGAACCGCTCGCTTAGAAAATAAGTTATGAATTATTTCAGTGAATTTTTTTATAATTTATATTAATCGGAATGCTGGTCGTCAGAGTTCAAAATCGCTAATTTATTTCAAAGAGAGCTAACATTCCTTATAAGAAAAAATAATTATGCTGCGTCGACAGTAAGATAACGCCGACTGTGTTTACAACTATGCTGCAAAGATAATACTCGTCTGTCTGTACGACACATTAATGTTATTTTTCCATACTTCTTGTGAGCCAGCAAACTCGCGAGTGAAGACTAGTTTTATGTAGTTTATTCTAATACGAAAAGATGGTAGCGGATATTGACCAATATGTATATGAAGCTAGAAGTTATTTTCCAGCATGCTATTAACGTTTATGTATACGATGCACAAATGAAAATTAGATAGTATTTTGTATACACACATGATTTGAACATTATTTAAAGCATAACTCAGAGTTCCTGTGACCCACGGTTTGGTTCCTGTTTCTGACTACCTCCTCCCCTCCGATACTCTTACCGAGTTCAGTACAGTTCTTGAGTATGAAATCATATAAGTATTCTTTAAAACTTTTTATTTTATACATAAGTTTCATGTAGAACCATACTCGGAACAATATTCGAATCCATGAATCAGTCAATCAATCCAACAATCAATCAATTAATCCGGGTCTGAGCCCGAATCGGCGATACCTCTTGAGACGCGCGAAAATAAAAAAAGCAAGCACGCAAGAAGCATCAAAACGTAAATGTTTAATTTAAATGATGTATAGTGTAACTTTAGAACTTAGCTCGATAGATTCCGAATAATATTCTATAAGTACTCACTTGTTATTGATCACATTGTTTTAAATGAAAAGTTTTCTAATAAATACTGAATGATTTCTATGCTGAAGGCGTATAATACAAACATGAAATCGGGTTGTATAAAAACCTACATCAATCCTATTTACCTACTTCAAAACCTATATCATCGGGTTCGAGTTCGAATTCACGACAGACCCATCCCTCAAAACCGGATCACATTACATAGACCTAAAAAATATATAAGAGCAGTGAGATTGAGAAGGTGTTACCGGTTAACAGATGGCGTCAATCTATAGTAACAATTAAAACCCCGATCGATGATTAATAGAGACGTTTGCCAGCATTTGGCAAGCTTCGTCATTGCTGCATGTAAAGAGTACAGAATCTGTATGTGTATTATGAATATTATTAACTATGTACTTCCTACTACTATTATAAAGGCGAAAGTTTGTAAGTATGGATGTATGGATGTATGGATGTTTGTTACTCTTTCACGCCAGTACGGCTTAACGGATCTGGATGAAATTTGGAACAGAGATAAATTATGGTCTGGAATAACACATAGGCTACTTTTTATCCTGGAAAATTGCGTAGTTCCCGCGGGATAGTGATAAACGAATTCTTTGCAGACGAAGTCGCGGGCATCAGCTAGTATTAAATAAAGCTATGCGTAAAGGTTATTACCCGCATTCGTTAGCAACTATCAACTATGTATGATTAGATCTTTAAAACTATGAAACGGATTTTGATGCTATTTCTTAATAGATAAGAGTCCTATTTTCAACAGATCTAACGCTTGCACAGTAGGCTGTTATGTTAAATGAGAAGATTACTACGCTTATAAAGCAGGAGTTACATAATTCTAGACATCATATATAATTTTCGATGACGATGGATCGAGGAACGTGTAAAACTTAAATGGGGATGTGTTATATTACAGACAAGAGCAATTGGAAACGAAAATAAGGTTTATGTGTGCATTATGCTCTCTATGATAAACCTGTCCATATTTATCATTCAGCACCGTCCAGCGCTGATCACGGGAGTGTATAACAAAGACAGACTATTAAACAGTGTAACGATGTCGTTTATATTTCCCATTAAGTGTTATATTAACAAGCGGTTAGATAGCTTGAAATTTAAAGACTTAAGAAAGTGTGAGGCTAACACTTATGGCAGACCGTGCCTCAATTACACCCAACTACGGAATAGGTATTGCGAGGAGCATCATCACCTGCTGAAATTAACCTGCGAGGCCTATCATTACATAGGCCGAGGGTATGAGGATATCTCGCAAAGTACTGTGGCATGGGTGGAGTTGAGTATGCGAAATGCATACGTTACTCGGTTCAACATCACCGCTGACTACGGACACAATCGATGGAAGGAGCATCTGACAGAGCTTGCTAGTCAGCAGCCGGAATATTCCGTATCGCATGAGGTTCTGGAAATGAGGAACTATTTCCTAGATGAAGTGTTTAAAGGCGTTCCTGACCCGCAAGCTCGTGTATTTAGTGAATTAAACATTGACATTTGTGCTAGGATTAGGAACTATAGTATATCAGACTGGAGTGTAGACTATAATAACGAGCAACAAGCAGTTAATAGATATAATATTAATTTACACTATTTTAATACATGTATATTTAATCCGTTTAGTTCTATTACAAGATTTACACGACCAAAATCTTCTATCATATGATATGAAATGAAATGAAATATTTATTCGTAGTAAATGTTGTACAAAAAAAAATTTAAAATAAAAAATAGAACCGCCTTCAATTCGCTACTTTAAAAATGTCAAATTAAAATTATTTTTCGGTAAGTGCTACATAATTATTTATATGTTGAAGTCGGTGCCTCAGTCCGCCCCACTGTTATATTTATGTGTGATAAGCTTGGCAGAAGTGGACCTAGTCTATCTGCCTATTATAGTACCTATAAGTATATTTTTTTAAGTTCTCAATCATAGTCATATAATTATAATTCATTCAAATTTGTGCTTTTAAATACGATACTATATTTTGTGTTAAAAGACTAAAGCTAGTGGTTACATGAATTCGGTAATGTAAAATGAACAAACAGCTCGCTGTTCATTTTAACGCAATCATGTTTCAATAATGCGGATTTAATAAGGTATAAAATATCACTTCGAATCCCGCATAGGAAAGTCTAGAGTGTAAGGCATTTGATTTCCTAGGAAGGTTTAAGCGATATGTAGCAATTCTGTTTCTAACTGTTGTGCCAATTATTTCAATATGTTTACAAGCGGTTTCCGATGAACAATTTGATTTGTGCAAATTTGTTCTTAAATGAAATCTGTATTTATTTATAGCCATCTCAATCTGACAATGATCACATCGCATAAAAACATTGCTGAATGAGTCGAGGTAAGTAGGCGGAGCTGTAAACAAAAATATGATTTTATTGATAGTATTTAGTCATAGATTTATCTAATACATAGTACAGCGTGGTAATGCTGCGAGGGTGAGGGGGCACCTTTGTGCTGGGTATGTCGCGGGATGGATTATTCGACAAATTGTTTTCTTTTTGTGTATTTTTTTTTTACATTGTTTTTGATACAATAAAATATTTTTTATTTTTGTCTTCTTTATTTTGCACAATAAAGAGTTTACATACATACATACATATTTTATACATAGTTAATAATAAAGGTATAAATTAATATTAACACTATGTTGGTAAACCCGCTCTATAATGCACTAATCATGAATAACATACCAATTTCGTGATCATTAAATACAATAAGAATAAAAAGAAAACATAAAAATAAAACATTAATAGTAGTTGCTAATAAATATCGGAGTACAAGTTCTATATTCCCTACGAGTCAATGTAATAAAGTCTGATAAGTGCTGCCAAGCTGTAGTATTATCATCCGTCTGAGTTTTTATATTAACTATGGCTTGTCGCCATCTATTAACAGGTAACATGTTTTGAATCTCGGAGCACTTGTAAACTTTTAGTTCAATAAAGTGCGAACCTGTTTTTGAATGATTCTCCTGTCGTGAAAACCCCTTGGCTAGTCTTCGCGTGATATAAGACCGTAATTTACTAGACGTGGGGATGATACTCGAGGATCGCTTCTCATCCTCGCTATCGCTTCCAAAAAGCTCCGTAGCAGTTGTGCGGTGTGGTTTCACAGCTACGGGATTAATTTTGACCTTCTTTTTTGAAGCACTTGAAGATGATTGTAGTGACTTTGCTTGGTTTTTCTTTTTTTCACTCGATTCAGTCGGTCTCGCAGCTTCATCTTCAGAGCTTGATGAAGAAACTACAGCTTTAGATGAATGTTTCAATCTGAAAAAATAAAAGTGATTGTTAAATTAAATCGAGCTAATAATATTTTTGCAGAGACTTAACTACACTAGCGGATATTCATTTAAAGGAATTAAAATATTGATTGGAACTGATTACATTTAAACGACATCATTCAATAATACAGAATAATCTTTAGTATCGACTCGAATCAAAAGATAAATTGAATACTTACGTTTTGCTATGCTTCCTCTTTCTTATCTCACGCGATTCGGTCTGCATTGTTGACTCGTCTTCCGATGGAAATAGTGTTTCGGCGTTGTTAGAGCGATACTTCGACCTGAAATAAATATTAAAACATTTTAACTATGGTATTTAAGTGGTCTATAATATTTGACCCTACTTATCGTTTTATAGTAAGTATTTAAATAAGGTAGAGGTATATTTAAAAAGCATCGTCATTCGTCTTGTTACATACAATTTACTAGCGCAAGCCTCCACGAAATTATAAAATTTTGCACTACTATAAGAATGACGCATAATAACACAACATCATTAAACTATTATTCTTTACCGCTATTCGAATGATCCATAATTTTATTGTTGATATTAATTTAAATTACTCTATTTAATAAACAGTATCATTTATATATTGAAACCTAGAATCGGTTAGCATAACTCTATCAAATTACAATATTTACACTACTATTCGAATGACGAATAATTTTATTGATAATATTAATTACTCCAATGTATAAAAAACAGCAACATTTAAATTATTAGACAACATAATTGAAGCTTCAAAGTAATTAACTCTTCTAGATTATCTATTCGAATAAATCAATAATAAATAAACATTCATCAGCTCAGAACCCACAACCTAGCTTCATAGGGTGGGTACTAACGAATCGACTATTCGATCGTAATGATGCTTACACAATTTAATAAGTACATTTGGTTAATAAGATAGACACTTACATTTTTTGATGATGATCCTTCAGCTTAGGAGATGAGGAGATGGTTGTAGACGAGATAAATGATGCACTAGATTCGCTAATCAACCGCTTAAGTACGCTCTAATCCTCATGAATATCTTCCCTATACGGAAAGTATTTACATGATTTTAAAATAGGTCTTACCATGTATCAGCAGTAACCCTTTTAAGCGGTGTAATCTTAAACTTCTGCGTTAACGCTTAGTCTTAAAGGGGAACGATGATTTTGCATAGTTTAATACTATTGTTTTGCTTGGCCAATACAGATTTACTAACTAATATTACTTCACGATTGGTTTTAGTTTGTAACCTATTGTACGAAATAAAATAAAAACGTTTATTAGTTTTCATATACGGGACCAACAAACAGACATACTTACTTACCTCCAAATTCAGTGTATGTGCATACAAATGCAAACATTGCAAAACATTGAGACTCATTTAGCATAGACATCTTTCATATATGGTTAGGACTCATATTAACGATCAAACGTTTTTACTAACCGATATTAAACCTTGTGGTTTCTTTTTCATACTTAAAAAATAATATAAATAACAAAAAATCGGGAACATTTAACGATTAGTATTCATGCAATACACTGGTAAGCAGTTCAGTAATGTCGGTGAGTGTTTATTTTATTATACTCGTTATTATTTAATAATAATCGATATCCGTGCCGATGAGCGGACAGCTGAGTGGTTAGAGAATCAGGCTACAAAGATTGAGGTTCCAGGATTCGATCCCGTTGAGACAGATATTATGTATGAAAAATATGAAAGTTTGTTCTTGAGCTTTGGGTGTTTAATAAATATGTAAAGTGTTTAGTATTTAAGTAGGTATATATTGCAAGGCTCCGACGTCGTAGCCAGGTCTACTTCAACTTATTTTAAACTTCTAGGTTAATGCGTGAGTAAGCATGGGTTCTTGCGCTCTGATCCAACTTTATCTTTCTTATTACCAATAAAATATAATTTTAAGCTTTTATCCGTACATTCAAACTCATGAACTATCATCTAGCTACATCACTCAAGCCTTCGGAGACAGCTGTTCAGGTAATGTCCTAGAAACACTTTGTTTCTTTCAATTTTAAATCAAGTTCTAAATCCAAATTAAGTACAAATATTAGCATTACCTACCAGCGAATAGATTTGTATATACAAACTTTTGTATATAAAAACTCAAGTTATCACAATATCTATCTATATAAGTATGTTTATCCGTCAGCTAGTAGCTGTAACGTAAGCTTAGCTTACTTTAGGCCTAGGTTAATCGGCATCAATTGTCTCTGATATTTATTTATATAGTAATAATCCAATGCAAGCTTTATTGTAATACTCGATTTTTAATGTTAATATCGTTTAGTCATGAATTATTTTGTTATCGATAAATTACGATTAATTGTTATCAGACATCGATTTTACTGACAATTATTTGGTTCAAAAATTTTGAATGTCTTTTCTTTACAGGATACAGAAGATTTCTTTAATTTTGTACCAGCGGATCAGCGTGCTACGCATGGAGCGGAACAAAGATCTACCACTCACGATGCTGCTTCTCGCGAGAGAACCAGAAGCGAACTACCATATTCTTCATACATAAAAAGAACTGTAAAACATGCGACAAAAATAATTAAAATTGAAATTTATGACGCCAAGAACCCACCGAAATCTGAACATTCAATATGTACTTGTGAAGCAGAAATCTGCGCCCAATATGTTGTGAAGGGTATATTATTTGATGACGTATATAGCGCAACTAAAGATATCATAAGTAAAATTCAGGATGATATGGATTTGAGAATAACTAAAATGTGCTAGTTAAGTATAATAATGTACTACTATATTGTCTACTTATTAAAAATAAAGCAGTTAATGTAATATGATATGTTTTATTTATAATAATTCAGATGGTTAACTATAACGTTAATAATCTTATATAATTACGAGTCTGAACGCTGAATAAATAAATTTAGACTTCAATTTAGAATTACGTAATTAAATTACTATTCAAGAATCAAATGAAATAAATAAGTTTCTGCGTAAGACACGTAATATAACATAGTCAGCATAGTAACTGGTAAGCAAGGTAGGTCTGTTGCATAGTGGTGTGCAGCAGATTCTGCTCTAGGGTAGGCTGGATACTTTTCTGATGGAGCTTTCAGTCCAAATTGAATACCTAGTAGAATGGACAACGGTTATTTAGTCTCATGAAATATGCCTCACTGATGTTACACAATAATTATAACATATTACCTATTTAATATCTTACCCGTTTCGTGCTTCAAAAGCAGCTTATTGAATTATATTAAGCAATTTATCGTGAAACATATCGAAACCTTCCATTAAGTATTCTCTTCTTACAATAAATATATAAACAAAAAATTATTGATTAAATAAAAAAAATAACAAAATTGAATCCCTGTTTCATATTATAGCATCGCTAGTGAAAGATGACGGCTTAAAAACTCGGTCTCACCTGAGCCGTTGTTTATACTACGTCTCAATGATTCGTCAAACAACTCGCCATTATCACGAATGCACTAGCTTGCATTTTCTCTATTGCTAATAAAGAATTAATATCGTAAGTATTTGAATGATAAATATGATTGTATAAAAAAATGTTGACTTAATATATATGTTCGCTCCATAACCAAAGACATCAGAGTGTACCTATTAGAACTAAAATTTAATTGAAGTAGTTTTTGATTGAAGTAGTATTTGATTATCGGATTGTACTATAATTATATGCTCAACAGATAATTCGATTGACATGTATAAATATATTGATTCATGATCAGTAATCATTATAACATATAATTGGGGGATCGATTTTAATTATAAATATCAGTGCATTTTATTTCACTATTCAAAGTTCGTAAATAAAGCAAGACTAGTATTTGTGATCGAGGGTGTTTGTGGCGGTTCTGGCTCAGAGTGTATTAGAACTAGAATTTAATTGAAGTAGTTTTTGATTGAACTAGCACTTGATTATCGGATTGTACTGTAATTATATGCTCAACAGATAATTCGATTGACATGTATTAATGTATTGATTCATGATCAGTAATCATTATAACGTATAATTGGGGGATCCTGGATCTCGTTTGATCCAGGTCCCCCAATTATACACTACTCACAAACTAAAGATTTCAAAATGGCGGCCACTCTTTCAATTTTTGACAGCGGATTCATGCTTGGGGACCACTCGGGTCATCAGATATCGATTTTGAAAACAATCTGCCCAAAAACTTAAGATTTCAAGATGGCGGACACTTTTTCAATTTTTGATAACGGATTCATGCTTGGGGACCTCTCGGATCCTCAGATATCTATTTTGACAACAATCGGTCCACAACCTAAAGATTTCAAAATGGCGGCCACTTTTTAAATTTTTGACAACGGATTCATGCTTGGGGACCACTCGGGCCATCAGATATCGATTTTGAACGCAATCGGTCGAAAAACTAAAATTTTCATAATGGCGGCCACTTTTCAAACTTTTGACAACGGATTCATGCTTGAGGACCACTCGGACCCTTAGATATCGATTTTGCTATGTGTAGAAAAATAAATATTTTCAAAAGTAGGTATGGTATATTGGGGACATCATTTTTAAACTTAATCAATTATGACAAATGGCTGTGGCCCGCGACTCCGTCTGCGCTGCTATCCCGCGGGAACTATGAGATTTTCCGAGATAAAAACTATCCTGTCCTTCCTCGGGACTAAAACTACCACCTTACCAAATTTCATTAATATCGGTTCAGTGGTTTAGGCATGAAAGCGTAACAGACAGATAGACAGACAGAGCGTTACTTTCGCATGTATAATATTAAGTAGGGATATCACGTTTCAATATAGTATTTTATGCAACAGTTGTATAAGAGAGGTCAAAAAAGGCGAGTGGTGTGGGTTACGATGTGAGCGTAGCGAACATCGTAAAGAAAGACACCACGAGCATTTTTTGACTTATTTATACAACGTTGCATACAATAACTTTTCTACGACTTCATTAAAATTATCACATCATTAGCATTTGAAAGGTGATCAGCGTTGGACCTAGGCATATGTTCTTTTAAATAAAACATAAATAATGCCAAACTCGGGCTCAGAGCGACCACATTACCCAAAAATGATACCCAATCACCATTTTTGTGTCAAGTGTCAAAATGACATCCGCCATCTTGGATCCTAAATATTATGCCAAATTCGCGATCAGAGCCACCAAATTGCCCGAAAGCGACACCCATGAACATTTTTCTGTCAAAAGTGTCAAAATGTCATCCGCCATCTTGGATCCAAAAAAAAAATGCAAAATTCGTGCTCAGAGCCACCAAATTACTCGAAAACGACACCCATGAACATTTTTGTGACAAAAGTGTCAAAATGTCATCCGCCATCTTGGATCCAAAAAATTATGCAAAATTCATGCTCAGAGCCACCAAATTACTCGAAAACGACACCCATGAACAATTTTGTGTCATAAGTGTTAAAATGTCATCCGCCATCTTGGATCCAAAAAAAAATGAAAAATTCGTGCTCAGAGCCACCAAATTACTCGAAAACGACACCCATGAACATTTTTGTGACAAAAGTGTCAAAATGTCATCCGCCATCTTGGATCCAAAAAATTATGCAAAATTCGTGCTCAGAGCCACCAAATTACTCGAAAACGACACCCATGAACATTTTTGTGGCAAAAGTGTCAAAATGTCATCCGCCATCTTGAATCCAAAAAAATATGCAAAATTCGTGCCCCGAGCCACCAAATTACTCGAAAACGACACCCATGAACATTTTTGAGGCAAAGGTGTCAAAATGTCATCCGCCATCTTGGATCCAAAAAATTTTACAATTTCGTGATAAGATCCACCAAACTACCCGAAAACGACAGCCATCAACATTTACATGTCAAGTGTCAAATTATGTCAGTAAAATTGAAATATTGTGTTGTACACACTTTTTTATTTTGTTTGCTTTCTAAATTGCTAACACCGTATTTTGTCCTAAACGGCTGAATGGTTTCTGGCCTTAGTCCGGACGGACAAAATTAAAAAAAATTGTCTCCAGTATATTATTTGTACCATTATATTGGTGTTGGTGACCCTTTAACTGTCAAATAAAAGTACTGGAGTAGGAAAATATACTTAATGATAAATATCACGTTATGACAACGATAATCATGCGATACGACCCGTCCACGTCCACCCTTGCATTGGTAACGATGCGCGGCGCGATGACGCGTCTATAATTTTACTCTGTAAGACAGTTTCGCACTCACGTATTAATGGAGCGGGTCGCGGGGGCGAGAGGCATAAGCTCCGCCCAAGCCCCGCCCGTACGCTCAAGGACTTTAGCGCGTGTACAAGCCTTAAGACGTCATACTAAAGCCCCTGTACTTTAAATACCAGCAAATTGTAACCAATAAAACGATAAATTAAATTAAGAAATTTATTGTTATCTTCATATTTTTAGAATTCAGTCTTTCTAATAGGTACAACTTTAGAATCCAATCTTGCAAAAATAATTACCTATTCATCCAAGATTTGTGTTGTATTTGGTGACGTCGTGTGGCGTATTTCTTGGTCGATATTCCTTTTTTTGTCACGTCTAACGATATTTTCATATTTCGTTAAGAAGTGTGAACATGATGCTTTGTGGTTAGTTTACTTTCCCACTAAGCTGCTGCCGAAGCCACTACCCCCGAAACCACTGCTTCCCTGGCCGAAGTTGTTGAAGCCTCCCTGGCTGCCCTGGGCGCCGAACCCTGACTGACCGCCTGACGCCCCTCCTGAGGACTGCTGGGCAGAGGTCACCTGGGAAATAGAAAAGCAATTGTAACATTTGCGTCGTCTTTTTAAAGTGTGTCAGGAGAGGAGCTCATTTTGTCGCTCAGTTTAGCAATTTTCTATTGGATTAGACAGTGCGTTTAGATACATACATACATAAATCACATATTTATCCATTACGGGGTAGACAGAGCCTAATGTAACAAAAGCTAAAGGCCACGTTTAGCATGATTGTGGGCGTGGGAAATGGGAATCAAAATGAAGCGTTTAGATCATCCGTGGAATTTGTTTTCTTTTGCTGATTTGTCTACAATTACAATAGAGTAGATATCAGACGTTTATATTTTTATAATACACAGGCAATAGATGTTATATTTCGCTGTTTTGAAATGACGCTAGTTGAGGTATCAAAATGGCCCGCACAGTACAAAGATGTTACCAATATTGGTTTTTAATTGTTGGATCAATTATTACTTGAATTATTTATTGGCGGACGGAGGCCGTTGAAAATTCATCATTAATAGATTGCACATTAATTGTGTCTAAATGAATAAATAAATAAAATAAAAGCATGGCGTAAACTTCAAGAACGAAAATCTAAATTGGTTCTTTCCGTGCAAATCCAGTCTTTCCCACGTTACCATAAAGTGTATATCTCGTTTACCTGTTGGAAACTGCTCTGTTGTCCACCCTGGTTGAATCCTGAGCTGCCGCCTCCTAATGATCCCTGGCTGCCGAACCCTGATGCTCCCCCAGCGAACTGCTGTCCAGCGCCAAACTGGCCACCGCCTTGCTGCCCAATGCCGCCGAAACCTAGACCAGGGCCGGCCAGACCGCCACCGCCCAGACCGCCACCGCCCAGACCAACGCCGCCCAGACCGACGCCGCCCAAGCCGCCGCCTAACCCTGGCCCGATGCCGTAAGGCTGGTGGTGGTGGATGGGGCCATAGGGCTTGGCCGAGACGGCGACCGCACAGGCGATGGTTAACAACTGAAATCAAACAATAAAAGACATATAGGGAGAGAAAACGTTATACTATTATCACTTTGTCTACAATCGACGTTATGCAAATACAACAAATACAAATATTCTTCATTGAAAACCACAAATCAGTTACAATAAGATTACAAAAAAAAGATACGGCAAAAAGTGGCGGTCTTTTGCTAATAACATGTAAACTGTGATCTTAAATAACCTTAATATTGATGACATGGTTTTAGATAGTAGATTTGGTCATCTTGATATTGTCTTTAGAAATGAATTAATAGTTAGAAAGGGAATAAGAAAATCAACTATTGAATATTAATGTTAACTAAAACTTAAACATTTATTTATCTTGTTACAAGATCATGAGATTATAGATAACTGCTGGATGAAACAAACAAAATTTATCATTTTATATATCTATTCGAAGTATTTGTGTTCCCATCAGAATTGTAGTAAATCTCTAAACTGTTTCATCCTTTAAATCCATTTCACTTTCGAAAAGTAAATAAACTTTTGCAAACTCACCAAAAACTTCATGGTTGTTCCTTGCACCACAAACAGTATAACAATGACCCCAGCGCGTTGCGCTATAGCTTTATATCTATTTCAAACTCATTTGTTTAATCGCTTTTCATAATTTGATTCCTTTCCATTAATCGCGTCAACTTTACTAATATTATCATAATCGTTGCTAACATTGTACATTCATAACGATCCGGGTTTCTCTATTTCATTCGCTTGATTACCTTTATTTGTAGAAGTGTGGTTTTTATCATTCGTTTTATATTACTTTTTAATAGCTTCCTGTTCTTGGGGGTTTTCATTTTCATCGTTGGGGAAATTTAATAGTGATTAAGCGTTTAGAAAACACGTGGTTATTGGCAGTGAGTTCTGACTCTCTAGCAGCTTTAGTATAGTTTTCGCTTTTTAAGTGTTTTAGTCTTTTTTTTTCTTAATTTCCAACTTCGGGATATAAAATAACATACCATTACATTAACTGTGTAATGTTTGGTGTTAAATCTGTACAAGTGTTTAATTCTATATCCGACTTGCAACTTCGTACATTATTGTGGGATCAACTGTCTTCCTTTTTCTGAAAGAAATCACTGTGCTTATCTAGTCGTGGGACAGAAGAAGCCAACGACTTCCTCGACAACATCATCATCATCATCAGTTTATACTAGTCCCACTGCTAGGCTTAAGATAGACCTCTACAACTACGCGCTATTGTACGCGCTACGACTGCTCTCATCCATCTCCTGCCAGCAATAGCTTGAGAATGTTTATTGATTTATTTATTTAGTTTCTCTTTGTTGTCCTATTTGAACCTCCACTTCAGTCTCACTCAGTCAAATTGCCAATATCGTCATAGCAAACACTAATTTCACGGTCACATGGAATTTTAACCAGAATTTCTTGTTTGTTTTGATTCTGGTTTTGCATGCGGTCGCCTCATGTGTAATCGAGCATTGTTTAGTTTCGGCTTCGTTTAAGTGGTTAGATGAGCTATAGTTATAGATACGGGATTATAAATTGTCCTGTTTCAAATCGTTCTCATCGTCAATAAATACTTATAAAACAAGTCCTCCGCCGCGTCTGCCATCCTAAACCTCGTCAACGGCTTTTCATGTGGTTTTCACCAATAAATATTTGGTTCCCACTGAAAAACAGCGTTGCGGCTTGCCGCATATTACGCTGAGCCTATTTTACACAATATCGGTACTAAGTATTTGTTTAGTATAAAATCATTGACGGTTTGTTTTCTATTGTACAGTCACCAGCATAAATATATGACGGTGAACAGGGCTGCAAAAATAAATGATTGTCTATTGGGCTCAATAGCTTATGACGACACTACCGCGGTAAAAATAAGTGATGCTCTATAGGCGGAAAAAACATCGTCGCACCCTTATCAGCAAAAATATCAATTTGCAGTGAAAGCATATCATCGGATGATAGGTGGGCCGCATAAATATCAATTTGCTGTGAAAGTATAATCATCGGATGATACGCGGGCCGCAAATATATCTGACACATAAAAGTCAACTCTTTGTTGTTGATTTGCAAAACCGAACCATCCTTGGCTAACATAGAGACGTAAATTGAATGAAATGATTTGACAATTCACGAGAACTCTCTGTCTCTCTCTCTCTGTCTCTCTCTCTCTTACATAGAGTGATTCACGGCGAAGGTATATGATTTTAAAAAGTTTTTTTTTGTAAGTTGGTTGAAATATCGATATGTGGCAGAGTTATGTTAGTATCTACATTGCACCCGTGCGACGCCGAGGCGCGTCATTGTTCATCTATACTAATATTATAATAAAGAGGTAAAGTTTGTGAGTTTGTAGGGGTAATCTCTGGATCTCCACAACCGATTTAGAAAATTCATTTACTAATAGAAAGCCACATTATTTGTGAGTGTCGTAGACCATATTTAACTCTGCGCGGCCGTAGTCGCGGGCAACAGATAGTACTAAAATATTGTATGTAGTTGGCACAGGCGCCTAACGAATTGAATATGATACGAATCTGGACCATAGTTGTTACATATGCTTGTGAAGTAAATGGACGTAGTTATGACAATTGTGGCTTGGGATTGCTTATAAGTTATGTTAAGTGACATTTACGGTTCTAAGTTTCGCTAAGTTTATATTATGCTCCAATGACTTAGTTCGTTGGATTTAACGTAGATCCACCAGTGTAATGCTCAGTGTAAAGTGATTTTAAGTTTTTGTTATTAAAAAATTATTTTGTCCTGAAGAGCGTGTTTTATTCAAAGCGTAAAGTTTTAACTGTAGCGCAGAAAAAACTGCTTCTTTCTCATTTATAGTTTCAAATTTAACTTTTCTGATTATTAACATCTCTTTATTAAGATGGTACCTAATAAAACTTGAAAATTCATCTAGTTTGCAACATTTTCTAATTAAACTTGTGCAGTTAGCCGTTAACTATGTGGATTCCTAACTTGTTGAAGTTAAAGTGGATTTTCTTTATGAAAACGGATTGCAGAGTGGTACAATTGGTACAATTGGATTACAGCAATGTCCTTCCGATAACTCGGGCCACTTATTGGTCGCAAATGCAATCGACTGGTCTAAAACTTTATGTCATCTAATTTATTTCGTTAATGACGTACGACGACCGAGTCTGGTTTCTCGTGTACTTGATACTCTTAAGCGAATTTGATGTAATTTTTCACTTATTAGTTTGTTGCAATTTTAGAATTAATTTGTCGTAAATATCAAATGAATCAAGAAATTTTTATTTCTTAATTTTTATGTTTACTTTTACGGTTTTACCGTTAGAAATTTAATTTCTAAACGACACTGAAAATTAGAACATATAGAAAAATCCGAAAAGTAAAGCTATGGCCGGGAATCGAACCCGGGTCCTCGTCATTCCGTGACGCGTGCTATACCCCTACACCACCCATAGCAGGTGAGTAAGCCTCCGAATTTTTCTATCTGTTTCCAACTGTCACGTGACCTTGTTACTATGCGATTATTTGTCGCGAAGCGTCATCTATTTGAATGATGTGTCTGTACGACACAATTACAAACTCCCGTGGAACATCTACTGCTCACCAGGGACGAGAGATGGCGCTGTTTTTCAAATGATAGGAAATATCAAATGAATCAAGAAATTTTTATTTCTTAATTTTTATGTTTACTTTTACGGTTTTACCGTTAGAAATTTAATTTCTAAACGACACTGAAAATTAGAACATATAGAAAAATCCGAAAAGTAAAGCTATGGCCGGGAATCGAACCCGGGTCCTCGTCATTCCGTGACGCGTGCTATACCCCTACACCACCCATAGCAGGTGAGTAAGCCTCCGAATTTTTCTATCTGTTTCCAACTGTAATGCTGCAGTTGGAAACAGATAGAAAAATTCGGAGGCTTACTCACCTGCTATGGGTGGTGTAGGGGTATAGCACGCGTCACGGAATGACGAGGACCCGGGTTCGATTCCCGGCCATAGCTTTACTTTTCGGATTTTTCTATATGTTCTAATTTTCAGTGTCGTTTAGAAATTAAATTTCTAACGGTAAAACCGTAAAAGTAAACATAAAAATTAAGAAATAAAAATTTCTTGATTCATTTGATATTTCCTATCATTTGAAAAACAGCGCCATCTCTCGTCCCTGGTGAGCAGTAGATGTTCCACGGGAGTTTGTAATTGTGTCGTACAGACACATCATTCAAATAGATGACGCTTCGCGACAAATAATCGCATAGTAACAAGGTCACGTGACAGTTGGAAACAGATAGAAAAATTCGGAGGCTTACTCACCTGCTATGGGTGGTGTAGGGGTATAGCACGCGTCACGGAATGACGAGGACCCGGGTTCGATTCCCGGCCATAGCTTTACTTTTCGGATTTTTCTATATGTTCTAATTTTCAGTGTCGTTTAGAAATTAAATTTCTAACGGTAAAACCGTAAAAGTAAACATAAAAATTAAGAAATAAAAATTTCTTGATTCATTTGATATTTCCTATCATTTGAAAAACAGCGCCATCTCTCGTCCCTGGTGAGCAGTAGATGTTCCACGGGAGTTTGTAATTGTGTCGTACAGACACATCATTCAAATAGATGACGCTTCGCGACAAATAATCGCATAGTAACAAGGTCACGTGACAGTTGGAAACAGATAGAAAAATTCGGAGGCTTACTCACCTGCTATGGGTGGTGTAGGGGTATAGCACGCGTCACGGAATGACGAGGACCCGGGTTCGATTCCCGGCCATAGCTTTACTTTTCGGATTTTTCTATATGTTCTAATTTTCAGTGTCGTTTAGAAATTTAATTTGTCGTGCAAATCTATCATTTTATTCATTTAGAGGGAGTTTTTTTAGTCTTAGTTAATATTTGTTTTATTTATAACTCGCTGTTGCCAACGACTTCGTCTGCAAAGAATTCGTTTACCGCTATCCCGCGGGAACTACTCAATTTTCCGGGATAAAAAGTAGCCTATGTGCTATTCCAGACTTTTCTCTATCTATGTGCCAAATTTCATCCAGATCCGTTGGGCTGTTCTGGCGTGATTGAGTAACAAACAAACATCCATCCATCCATCCATCCATCCATACTTTCGCATTTATAATATTAGTTAGATACGTTTAAGATATTTCTTTTGTTTCGTTTTTATTTATTTTAATGGTTTATTTTAATTTGCACATTCTTAGTTTAAAGTCAGTCACTGTCAACATTTATCTAAGCATTGTTGCTTAAACAATAATTTGATTAAGTCTAAGGTAACTCCCGGCTGTCCGGGACTCCCGGACTGATTAAAACAATGTAACTCGATTACCGGGACAAGTGCAGGAAAAACCGGTAAACGCTGGTTGTTTGTTTACCTTGTTAACCGACTTCAAAAAGGGAGGAGGTTCTAATTCGGCTGTATTTCTTTTTAATGTTTGTTACCTCAGAACTCCGTCCGTTGTGGACCGATTTGTAATTTTTTTTTGTTGGAAAGGGAATACTTCCAGTTTGGTCCCACTAACACCAAATCAGGATCTGATGGCGAGATCTTGGATAAGATTTGAAGAGTTCCTTCAGTTTCTCCAAGATCTCGTCCTGATTTGGTGTTAGTGGGACCTAACTGGAGGTTGCGGGTGTCTATGGGCAGTGCTGATCTCTTACCATCAGGTGTCCCACTTGCTCGTTTGCCTTCCTATTCACATAAAAAAAAAACTGGAAGGTTCACGATCCTGTATCGACATACCAGCATCAGATTCAGATTCATTTATTCGCAATAAGTCTGGATTACAATGGTCACACATCAAATGGTCATCACGATAATAATGTATGTATGTATAACTAGCTGTTGCCAGCGACTTCGTCTGCAGAGAATTCGTCTATCGCTATCCCGTGGGAACTACGCAATTTTCCGGGATAAAATGTAGCCTATGTGCTATTCCAGACTTTTTTCTATCTATGTGCCAAGTTTCATCCAGATCCGTTGGGCCGTTCTGCCGTGATTGAGTAACAAACAAACAAACATCCATCCATCCATCCATCCATCCATCCATACTTTCGCATTTATAATATTAGTTAGATTAGATAGTTAGATAACTCTTTATTTACTCTTTATTGTTTTTTTCTTCTTTTTAATGACCGTCTAATACATGCCAAGCTGGTTCAACCAGGAAAATCTTGCCATGTTATAACGCTTTATCATCTTTGATACGAACCCTTACTGACCCTTGGCTAAAAGGTCACTGCAAGGGTCAACGGTCGGTACCCTTTTTAAGGTTTTTAGTGGGTGAAGACGGTGAATATTTATGATCCAACTAGCGACCCGCCCCGGCTTCGCACGGCTGCAATCAGTGTTTCTCTACTATATTATGGATGTGTTATACACATAAACCTTCCTCTTGAATCACTCTATCTATTTAAAAAAACCGCATCAAAATTCGTTGTGTAGTTTTAAAGATCTAAGCATACATAGGGACAGACAGCGGAAAACACTTTGTTTTATACTATGTAGTGAAGACCGAGTTTCCACTGACAAGAAAAGTCTTGCGTGTTTCATTACATTGATGGGCAGTTATGCGTACGGGTTAGAAGTCGTCGAGCCAGAGCCGCAATGTACTCGTAATGCAACTTGAAGGCACGTTTGGACGACACAATACAGGTGGCGGCAAATAAAATGACGTTGTTTTTCATACTGCGCATATCCCCTCCACGTTTTACTTATTTGCCGCCACCTGCACAAACTTTGAATTTTTAACATCGTAGTATGCCTGGCTTCATACATAACTACATCCATAAATCACGTCTAGTCTTTACCCCTTACAGGGTAAACAGAGCCTAAGGTAACAAGACCTAAAGGCCACATTTAGCATAATTGCGAGCATATAGGTACAGGGTGTATCAGATAGCCCCTAACAATAATTAACTGGGGTATATAACCATAGCTATAGAAGCTAAAAAAAAAAAAAATTGGAATTAATTTTTTTTTATAATTTCTATGGGAATGGTAGTATGTGTAATCATTCCTATAGAAAACATTAAAAAAAATTACTCTAATTTTTTTTTTTTTTTAGCTTCAATAGCTATGGTTATAGACCCCAGTTGATTATTGTTAGGGGCTATCTGATACACCCTGTAGGTGGAAAGTGGAATCAAAGTAATGATGGGTTGCTGCATCGCCTAACATGTTTCGTTTAGTGCCGTCCCGCTCATACTAATAGTCATTAATTTGAGAGTGAGTGGGACGGTACGACACGAAAATCGGAGTAGGCCTTGTAGGCCAACAATGCGACTCCGGCGCCGATTGGGGTCGTTCACCTCCGCTATCACGAATATCATAATCTTGAGCGCTGATAAGCCACATCGTTACAAAACAATCAGGCGCATGCGCGGCTTATCTCAGATATAGTTGTGAAGTATTTTAACCGTAAACTAACTAGTTATAACCCAGGGGTAACCTTTTTTTTTTGTTGCCCGGGGGAAATCTGCTTTAGCCAGATACCTGAACCCAACCTTTTCTTGGTCAACCACTTTTACATAATTCTTGTTAGCAACCACTAATAGACACACATACAGGATGATCAATCCAAATGGGTCAGTATGGAGAAGCCAGAAACTGAAAGATAGCGAAATTTGTTCTAAGGAACCATGGCGTCGCTTTTAGTGACAAGAAAAAAAACTTATTGTTTAGTTCGGGAATAGAACCCGGTTGTAAGTATTGAAAACAAAAACATTATTTCTATTTGGATATCGATTGTGTAGGTTATAAGCAGTAAATATTACTATGAAACATGATATCTAAAATAATCGATATCCAAATAAGAGTAATGTAAAAATTTCATTTCTCAATACAACCAGGTTCGATTCCCGAACTAACTACAAGTTTTTTTATTATCTATGTTTGCAGTTTTTCTTGTCACTAAAATCGACGCCATGGTTCCTAAGAACTGATTTCGCTATCTTTCATAGTTTCAGACTTCTACATACTGACCCATTTGGATTGATCACCTGTATATAGACCAGTGGCGTGGCGTCCATAGAACTCGATTCCCACTGGCTTGCCTATTTTAAGGCAGTTGGGCAATTTATTGTGCAGAATTAGAGGAAAAGGCTAGTTAAGTTCCCTTCGGCTTGCCTTCTGATATACTTGACGCCACGCCACTGATATAGACTCAATAGAAAATCATCCGCGGACCATAAAGTTAACCTTTTTTTTAAGCTAGGTAGGTAGGTAGGTGGTTGCCTGGTAGAGATCGCTCTGTAGCGATAAGGCCGCCTGTTGTTACCTTATTACTTCTGCATACATTTTTTTCTGTTTTGATTGTTATTATGTGGTGTTCAATAAAGAGTTATTGTATTGTATTGTAAGGTAGTTTCAAAAAAATCCATTTAAAAAAGCAGTTGGCTGTTCCAGTTGTCTTGTTTTAACGGCTGAGCTACCTCCAGGTTACCTTACTATTGGTTGTTATCACGCTATGTCCCTGTATTCCAGGTAAAACTTTTGTATTGGGGCCGGAATATTGATGACTTAACAACTCGCTAATGGCTTCTAATGAGCTCCAGAGTTGTGGAACTACCCTCAGAAAACACCAGTTTACGCAGGGCGGGGAAACATGGCATGATGCTGCAGAATACGTATGTATATTATATACATATGTATTTTGTATGTATATACATACTGTCACGCCTCTTTCCCACAGGGGTAGGCAGAGACTTTACGTTTTGTTACCCCGGGATCTGTCTACCCTGTGAGGGATAAAGACGTGATATATGTATATGTATGTACTAGCTGTTGCCAGCGACTTCGTCTGCAAAGAATTCGTTTATCGCTATCCCGCGGGAACTACGCAATTTTCCGGGATAAAAAGTAGTCTATGTGCTATTCCAGACTTTTCTCTATCTATGTGCCAAATTTCATCCAGATCCGTTGGGCTGTTCTGGCGTGATTGAGTAACAAACAAACATCCATCCATCCATCCATCCATCCATACTTTCGCATTTATAATATTAGTTAGATACGTTTAAGATATTTCTTTTGTTTCGTTTTTATTTATTTTAATGGTTTATTTTAATTTGCACATTCTTAGTTTAAAGTCAGTCACTGTCAACATTTATCTAAGCATTGTTGCTTAAACAATAATTTGATTAAGTCTAAGGTAACTCCCGGCTGTCCGGGACTCCCGGACTGATTAAAACAATGTAACTCGATTACCGGGACAAGTGCAGGAAAAACCGGTAAACGCTGGTTGTTTGTTTACCTTGTTAACCGACTTCAAAAAGGGAGGAGGTTCTAATTCGGCTGTATTTCTTTTTAATGTTTGTTACCTCAGAACTCCGTCCGTTGTGGACCGATTTGTAATTTTTTTTTGTTGGAAAGGGAATACTTCCAGTTTGGTCCCACTAACACCAAATCAGGATCTGATGGCGAGATCTTGGATAAGATTTGAAGAGTTCCTTCAGTTTCTCCAAGATCTCGTCCTGATTTGGTGTTAGTGGGACCTAACTGGAGGTTGCGGGTGTCTATGGGCAGTGCTGATCTCTTACCATCAGGTGTCCCACTTGCTCGTTTGCCTTCCTATTCACATAAAAAAAAAACTGGAAGGTTCACGATCCTGTATCGACATACCAGCATCAGATTCAGATTCATTTATTCGCAATAAGTCTGGATTACAATGGTCACACATCAAATGGTCATCACGATAATAATGTATGTATGTATAACTAGCTGTTGCCAGCGACTTCGTCTGCAGAGAATTCGTCTATCGCTATCCCGTGGGAACTACGCAATTTTCCGGGATAAAATGTAGCCTATGTGCTATTCCAGACTTTTTTCTATCTATGTGCCAAGTTTCATCCAGATCCGTTGGGCCGTTCTGCCGTGATTGAGTAACAAACAAACAAACATCCATCCATCCATCCATCCATCCATCCATACTTTCGCATTTATAATATTAGTTAGATAGTTAGATAACTCTTTATTTACTCTTTATTGTTTTTTTCTTCTTTTTAATGACCGTCTAATACATGCCAAGCTGGTTCAACCAGGAAAATCTTGCCATGTTATAACGCTTTATCATCTTTGATACGAACCCTTACTGACCCTTGGCTAAAAGGTCACTGCAAGGGTCAACGGTCGGTACCCTTTTTAAGGTTTTTAGTGGGTGAAGACGGTGAATATTTATGATCCAACTAGCGACCCGCCCCGGCTTCGCACGGCTGCAATCAGTGTTTCTCTACTATATTATGGATGTGTTATACACATAAACCTTCCTCTTGAATCACTCTATCTATTTAAAAAAACCGCATCAAAATTCGTTGTGTAGTTTTAAAGATCTAAGCATACATAGGGACAGACAGCGGAAAACACTTTGTTTTATACTATGTAGTGAAGACCGAGTTTCCACTGACAAGAAAAGTCTTGCGTGTTTCATTACATTGATGGGCAGTTATGCGTACGGGTTAGAAGTCGTCGAGCCAGAGCCGCAATGTACTCGTAATGCAACTTGAAGGCACGTTTGGACGACACAATACAGGTGGCGGCAAATAAAATGACGTTGTTTTTCATACTGCGCATATCCCCTCCACGTTTTACTTATTTGCCGCCACCTGCACAAACTTTGAATTTTTAACATCGTAGTATGCCTGGCTTCATACATAACTACATCCATAAATCACGTCTAGTCTTTACCCCTTACAGGGTAAACAGAGCCTAAGGTAACAAGACCTAAAGGCCACATTTAGCATAATTGCGAGCATATAGGTACAGGGTGTATCAGATAGCCCCTAACAATAATTAACTGGGGTATATAACCATAGCTATAGAAGCTAAAAAAAAAAAAAATTGGAATTAATTTTTTTTTATAATTTCTATGGGAATGGTAGTATGTGTAATCATTCCTATAGAAAACATTAAAAAAAATTACTCTAATTTTTTTTTTTTTTTAGCTTCAATAGCTATGGTTATAGACCCCAGTTGATTATTGTTAGGGGCTATCTGATACACCCTGTAGGTGGAAAGTGGAATCAAAGTAATGATGGGTTGCTGCATCGCCTAACATGTTTCGTTTAGTGCCGTCCCGCTCATACTAATAGTCATTAATTTGAGAGTGAGTGGGACGGTACGACACGAAAATCGGAGTAGGCCTTGTAGGCCAACAATGCGACTCCGGCGCCGATTGGGGTCGTTCACCTCCGCTATCACGAATATCATAATCTTGAGCGCTGATAAGCCACATCGTTACAAAACAATCAGGCGCATGCGCGGCTTATCTCAGATATAGTTGTGAAGTATTTTAACCGTAAACTAACTAGTTATAACCCAGGGGTAACCTTTTTTTTTTGTTGCCCGGGGGAAATCTGCTTTAGCCAGATACCTGAACCCAACCTTTTCTTGGTCAACCACTTTTACATAATTCTTGTTAGCAACCACTAATAGACACACATACAGGATGATCAATCCAAATGGGTCAGTATGGAGAAGCCAGAAACTGAAAGATAGCGAAATTTGTTCTAAGGAACCATGGCGTCGCTTTTAGTGACAAGAAAAAAAACTTATTGTTTAGTTCGGGAATAGAACCCGGTTGTAAGTATTGAAAACAAAAACATTATTTCTATTTGGATATCGATTGTGTAGGTTATAAGCAGTAAATATTACTATGAAACATGATATCTAAAATAATCGATATCCAAATAAGAGTAATGTAAAAATTTCATTTCTCAATACAACCAGGTTCGATTCCCGAACTAACTACAAGTTTTTTTATTATCTATGTTTGCAGTTTTTCTTGTCACTAAAATCGACGCCATGGTTCCTAAGAACTGATTTCGCTATCTTTCATAGTTTCAGACTTCTACATACTGACCCATTTGGATTGATCACCTGTATATAGACCAGTGGCGTGGCGTCCATAGAACTCGATTCCCACTGGCTTGCCTATTTTAAGGCAGTTGGGCAATTTATTGTGCAGAATTAGAGGAAAAGGCTAGTTAAGTTCCCTTCGGCTTGCCTTCTGATATACTTGACGCCACGCCACTGATATAGACTCAATAGAAAATCATCCGCGGACCATAAAGTTAACCTTTTTTTTAAGCTAGGTAGGTAGGTAGGTGGTTGCCTGGTAGAGATCGCTCTGTAGCGATAAGGCCGCCTGTTGTTACCTTATTACTTCTGCATACATTTTTTTCTGTTTTGATTGTTATTATGTGGTGTTCAATAAAGAGTTATTGTATTGTATTGTAAGGTAGTTTCAAAAAAATCCATTTAAAAAAGCAGTTGGCTGTTCCAGTTGTCTTGTTTTAACGGCTGAGCTACCTCCAGGTTACCTTACTATTGGTTGTTATCACGCTATGTCCCTGTATTCCAGGTAAAACTTTTGTATTGGGGCCGGAATATTGATGACTTAACAACTCGCTAATGGCTTCTAATGAGCTCCAGAGTTGTGGAACTACCCTCAGAAAACACCAGTTTACGCAGGGCGGGGAAACATGGCATGATGCTGCAGAATACGTATGTATATTATATACATATGTATTTTGTATGTATATACATACTGTCACGCCTCTTTCCCACAGGGGTAGGCAGAGACTTTACGTTTTGTTACCCCGGGATCTGTCTACCCTGTGAGGGATAAAGACGTGATATATGTATATGTATGTACTAGCTGTTGCCAGCGACTTCGTCTGCAAAGAATTCGTTTATCGCTATCCCGCGGGAACTACGCAATTTTCCGGGATAAAAAGTAGTCTATGTGCTATTCCAGACTTTTCTCTATCTGTGTGCCGAATTTCATCCCGATCCGTTGGGCCGTTCTGGCGTGATTGAGTAACAAACAAACATCCATCCATCCATCCACCCATCCATCCATCCATACTTTCGCATTTATAATATTAGTTAGATTAGATGTGTGTACAACATATAACACCAATGCGGTAGCACCATTAGGAAGGCTGTTGGTTACATTTCATCTATTTGTATTTCCGTCATCTTACACATTTGAGTCAGACACAGATGAAACATAATTTAGCTACAAAAAGCAAAAAGGTTGTAACTTTTATATATTTGTACATTAAAGCATTACTTACTTACTTTTTTACGAAAAGGTTAAATCTGTGAACAAGACAAGACAAATTCGAAACTAATTAAACTTATGATTACCATCGTGTGTACCGCTGCGCGCTATCTGTTATATAATGGAGGGGAAATTCAACAAATTATCATCCGACGGCATCTTAGATGACAGCTAAGGCTTCCTCACGAGGCTGCGGCCACACTTTGAGCGGGTAGTGGTAAGGCAACACTCCTGTCTAACATCCTTTGTCGTTTACCAGAAAAGAATGCTGAATGCGATTGTGATGTGATGGTCACCTATATGGACATGTTATTGCACCTAAAATTGGAGCCTTAAAGCTTTTTGATATAATGTGTTTGCGTTGACGTCTTAATCAGGATAAATGGGCACGTAACGTCAACAAAATGTTTGTATAGTATTTGAAATTTTAATGCTAACGCGTTTGAAGAGTTTCGTTTCGACAAAAATGTACGCCTAATCACCTGCGTCACAAAACAGCGTTAACGTGCGTCCGAGTGATCGGTTGTACGTAAATACCATGAGATTTACCCTTCGATTTGACCCTTTAAGTAAATCACTCAATAGAACACAAGTTAAATTGAATTCTAAATAACAGAACAATAACAGAGATTTAAGTTTCTGGATTTCAATTGTATTGTTGATCGAAGAATTACCACGTTTTAATAACACGAGTCGTAATATTCTTGTTAAAGTGAAATTGAAATGACAAAAACAATTATGCAAAACCATAACTATAAGTTCCTAACGTCATAATGTGTCTTGCTAATGTGCTTGCTTACCTGTTTTTAAAATGTTATTAAGTATCTAATTATCCCGTCATTATTTAAAATTAATTATGTGAGCTATTTCGACATCTAACGCTGCTAATTTCTAGCGAATTAAGATTTAAGAAATGACGTTACACTCACTGACCTCGCTCATTATGAATAAAATAAAAACGTTGTTACACAAACTGATAACTCAGTATAAAAGTCGAGTGATGCTCGACATGTATTCGTTTAAGTATATATTGAGTCTGACTGTAGTTCCATGTTGAGAATAAAAACACTGAGCTGTTATTGCCTCTAAAAATAAACGATACAAAAACACAAAGTACAAAACGGTATAATTTGGATAGCACTCACACGCTGTGACAAGAATCAAGATAGACTTGTCATTTCACTATCATGACTACATAGTATAAAACAAAGTCGCTTTCCGCTTTCCGTCTGTCTGTCCCTATGGATGCTTAGATCTTTATAACTACGCAACGGATTTTAATGCGGTTTTTGTTAATAGACAGAGCGATTCGAGAGGAAGGTTTATATATGTATAATATGCAGACAAAGTCGCGGGCAGAAGCTAGTTATTCCTATAAATTGTAGTTTGCTTCGATGCCGTGTCTGACGACAGACGAAATTACGAAATCGCTCCCGCCTCTCGCTGCCGTCCAGGCTCGAGCCTTAGCTAAAACAAAGCGGTAGATCGATGTCGCATTAATGGGGGCTTCGTACAGCCGATATTTGAACAGCGTACTGTATAAAGGATAAATGTATGTTTAGCGGGAATTTGAAATGCTCTAGTGTCTGTTTGAGGCGGTTTGCGGAATCGCCCGGTATTGCTTGAAATGGGATGAGTCGGGAATATGAGATGTTCTCACAAGTGGAACATGCACATACATGTATACTATACATCAGCCATACTCAAAGTGTGTTCCGCGGAACCCTAGGGTTCCACGAAGCCCTCGTAGGGGTTCCACGAAGTCGTCGTGAGAGCTCCGCAATCATTTCGAAATAATTCAAAACACCTCTCATTCTGATTTTATGGTTCCGTAAAGTATTTCGCTTTCTAAAAGGGTTCCGTCACCGAAAAAGTTTGAGAACCGCTGCTATACATAGTGTCTTGTGTGATTAAGAAACGAGATACTTTTACTTTACACCATACATTTTCAACTTAGACCAATGTATGGAAAATTTGTCAACCATACCATGTAAAAAGACCTCCGCATAAGCGACTTTTAACGGAGTGGCTCATGCGGCACGATTATCGAGAGACCGAAATGCTCATGGCTGTAGTGCAATAGGAGGGAAATGTGTAAGCAATATGTGCACAATTGGCCGTAGACAGAGTAAGTACCACAAATACACCCCCCCCCCCCACACACACACACCCATACACACACCCACTCAAATACACACACATACACATTCAAGAACGCCTAGGTGTACTAGAGTAGGTGCACGTAAGCACGTTGCATTGGAATAGTAGGAGAATGCTAGAATATAAGTTAGGATAAGCTGTATATTATATTGTTTTGATTAACTCTGTGTAGTTTAGTTAGTAATATTGCTCAGTCTAGTTTCTCAACTGGATCCTGTCACACAGGGACTCCTAGCTCAGGATCCAGAGTCGAAGATACACTGATTGTTATATTTTTATATAATAAACTTTTTATTTTTTTTCATTTTCACAATGAATTAAATCCAGTAAAGCATTTACAAGTTTATTCTGTTAGGGTCTGTATTTTGCTGATATTTTGTCTTATAAAATTGAAGTTCCTAATCGGTTTGCCATAATGTTCGTTAGTCTAAAGCGTTTTATTTCTGCAACAGTAAGTTTTTTTTTAATTGGTAGTAAACTAACATTCTCATGATTTTTCAAAAGTCCTGAAAAATTCACGATGTCATGTGTACCAAAAAAAAAAATGACTTCCTTTTCAGTTTAAATTCGCTCGCTGTCAGATCCTTGCTAAAATTACAGCTAAAACCTGAACTGAGTCTGAATTGATCACATTAAGACGTAAGGCCCCTGAACATTGATAAATAAACAATATCTTAATGAAATGCTAATCCGACGTGAAAATGACAAACAGCTTTTAAAGTCCGAGTCCGGTTTAAATATTAAAAACAAAGTTAATTGCGAACAACGCCCCGTATTCATGAGACAGGCTCTTGGACATCGGGAAAAATAGTACGTAGATTAAATATTAATAGGATAATGAACCGGCTAGGAATTTATTCTATATCCGCTGATACCCACCAAATATTTTTGTTAGCTCAAATTTTATATGTTGTAATGTAATGTTTGTCATAACTTTCCTCTGAAACAGTTTTCTAACCGCAATTTTAAGGGTGCGACCACACCGCCGCTTAAAAAACGGTGCCGTTACGGAATCGCAACAAAATATATGAAAAAACGGTGAGAAAACGTGACGCATACGACACGTCACTGCGTATACGCGGCGGTTTGGTCGCATCCTAATACCTAGACGGACGTTTCGTGACCAAATCGGGTACGTTTTGAAAAAGGTCAAGAGTAACTAACCGAAACCGACGAGCATGTATGAGGAGATGAATGTGGAATTGTGGATAAAGCGAAAGACGCGTGTCAGGATCGTAGCAAGTGGAACAAAGTAGTCCCCTCTTGTCTTCCTACCCATATGGGAAAGAGGCGTGAAGGTATGCAGTATGTATTTGTGTAAGAGTGTTTATGCGCCTTTTATCAAACGACAAAAAGCCGTGTCTAGGCTAGACCTTAACACTATGTACTAAGCAATCTCTTAACGAAGCAGAAATAAGTGTTACTCTATTAATACAACACACAACACACAAACAACACACACAACAAACAACAACAACAAATGACAATAAATGAATATGAATATGAATATGAATAATCTATAATGTATCTAGACCCGACGTCCCTTCCTCGCTCTACGATATTCCCACATCTCCACATGCCAAAATAAAAATAGAAAACTCTTTCCCACCCAGAATACTATCCGTAACTAAACTAAAAGAGTGGCTGAACAGAACTATAATGAAAGCATATTCGTGTATCTGTCATTTTGTACAATTTAAAGTTGAGAACCGGAGGACCGTTTGGTAATGATAAGTGATAAGGGTAGCTACCTTTATGAAATTAACCCTTGCGGGTACAGTTGGCTGCGGGGCGACGTGCCCAGTGTAGGGTTTTTAGAATAAAAGTGGAAAAAGAAAATAGAAAAATTACATAAACAGTACAAGAAAGAAATAGATGTAGAACGGAACTAGAGGATTGCAGATGCGTTGCCTCCCTAGAGGGCTAGGATATAAGTCTACGTCGGGACACAGCAGCGCAAGCACTACTGCTTGGCAGAGTTAATGTGTTAGATGGTGGTAGCGATCCGGCCGGACTTTGCACGATGTCCTACCTAGGGTTGCAACATATCGATATTTTTATCGATATTTGCGCTATAACGATACAATAATATCGATATCATATCCTAAGAAAATATCGATAATTCACGACCTTAGATATGGCTTTAGTTGTGGCCACATCAGTGCCATCCGAGAGAGTTTTTTCAAAGGCAGGGGCCACTGTTACCCAAGCACGCGATAGGCTTCATGGGAAAAGGTTAGCCAAGTTTCTATTTTTAGGATCAATTGACGCCAAGTACTGGCAGCTATAATGATTTTATCTGGACATTGTATATATGTAAAATAATAAAGCACTTATTCAGTGAACTACATATGTTTTATTTAAATTTAAATAAATTCGATATTATCGACCAAAATCATCGATATTATCGAATATCGATAATTTCATTACCTCGGTATAATTATCGATATTTTTATCGATATTACAACAATCTTGCATCCCTAGTGCTAAGGATGTATATGCTTTATTTAAATTTTTACTGTCTGTCAATTACTTATTTGTTTCATTTAATACCCTCTCAAATGAGATTTAACTCAGTCAATTACTTTCCAATAACCAGCGACCTCGCTGAGTATAATATTATGCTGAGTATATATTATAACTAGCTGCTGCCAGCGACTTCGTCTGCAAAGAATTCGTTTATCGCTATCCCGCGGGAACTACGCAATTTTCCGGGATAAAAAGTAGTCTATCTCCTATTCCGGACTTTTCTCTATCTATGTGCCGAATTTCATCCAGATCCGTTGGGCCGTTCTGGCGTGATTGAGTAACAAACAAACATCCATCCATCCATCCATCCATCCATACTTTTGCATTTATAATATTAGTTAGATTCTAATATTAGGTTTTAATCATTTGTAATTTTGCTTCTTCTGTTTTGAATTGTTGTGTTGCTTTTTTTTTATGTGAATAGGAAGGCAAACGAGCAAGTGGGTCACCTGATGGTAAGCGATCACCAATGAATAAAAATATCTTCTATTCTATTATATTCTTCTATTCTATAAATTAAAGTGGCGTCACAATTTCCCTTTCTTTACTGGCATACGAAATGTTACACAAATAGAACCAGCCGACAGTACGGCAGCGGTTTCCCCTAAAAGTTCAGATTTGTTCGCAGTTGATTCCCCGTTCCGGCGAGTACCTGTGCCTGAGCAAAACTCTGGAAGGTCGTAATGAAATTATGATCTGCCTTTACTTTCCCTGGGGTTGTTGGGTTGTTACCTCTTCATCCCGTAATGCGGTTAAGGACGAATCATTTCAAATCAGCCGTTATTTGTGCGAAGTAAATGAAATCTGGTTTGAGTTTGCGTGTTTTGAAGCGCCGTGCGCAGGTATCTCTGTTTGTTTCCTTTATCTTTTACTTTTCTATGTTGAATTGTGTGTGAATAAACGTGTTTCTTCATTTGGACTGGTTTATTTCATTTAACACCGGTCGTGAGAAAAAGAAGGGCGGAATGGAAACGACTGAACGATTTCTGCTGTTTTATGCAAGTCTCTTATTATATAGTTACTAGCTGTTGCCAGCGACTTCGTCTGCAAAGAATACGTTTATCGCTATCCCGAGGGAACTAGGTACGCAATTTTCCGGGATAAAAAGTAGCCTATGTGCTATTCCAGACTTTTCTTTATCTGTGTGCCGAATTTCATCCAGATCCGTTGGGCCGTTTTGGTGTGATTGAGTAACAAACAAACATCCATCCATCCATACTTTTGCATTTATAATATTAGTTAGATTAGTTAGATTTGATATAGCCTCGTGATCCTCGTTGCTGTCCTCTATGGTCCAAACGTAGATGGGGTTCCGACACGCGAAGTAGATATATTTTCATGTATGGTATATCTTATATCTGTGGCCTATATTTTAAACGTTGTCACTGTGTTACCAGCTCGCGGAACTGGCGCTCGCCGACCGTGAAATTGCTCATCTGCAAACAATCCGGGTAGCCGGTGGATATATTTTATCGTGGCTGTCGGTCGAATTTACTTTATAACTGGCTTCAAAAAAGGAGGTTCTATTCGACTTTTTTTTGGATCCGTTGATATCTTCGTACATATCCTATCCTACTAATATGATAAATGCGAAAGTTTGTGACAATGTGACGATGTGAGTGAGTGAGTGAGTGAGTGTGTATGTTTGTTCCTTCTTCACGCTAAACGACTGGACAGATTTGGATAAAATTTGGAACGAAGATAGCTGGTACCCTGGATTGAAACATAGGCTCGTTTTTATCCCGGAAAATTGCTCAGTTCCCGAGGGATAGCGATAAACATGTCAATTGCTAATTCTACGCAGACGAAGTCGCGGCGCGGGCAGAAGTTAGTCTGTAATAAGCGTGTAAGCATTTACAAAACTGGAAATCTGACAAGAAAAAGATTGAAGATTACTGAAAATTTAAGTTGAATGCTGGTTAAATGCATACACTAACACACACAAAACTCGCACACAACACACACAGTCTACACACATAAATAATTTGTATTGTTATGTGTGTCCCTTATTGTTACAACTGACCCTAGTCTCCTGTGCCTCTCCCCTGTGCCTCTGACCCGGACGGATCTTGCATAAGGTCTTACGATACGTAAGAGCTTGGTCGTTTCTCTTTCGGTTAATGAAGAACCTGTTCTTATTAACGTTCCGTTTCAGACTTATTTAAATGTATTATTCCGCGGAAGAATTACAAGAACGTTAATAAAGCGCGGTTTAAAAACGGTGATAGTATCAGGGGACGGGAGGAATATTAAAACGGACTTAATTAAGTCCCGTGGGCCCACCTAACGGACAAGGCGGAGTCAGAGCCACAGTCAAAATATAATAATCCAACGAGGCTGACTGCCAGTTTAATATTTTTAACACAAGTGCAAAAATTTGGAGTTTTATGAGGTAGCGTGCGAGAAGTTAGTACTGAGCTAGTAGTTTACTTTACAAACTTTTTTGAAATTTAATTGCATCTGTGGCGGCGAGTTTTTAAAATTGTGTCCGAATCAGGCGTTTGCGGAGGGCCACGTTAAACTAAATGGGATTTGCTTTGCTATTTTTATAGATAATATAGAATTGTACTTAGAAATTGGTAGAAGTTGTATTGCATTGTTTCTTAAAATGCCTTTCCAATAAATTAGGAGCGTAGGAGTCATTGAGTTGCATAAGTTGCATACAAGTTACGACAGATGGCACCACACACTACTACCAAGTGATCAAGTTATGACGGACTCTCGAGCTCAGCATTTTATTTTAAGATCGAGATTCTTTATAGGCGATGCGGCTGGCAACCCATCACTATTTTGATTCCCCTTTTCACTTATACGCCAAAAATCATTCTAAACGTGGCTTTTAGGTCTTGTTACCTTAGGCTCTGTCTACCCCTTATTAAGGGATAAAGTATTCTTTAGAGAACTAAACAGCCGGTTACTTCCCACGATTACACTACAGTGGAAGTATAAATTATTTGAATAACTCTTATTCAAGTTTTATACGTTGGAAAGGTCTTACTGAAAGTTGCCTTAACTAAATTTGAAACGGCTCTCAAACAGGCTTCTAGTTCAAGAGGCCGAGGGAATCCAGACTCGATGTTTGTCTTACCGAGAGCACGCTGCTCCCAGCTGGTTTTAAGAATTGATAGGATATAGGTATATTGGAATCGTGATCGTGACGCTGGAGTGCGATCTGTTGTATTCGAAGCACAAATAAAAACACACACATACACACACACGCACGCAGGCACGCACGCACGCACGCACGCGCCCGCGCGTCGCAAAACTGACAAACATGGATTCTTCGACCGTGTTCGAAATTGCAAGCTTTTTTACAATCGTCTAGTTATTACGAATAAGTTTACGGACATGTTAAACCCCTACATATAATAGGCGGCAAATAAGTAAAACGTGGCGATAAGCACAGTATGAAAAACAACATCATTTTCATACTGCGCTTATCCCCTCCACGTTTTACTTATTTGCCGCCTACTGTAAATGCTTCTTAAGTTTGAGTCTTTTTTTTATTAAAAAACGCTTTTTAAAAATTAGCAAATGTCACTTAAAAACCATATTATCCATATAAATTAACATATCTCATTCTTATTTCATTGTTATTTACTTTTACTTCATTATTTTGTGAAATGATGTTTCATTAAAAATCCTATTAGCTATTAGAGTTCAATAAATACGATGTTGTAACAGACAGGCAGCAGAGACAGTGAATAGGGTTTAATAAAGGTTACATTTGCATCTCGAACGAAGCTTAATATTTTGTAACCGGTTTAAATTTGCACTGAAAAATAAAACCGTAAATTACGTTAAGAAACCCTTTGGCGTTAAAAACGTGCCCAGGCCCACGATAAAAAATGTATTTTCATTTATTTACTTTTAAAATGCGTCACGACGTCTGTCTAGCATAATGAGGGGGGCCCGTGGGGACAGGGGGGGGGGGGGGGGAACACGACTAGTGCTTTAGGCGGATAAATAATTCAGGGCGGGCGGAAATACCTACGGTCAATAGTGGTGTAGGTACTTTGATGTAATTTTAAGCTGAGTTGGACCTATTTTTTTCGGTCACAACAATCGTGGCATTTATTATACAGCTGACTGATTTACTCATCAATGTCCACTGTTTGAGACCCCGGGAAAGACATAAGATACCTACCTAGTTTTCATCGCGAAAAATTGTATAGTTCGCGCGGGCTCGCGATAAACGGACTTACCGCAGACGAAGTTGCGGGCAACAGCTAGTATTAAAATAATAAAGTTAAGTTACTATGAAAACAATTTTAAAAGCATTTATTGAAGGGTTTTCTATCATTAAATTCATATTATAAAATAAAGTCCTCCGCCCCGTCAGTCTGTCTGTCTGTTCGCGATAAACTCATCATCATTCATCATCATGGATTTTCATGCGGTTCTCAACAATAGATAAGATTGATTCACGGGGAAGGGTTAACGATATGATTTGTCAAGGTTTAGTGTAAATTGGTTAAAACATAACGATAATTGTTGGAAGAGTCGCGAAAAGTCAAGCTGCCTGCGATGCTAGTTTTAAGAGGGTGCATCCGTGCTGTGCTCGCAACGTCGCATTTTTGGTGATTTTTTGCGATTATTTCACAGAAATTGAATGAAAGTATCAAATATCCGTCTGTAGTGCACTTTGTTTTTAGTGTATTAACGTGTCCAATGCAAAGATTAATGGTGATGGACTTTTATTTTCGTATTAAAGCGATTAAAACGCGGACCTGCGCTCGAAAACCCGAGTCATGGATGTGGGGGCGAAGACCGCTAAGCTGAAATGGGACTGGGCCGGTCATGTTTGTCGCATGAATATAGAGCGATGGGCCTTAATCGCAACCCATTGGGTTCCGCGAGATGGCCATCGAAGCGTTGGCAGACCCAGAAAAAGGTGGCGGGATGACTTGGACGCATATCAAGTAGAGTGGCAGGAGTATGCCCTCGACCGGGACGAGTGGCGGAAAAAAGGGGAGGCCTTTGCCCAGCAGTGGGACACTCAATTAGGCTAATATAATAATAATAATAATTAAAGCGATAAAATACTATATCTCGTTTAATAAGAAAATAAAAGTCCATCACGATGAATTATTGCATTAGACACATTAATACACTAAAAACGAAGTGCACTACAGACGGATATTTGATACTTTCATTCAATTTCTGTGAAATAATCGCAAAAAATCACCAAAAATGCGACGTTGCGAGCTCAGCACGGATGCACCCTCTTAATTCTGCGCGAACGAAACCGCGAGCAACAGCTAGTTAACAGCACCCGACCAATGTATTGCACATCTTCTCGGCTAATTCAGGCTTCGTATAGCTTTGCCTCGCTCTAACGTGACGCCAAATTGTCTCTTTCCAAAGACCGAAGTGTAATCTTTACGGCCGGCTAGCTTATTACGTAACTCGCTCGCAATCGCCATCGTGTTCATTTTGACAGTTCTTGTGACAGCTAGCTGATTCCGATGCCAATTGTCAGCCCATACATGAACTGTCAAAATGAACACGATTACCACTTGCGAGCGAGTTACGTAAATTTACGTAATAAGCTAGCGGGTCCTGTGCTAAAAATTGTAAAGAAAGTCCCCAGTTCTCGCCTTAGAGTCCCACGTAGCATTGTAAACAAAACAGTCACCGTATTGCTGCGGCCTGACTTCGGAACTAACTCCCAAGAAACATTACGGCACGACTGTTTTATCTCCACCCGCCCTTGTTGTCTTGGAACCTCGAAAACGGTTTTGGAACTACTAATGGAAGTCGTAAGTAGTTTCGGTCATTTGTTACAACCTGGGGCCTTATCATGACGTTTTAATGCAATTAAATCCCGACTCAGTTCAGGTCGTAGCTGTCATTTTTAGTGTGGATCTGACAGCGAGCGAACCTAAACTGAAACGGAATTGAATCGCAACAAGACGTCATGGTAAGGCCCCAGGACTCCACCGACAAGAGCTATACTCTGGACATGACGATGGTTGTCGCTTGGTCACTCCTGTAAGCGATGCAAGGCACACACAGCACGCATACCATAGAATAAGTAAGAACATAGTAGAACGGAATCTCCCGCTCCGGCCGGACTCAAGGTCACGATTTACAGTACTTGTTAAACGAGCGGCTCAGTCACGCTGCCACGGCCGGCGTCGCAACAATAATTACAATGGTGTCAAGTAATACTTACTTAAATCATCGTAAATGGCTTCATTTGGTATGGCACTTGTAATAACTTTTTCCTTAATATAATATGTAGGTACGTACCTAATGATTTATAAATTTCATATTTTGTAAAACTAGAATAAAATAATGATATCAAAGTAAATAAAAACTTATATTTTAGCGATATATATTGCACCAAATAAACCTTTTCCTTTCTTTCTTTCTTTCTTTTATATTATCTTTAGACGTAAGTATAATATCTAACGGTAAGCAACCCTAGCAATACGCCTGGACGACAGAGGGGCGTAACGACGTGAAGGGGGAAGTAGGTATATAAATGGCGGTGTTTTGGACGCGGTCAAAAGAGATTCCCTTCTACCCTGTTATTATCTATTCTATGCGCATACTCTTCATTATCATGTTCATGTACATATAATAAAGACGCACGTTGTCAATTGGTCTGTGGGACGTACATTACTAGGTCGTCTATGTATACCGCTATTTCTCGATAGGCTTGCTGCCTCTTGTGTGTCAACCATTTTGTCGTGACGCAAAAAACTTAAGTCCACTATTCCTACTCAGACTGTTGGTTATTTTTTGGTTATTTTATTTTCTAATAGTTGTTAAAACTTCTCTTTTTAAATTCGTGGAGCGAGATACTTGGACTCTCATCCCGCGTTTAGCTGTGGACCAGTAAAGTTAAACCTGCTTTTATACGGGAATGCAGGTCCCAGAGAGGGCATTAGTGAGATTGGCAGTAAAATAGTTACTGTTAGGATTTTGGTGGATGTCTGCTATGCTCCTGTATAATTATTTGCGGGATAGAACTTTAGACCGACTTCAAGCTGTATTTTTTATAGTATGACTTTGTAACACGCTAAACGTAGCCTTTAGGTCTTGTTACCATTGGCTCTGTCTGCCCCGTAAGGGATAAAGATATGAACATAGAAAGATAGAGCTTGTAAAAATTCTGAACATCCCTAGATTCCCGCCACCATTTCCACTTAAATGTTATCTCAGAAATATGAGAAATAACAACCACGTTTCCGTTCTAGCGAAGTAGCAAATAAAATACTCAACTGCCGATTTTGTATTCCGAATGCCAAATAATACCTCAGCGATCCGCCATCTTGTCTCGGTATTGCCAGTATTGCTGAATGGCCGAATCCTGATCCAATAACGTTTGATTTCTGTAGACGCATTTTTGCCTAATCTCGATTTTATTGACTTTGTTGACTTGGCAAACAGGATGAAACAATAAGTCAGGTATTTCATTTTTATGCTCTAGGTTTAGGCTGTCTCGCAGTATAGGTATCATTGTTTTGTGCTCAGATTACTAATGTCCAAAATGTCCAAATGTACCATCAGCCAAATATGTGGTCTACCACCCTAAGGTTAAAATTCCTTTGCACGTCACAATATATAAAGTCGATAAGACAGGCTGTCAACTTGAAAGTTCGACTTAAGCACAGACTTCATTATAAACTAGCAGACTTGACATTACTGCTCAGAATGCGTGGCAGCTTTGCACACATAAAAGATTAACTCACACTAATACAAAAACAGGGACGTATTAAGGTAACTGAAACCTAAAAATATTAACAGTATAAATACTTTTAATAAGTGAGGTCAAGTGCAAGCCAGTTGATATTAGAGGTAGTGGGAATGCTTCTGTCTTGGAATCAGTCGATATGCCCAAGGTAAACAGGTCGAAACTTATACAGAGATTCATCTTTTCGTACAAAATAAAACCACCATGAATTATTTATTTTCAAATAAGTAATATAATTTTTTTAAACTTTTTATTGCATTTCTTAAATTAGCTATTATGTAGCTTTTTATCACTTTGACAATTAAATACAAGCGTTCAGCATCGTGTTCATCGTCGCTCAGAGCAAATCACACTTGATGAGCTAGGCTGCCAGTCTTTCCTATTAATATTCCTGATCCAGGCGTTTCTTAAATATTCATCCTTCGGAAACCTGAAATCCAAACGCGGAGGTCATAATAAAAATGCTGCTGGACACTTGGGTACTTAATAGGGTCGGTCGGTAGTTACGTTGGCATAACACTTGTCTTTAGAATATTTCGTTGAATGGCGAGGCGAGTAGTGATCACAATTTTGTTAAATCCAGTATTGCTTAGAAGCATTATCAGGCGTAAGCCTGTACGCCTAGTTCGGCCCTGTAAAAATTGCGCAGTACATTAATTGTCAAATGAGGTTACTTTATTCAGTAAAACTAAAATATTTCTGGTATTTCTTTAGAAAACCATAAATTGAAAGTTTTGTCAGCTTCATGAATACTGCCTTTGTAATTATTTCTAAATATTTGAAGACCATTGATTAGTTAGAACGCGGTAAACACAAATAAATCTATGACGAATGATAGCAAAAGATTAACTTACCGATGGAACGATATTTCAGGGGTTTTCCTGTCTGATGCGTTGCAACACATGAGAACACAGCATTTCACAATTATTTTACTTTAAATAACTTATAACTTTATATTATTTCACTTGTGATTTCACTCAAGATACCGACGGTCGTTCACCACAACAACAAACTAACGCCATCGGTCGCTTGAATGTCGCTTAGCAACTGCCACGGCTTCCAAATTGTCTATGTGTGACTTGGTGTTGCAACACATGCAAAAAAGAAATAGGTTTATACGATTTAGTATTAGAGGAAAAGAGGTAGTGGCATTTTTTACACTAGTCAATGTAGGCGTGAAATAATGTCAAGTCTGCTAGTTTATAATGAAGTCTGTGGACTTAAGCGACATTTTCATTTGATAGGAAGTTGGATGAAAAGTGGTAGATCACTTATTTGGGTGATCGTACATAGCTCTAGCTGTCAAATAAAACAATGAACCACGGAAGAAATTTTAATCTTATATTATAAGCGTCATGTTCTTTATATGACTCATATAGTGTTTAACATTTAAGCTTCTGCAGTCTTCAAAATGTTGGTACCTACCATGGAAAGATATAACGGTTGAAAATTTCCATTTTTTAAATTCAATTCCCAAACTTAGCAAAGGTTCTGCTATGGGTACTGGGTAACAGAATATATCAGTAAACATCTAAAACTCGAGAGTAAAAATACACCCCTTGCAAAAAAATCGGGCACCTATGGTTTTTCAGATTTTTAGACATTAAAGCTTAGGGAGGAAGCTTTTATACACATAAAATACAAAAACCATATGTGCCCGTTTTTGCAAAGGGGTATATTTGTATTTCTCATTCATATCTGCCACGACGGGCATACTTTATAGTCAGATTCTCTAACTACTAGGCTACTCGATTGTCTTTTCTAAGAATTTTAACATCTTTGCTTCGCAAGTCCAAACTTGATCTATTTCACATCACACCGTCAGGTGAACCTTTCGTGTTATTATGTATCTTTTATGTACATCGTGGCACTTAATACGGTCATTACGTCGTTACATTTCTCACTTATTGACTGACAGCGGTGTAGGCACGCAACATCGGCCATGGAAACACCCACGTCTTTCCAAATGTGGAACATGAGTTCTTTATAATATTACATAATTGAGGCTGTTTTGTTGTTCCCACGAATAACCAAAATAAATTGAGTTCCGTCCGGATCGATAACACCTTGCTCGCTAATTTTGCTAAGCCTGCATGCTTGCGCTGCTGTGTTCTGACGTGGAGAAGACAAACAGTGGAATTACTGGCACATGAGGTATCCGTGATCTGGTGAATATCGCAAGAGTACGCTGGATGTGTCCGCTCTTTGGGGGAGGAACAGTGGACGTCTTTTGGCTAATGTTAATGAGATTCCATCTAAGCCAACAGGCTGGCAACGCGTCTGCAATCTTTTGGTGTAGCTGGTATGGTGGTGCTCTCTAAAGCTGTCGGAGTGACCTTGAAACTCACAAGCCGCACAGTGAGTGGCCACATTTTCCGTTTTAAAGCTTGCAACACCAAAATACCAACGTTCATTTTTGGCCACGAAACGGCCATGCCATACGGGGTCTTTCGGGCGTACGCTGGTTGAGAAACAATACAGTTTCTCTATAGTTACCAGCCGATATGTACAGGATAAACCTTGCGTTACTGGCTTTCTTTTATGCTTTTATGTCCAGCCAATATTCCCCTGCTCGCTGGTAAGCGTAGCCGTTCAAAGCCGTTCACTTGTTGATTTTATTGGACGCCATTTGCAGTATTTTTGCGTATCGGAGTCGACGTGCGATGTTACGTCGGTGCGCTGTTTTTACAGCGGGATTACGGGCTATATAGGAGTAGAAAAGGGTGGAGCTTATCAAAAATATGACGGTACGCTAACGGGATTGAATGGTGCTATAAAGTAGAAGGCGAATAGTTATCACTTAAGTTCAATATCTACAAATTTGAATACTTAAATATTATTTAACTAACAAGGTAGTTTATATTAATAATGTTGTACGGCTTAAAACACCGAAGACTTAATAATTTAGAAAACAATTTGACAGTGGCTATATGGACATTGTTTCTTTTGCCTATCCCTGGAGGGATAAAAACATGAAATATAACAATGTTTTTCTCTCTAACAACGTTTGCTACAAGTGTCATATAAAATGGTAATGAAATCACTTGCTCTGCCATAAATATCGTAATTTTCCCTTGGTAACATTGTGTAGGTAGGTGTCACCTATACGGTACACCTGTAATTTTTGCGTCTCCCTCATTATCCAAAGCATCCCCGTTGATTGCCTTTTTTCGATCGTCTGTTTGCTTTTACTCGATTTTTGACAGTAAATAGAAGCCCTTTGACATTTTAGAAGCTACGGTAATGAGGTTTGAAGTGTTGCTCTTGTTTTCTCAAAATGTAAAAAAGGTTTATTTGAGGATTAATGGGGGTATTTCTGTGACGAATGTGTACGTTAAAGCTTAGATAAATATCCAGTTTTTGAGTGTCCATCGACTGTAAGCGATTTGTGGCAGTTTCCATAGAAAGACGGAGCGGACGCAGATATTCGACCAATCACATAACATAACTAATGGTCTGTTAAGTTGTCTTTCGGCTTACAAATAAATACGGTAATGAGGATTGTGCAATAAATATTCATCACCATCATATCAGCCGGGAGACGTCCACTGCTGGATATTAGGCCTTCCCCAAGGGTCTCCACGATCCACGTTTTGTGTTACCCGCAGTCAGTGGCTTCCCGTGATCTTTACCAGATCATCCCTCCTTGCGGGATCTCGCAAAGACGCTCCAACCAAGTATAAGTATTGTCTTTTGAGTGATCTTAAGCCTGCTTAGAAATAATGATTGCTAATTCAAAATCAAAAGAAAAGGGCTCTTTTGCGTGTCTTTATTTGAAACTACCAGTGCTTTCGGAAAGATAATCATTGTCAAGAAGAAACTAGGCAAAAAGTCGTTCAAATCAAAGAATGTAACAAAAGACAATTCAGATTGTTGGACTTAAGACACCGTCTTGTATTGTCTCCAACTATCGGCTTTTTTTTTAGTTCGGGCCGCTTCGGAAAAGTTCGTGAACTGTCGGAAACTTTGCCAGTCTTCCAAGGTTTCCGACTTTTTTGTTAAACCCTCCTTTGTTGATCCTGAACACTTTTAAGTAGAGTTTTGCCTTCAAGCTTTTTGTTGTTATAATTTAAGTATTTTTCTATTCAGTTTGTTGCCAGTGGTGACATATGGAACTGAAACGTGGTCCCTTACATTGGGCCTTGTGAGAAGATCACTCAAGGCAGTTTCAAGAGACATGCTTGGAGTTTCTTTTGCAAGATCGCATCAGGAATAAGGCGGTCATTAGAAGAACCAAAGTACCGACTTAACTCGGCGAATTGCACACCTTAAGTGACAGTGGGCACATTGCTCGTAGAACCGATGGCCGTTGGCGCCGTAAGGTTCTAGAGTAGCGCCAGCGTACCGGAAGGCGAAATGTTCGGAATCAATCTGGTAAAAATCGTGGGAAACAAAAAAACCGATGGTCGTAGAGATGATTGATGACATGCTATGTCCAGCACTGGACGTTCCCCGGCTGATATGATGACGATGATTATTCAATTAATTGGATACCATAAATATTAATTCTATTACTCGTTATTATGCTGATTATTTTGAAAATATGTTGTTCCTCAAGTTCCTAATTGTTCCCACCTGCTTTCCCTGCCTTTGCTAAGTTTTAAGCCTTCCAACTGGCAACACAGGTTCCTACATACTTGGTCATACTTGGATGTTCGTGAAGACGAGCTATTGCGCCAAAACACTGCCGTTAAATTCAATTTATGGCAACAAAACTCATTATAGTGCGGTTCGAGGCAATTTAATAGTTCACGCCAAGAGCTGGCAACATTCACTTATTAACTTCATGTTTTTGCAGTTTATAGACAGAAATCAGTTTCTTATTAATGTGCTGATTTCGGTACTAGATTTTGTCCGCGATTTCGTCTGTGATAATTCGATTATTTCTATCGAATGGGAACCACAAAAACCCTACATAATACTGTTAAATCAAGGTAAGTATACAACTATCCCCATAGAAATAATGTCGGCCTGTCGCTTAACGTTTTAATTTGTAGTGGCGGATGTACACAGACAAACAAAAGGATTTTCGAATTTATGACATTTGCTAAACTGATGACGGTGATGAAACCAAACCGTAATATTAATAGGATACTAATTCACGTGCTCTATATAGTTTGTGTTGTGTTTGCGAATCATGCTTATTTCGATGCATGCTATGCATGTGTATTAGCACAGAATAAGTAATAGTACTAAGACACGTGCTGGTAATGAGTATGCAAATTTTAAGTAAGTACCTATGTCTGAAGGCAGCATGTGAAAAAGCACATTTTTAAACGTGCTATGTTTTGTTTTAATGTGCCTTTTTGATCATTCACATGTTTAATAAATACTATTTACATAGTTAAATTAGTATTTAAACTTACTGGATGTAACTCAAACGCCTTCTGTTTTTATTGCTCCTAAAAACCACTTAAAAAGTAAAATAATGCACAGCAATGTATTTTAATTTGTCCGTTATGAATTTAAGCCGGACATTATGGAAGTGTAGGTATTTTTATAGCGCAAGTGCTCCGGGGTGGTTCGTTATAATAAAATAAGGCTTTGTCAACAACTTGATTTATTCTACTGTTAATTAATTGGGAGTAGGTACGCTCTTCAGTTTAATTTATTTTAAATGTTATTTAGAATAGGGCCTGCGGAATAACCGATAGTCGTTGTAGCCTGGTAGCAAAGCCGTAGCAGACTGGTAGCAAGCTGTAGTAGCCTGGTAGCAAAGCTGTAGTAGCCTGGTATCAAATAATAGTTGTTCAGACTCCTCTGCGCCTTCCATTCGGTAATATAGGGGTCAATCGCTAGTTAGGTGTGCTGCGATAGCTTAGTAGTTTGAGTTATGGCCTCTCAAGCAGAGGATCGTTGGTTCGTCGTCGCGCTTAAGCTAAGTTTTGTGGAATTTATGTGCAAAGTTAAAAAAAAAATTCTTTGCGCATTTGCCTTTGGAGAAGCGGCTACACCGTGTCTACCATAGGGCTGACTCCCGACTATCCTTTACATTAGCAGGTCGTTGACCGGCTCACCTCATTACCGTTGTTTGTAAATAATTGAAGCCGTGAGAAACAGCCATTACAATATTACAAATGGCGCGATCCGACCGCGTTTCCTACCGCATTTTGGTTTATGATGGATCGCGGAATGGCGTGCCTAGAATCTAAATTAATCGCTACAAAACCCTGTGCTATGCTAAGCTGGACCTAGGTTTAAATAGGCGAAGCATAAATAATCTAACTAATATTATAAATGCGAAAGTATGGATGTATGGATGTTTGTTTGTTACGCCAGAACGGCCCAACGGATCTGGATGAAATTCGGCACATAGATAGAGAAAAGTCTGGAATAGCACATAGGCTACTTTTGATCCCGGAAAATTGCGTAGTTGACGCGAGATAGCGATAAACGAATTCTTTGCAGACGAAGTCGTTGGCAACAGCTAGCCCATCATAATTTTTACGCGGTTTTATTTAAGACACAGTATTTTATGAGACTTGTTCCAGTGTGTTGGTGTGACGACTAAAATTATGGCTTTGACTGAGACGTTCTTACCTGTTGGCCTTTTAAGGCTCGAGGGTTATTTGTTGTTATATCAGCTACAGTAATAAACAATTTGTGAAAGTTTCTAGAACTGATTACGCTTAAAAAGCTACAGCCCTGTAACTGTGGGCATACGGACAAAATGAGCGAGAGCAGTTAGCACAGAAGCCTATAAAGCAGGGGTGGCCAACTTGATTAGACCCAAGATCTCCTGTTTATTAACAAAACCCTGCGCGATCTACCAATTACATATTTCATGAAACCTTAAATGAAACACGTTGCGCAGTCTGGTCTACGTATTAATATTTTTTGCCTTGCCACGATCGACTGCACTAACAATAAGAGTTTTTAATGATTCACGGTTAAGTTCATTCGAAATATTATAAACGGGATGTGAACCGCGATCACCTTTATTGAGCTCCCGATATTTCGATACAGTTGCATGCATCATGATCACGGGTAGACAATAAAGGTGATCGCGGTTCACATCCCGTTTATAATATTTCGACTGCACTAACAGTCGCGATCGACCTGTTGGCCACCCCTGCTATAAAGACATTCGTTAAAGAACTTTAGAGTTTGTAAGCACGGTGTTGACATTGTGTTTCTGTTGCATTCACTCATATGCAGAATCTGCACGCAAGAGAATAAGATAACACTTTCTGTTTTCGCTTCACTAGTGTTTTTTGTTACCAAATTAAATGTTAACAAACTTTTTTTATTACAGGTAAGGCCCGCACCGCACCCGCAGTCGTTACGCAGAGGCGTGGTAAATGCTATGATAACCATATCCGTCACTGATGCCGATTATTGACACAATTAATGTCAATAAACGAATAAATCAGATCATAAATGAGACTGTGACTGAAACACCGTGAATGTAATTTACAAAGGCGCGGTTTTAAGACGATTGCCACACGATTTTGAACGTAAATGAAAATGAAAATGAAAAATGAAAATCCCGCTTCTTCTACTTCTCTTTTTCTGTGTCACTTTGAGAACATAGTGGCCTCGCGCACGTGAAAGAAAGAAAACATTTATTCATGATAACATTACAAAGACAAAAGAAAAAAAAGAAGCAAAAAAAAAACATAAGAACATGCATCATGAAATGGTTCCATCTCAGCATAATGCTGGCCTTGCAGCCAGCGCTGGTCTTCCCGATGGACCATCAAGTGCTACTGAAAGCACATATTAAAAAATATATATAAATTCAAAAATAGTGAACCGACATTACACCCGCGGCGACACGCGACACCGTGACCGCGTGGCGGCGGCGTGACTTTATGTTTATTACTTCAAGCACACAGTGTGGGAGCGCGGTTTGACTGCACAGTTTAAGCACATTTCCTGACCTTTTGCCATACTTTGTTTCAATGCACGAGTACGGTCTACGGTCTGCCTACGAAAATGTTAAAGCACTTAGTGCTTTGTCAATTTTCACAATACACGTTGATAACACATCCTACTAATATTATAATTGCGTAAGTTTGTGATGATGTATGGACGTTTGTTACTCTTTCACGCCTGAAAAGCTGAACAGATTTGGATGAAATTGGAAACAGAGATAGATTATAATCTCAAATAACATATAGGCTACTTTTTATCCCGGAAAATTGCGTGGTTCCCGCGGGATAGCGATAAACTTTTTTGCAGATGAAGTTCTGGGCAACAACTAGTGTTATATAAGCGGATTTTTGGGTACAAAGTTAAATTATGTTGTAAAATACCTACTAGGTTTATATGGTCAATATTTTCATGAACCGACTGTATACCTACGTATTCTAGCATTCAACGATGTTGCGAAGACAAATGCTTGATATCACGCGGTAGTCCAGCCCAGTCCGTTTCCGGTGCATTTTGAATTCAAAGCAAATATCATATTTCCAACATTATAATAGCAGGAGCTCAAAAAGCGCGCGACTCTATTGTCAAGAGGCTAAGCGCTCGAGTCTGTCTTTTAGCGTTCCGTAGTAAAATGGTAATAATAAAAAACACCGGGTAGCACTCCGGGAGTGAAAACAGCAGCTTAGATTACATTTTAATGTTGTAACCTCCATGACGCTCAAGACGCGTACCGTACTGGCCGCTTAAAAAAGACGTACGTATTATCTATATCGACAGACCTCTAACAATGTGCTGATGCCCTAGTACTTTTGCTCCACGACTCAACAAAAAAACACTTCAAAAATCGAACGAGATTCATTCGTATTTTAAAATTAGCTCTTAGAGGACTTGATATCGTGTCCGTCTTACTCCTGCCCGGCTAGCACGACAGCGCACAAGAGTCGCGTCGCGCGCGAGATAGATTACGCTTCCCTTTCTAGAACGAACAGTAAGAAAAAGACGGTCAATCTATCTCGCGCGCGACGCGACTCTTGTGCGCTGTCGTGCTAGACGTGCTGACGCGAGTTTAACATTTTTTACCCATCCAAAAATGTTCTCAGCGCCGCTAAACAAGTTATCACTTCAATAAAATGTACGGAACCTCGACACGCGGGTTGCTCTCCTGCGTAGCCGGTTGTTTATGTCTTCTGCAGTTGTATTATTTCAGTACTTGCAACCAGGTTTCAGTTTACTGTATTCCAGAAATGCACTACATTTGTTGTGGCTCGGGAAATGGCTACAGTTTTAAGGCTGGATCTACGAGCTGTCTTGAGTCCGGAATATTTCAGTATATTGGTCTAGTTTCATTTTATACTCGAACTAGCTTTTACCCGCGACTTCGTCCGCGTAGATTTAATTTGTCTTTAGCAATTTCCGTGTTTTTTTTTTTATGTGAATAGGAAGATAAACGAGCAAGTGGGTCACCTGATGGTAAGCGATCACCACTGCCCATAGACACCCGCAACCCCGGAGGGATTGCAGATGCGTTGCCAACCTAGAGGACTTGGATGAAATGCCTCTTGTGCCCGTAATTTCCCCGGCTGTCTTCCTCTCCACACCGGAACACAGCAGTGCAAGCACTGCTGCTTAGCGGCAGGATTAGCGAGTAAGATGGTGGTAGCGATCCGGACGGACCTTGCACAAGGCCCTACCACCCGCATATGTAAAAATGTATCCAAATTATATAAAAAAGTAATTACCTAGAAATATATTTATTTTTATACCAGGGGTTTTAAAAATTACGCGCGCCCTGTTCGATTGCCCGCCCTGGCCTTATACTCCGTAATTCGATTTTCGAAGTTCGTTTCGTGCCGTTCCGCTCTCACTAATAGTTCTTAATTTGAGAGTGAAAGGGACGGCGCGATACGAAGTAGCCCCCCTGATTCGTCAAATTTTCAACACGTTTTCAACCATACACCACAGACAACATTACGTTTAGCTGTCAGTTGCGTTTTGTTATTCCATGTCAGTCGCGTTTTGTTCCATTTTTAACAAATGAATGACAAAAAAAAGAAAAAGTATCCTACTACCAATTCGTGGTTCTAAGATACCTCCCCACCAATTTTCAGCCAAATCGGTTCAGCCGTTCTCGAGTTATAAATAGTGCAACTAACACAGATTTCTTTTACATATACTCCAATAAAGATACAGTAAACTAAACGACACTGAAAATTAGAACACAGAAAAATCCGAAAGTAAAGCTATGGCCGGGAATCGAACCCGAATACTCATTCCGTGATGCGTGCTACCCTACACCACCCATAGCAGAGTTACAGATGTAGTGCGAAATGATTTTCCATGACGTTTCGTTGAATCCCATGCGGTTTTCAACTATAACGACATTTGAATAAGGTTCTTATTTACAAAACAATTAATCTGACAGCTGCATTGTATACACGACTTTAATAACAATTCACTAAAGTTGAAAACCGGATAAAATTTAACGAAATATCAAGGTGTACCTGTAACATTCTCCGTCCGACAATTACCAGCCAATGAACAAGAGGGGGGGGGGGATAATAGAAGTATAGCTTCTATAGGTAAGTCAAACAGGCACTTGAATGTCAAACATTGAGAAATAATAAAGGCTACATTTTTCGAGTAGGAGAAGGTCCTTGCCGTCCGAAAACCATTTACAAAAGTCCTAATAAAAAGGCCACAAGCGCGCAAAAGCTGATACAGGATGAAAACTAATCGAGGAAAGTTCGGGCGCGTAGTAGGGTCCGCAAAAACGAATGCCCATTGCCCCACCTTAGTGAACAATGGAGGGTTAGTACCGTCATTCCCTGGGTTCGCCAAATGGCGTCATCTAGCCTCTTTCAGACTTGAATCGGCTTGGTTTCATAAAGAATTGACAAATTAAGGTAAGCCAATCGTTATGACGTTATTTGTTGTGACAATGTGGCGTGGTAGGGTTTGTTTTCACGATAGGCGTCCATTCTAAACCTAAGATCAATTCAAACAGATGACGCTTAGCGACAAATATTCGCATAGTAACAAGGTCACGTGACAGTTGGTAACAGATAGAAAAATTCGGAGCCTTACAAACCTGCTATGGGTGGTGTAGGGGTATAGCACGCGTCACGGAATGACGAGGACCCGGGTTTGATTCCCGGCCATAGCTTTACTTTACCTGCTATGGGTGGTGTAGGGGTATAGCACGCGTCACGGAATGACGAGGACCCGGGTTCGATTCCCGGCCATAGCTTTACTTTTCGGATTTTTCTATGTGTTCTAATTTTCAGTGTCGTTTAGAAACTAAGATCAATTGGCTAAATGGATAACCAGATGGTTATAGTGCACCTGACTACGAAACTTGAGGGTCCCGCTGCGATACGAAAAAATGACTCAAAATATCCTACTAAATATTATAAATGCGAAAGTTTGTGACGATGTGAGCAAGTGAGTGAGTGTGTATATTTGTTCCTTCTTCACGCAGAAACGACTGGACGAATTTAAGTGCACTGCGTTTGCTTTGTTTTATTAGCCTTTTTCCAACTAATGAGTTTCACTTGTGTTTTTAATTATAATGTTTGTGTGAATCGGCTTTGAGAAAAAATTCTATCTAGTTATTTTGGTATAAGAATCCCTGAGAAAAAAATGCTGAACCTAGTAGAAATAATGCGAATGGAATTCGGAAAATTACGAAGTAATCTTCCTGTATCGACACATTGAGCGCCATCTTGGTTCGCCATCTTGTTTTGGCAAGTTTTTCCAAGTAAGGGCGCGTTCACACCTAAAAATATATGGTTGGTAAAAATCAGTCCAGTCAGCTCTTTCCCGGAAATGACGTTAGTCATTTTTGGCATAAAAAAAAAGATTATTCGATTGATGCATGAGGGTTTTTAACATTTCAAATTAAATGTTATGTTATTCTTATCGTGGCCCAGTACGCCCCTGTCTCTGATGTGAGCGTGACCTAATGTTAGGGGTTGTTTATTGTGACCTTGCAACGTCTTCGCATTAGAGGTGTTTACTACGTTAGTACTCTTACCTACGTTAGTACGTGCTTATTATATCTTTCGTTCATTAGTTTAGTAACTCTTTGTTAATAAGGTCGGAGTGCCCTCTCGTTTAGTGAAGATATTTAACAAACAGTCTTGCCATTTCACGTGTGCAATAGATACGTCTGTGCGATGTATGTTTGAAAACAAACTGCCTGAATTTAGCTTTGAGATGGCAGTCTTAGGGTGCGACCAAACCGCCGCGTATACGCAGTGACGTGTCGTAGGCGTCACGTTTTCTCACCGTTTCTTCATACATTTTGTTGTGATTCCGTAACGTCACCGTTTTTTAAGCGGCGGTGCGGTCGCACCCTTATTGAGCAACGCGTTAGTCTAGTATCTTGTTATCGACACTTAATATTATAAAGGGGAAAGATTTGATCGTTTATTTGTTCGTTTGTTTTGCATTGAATAAGGTCCGAAATTGACCAATTTTAAAAATCTTTCACCATTAAAATCCTACATTATTCCTGATGAACATTTCGTTTTGCGCGGACGAAGTCGCGGGCAACAGCTATCCCTATTAATTTTATACACGCGAAAGTAACTCTGTCTGTTTATCTGTTATGCTTTCACGCCTAAACTGCTGAACCGATTTTAATGAAATTTGGTTTAGATATAGTTTTAGTCCTGTGCAAGGAGATGGGATAGTTTTTATCCCGAGAAATTTAGTTCCCGCGGGATAGCGTTAAGTGAATTCTACGCGGACGAAGTCGCGGGTAACATCCAGTATGTAATGTATCGATAGAATAGTTATCTAGATACCAGATAATCCTAGGTATTCTGCATATTTATTACTAGCCGGTCTTACCGGTTTATGTACGCTAGACCGGTATTAATAATGGAATAAATAACCACATAATTAAACGCAACGGATTAGTTTCATCGTCGGTGCCTTTCGTTAAAACTATAAATAGTGAAATAAAGGAACGTGGTTCATTCGCGGCTATAATAGTGTAAAACCAGAGCGAGACAACGAATCTATCTATACTATTTCATCATCATCATCATCATCCTGTAATCCCTGTCTAACTCGCTCGCAATCGCCATCGCGTTCATTTTGACAGTTCTTGTATGAATGTGGCAGCTAGCTGATTCCGATGCCAATTGTCAGCCCATACATGAACTGTCAAAATGAACACGATGGCGATTGCGAGCGAGTTAGACAATAAGCTTACTGTTTTAACAAATACTATAGACGGAGCGACAATTGCTCTTTAGCAATACATACGAGTATAGCTGATATATAAAACAGCCTCGATCTCGATTTATATGTCCGCTGACGTAAATTACGCTTTAATTACGCGTTAGCGTGTAAAATGGCGGCGGACATTATATCCCGCCGTTAATTGAGGATTAGTTTATTTGTTTGTTGCTAACGTCGCTGATTACGCAGGCTTTGCGTGTGTAGATTTATTAGTTAGGACCTAATTCCGTAAAACTATACTACATTCATCAATGATATTGCATATAAACAGGGAGTAGATATGTTACTACCGCGCCCGAGTTGAAGATTCATAAATGACCCAATTGGTCGCAATCAGTTTACCTCAAACAAGCCACAGTATGAGTAGTCCGTGACGGTTGACAGAGTGAGCGTTTTTCAAACGCAATTTACTAGAAACGTAACATATCTATGCTATGATATATCATTGACATACATACATTCACAAATCATGTCTTTATGCCTTACGGGGTAGTCAGGGTCTAAGGTAACAAGACCTAAAGGCACCGGATTGAGATACGACTTGAAAACCAACATCTTCAATGATCATCGCAAGTTATAAAACCTTAGTAAAACTTATTTGCGCAAATTCCAAAAGCCACTAAAACCGAACTCAATCTCCACGCCAAACAGCGCCACCGAAATAAATCTAAACATTTCAAAAACCTCTCAAGTCGCTAGTAAAATATTACCCAACCCGACTCAGCTTTTTACCTGTAAATTTCCAGTAAAAATATAAGGAAAATAGCCGGAATGTAAAGTGCTATCGCCGTATCGGGACAGTCATAAATACGGCGCTGTATAGCTTTATTAAGATTTAAGACGTTTTATTGACTTCATTTAGCGGTGGAATCAAAATGACGATTTGTTAGTTCTAGTTTGAGAGCGTGACTCGAAGAGTTTAAGGCCCATTAGCATAGTCCAGAGTTAAAAAAAAATTTTGCGCTGACTCGGGGTTAGGTTTGACAGCTCCATACATTTTGACACTACTTAGCCCCGGGTTAGCATCTAACACGGGGTTAAGTCGTTAAGGCGCTGTCAACAGCAAATGACCTGGAGCAGCGCCACTCTTCACACATACGGTTCACGTGCCTGTTAGTGAAAGAGAAGAAACTATTCCGGCAGCTTGGCGCGCGTCTAAAATCTTGCAAATAAGACACAAATCATAAGAAATAAACAAAAGTATGGATTATTTGTGAAATATGACTCGTTAGCCGTTTAGGTATGAATATGTTGACTTTTATGTTTTTAATTGCAGACCCATACGTCGAAAAAATAAAGACATAGAACCGTTTAATGATGATTTTAAGACCAATCTTTGCAATTATTTTCTATCGAGCCGATTTTGTTCAATTATGTATCGTGCCCGTCTAGCGTGTTTGAAATATGATGAAAATTAACATTATATATTTTTTTGTATTTTTTTTGTGTGCAGTTTTTCTTAAAAAAGTGTTTAAATAACATCAATTTCAACAAAATTAGGTGTTGTCAGCCTCTTAACCCTGGTCCGTGCAAGTGGCCCTAAGTGGTGGTTACTACTTAAAAGTCGACTTGAGGGGTTATTTAGAAACCGTTATTCATAAACGGTTATCAACTGTTTGGTAATGTCTTCTAGCGGAACGCGAAAGAAACGGCATTCTAGTCTCGTTTGTCTCAACAAGATAGCCTTAAATTTGATACGAATCCGTGTCTAACGCAAACTAGAGACTAAGTTAAAAGACTTTTATCTTCATCATCATCACGTAGATGTTAGACAAATAAATTGGTTAACAGTATTATTTCGGCATGAGTTTGTTGTATCTTTATAAAATACTAGCTGTTGCCCGCGACTTCGTCTGCGAAAAAAAAATCGCTATCCCGCGGGAACTATGCAATTTTCCGGGATATAAAGTAGCCTATGTTTTAGTCTGGGGTACCAGCTATCTTCGTTCCAAATTTTATCCAAATCCGTCCAGTCGTTTTAGCGTGAAGAAGGAACAAACATACACACTCACTCGCATCGTCACATCGTCACAAACTTTCGCATTTATAATATTAGTAGGATTAGTAGGATGTAGGCGTGTTCTGTCTCCCTCCTTCGTAAGTGATTCAGATTCAGATTCATTTATTCCCAATAAGTGTAAGTGGCAGAAGTAATGTAACTGACACGTAGTGATTTTGTTCTTTGGACATGGTACACAGTGGATCACCTTGATTCAATTGGATCGCAAAATATATAGCTTATAGAGTTGAAACGATTGAACCGTGACCCACTAACCCAACCAAAAATTGCAAGACGATTCAAAGCATTTTTTTGTCCAAAATTTATTTCCTCACACAATGTAGCAATCACAGTCAACAATAGTGCGGTGGAAGGGCCACGAGTCCCGCACCCCGGGAATCCCGCGTTTAATCTGCGCCGAGCTCCCGATATCCGGGCTTGGTTATTATGTTAATGGGAAATATTACTGGATGCTGCTTCGACGATTTCCTCCGTTTTTCTACCTCGTACATTATACGGAAACTGTTCGTTGAATAAACTCTGTATAAAATCACAGCATATTTATTAAATAGCAAGCCTTTGCCTTCTTCGATGTATTTCTTATTCTAATGCGCGCGTTTATTAAGTAGGGATCAAAAGGTTTAAAAGTATTCAACGTTTGTATAAAATCTTGCAAGGGTTTTTAACTTAAAAAAGACTCGAAACTTTTTTCTACTTCTTCCTGTACCTAAAAAGTTTTGCTGTCACATTTTTTATACAACCACTGCTTTTTCTTTCTGGTCCAAGTTATCTTATACCTATCAATATGGACTCAATATTTCTTGGAAATAAAAGCAGCATTATGTAGATTTTCCGTATGTATATTCGAAATTTACTGAAGTCTAAATCCACAGCAGTCGTTTTTGGCGATACATTGTCCCAACAAAACGTAGCCGCGTGAGAAAGCTAGTTAAGTAATAAATAAAGTTAATAATTAATGTAATGAACGCCTAACTCGCGATGTTAATTTGCGGTTCATTAAGTACCTAATACTTAGTGGAGTGCCTGAAATTATGAGATAAGTACGTGTAAGTCGGTGACCTGGTACTGGAGAGCGAGAGGGTTTTATGAGTTGGGTAATAATTTAAGATTTGTAGAGGGCAGGTGAAAGTCTTAAAGAAACTTACTTAAACTACGAGTAAATAGATAACCTTTACTTTCCACGAAACACAGAGGTCAAGTTACGCAAAATGGTCACACTAGCGGTCAAATCGGAGCGTACAACCGCTGATGATGCCTCGGAGAGAGGTGAAACATGTTCATTTCAGCAGTTCGTTAGGTTGGATTGATTAATGTACAGGTTTGACGCCAAATATTAAACAAACATTAATGTCAACCACGGTTTAAAATTTTATTTTTTATTTTTGTGTAGCCTACTTGGTGACCCACTGCTGGGCAAAGGCCTCCCCTTTCTCTTTCCATCCGTCTCTGTCTGTTGCAAGGCTTCCCCAGACCGGCTCAAGAGACACCAAATCGTCCCGCCATCTCCTTTTTGGTCGGCCTCTGCTCCTCTGCTGCTCTGGTCTTGACGGTTAAAGATACTATCGAATATTTACAGAGGTATTCAGTGAATCACCCTACTGCCAAATGGAGTATTGCTTTTTAATTTTTAGACACTATAGTGTACTTATACGATTTCTTCTTAAGTGAAACTACCATGTTCTTTTTTTTTTTTTAGAACTAGCTACCTCCAACGTAATCGGAGACTATTTTTTACAATTTTCCTAATCTTCGCTTTCATACTAGTTCTCGCTTTTACTACTTGTCGTACTTTTATTCTGCATACTTTGTCTTTCTATCTTTCTTCCACTTTTGTACTTTTTCTATTTTGCCTAGTTAGTTACATTCATTCTGTTCACTATCTCATTCTTCCATCATATAAGCTGTCCTCTTTGTCATTCATCATCTTTCAATCTATCTTATTTTGGGGGTGGGGGTTGGAGCGAAATCAAGGTAGCTCAATTTTATTAACGCTTATCCTAGGTAGGTACTCCTAGGTACCATGTTCTTTGACTCTTAAGTAGTCAGATCGGGGCATTTTTAAACCTCGCAAAACATTCCCTAGACGACACCGTCTTTAAGTCAGACAATAGATTGTATTTAATGGAAGTTTCGACACGATGCTCCCGAAGGTATATTGCTCAATATCCGTGTTTGTACTCAGTAGTTGTCTCACGAAGAACATAGTTTGACGACCGGATGGCCTAGTGGTTAGAGAACCTGACTATGAAGCTTGAGGTCCCAGGTTCGATCCCCGGTCGGGGCAGATATTTGTATGAAAAATACGAATGTTTGTTCTCGAGTCTTGGATGTTTAATATGTATTTAAGTATGTATTTATCTATATAAGTATGTTTATCCGTTGTCTAGTGCCCATATCACAAGATTTGCTTAGTTTGGGACTAGGACAATTGGTGTCAATTGTCCCAAGATATTTATTTATTTATTATTTTATTTATTTATATAAATGACCCAAATATTTTACATATTTGGGGTAGGTACGCCAAACTCCTGGCACAGAATATATAATAGTACTAACGTACAGAATGGCCACGCTCCGCCCCGCACCTATTCGAGCTACCCCACCCCTCAAGCGCAGTCTGCCGGAAAGCTGCTGGCAACTAGTAGGGCTCGCAACGCGATGTATGTCGACCGCACGTCACAAGTTCGGGAACCTATCCTACCTACTTCATTTTATAAAACATTAGAAAATTAATGCTTTCTGAAATTATCGCGATTAATACATGAAATTACTACAGAATCATTCGCTTAAGTTTGTTGTCGTACATCTATTGTAATTGAAAATAATAATGCTTAAATACACAGACAGACACGTTTTAAGTAAGTTTAAATAAACAGATAACGATTAAGTACACTCATTTGCACACATCTAAGCCATATCTTTAGTATATTTATGTCATTGGTAGTACTTATAGTACTAGGTTTTTGCGATAGACAGCCCTGTGTATCTTACGCACACATTGACGCGTGTACAGACGGCGTCGTGCCTGTGTTCATTTCAGAACGCAGATTTTGTACGTCGTGGCCGCCGTGTGCTCCTGGTAAATAGGAGTGTTACGTTGACTTTGAAATCCGTATTGATCATCATCATCATCATCAGCCTGAAGACGTCCACTGCTGAACAAAGGCCGCCCCCTTAGCACACCACAATGACCGACAACTCGCCACCTGCATATTGATGCCGTATTGATGGTGGTTGCTAATTCATTAAATCATTTGTATGTATTTAATAGTAGTTTAAGTAGTTACACCTTCAAGCGCAAGCTGAAGGTTCACTTATTGACGCTCCAAAAATCCTTAAAATAGTCCTCCAGCACTTTGCACATTGGTATGCCAGCTTCTTGTTTTTGAACAATTTTGTTTACACTTTTTTTTTTGTTTATTGAAAATTATTTAATAAATTTATGTATTTTCTAGTTACACATAAGTCGGGTTCTATCTATTTATTACTTTACTTCTTACTTAACAGTTTATGGTTTATATAGCATATTATAGTACATTATGATACATGCGAGCGGAGCGAGCGCGTTAATGGGCCGAGTGTGGTAATGATCAATGCACACGCGTTTCATACGACGTTTTTCAACACATTTGCGAGGAAAAACAAAAAGAAATTCTTAATAAGTAAGTATAAAAAACTTTACTTTACCTTTGTTGCCAAACATTGCTTAACTGGAGGCTTTAGAACTTTTCTTTGTCATTTGGCAACACCTTGGATTTCTTACTGACATAACCTGCCCGAACATATTTTAGTATTTCCGACGACGGACACTATTTACATTTAGTTTTTCTTTATTATTTCAACTAGTAATTTTTAAACTAATAACAAGGTAAAATAATCAACAAAATCTGTGAGTGTGAAAGATGGCGGCAGACATCATTTGTCCGCGCCAATCCGCGCGCAGCACTCACGCATGCGCGCTGTGCACTTTGCACGCGGGCGACGAGGCACTGACAAGACTGCTAAACAGCCTAATATTAAAATAGTAATAAAATAATTAATCATTGTCTTAAATATGCAAATTATGGTCACTTTTAAGATAAAAATTAATACTTTGTCGAAATTAACTGTTTATTTATCTTCTTTAACCTAATATAGTTTAATATTCACGAAAATATTCCTTGTTCCTATACATAACTGAACTATTTGCTGAGATTAAAAAAAAGTTTACATTACCGCACTCGTGCGGTAATAATATTACGGCACTTGTGCGTAATAAGCTGAATTATGAACTTAAATGCGGTGCAATAAGACTCAATTTACGAGCAACTGTGTTGAAAATTTATTTAATCTACACTGTGTATCGTTTCTTGAGTAACAGACGGTTCTGGCTGAAAATCAGTGCTGCAGGTGTCTAACACCTCAGCGTAATGCTGAGCCAGCGACCGTTTCACTTTTGCGAAGACACAACACAACGCTGATGATCAAATTTTCATGTCTGGTTTTTTTATTGTTGTTTTTTTTCTATAAAATTGTGTGTACATGCTCTTATATTTGTGTCTTGCAAAATGAATAAATGTCTCCTTTCTTTCTTTCTAATAGTTGAGCTAACATGATAATGGTGTAGAAACTGTCATTTAAATAATGGACAACTTTAGACAGCTTATGTTTAACTAAAAGTGAAAAATGATGGTATATACTTGGCGATTTTCTCTTGTAATTGCTAACAGACACCCGATACCAAATCATATTTAAGTACTTATAGCGAAGTGACCAAAGTGTGACTTTTATGAAAAATATAATGGGTAATTTTATAAAACTCCTTCCTAATTATTAAGTAAGTACGTCTATACTAATTTGTACATTAAATTGGTTCATTATCATTGAGTGTCATGTATTTAATGATAGTATAATGTTATCATAATTAAAATAATTAATGATCAATCTGGAAATATAAATAATTGTAAAAGCAAATTATCAATATAATTACCAATCAGCCGTAAATTTTACAATTAAGTTGCGAGGGGCGGTATTGAACTACCATGTTTTATGATTATGATTATGAATAACTAGCTGGCATTGGTGAAACAATTGAAAGCGTTTAATTGTCAACCAGCGTTATGTGAGCTTCGGGTCTTTAGACGGTCTTTAGTAATCCTTCGTTGCAGGCAGATCTTCGCGGCTGGTCGAAGAGGCCTTTATTTGTCGGCTACAATAAAGATCCGTAGGATTGTTCTGTTAGAAGCTGTCTGAGTTACAAGTGGAAGCGGTTTCACTACAGCGCGGTGCAGTTTACAGATCCATTTCATTAAACATAACAGCCCGGCTAGCATGACAGCGCACAAGAGTCGCGTCGCGCGCGAGATAGATTACTCATATCACGATTCTACAAACAGTAAGAAAAAGACGGGCAATCTATCTCGCGCGCGACGCGACTTGTGCGTTCGCGTGCTATGCTAGACGTTCAGTAACCTCTTTATATGCAGCAATAACAATATTTTTATCCTTGTTTTAGGGTTTTTTGACCGACTGCAAATTTTTAAATCACGGAAATGACAGTTCTTTTAATCCTACGCACGTTGAAGCTTAATAATAGAAACTTGTGACAGTTTTAAGAAAGGACGCATTTATTAAACTCGTCTTTTTGTATCCATCGTTACCTTTACATCGATTCTGCCTGCGAACCTCGATTTTCTTTTCTTACCGGTAGTTAGTAAGTATTCGATTTTCGAATATCGTATCACACCGTCCCTCTCACTCTCAAATTAATAACTATTAGTGAGAACGGGACGGCACGAAACGAACTTCGAAAATCGAATTTCGGAGTATAAGGCCTGTAGGCTTATTGTCTAACTCGCTCGCAATCGCCATCGTGTTCATTTTGACAGTTCATGTATGGGCTGACAATTGGCATCGGAATCAGCTAGCTGTCACATTCATACAAGAACTGTCAAAATGAACACGATGGCGATTGCGAGCGAGTTAAACAATAAGCCTACTGGGGGCTTACCATGACGTCCTAATTCCGACGCAGTTCAAGTTTTAGCTGTCACTTTTAGTATGAATCTGACAGCGAGCGGACCTAAACTGAAACGCATTAAGACGTCATGGTACGGCCCCTGATCGTGTTGCGTCTTGACTTGACGCTAACGCTAATGCCTCGCGCCACGCCCAATCCTTTCATGCGCGATGTGCGTTCTGAACAAAAGCATATCCGATCACACGTTGCCGATAACCACCTGATAATCCCTCCTTTGCCCCATTTTAGTAACTAGGAGGTTACAGGATACAAATAGTGATAGCTATTGAGTGGCCTGTATGAATGAAAAGGCTATAATTAGTAGAAACACGGGTTTAATATGGAGTTTACAATAGGACGACAAGACAGCATCAGCACTACTTCACAACTGACCCCCTTATTCATAAACGCACTATAGGCCTCTGTTAACTTAGTAATCGTTTGTCCTTATCTGTCACTTTGACATTTACCTTTCACAGATAAGGACAAACGATTACTAACTTAGCAGAGGCCTATAGTGCGTTTATGAATAAGGGGGTTACATTGAAACGTAATAAAAAACATACAGAAGAAACGACAAATCCTACTAATATTATAAATGCGAAAGTTTGTGACGATGTGATGATGTGACGATATGAGTGAGTGAGTGTGTATGTTTGTTCTTTCTTCACGCCAAAACGACTGGACGGATTTGGATAAAATTTGGAACGAAGATAGCTGGTACCAGATTGAAACATAGGCTACTTTTTATCCCGGAAAATTGGACAGTTCCCGAGGGATAGCGATAAACATGTCAATTGCTGATTCTACGCGGACGAAGTCGCGGGCAGAAGCTAGTAGATTATAAAAAGGCCGCGCTGCAGCCAGTCGCCAACACATAGTATAATAGACGACTGAGGTATTGCTGCAAAACACTACTATAGGTACATTACTACTACTACTATATATTGCTACATATTTATACGTTAACTGCTGTTGCTCGCGACTCCGGGAACTATACGATTTTCCGGGATAAAAACTATCCTTTGTCTTTCCCTGGGACTGACGCTATCTCTGTACCAAATTTCATTCAAATCGGTTCAGGGGGCTACTCCGAATTCGATTTTCGAAGTTCGTATCACACCGTCCCTCTCACTCTCAATTTAATAACTACTAGTGAGAGCGGAACGGCACGAAACGAACTTCGAAAATCGAATTTCTGAGTATAAGGCCATTGGTTTAAGCGTGAAAACATAACAGACAAACAGACAGAGTAACTTTCGCATCTATAATAATAGTAACGCAACCAAATCCACCACAACCACCACTACGATAAACAATATTCGGGACATATTTTTAACGTGCTTTTGTTTTTTTTTCCAGGTACGTATGTGACGAGTGAAATGTGTCACACTAATCGCAGTGGTAACTGGAAGCAGGTTTGAAACCGATTCCCACTTAACAATTCTATAAAGGATAATTCATCAAACACACAGACGAATAGTTTCAACCGTCGCGAGTTAAAAATGGTCGCACGTATTTCGAGCTTTTTCCCGACAAAGGGATGGCTCGGATAGCGAGCAGCGTTTCCGACGTGGGTGTTTCGTTTATACATTTTTATTACACACCTGAAGTTACGTAGTGTTTCATTGTGGCTTATTTACAATAGTGTACCATTGTTGGTTTTATAAAGGCGACGCCACACTTCAGCGCGCGGTCTGGGTTCGCTCGGTATCAATACGTAGGCGGTCGTTTCCACAGCAGTGCTCGCACACGCTACGCACTAAATGACCATAGCATGTCCGTGCGCAGCGTACGCAGCAGTGGGGCGTCGCCTTAAGTCCTGTTGTCTACGATCTACACTACAGTCCGTGTGCTCGTAGACTGCCATTCGGGTTTGTCTTGCTGTCTCTCTCACTCGGCCAGTTCAAGTATCAAACCCATAAGACTGAGGGAGATAGCAACACAAACCCGAATGGCAAGAGAAATAATACAATTCACAATAAATTCTCTTACCCACGTTCAAAACGGTCTACGTCATCTTTCCACTTCCACTTCACAACCCAACGTTGGCCTTACATTCCTAGCATAGCTTTAATAACACCGCGCGCTATTTATTCGCTATTCTATCTATACTGCTATGCGCCGGGGCACCCGACGAGTGCATATTGCATTCCGTCTGTGCACTAACGGCGGTAACTTACGCCACGCTCTGAATTCATACCATTAAAATAACACGAGATTGTTTATTACTTCAAATTAAAGCTTCAGTACCTAATAATGATGTTTCTACGCGCTCTCCTAGAATAAATAAATGCGAGTGTATAACCGTTTATTTGGTTTTTACCGAACGTATTATGATCCACTGTGTACCACTTCAAATGTTATAATACACATTGGATCACTGTTACAATGATTACCTAAGTTTTATTTATATTTTTTCTTAATGTATAATAAGTCAAGTCCTGACTGACTTACTCATCAACGCCCAGCCCAAGATGCACAACACAAGACTTGGTCAGCTGACATTTTGCACAGGGGTTCCTTTTGACATGTAGACATTGAATATGTGGTTTTTCTTTAGCGAGCAAACTTCTGACTGACTGACAGTCTCACCAACGCTTCTCCCAAACTCTTGGGCCCTTAATTCAAGGAATTTCGCTTTCTAGAAATTTTGCACAACGTTACCTAAATGATTTAGACCGCAAAGAAACATTTTTCGTAGAATTCCTACGGAATTACTAGTTTTGCAACGCACAGAAGCAGAGTAGGCGTCATTAGTTTAAGGACAGGCGGATGCAGAAAAAGCATGATGACTAAAACGCGCTTTTAAGTAACGCTCATACCTAAATTATCAGGAAACCTGCACACACCTGAGAAGCAATTCAATGGTGTGTGTGAAGTTCCCAATCCGCACTGGGCCCGCGTGGGAACTATAGCCCAAGCCCTCTCATTCTGAGAGGAGGCCTGTGCCCAGCAGCGAGTATATAGGCTGAGGATGATCATAACGATGATGTTTATATATTAACCTCATCTACAACTAAAGTTAAGGTGTATAAACGCCTGAATATCCTAACTCTGATGATGGCATGGCCGGAATTTATTCTAAGTGTTACTTCTAACTTCTAAGCAACTCTTGTTTAATCTGATGCTATCAAATAGTTAAGATAGCTAATACGCTCATCTACTTTGTTAACTCTGTATATACCTATTATATTCAGGTGAACTAGAAGCTAGTCTAGTTCTAGATGTGAACGCCCTAGGCGAGGCAACCTCGTTCCATTTCTTGTAGTTTAGTGGTGACGTTGACGACTGAATCTATGCATTTAAAGTTGGCTACTGAGGTGTTTTAAATATACACCAACTAGCTGTTGCCTGCGACTTCGTCTGCAAAGAATTCGTTTATCGCTATCTCGCCGGAATTTTCCGGGACAAAAAGTAGCCTTTGTGCTATTCCAGACTTTTCTCTGTCTGTAGTGTCTATGTGCCGAATTTCATTTAGATTCGTTGGGCCGTTCTGGCGTGATTGAGTAACGAACAAACATCCATCCATTCATCCATACTTTCGCATTTATAAAAGAAAGAAAGAAAGAAGACATTTATTCTCTTTTGAAAGACACAGGAATGGAGCATACACACAATTGTACAAAAATGAAACATAAAACACAGACATGAAAATAGATCAGCAATGTATTAATGTGTGTGTCTTCGCAAAAGTGAAACGGTCGCTGGCTCAGCATTACGCTGAGGTATTAGACACTGCAGCAATGATTTTTAGCCAGAACCGTTTGTGACTCAAGGAACGATACACAGATATATATACATATCTAATATTATAATTCATACACTAATAACATATATGTAACTAAATTAATAAATATAATCAATGGAACCGATATTATTGTATGAGTAACTAAAAGTAAATAAATTAAATAGATAATTTACCAAAAGCAAAAATAAAAAGAAGGGTAATCGAAATTGTTTAAAAACAACAGGCTTTATAATATTAGCTAGATATAAAGAGGAAAGATTTGATAGCACCCCTCTTTTTGCATCGGGGGTTATTAAAGTCTGATAGTCTATCTCGCGCGTGACACAGCTCTCGAGCGCTCTGGTGCTAGCCGTGCTGAATTAAAAATGTCATTTCGTGTAGCCACTGACACACAGAATCAATGAGTTGTAGCGTTATCGCGGAATTTATTGGCGTTCCGTAAGAACCCTTGTTCCCGGGATACTAATTAGGGGTCCCTGGGAGCGGGATTAATCAGGGTTCCGCAGGGAGGAGCCGTAAATATCAATTGGCACAGAAAAGGCTGAAGCGAGAGTGTTTTATGATGTTTTGTAACTTAAGTAATACTAATATATATATGCGAAAGTTTGTGAGGATGTGAGTGAGTGTGTAGGTTTGTTTCGTCTTCCAGCTGAAACGACTGGATGGATTTGGATCTAATTTGGAACGGAGATAGCTGGTACCCTAGATTAAAATATAGGCTACTTTTTATCCCGGAATATTGCATAGTTTCCGAGGGATAGCGAGAAACAAGTCAATTGCTAATTCTAAGTGGACTGCACGGTGCTGGCTACCACCCGCAGTCTTCTTTATTGCGCCAGACCATCTTGTAGGGGCCCTTCCCCGCGCACCGCATAATGTATCCGAAAAGGCTATTTGACGACAAATTGTGGAAAGTCTCAAGGTGATTGCTCTTTCAGTATGGACTCGTTGGTTCTCATGGCAGTCCAATGTATACGCCAACACCACATTTCAAAGGCGTCTAATCTCTTGCTATCCCAACTTTTCACAGTCCAAGTCTTAGCACCGTACAAGAAAATAGAGAAAACCAAAGTACATACATACATACATATTTGATTTAGGCGCAGGTCGTTTCCTAAATGCCCCTTACGCAAAACGACCCTTCTGCAAAAGGGCCCGTTCGCAAAACGTCCCTTCACATAAATAAAGTCCCGTTCGCAAAAATTCCCTTTCGCAAAATGGCCCGTTCGCAAATCGATCCTTATCCCATGAGAAGACTCCTAGTCTCTACTGAAACAAGCTTTTTCCAGACGAGACATTTTGCGAATGGGTCATTTCGCAGACGGGACGTTTTGCGAAAGGGGTGGAACCTTTTGAGAAAGGGACGTTTTGCGAATGGGGTATTTTACATAAGGGTCCATTTGCAGAGAAGACGTTTTGCGAATGGGACGTAATTTTGGTGGAGGGACGTTTTGCGAGTGGGACGTTATGCGCCAAACCACATATTTGACATGATGGTTGATGGCTGTATCGATATTTATGCCCTAGACTAGCGGTCGTCACGCTTTACTGGCCAAGGGCCACATATAACAGTGTGAGTTCCAGGGCCGAGCCGCAGAGTATGTGAAGGCGCTCCAAGAGCCTTTGCACACTTATACAATCATTTATTTATTCAGCTTATTTCGTTATTTGAAACAATTTACTTTACCGCGGGCCGCTATTTGACGACCACGGCCCTAGACCGTCCATAGGCAGTGGAGATTGCTTGCCACCAGGCAACCAGCTAGCTCGTTTTCCTTGTTGTATAAAAACGCTATTAATAACGCTGGATGTGGAAGCTTTGTTTTTAAACCGAAGGCGTGGCTAAGTTAATTGCTTTTAGGGAAACTCAGTTATGAAAGCAAGGGGGGGGGCTGATTTAATTCAGTGCCATAAAATTAAGCGATGCTATGCGACGATGACTATACTAGCTGTTGCCCGCGGCTTTGTCCGCGTGGAATTAATATTGTAGATTTCCCTTATAGGGATGAGTTCGCCATTGTGCATAAATTATTGTTTTTTTTATATCAAAAGGAAGGTAAAGGAGCAAGTGGGTCACATGATAGTAAGTGATCACCACTGTCCATAGATACCCGCAACACCAAAGAATTGCAGATGAGTCACCAACTTAGAGTGCTAAGATGAAATGCCTCTTGTGCCTGTAATTTCCCGGGCTGTCTTACTCTCCACACCGGAACACAACAGTGCAAGCACTGCTGCTTGGAATTGGAGTAGTGACAATATATCTCTTCTATCACTATCTCTCATATATATGAGATGGAAATTAGAGATGAGGTCGCAATTATTGTTTAAGATGATAAATACAAGTCCTTTCGAAATAAAATACTCTCCACGCCAAAACACAGGACTAGCTAGTAAGACGGTGGTACTGATCCGAACGGACTCAAAGGCTCATTTAGGCACATGCAAGAATTACATGCAAGTTTCATTACTGTCTGATCTGTCAAACTTCGCAATGTAATTATAATGGCATAGGTACAATTCTTACATGTGTCTAAATGGACATTAATTGATAAACAAAGTTGCCAACTTAATAATTAATTAACGCTAACTAAATACTTGAGAAAATCTCGCAAAGCTCGCGGAACATCGAGCTTTCAACTAATAATTGTTTCGAAGTGAGCTTAACTATGTATATTAATTTATATGAAACAGGGAGTTCGTAACCCACCTGTGATGCGTAACTCATAAGTTCAGGGAACCACAGATAAGTGAGGTAGATGCTTCACTCGGCTACAAAAACGCAGAGTATATTTGATGACAGACCAATTGAAGAAGTCAGTGGCGCGTCGATAGAGCGGCGCTTTTGTGTTGGACAAGACTCGTTCTTTAAAAGTCGTAAACGCGCCCGTTACTTTCAGCTTGGGCAAGAATGTTTTGGTATGTTTGTCCGACTGTACAGGTCTTTTTGGAGATTAGTATACATACATACATACATACCGTCACGCCTCTTTCCTAACGGTTAGGCAAAAACTACTTTGTTCCACTTGCTACGATCCTGACATACCTTTTCGTTTCATCCCCATTCATCGATCTCTCCATACAGTTTAGAGTACTTGACCTGACCTTTTGTCAAAACGTCTCCAATTAGATTAAGCTTTTGGAAATAATAAGTTTGACGTTAATGTCTGTGTGTGTATGTCTGTGGCATCGTAGCTCTCAAGCGGATGAACCGATTTTGATGCGGTTTTTGCATTCGAATCGAAATCCAGTTTCCTTGTTGTGGTTCTTAGCCATGTTTGGCGAAAATCGGTCCAGTAGTTTGAACAGTACGAGTTCTTTTCCGAAATGATGTAAGCATTTTTGGCATAAAATTTAATTATTTTTCTATTTACGTATGGTTGATAGCTCTATTCTTGCGTGGGGGGTTTCTAAAACATTTAATTTTGTGTTATTACTATTGGAGGTTCAAATCATTAACCGACACCGTACGATGTCTATAGCTCACAAGCCATTTATAATTCTGTACAAAATTCGTAAGAAAGGCCAATACTTGCAATCGAATAAATTCTGTATACTGCTAAGTAAACAGTGTTCGAGTGAATCTTCAACGTCCTTGAACTAAAAGCTAATTAATCAAGCTAGCTTACGACCTCCAAATGTAACACGTTACGCAGGATGGCATTCCCTGTCTAAATATCAAACCGCATTTGACACTTGTCACGCCGGCGTCGGTTTATATCGCAAGTTCTGCCGGTTTCAGTTTCAAGCCTTCCGCACATACAGACAAGTAATTGAATACGGGCCCCGCTGATCTGTATGTCGACTAATATTAGCTATGCTTTGTTGGTTGCAGGAGGAATACCAGGGAAAAATACTAGGGAAAAGTACTAGGCCTATTATATGTTTTATGATTCTTTCTTCTTTGTTTCTGTATTGTTTTGTACTGATTTGTGGTGTTCAATAAAGAGTATTTGTATTGTATTGTATTGTATGTTCTATGCATTAAGTACTTACCTAAATCTGATATTTGTACGCCTGTCCAAAGGCACAATGTGGAGATCTAATGTTAACCTATCATAAGTTAAGACCAATTTTGTACACATCGCTTTGATAAATAAAAATTTCATTTCATTTCTTTTCATAATGTTTAAGTTCCAGTGATAAGGACGTTTTATAACTTATTATTGAGTTGTTTGAACTCTTTGCCGTGTTGAATTGAAGAGTGAAATATTTGCGAATGATTGAAGTTACGTATTAATCTTAGGTATACACAGTATTGAAATAATCACAAAATCACTGTATTAAAAAGAGAGACACCCAGAGACCAGGAGTCCAGATTTAGAAAGCAAATCACTTGAAAGTGGTAAAAAATTCGTGAATCGTATAAAATTAAAGCTCAAATTAACTTTTGTACTGTTGACAAGATCGCTTACCTCTATTTACTCATGATCCTTACTCGTGTTTCAAATTCAGCACAATCTTTCATCACTCTTAAATGGTTCTTTCGAATGATGTATTTTCAAGTATGGGTTTGCATGAACTTTACAAAATACTCTTTCAAGCAAGTACCAGCTCACACCACACAAAATACTTGTAGGTAACAGTGACTTATCCCATTCCTAAATACTCACACCCTCGCTCCCGCGCGCATTTGATGAAACGGAGCCGTTAATTTAATTTGCAGCGCGTTCACTCGCTCGCCACATTATTAATAATTACCTTTCATTACATTTATCATCGTTATTTTCGAATCAGTCACGCTGTTTTTCTCTGCGGTAGGTACTCGAGGCACCCGCGGGTATTGGAGGATTTGGAGCCACTCGATATTTACCATTTTTACTAGAAATAAGGTTATTGTTTTTGAGCGTGATTAAAATTGCTAGATTTTTAGGTGTTGACAAGTTTTTGTTTTTATATTTTTAAAACTTACGACGTTAGTCAAATCGAGGTATTTACAATAATACTTTTTATTTACGTGATTAAGTCCCGTTTTCTTATGATAAAGTTAGTCAAATTTTGCCCATTTTTAGTGGTCGTGACGTGAAATTTGGCATAGCTTGGGTACCTACGTAAGTCTGGTGACAATAATAATAATCTGCTAGTGTAAAGATCCTGCCACGACTGTCTCTACAAAAGGCAACTCTTCAGAGGTTGGTCCAATTGACTTGAAAATTGTTTTTCATTATGTAGGCTGGAAGACAATGCAAGTACAGACAAGAGGACAGTAATTACACAAACGGATAACTCACGTATAAAAGTCCAGTGATGTTTCGGACTAGTTCGTAGTCCTTCCTCTTGGAGCCGCCCCGGTGGCAGTGAGATGAACATAAGTTGTCCGTTTGTCTAATTATGGCTGAGTCTTCTTCTTCTTCTTCTTTTTTTCTGGCGTTACAAGTCGTTATAGCGACGACAACTTCGCCAATGTCAGGGTTAAAAATTTTAATTCTAAAATCTTGTGACAAAATGTCGGCAACGTTGTACGGTAACACGGCCAAAGACCCCCCTCCCCCCCTGTCGGGCTCTTAGCCAACGGTCAATGATATCCCTCAGATACTGCCAGGAAATCATTAGCCGTTGCCCAGGGTGCACCGGATCAAGCACTGCTCTTCGCCCCGGACGGATTATGGCTGAGTCTCACGGTAAGTAGAGTGTGACAGCCAGTGACATTACTGACACATCAGGCTGACAAAGCATAAAGATGCTTTGCTGTTTTTGAGAATTAGAGAGTGGTGCTAGTCGGGTTACCTCCACGTGTGGCCAAGAGCTGTGGTTCGTTTCTGGATCCGTCCGGGGGGAAGAGCAGTGCTTGATCCGGTGCACCCTGGGCAACGGCTAATGATTTCCTGGCAGTATCTGAGGGATATCATTGACCGTTGGCTAAGAGCCCGACAGGGGGGGGGGGGTCTTTGACCGTGTTACCGTACAACGTTGCCGACATTTTGTCACAAGATTTTATTTTAAGAAAATTTTACCCTGACATTGGCGAAGTTGTCGTCGCTATAACGACTTGTAACGCCACAAATAAAAAGAAGAAGAAGAAGAAGAGAATTAGAGAGTGGTGCTAGTCGGGTTACGTCTGTGTGTGGTCAAGAGCTGCGGTTCGTTTTTGGACCCGTCCGAGGGGTAGAGCAGTGCTTGATCCGGTGCACCCTGGGCATCGGTTAATGATTTCTTGGCGGTCTTCGAGGGATATCATCCGTTGGCTAAGAGCCCGTCAGGGGGAGGGGGTCTTTTGACCGTGTTCTAGAGTCTGTTTAACCAAAGCTGAACCCACTAGTTATTTGACTGGCAACATTTTGTCTTTAAGTGTGTCTATCTGAGGTGTCATGTTGTATGTCAAATTGACATTTCTCTGAGAAAATTGCAGCTGTGTGAGTGATCCTGTGTTACCCGGTCATGATTTTTTGAAATTGGCTAAGTAAAGTTTTTGGAAGAGGTGCAAATTATATTTTTATTCGACAGTCCACGTCTTAATAACCGAGGACCTGCAGCTCTTTTATTTTTATTCCCTCTTGTTAATTAGAAATATTTTTTTAAGTGGTCGATTTGACATTTGTGAAATTTAATGGATGACCAGCTACGCGTGCCTAGAACTAGCTTGTAATAAAAAAAAACTACGTCAACCGTACGTCAACTGTCACTTTTGACTGAAAAAACTACGTCAACCGGACGTCAACTGCCACTTTTGACTCAAAAAACTACGTCAACCGTACGTCACCTGTCACTTATGACTCAAAAGTGACAGTTGACGTACGGTTGACGTAGTTTTTTTTTATTACAAGCTAGTTCTAGGCACGCGTAGCTGGTCATCCATTAAATTTCACAAATGTCAAATCGACCACTTAAAAAAATATTTCTAATTAACAAGAGGGAATAAAAATAAAAGAGCTGCAGTTCCTCGATTATTAAGACGTGGACTGTCGAATAAAAATATAATTTGCACCTCTTCCAAAAACTTTACTTAGCCAATTGCCGCGCTTTTGCATGTTCAGCTTTGGTTAGACAGACTCTACCGTACAACGTTGCCGACATTTTTGTCACAAGATTTTTGAATACTGAATATTTTTATTACTTCGAGATTGGCGAAATCATCGTATTGATCGTTGGAGCCATATTGATAAAAGAAACAGAAGAAGAGAATTAAGAAAGAAAGAAAGAAAAGAAAGAAAAAGTTTATTTATGACAATAACAGTAATTAAAAAACAAAAACATATTAAAAGCTACATAAAATTGACATAAAATTAAAAATGAAAATTAGAGGATTCTCTGGTATTGCGAGGATCACTTGCCCATCATGTTACACAATAGCTCGGTTACTGAAAAGAGCAAGTTTTCTTTTCTAATAAAGACGATCATTTTGCTATATACATATCTGGTGAAAGTCTTAAGAAAGTCTCGAACAATTTATTTATTTATTTATAAGCCTTTTTTTTATTCCGAATTCGCTATAATTTCAGTAAGTACATGTTGTTGTTATTGCCGTTTTTTTTATTTATTAAATTGTCGCGTAATTCGGCGTGCCTCATGGCATAGGCCTCCTCCGTGTATTGGAGGGTTTGGGCTATAGTTCCCACGCGCGCCCAGTGCGGATTGGGAACTTAACACACACCATTGAATTTCTTCGCAGATGTGTGCAGGTTTCCTCACGATGTTTTCCTTCACCGAAAAGCTCATGGCAAATTACAAATGTAATTTTCGCACATAAATTCCGAAAAACTCAGAGGTGCGAGCCCGGGATTTGAACCCACGACGCTCTGCTTGAGAGGCCACAGGTCAAACCACTAGGCTACCACGGCTTTTTTTTTTTTTTTTTTTTTTGTTGTTACTGAAAAGAGCAAGTTTTCTTTTCTAATAAAGACGATCATTTTGCTATATATCTGGTGAAAGTCTTAAGAAAGTCTCGAACAATAGTGGCCATAAAGTTAAGTGACTGTTTATATAGCTGGCCCTGATGGAGTTTACTGTTTCATCTCGATAGGACGTATCAAGCGGGCCGTGAGAGTGGCGCGCAGAGCACTCTGAAACAAGATTGGCCACTCTTAGATAAAAACGCCGGTTCAAGATGAAGTTTTCACTGGCATGCAGTTTTCGCAGATTTATTTTAAGGAATTACTTGAGATTCGGTTAGGAGTGTTTTGTAGAGATAAAGAGTAGATAGATATAAAACGAGGCCGCTATTTTATTCAACATCAGAACATTCTAACAATCATTTTTATACGTAACTAAACTAGACACAAAAAAAACAACAGAGCTGCCAGTATCGTTAAAAAACTATTTATTTTCCCCCAACTCTAAAAGAAAGAAAGAATGAGACAAATACTCTAATAACATCTGACCTTCAAAGCCACAGTTTTTTTAGTTACCAAAACCTATCTTCGCAAATTCGACATCATAAACAGAAATCAAACAATTTCAACAAACCCTTAGCCCAGGTTTTTCTGGGTTAGTCTCAATGATATCAAAAGTCAACATACGCCTTTCCGAACAATTCGCTTCGCTTACTGCGCAATTAACATTTTCTCTGACACACTGACAGCTGAACGATACGGCGTCCTGTTACAGACTAAGGCACGGTGGTCTTTTAGGACCACCGCATTGGACAAACTACTCGTGAGCGTTGGGCCTATCTTTATGGTTAGTCCACAGCGCAACGTGTTTTATTCAAGTGAGCTTTCTTCTACCCGACTAAGCTGCGCCTGCGATCCTTCGGGTCAGCTATTTCCATATAAATTGCGTACCTCCGGTGGAGATTTTTCAGAGGTGAAGATTGCCGGGCTTCGTGACCGCTTGCTGTTTACCTTGATGATTGCTTAGTCATTTTATGATAAAGGTCATGAGTTTGCACAATTTTACGCGTAGTAAGTTTTTTTATATATACGACAGGAAGGCAAACGAGCAAGTGGGTCACCTGACTGTATGTGAGCACCACAACAAGCCACGGACACCCGCAACACTAGAGGATTGCAGATGCGTTGCCAGTCTAGAGGCTTATAGAATTGGTGCCCATCTTTTGCCCGAATTTCATATGCCATAATGTAATGTTTGCCATAATGATCATTTGCCATAACCCTTTTTTTCTCTGAAACCGTAATTTTTTCAGGAGCATTGTAATGGCAATCCTGTAGAACTCTATAGGTTAGGTTAGGTTTGTTTCATAACAATCCTGAATAATTAACATATAAAGAGAAAAAAGAGTTATGGCAAATGATCATTATGGCAAACAATACATTTATGGCAAATGAAATTCGGGCAAACGATAGAGAACCTTATAGAATACCTCTTGTGCCAGTAATTTCACCGACTGTCTTGTTCTCCACGCCAGAACACAACATCGCTTGTTGTTGCATGGCGGCAGGATTAGCGAGTAAGACTGTGGCAGAGACCCCGATGGACCTAACCTTGCACGAGCTTCTATCTCCCGCAGATTGTATACCTATCCTTTTTTGATGTGAAATCTTCTTCAGCGGCGTTGGGCGCTATTTTGGATAGGTAAAAAATGTTAAACTCGCGTTATTATAGTTACTTGACTATAATATACTAATGCTTTATTTGTAACATTGTCGTTGTTTGTTTGTTGTTGTTATAGACTCTCAGAAAAAACTAGAGGGTACGCTGTTACAGTAACTGTTTAGGGAGGCGTTGGCCTTGTTTATAACATACTAGCTGTTGCCAGCGACTTCGTCTGCAAAGAATTCGTTTATCGCTATCCCGCGGGAACTACGCAATTTTCCGGGATAAAATGTAGCCTATGTGCTATTCCAGACTTTTCTCTATCTATGTGCCGAATTTCATCCAGATCCGTTGGGACGTTCTGGCGTCATTGAGTAACAAACAAACATCTATCCATCCATCCATCCATCCCTACTTTCGCATTTATAATAAATAAATAAAATAAATAAAAATCATTTATTTCGGACATCAAGGTCCATATCGGGTTAGTAATACAACTTAGAGCATTATGTTAGTTAATTAAAATTAAAATGGAAATAAAAAATAAAAAAAAACAAATAATATTAGTTAGATTAGATTAGTTAGATTAGATGGTAAAAATACAACAATTTTAACCTATATTCTGGCTAACGACAAAGATACCTAATAGGTACCAATATTATAGTTGTTGTGTGACTCTATATGTCATTAAAACAAACAATTGAAATGATCGCGTAAAAACGTTTAAAATCTCAAGTTTCGCGGAGACCACGTTGCATACCCATGCAAAAGGAGGCAATGTGTCGTTTTGTGTCAATAAATGTTTTCTTTCTTTCTTTCTTCTTTCTTTCTTTCAATATTTGTGGAAAACCCCCGCGGACCTCTCCGGGGCACTTTCAAAGAAACTTATTGCTTTTTATCACCGCCCCGGGCATCTGAATTCACAATCCGAAAGCGTCGTTTTTCTATTTCCCAACGAATAATTAAGCATAAAATTTGATCGCAAATATTCGCCTCATTATCCCGAAATTCGTCTTTGAAGGGAAATTTTTTAAATTTGACAATTTCGCTCGCAAATTAAGTGAACGCCGCGAAATACGCCGGACCTGGGAATTTTCGCCGGCGATTATGATCATCCTGTTACCCGTTAAGCCCACAAGCCCCCGGTATCGAATATTCGGGGGTGGGCCAGTGATGTGCTCGATCGATACCGTTAATGGTTTATATCGATGTTTGTGTAGTTGTCTTTTAATAGTAGACGTAACTGACATAAGATGGTGTATCGAAGCCTACTTAAAATAATAATTATGACCCGTACGTAAAACGCTGTACCGTGTATTGAGAGCAAAAAAACATTAAAACATTAATACTGAACTGAGGGACCAGACTGAAAACCAGCGCTGGGTTCATGTAACTCAGCACACGCTGAGACTGGTACCCGTTGCCGGAACATAGCCCGTCTAGTGTATCTCTTAGTATTCTTATTTTTCCTCTAGTCTTGAATCTGTTGTCAACTTAACTTCTATCTGTTTATGTTGTGGTAATAAATGATTTTATTATTATTATTAATATTGAAACAAAATGGATTACCCATATCCAGGACTCTATGACTAAAGATATCTGTGTGATCCCGAACTCTAGCAAGATTGTGTAATATGTAGTTACTAAAATAAATGACAAAAGAACCTGTAATGTTTATAGTAGTGTCTGCTTCGTGATTGCGGCGGCTGTTCAGTTGTCGTGGTAAATGAAACATCCGATTAATTTGTTTGCAACGATTTGTTCTAAGTTAATCCGAACTTAATGGTCTCGAGGGAGCAAAACAAAATGGCTGCCATTAGTTGAGACTGGCAGTCGATCAGTGGATGTTGTTCTCAAAGTTAAGTTAAGAAACAACCGAGAATCGGCTATTTATTCTTAAAGAAATCTGTCATTTATAGTGATACTCTGTCTAACGAAAGCTGAACCTGTAAAACGCGGCAATTTCAAAAAATCATGACAGGGTAACACAGGATCACTCACACAGCTGCAATTTTCTCAGAGAAATGTCAATTTGACAGACAACATGACACCCCAGATGTCTATCTGTCTACACTTAGAGACAAAATGTTGCCAATCAAATAACTAGTGGGTTCAGCTTTTGTTAGACGGACTCTATTTGTAGGAATTTTGCGAAATTACCTACACAAGATCCTGAAACTAAAGTATGATTTTGAAATTGCATTGATGGTTATGATATCAATCGCATTTTTTAGTTATAGCTTTCAATGATTCATTGTTGATTATATTAGACAGGTTTCCTACGGGATATAAACTGGGATTAAATTTTGATGAGCTCTTATTATTCCGAAGCAGTTCATATCGACCTGAGACGTTATTGTATGACGCGGCCTCTCGCGGTCGCATTACCAATATTTGACAGAAAGGAATAGTGTATACGATTGTGATTCCGAGTGTGTTAGACAATAAGACCTCTGGGAGCTCATCAAAAGTAATTGAAGTCAATATCCCGTAGGAAATGTGTTTAATTGTTCAATTAGTTTATTCGGTACTGTAATTAACCTGTGGAGAGTTAACATAGAAAAAAATAAGGATAACGTAGTCCTGGTTTTAATTATATCAATCGAACCTGAAATAACTACTCGTGGACCGTGACTTCGTTTGCGAAGAATTCTGTTATCGTTAACGAAGAAAGTATTTTAAATAGGCTACTATTTAAAATACTTCTTTTTTCGCAGATAGTAAATATACTATATCCATCCTATCAAATCCTATGGTCTTTTATAAGTCAATTTTTTATCCGAATCCTTGCATCCATTAACGCGTTATTGTACCGCAAACAACCCTAACATTGAACCTAACAAACATAGAAACCTTTTTATATGAAAAGTTAGTAAGTGTTAAACTCATTTTATTGTCAATCGATAAGTTATTTCGAATATCGGCCTTCACTAGTCGCCTTCACCGAACCGCGCCAGATCCCGCCGCCATGCGTTATAAATTAATACAATTTAATTTCCCACGGACGGACGGACGAGTATCGTCGATTCAACCTGTATAAATTAATCTATAGTAATATATTAATGTATACAGGGTGCTATGTACAGTCGCCATCAGATATATCGTAGCGGGCGAGGTCCTCAAATAATTCGGAACGACCTTAAATTTCAATAAATTCGTTACACTAGATATGGTTAATAACATCAGAACACGCAATTAGTCATAAATAAAGTAGCAGCGACTTTTCAATAAAATCGTGACGTCACAGATCGTCAAAGGTATCGATGCAGACAGCCTGACCATAAAGATCGGAACATTTTTGGAAAATATACCTTAACTTTGTGACAAACAGTTTAAATTACAGTGTGTTTATAATAAAATTGGTTTTATAAAATAGAACTACATGCTTTGACTTATAACAGCAGAAGAAGAAAAATTTTATTCGTAAAAAAAGTATAATGGCAATTTAGTGGCCAGTAACAATTTACACTTTATACAACAAAAAAGGTTTTATGTTACTAACAGTGAATTATGCATGCAGACGCGTACACTATATAGGTGACATATCTTTCATTTTGACATGACGTTTTAGCCTTATTTATATTTTGTTTGGAATTCGAATCTATTATTATATACGTAAGGTTTATTTTCCACATATGTTCCGATATTTGTGATCAGCCTGACTGTGTCGATACCTTTGACGATATGTGCTTCCTGATATTTTTAGCTCATTGAACGTCCCGAATTTATTGAAAAGGCGCTGTTCTTATATTTATGACGGATTGCGTGTTCCGATGTTATTAACCATATATGTGTAACGAATTTATTGAAATTTAATGCTGCTCCGAAATATTTGAGGACCTCGCCCGCTACGATATATCTGATGGCGACTGTACTACGCTAATGCGCGAGGATCGTGAGGGTTTTTTCTACGTATTTTCCTAATTGACTTCTAAAAGCTGACTTTGTTTCATTTTTGTTTTATATAAAGCTTTTCGCCATTAAGGGCTGATTTTTCAATCATCAGATCTGATAAGCACTTAACTGACAGATACCTATAGAGTTGTTCGTCGAATAGGGCCTATCTGGCGATTTAAAAATCGACCTTTAACCAAATACCTAACTGTTATACCGGGTGTCAAAATACATAGGAACATAGGTCTGCTTATAACTTTCCTGTAGTACAGGCAAAGAAATACTTTCTGGTTTTTTATTGTAAATTTTCCCCTATTTTCATATATAACTTCAAAACAATTTGTGTTAAAATAATAAAAAATTACAGGTATTTGAGATTCGCATAGCAAGCTCTTTCATTTAATGATTTTATTTTCTAATTTATTTCCCAAGGAGTGATCGCTATGTTAGGGTGCGACCACACCGCCGCTTAAAAAACGGTGACGTTACGGAATCGCAACAAAATGTATGAAGAAACGGTGAGAAAACGTGACGCCTACGACACGTCACTGCGTATACGCGGCGGTGCGGTCGGACCTTTAATTAATTAATTTACGTTACACGCCCTTCTTTCATCTACTTGCATATATGTGTATCAAATTGAATAGGTCCAGTAGTTTCTGAGTAAATCGGTTGTGACCCGTAAGGTTTCCGCTTTTTTCTTTTGTGTCGCGGAACCCAAGAAACTTTGTCTTTTGTACTTTGCGTAACGAGGCTAGGGGTAGCCCACTGAGGGCCCTGCTAGCCCCGAGTTGGTCTCCCCTGCTTTTAAAGATGCCCGAACAATTATCTCTTCCCAAACTGTATCATATTACGGGCATCAATAAATTTTGCAGCGAAATTTTTTTGCGCCGCCATTTTGTTTCTTTTTAATTAATGACAAGAAGGGGAACTTCCTTGATGGTCTGGGAGCAAAGTGAAAACAAAAAAACATCCCGCGCAGACGGTAAAAGCCCATCGAGCGATGAAAATGAAAATGAAAAATGAAAATGAAAAAAGTTTATTTATTTTTAGGTTTACACATTATAGTTTCAGGGTTGGGACCTCCTAGTAAGCATAGGAATACTTGTGTCAGGTAGTCCCGCTCTTCTATTAATGCCAGTTTTTACTATTTATTACGGAAAGAGTAGTACTTATATTATACGTAGGTAACAAAACAACGGTTCAACTTAAATAAATGGTGTGTGTGTGTGTGTGTGTGTGTGTGTGTGTGTGTGTGTGTGTGTGTGTGTGTGTGTGTGTGTGTGCGATAATCTTAGGAATAATGTTATAGGCGATGCGGCTAGCAACCCATCTCTACTTTGATCCCCTTTTCACCTATATGCCCACAATCAGGCTATTTGTGGCCTTTAGGTCTTAGCCTTGCTCTCTGTTTACCCCGTAAGCGATACAGACGTGATTTACAAGAACAGTGTGACGTATACAAGAAGGGGTGAGATAGCACTATTTAAAACGTATAACAGTCGAGTGATGCTCGACATGTTATCATAAGGGTGCGACCACACCGCCGCTTAAAAAACGGTGACGTTACGGAATCGCAACAAAATGTATGAAGAAACTGTGAGAAAACGTGACGCATACGACACGTCACTGCGTATACGCGGCGGTTTGGTCGCACCCTAAGCCAGTAGGCCTTCTACCTCTCTTATTGTATAATTAACATGCATGGCTAAACTGTTAGTGTTAATGAGATTATTATAAACTAGCAGCCCGTCCCGGCTTCGCACGGGGTAGACAATTATTTATTTTTGGAAATTTCGATATAAAACACTTTTTTTCAAATATTTTTATTTGTATTAAAAAAAATCCCACAGTTATATTTGTATAAAATGAAAAAAGTTGTTGTAGTGACATAACTACAATAGTTGGACATATGCTACCGCGGAGTTTTTTGTAGACATTATGATATTCTTCAATATTGTTGTACATTATTTTGTTCTATCGCTAATAGTTTCGGCAGCGCATTCGACGAAAGACATTTTAAGACTCATTTTTCTACACCTTCGGTTACATTGTTCAAATTTTACCAAGGATCCCTAATTTTTTTCAAAATGAAATGTAGCCTATGTCAAATTGGAAGAATGTAGCATTCTATTGGTGAAAGAATTTTTTAAATCGGCCAAGTACTTTTTGAGCCTATTCATTACAAACATTCAAACATACAAAAATAGGTACAAATCTTTCCTCTTTATAATATTAGTGTAGATAAAGAAATAAATAAAAATAAATAAATATAAACTGCGCCTATTTTGCGTGGTGGGCTGCAGCACTATTCGCCAGCCCAGCTCCTGTAGGATGAGATATCCTTACAGATATTAATCTAATATGTGATGACCGAGAATTAGGCTTTCTGCGATGATAATCTTCAAAGAAAGTCCAGCTTAACGAGCAATTAGTGGGTAGGTAGTTCCTTTGAGCTTCGCTCAATGTTGGCCTACATATACATAGCATGTAATCTGATACAAGAACACATAAATAAAATATAAGCTGTCTCAGAATGCTCTGGGATATTTCAGCAGCAGTTGTTTTAGTTTGGTTGTACAATTTTTTAAGGGTTTTATTTTATTTTTTTTATTCAAAAGTAGCTGTTGCTCGCGACCCCGTCTGCGCAGAATCGCTATTCGCGGGAACTATGCAATTTTCCGGGATAAAAACTATCCTATGTCGCTCCGGGACTCAAACTATCAGGGGCCTTACCATGACGTCCTAATTCCGACTCAGTTCAGGTTTTAGCTGTCACTTTTAGTATGAACCTGACAGCGAGCGAACCTAAACTGAATCGCATTAAGACGTCATGGTAAGGCCCGAGTATATATGTTTAAATGTTTTAATGTTTATTCGGGCACAAACGGTACAATACAACTTAAATTATAATTATTTAAACTAATCATCAACCAACACAGTTGCCACAGGTTACTAATTCATATAATAAACAGCAAACGGGTATAAAAAGTAACATACATGAAATTAATCGGCTACAATTAGAGAAAGTGAATTTAACATATCTTCAGTAAACAAAGAAACAAAACAAAAAAAAATACTAAGAACTACAGACAAACAAATTACATATTACTAATCATAGCCTTATGTCTGGCTAAAGATATATTAAAGAGGTCAATTTCAGAAAATCTGCTGTTATACACTTTGCAAACACGCCTAATGAATGTGTTCGCAGCATATTTGCGGCGGGCAAAGGGTACATGAAGCATACAATTAAAACGTCTCGAATTGAGGCAAGGTACTCTCAAACCTAGTTTACCTAATAGATACGGGGAGTCAATTTTGCACAACAATAACTTCAGTAACATGACCTGATTCTTGAATGTACGCCTACTCTCAAGAGATGCAATTTCTCTGCCAAACGGCTGCCCAGACTGCGAGGCTTTATATTGTAAACGTTTTATTAATTTATTTTGAATTCTTTCAATTAATTCCTTGTAAACATTATACTGAGGATTCCAATATATACGATCTGCGCGGGATGAGAAGCAACTGGTACATTGTATGCTTTTTTTGCTCCCAGACCGGCGTGGGAGGGTATAGTATGTATATATTACGAGTATGTATATTGTCAACAGTTCTCGCTTACATCGGCAGCGCAGGGCTCATTGCGTGTCTCATCTCGCTATTCGCTATCTCGCTCTACGGCCTGTGTGCCGCCACTTCGACGTTATTTTGCGGCCCATTTGCTTCTGTGATGTAGACGAGCTAAGCTTCCGTCCAAACTGCAGGAGGTAGCGGGAGCGGAGGCAGTAGCTAAAATGAAACTGAGGGTTTACCATGGCGTCTTAATGCGATTCAATTCTGATTCAGTTTAGGTTCGCTCGCTGTCAGATAAGGTCCCAGTTCAGGGGCCTTATCATGCGTCTTAATGCGGTGCAGTTTAGGTTCGCTCGCTGTCAGATAAGGTCCCAGTTCAGGGGCCTTATCATGCGTCTTAATGCGGTGCAGTTTAGGTTCGCTCGCTGTCAGATAAGGTCCCAGTTCAGGGGCCTTATCATGCGTCTTAATGCGGTTCAGTTTAGGTTCGCTCGCTGTCAGATTCATACTAAAAATGACAGCTAAAACCTGAGCTGAGTCTGAATTGAATCGCATTAAGACTTCATGGTAAGGCCCCTGGTCTGATAAAGGACAACGAAGTGATCCTATTAGTGTTCGGTTTTTCATTTGAGGTAGGTATAGTAACTTTCAAATAAACGGAAATGTATTATAGAAAAGTGAGTACCGGTCGCTACAGTTATAAGTAAGTTATTAATTTGAAACCTGTAACTAGTTACGACATATTTATAATTTTATACTGATAAGGTTAGTTTGACAGGCACAACCACTACAGTTAGTAAATTTAAAACCTGTAAAACTTATCGATGTCGATTTTAAAGGCTAAAAACTACGACCGAATTGTAAATCACGTAAAGGTCTGTTGAGAGAAGTGATTGCAGATGTAGACTTAGATTTAGAATACCCAGTTGGATCCGATGCTAATAACGATTGCACAAATAACACCCTAGCAAAACCCCTACCACTTCAACACAATTATAAGTGCCGGCACGTAAGTCTAGCGATGACCTTATATGCGCAGAAGTATGAAATACGGTATCCGTGGGTGCGCAGATCCCCTCCATGTGACTTGTCATCGCTAGACTTACGTGCCGGCATGAATACATATGCAACTGGCGCTTCACGTCAAAATCTTCAAGACGGGCCGCGTCGAGCTTTACGATTTAATGTAGTAGCGGGTCGTACCCGCTACCGCTTATCGCAAACACCACATTAAACACCCACAATCAATTTCTCAGCAATCCTGGGATGAAAAAAAGCGTTTTTAATGCCGAAAAGGGTCGTTAAATATTTAATCGGCGCTTCCGTAATATCGCGGAGGCGCTGACATTGCTCGTAAAAATGAAATTAGTATACGTTAGAGCGGTACAGTTGCACGGGGGACAGAGAGAGCTATGTTAGTCACAGAATAGCGTTTACAGGAAGCGTTTGGACACGGACGGTAACGTCGAGGTGACTGAAGCATGTTTGTAAGTTGTGAATATAATATCTGACTTGCCCCGCTAAGAAACCGTGTTTTAATGAACAAAAATAATTTACTTTGCTAGGTACTCCGCTACTCCATTAATAAATGGATCTCCACAGAGTAATGCCTGATTCAATAAATCTTATTATTAGTAAAATTAAAAAGGAAATAGCGTGAATATTCTATTTACATTTTTAAAATAATATTCCCGGAGTGACAAATATCAAGACTACCCTAAAATCTATGCCAATTAAAGTTGACTGACTAGACAGTCTGGGCTGACACTATTCTTTTTAGCCTATTGTAGTATCCCACTGCTGGGCAAATGGTTCCGTCGTCCTTGTCATCTATGCTCCTAACTCTTCTATTATTCTTGGCTTTGATAAAAAATTGGATATTTTTGTAATCCGATGCATACTCTGTGGCGTTGTAAATCGCTCTCGCTTCCGCTTATCGATGGTGTCGCGCTTAATGTAGCGTTCTATTGTTTTTGGTAATTGCCCTTTTATAGCCCTTATTTGGTATCGCTTCGCTCTGGCAGCGAAGTAAAAGAGCGTTGTCAGCATGTCGGGGATGTCTTCTTTTATAGGGTGCCGGAGGGACCCTATAAGGCTCCACTGTTGCTCGGCTGTACTTTGAACCCTAGACACTATGGTCGCTATGTCAACGAATAAAATACCTAACTAAGGAAAATAAGAGACTTGTATTAAGAAATATAATAGCTAACAAATAAGAGGTAAACAAGTACATAAAACACTAGACATTTACAGATTAAAGGATAAAGCATTTTGGCATATAGACGATGTTTTACACACACACACACACATCCCACCATACGACGTTGAAGATTTCACATTAGGTTTGACTTAATGGGCCATGAGACAGTTTATTAAGAACAAGAATAAGAATATTCTATATTATTACCAATGTTGTCCTAAATAACAGTAAGACAACGAAATATAACTAAAACCTGGATATTTTATCACAACTATCACAGTATGTACCAGTGGCGTGGCGTCCATAGAACTCGATTCCCACCGGCTTGCCTATTTTAAGGCAGTTGGGCAATTTATTGTGCAGAATTAGAGGAAAAAGCTAGTTAAGTTCCCTTCGGCTTGCCTTCTGATATACTTGACGCCACGCCACTGGTATGTACTTATATTTCTGTCTGTGTACATATTGTAGACATTACAATGCTCATTCGTCGTAGCGGTCCGTAGCACACATCCTGTCGCTACGCGGCGTAGCGCCGTAGCTTGTAGCATTGTTAGCGCATTCCGCAATGCGAACTACGTCGCTACTCGCTACACGCGCTACGCGATTTGTGTTTTATGTGTGTGTGTTGTGTAATTTAATAAATAAACAAATACTGCGTTCTTTGATCTATTTTATTTTTCAACTAGTAATATGTCACTTACACAATCCTATCACTTTCTCTTCCTCATCCGCATACTCATCCGCATCCTCATCCTCATAAATATCTCCTCTTCCTCATCCGCTTTTACAAACTGTGCTTAATATACTCACGAGCAAAAATATCGGCTCGCTATTCATAGAACTTTGTATGAAAAGTGTACTTCCTCTTTCGCTTCCTCTTCCTCATAACCACTTCATCAACCCTAGTTGAAATAGTAAAATGAGTGTAAATCGTGAAAATTTAAATCAACTACTTAATTATCGTTATATTTCAACCAATTTACATAAAACCTTTACAATTTAAACACCTTGGGGGTGGTAGGGCCTTGTGCAAGGTCCGTCCGAATCGCTACCACCATCTTACTCGCTAATCCTGCCGCTAAGCAGCAGTGCTTGCACTGTTGTGTTCTGGTGTGGAGAGTAAGACAGCCGGGGAAATTACGGGCACAAGAGGCATTTCATCTTAGTCCTCTAGGTTGGCAACGCATCTGCGATCCCTCCGGGGTTGCGGGTGTCTATGGGCAGTGGTGATCACTTACTATCAGGTGACCCACTTGCTCGTTTGCCTTCCTTTTCCAATAAAAAAAAAACAAAAAAAAAAACACCTAAACCTTCGTCGTGAATCACTCGTATCTATTGCTGAAAACTGCAAGAAAATCCGTTCGATAGTTTATGAGCTTATGGCGATAAGACAGACGTTATTTTATAATATGTAGGTGAAAATTAACTTTCTAAATTTTTTATCTGCGTTTATTTTATTCGTAAACATCGTTACAAAGAAACATCCTTCCTCCTTGTCCGTATTTCGATCCAATTATTTATTGAGTCCCGGAAAAGCCGTTTTCCTTCAAATTTCATGTAATAAAGATTAAATAAACATCATTTTTCGTAAGCTAAAAATACTTCTGTACTTCAAATTACTCGTAAGTCTTCGATAAGGGCCCTCTGATCAAAGACAGCGAATTGACTTCCCCAAACTCTTATCTTTCCATTTGCTTGGTCCAAAATGGACTTTATGTTTGTTGGGCAAAGTTGAATTTTGTAAGCGAGGCTGTATGAGATACGATGTTGGTGTGGCTATTCGTTGTTGTGTAACGATTCCTTCGTGTTGTTTTTGGATATTGTTTAATGATTCTTTTTTTTTCTCAGGTAAGGGTTCACGAGGTGTTTGACGTCAGCTGAAAACATACAAGTACGTAAAAATGATTATTTCTCAAGCATGCTCGGAAATGTACGCGTTAATGTCGCGAAATGAAGCCAAGAAGTTTCACATTTACGGCCTAGGCCAAGAAGTAATGTGGTGCGGTCGAAATGAAGCCAAGAAGTTTCACATTTACGGCCTAGGCCAAGAAGTAATGTGGTGGTGCGGTCGGCGGGTGCGGTCGGCGCGGTGCGGTGGCGCGGGGCGGGGCGCGGGGAACATGGCGCGAGCTATAGTTTGTTCAAATGGCATGTTTCAAAAATTGAAAAAGCGGTTAATTAAACAATTTTTACTTGATTTCCTCGCATTGCTTGAGAAAAGCACTATACAATCCTCGGCCGGAAACAGGGATTGCAGGACTCGCTTTATCCGTGTACCCCAATCACGTCCTGCAATCCCATACTTCTCGGCCTCTGCAGTAATGTACTATTAAAAGCGAATTAAGCTTTTAAAAGACGTCACGTTTGAAGTAAATAAAGCAATTAATGTATTGGATCGGTCCATGTAATCAGTTTTTTCTATTTAAATAACTGAGTCGTAACTATAGTCAAGATATTACTATTATTTCGTGTAAAAACACATTTTCTCCCATCTTCCAATAGATTGATCCCAACGCCCCCGGACATCCTGCCGTGTCGCTGAAATAAGAATATATCATTTGCGTTATCAGATACTGTGAAAGATAGCTAAGTTGTGTAAGCATAACTTGACAGATTGGTTATCATGTTTAGATTGAAATAAAGAAAGACACTGTTTAAGAAATAATTCATTTATTCATTTGAGCAAGAAATCTCATTATGTTATTATTATGTTATTTTTACTTACGAAATAAACTACATCAACATTTTTCTACCGCGGATATTTTACTACGTTAAATAAATGATACTATGAATGGTCAAAATTGTTCCAAAATTCCAGCAGCTGCATAAAGTTACGACTAGAAATATTTTTTTCAAAATGGCAGATAGAACTTAAAGCTCTCCTAAAACCAGGCAAAATCAAGATGGCCGCCAGAAGTTGTTCCTTAATTAATTCTTCTAATATTCAATCAGAATCCTTTGGGGAGTTCCAGGATTCCCAATAAGCTTTGGCATTTTAATTCAGTACCGTTATTCGTGTATACAGGATGATCCATCCAAATGGGTCAGTAGGGAAAAGTCTAAAACTATATGAGTTAGGGGAATCTGATCTTAGAAACCATGGCATCAATTTAAGATTTATTAAAAATGACATTTAATGTTTATAAAAAAATCATACATAACCGGGAGTCAGGCCCGATCAAAATAATAACATTTGCTTAAATGCAATCTTAGGAGTCTAATTATAGGCGGTGCGGCTAGCAATCCACTATTTTGGTTCCTCTTTCAACTTGTACGCCCACAATCACGCGCTAATCGTGGCCTTTAGGCTTGTTACCTTAGGCTCTGTTTACCCTGTAAGGGATATCTTTATCGTGATTTTTATGTATGTAAAGTGATCTGAGACTGAGATCTATAAATAAATCTTTTTTTTTTTTCTATTTGATAACCAATTTCGACTTATACTCTTCCCCCTTATTCATAAACACTTTATAGGCTTCTGCTAACTTAGTAATCGTTTGTCCTTATCTGTGAAAGGTAAATGTCAAAGTGACAGATAAGGACAAACGATTACTAAGTTAGCAGAAGCCTAAATAAGGGGATTAGTCCTAAGTGACCCTATCACTCTCACTCAGACTTATTAAATTTTGTTTGCTCAATAACCAAACGGAGTCATATTACTTTTCAGACATGTAATCGAAAGCGATCAGAAATAGGCTTTTACTCGGCTTTTTTTCTTCAAATACGCTGTCAAAATATTTGAATAGAGTGCAAATAAATAAATACGGATCGGTATATAATCAATCATTGTGTATTTATAGGAATATTGAACGAACTCTTAATTGGCGCCCATGATGGGGCCAGGAGTGCTTCATTTTTTGCACAAATACATTTTATTACAGTTCTGGGAATCATGTTGTGATGCTATTTTTGGATCGTTATAGCAATAATTCATGATTAAATAGTACGAAATATACGAATATATACGAGATAAAATACGATTAAACAAAAAGCAATAAAGACAAAGTGAGGATTAAGTTAGTAACAAAGTAGTGAGCCCTGAGGTAGCCATCAGAAAAGAGTTAGATACACCATTTCCAAGTTTGGTAGTTTTACATTTTAAAAATAGATCTCACGAATAACTTAAAATTTATTAATTGAAACAGAGGATTAAAGCCATGAATAATAAAGGGCCGCTGGACCGAATGGGTTTGCAAAAACAGAAAGTTAATCAAGCACGGTCAGCCGGCAAAAACACCGGTCCCGGAGCCGGGAGCCGGGACGTGATCGATCACGGCACTAATTAGCACACATTGAGGACTTCCGGCTGGCCGCATCCGGGCCCGGCGAGTGTTGGCAGGGTATAGTAAGTTCCGAAGGTTGCATGTGCTGAAGGGATGAGGAAGGGATAGTGTTACGGGAACTCGAATAAATATGCATTTGGATTATATTTTGATATCTACATCAATAAAGTAAAAGCAGCAGAATATTGAAGCTTGAGCTGAGGATCGGACCCTGATCTTTATCGTACCGTGAGACGTACTAATTGATACACAATCCCGAGCTATTGGTATAGCAATCGATGAGATCTGCCCACATTACAACCTCTGCTGAGTAAAGGCCTCTTCATTTTCACGCCACTCTGTCCAGTTTCATGCACAGCTGGCCACTAAACTTACCTATCCTGGCTCTATAGACGCGCCTTCGACAATCCCTCGCTATTCTGCCTTGCCTAGTGTCCCACTCATCTACGTTAGTTGTGATGTTGTCCTGCTTTCAATAATTATAAGTATTATAACTACTTCAATTTCGACTTTGAGCACTGAGGATGTGGTTTTTGCTAAACGTATTTTTTATCAGCTTATTATGGTGTCCCACTGCTGAGCAAAGGCCTCTCCCCTCGACCTTCACGACTCCCCGGTTCGATGCAATGTCAAGCCAGTCATCCATGGTTATGCGCGTCTAAATCGTCTCTGTCGTCAGTCGTCGACTCATTTCCTACCGGACGACATGTTTATAGAAAAAAATAAAGTGTAAATCTATAAATTCTTAAGCATATTCGAACTTGACGCGGGTCCCTGATTTCTATTGAATAGCACCTTTTAGAGTGCGGGGTTTCTTCGAGATGGGAATCAGGGCAGGGCACCTTTACGATCCGGCCAGGACTACGCGGAATGGCGGCGCGAAGAACGATTTCTCTGTCCATCGCTCGTTTCCATGCTCACTGTGCAGCGGTTAACTGTTAACGCACGCAATGTATTAAGAAATCGCTTTCCGCGTCGCTTATCGCGAGAATAAGGGGCCAGGCCGTTAAGGAGGCTGTTATCGGTTAGATCTGAAGGGAGATACTTACGAGACGTCTTTAAAACCCTTTTCTAATAAAATGCTTGCGTTAAAACTAGGAGTCACACTTTTATGTTGACTGCGTTAAAATATTCATTTGGTGCAGGCAGTGGGATAGTAAGTCTAACGCATGTCCATGTATATCTAGTAAAGATCGCGGTCATAGAGAACGTATGCCCATCAGTGGACGTCTTCCAGTAGTGCCGCGTCACTGTCGCAGCGTCAATGGCGTCGCGTCAGTATTGCAGTGACGCTGCGTCCGGAAGTGACATTTCAATACTGCGTAATACAGCTCGGTCGCTAGCTGTGTCAGTGTCGCAGCGTTAGTGACGCCAGAGCCGCTTTGCTCGGAAGTCTACCTTTAGGGATTACTTGGATTTTAAAACAACATCTTAGATTAGATTAGATTATTTAATCATTCAATAAAAATTACATCATAAGTTGTACCAACAGCTTGGCAACAGCTCTTAGAGAACCACTACAATTAAGAAGACTCAAACGCCTGCATTTATGGGACCTGACCTCATGATAATGGAATAGTGTTAGAAAGAAGCAAATTCCTCGATGGAGGAACAGTCTTCGCAAGTTACATCTTTCCTCTCACAATATCTGTTTATGGCTTGAAAGCCGATCGCATGATAAAAATGATAATAAAAAAAAAAAAAAAAAAAAATAAGTTGTACAATGTCAAGTTAGGAGAATTTAAATTGAAATTGTCAAGAGTAAATAAAATAAAATAAAATTAAATAATAAAAATCAATTGAATATTACAAAAATGTCAAAATCAAAAACAATAATAAATAAAACAATTAGGTAGGTACAATTGAAATGATTCTGCGCTAGGAATCGTCATAGCGTATACGAGTAAACAATAAAATTATGATAATAATCAAGAAAGGCCGTTAGTAACATAAAAACTTTTTTGTTGTATGAGTTTGTTACTAGCCACTAAATTGCCATATTATACTTTTTTATGAATAAAATAGCTCTTCTGCTGTCATAAGGCGAACAAAGGCAATTAAATAAATAAATCAAAATGTCATATCCAGAAACTCATGTCAGTGACATAAGGGTGCGACCACACCGCCGCATAAAAAACGGTGACGTTACGGAATCGCAACAACATATATGAAGAAACGGTGAGAAAACGTGACGCCTACGACACGTCACTGCGTATACGCGGCGGTTTGGTCGCACCCTGGTACTAATACTATTGTGTCGTAGTAAATGGAAATAAACAGCAATACCCACATAAATTCTAATAGTACCTCCGCACGCAGGTTCGCGAAACATTCGCGACCGGAAGCCGGCGCCCGCGCCGCCTTCCGGCGTCTAATGGCCGCCGTCATGGCCGCCACATCCGGTACAGCATCGCAACTATTTGACAGACACCCAATTCCACACGATACATTTTGCCAGAAAATCGAGTAAGCTCCCATTTTGTGGTATCCTTTGAGCTGGTATGGACGACTTCCTGAATACGTTTTGTGATCTCTTCTTTATGGAAATTAATGCTTTTGACGATGGGGTTCAAAGAGCTCTTAGATTAAATGACATCAGTATAATGTATAAGTAACTTCGTTAAGACCCCATGTTATTATTTTGGAATAATTGACTTGATAACGATTGCAAGATATGATATACGGATTATATTAGAGAGTATTTTATACGAGATATAGAGGGTGTCCTAAAACTATACTGGAATATTCGGGCAGGCGGTTGATGTATGGAAATGTTTCGTGAACCAAAATTAAATAATCCTGAAAAATATTTTACAGGGTGGTTCAATCACACCAACCCATCCATTTCTGAAGTACCATCAGCCAAATATTTGGTCTACCACCCTAAAGTTCAAAATCCTTTGTACATCACAATATAATAATGTCGATAAGACAGGCTGTCAACTTGAAAGTTCGACTTTAGCGACTATTTTGTTTGATAGGAAGTTGGACGAAAAATGGTAGACCACTTCTTTGGTCGACCGTAACGAACCTATTCCGAAATTTTAAAACAATTTAAGCTGTGTGTGATTATTTTTGAGCTCTTGTTATTTCAACCGTATCTGCCCGTGATAATAATGCAGATCGGCAGCTTTATGAATTGTAGAAATTGCAATATTAATCTGTGTAATAGAACCTCAGATTTCACAGTCGCGATTGGCTATTTCTCCCACCAAGCGCTAACTGGAACAGAAAAAGACTTTATTCAAGTGAACAAAGCGCGAATATATACTTTCTGTTGGACTTTGATAAAGCAATTCTAACTAATGACCCTCAGAGGTCAGTCGGCAGTCATTTATATAAAGCCCTACGCGTCGCTCCGCCCACCCGAAATAGCGGTGCCTGATTCTGACAATGGGTGGAAGTTTATAAGCAAATATTTTTTTATACGTTTAAAAATATTTTAAGATGTATAAAAACGGATAAATTGTACATTTTAATGATATTTGTAGCTGATAAAATGATTTTAATAATCGAGAAGCCTCATGTTTTCTACATATCAATTGTGAAGCCAAATTTTCATAAGAAAACACGATAAATGCGTTTCTTGTCCTCTTAGTTTACTTTAGTTTCCGAACGTTTTAATTCTTTACTTAATTTATTTTTCTCGTTTGTTACCATAACGGCCATAGTATAATATATCATAGTATAATACTCAATGAAATTTCCAAGTACATGTCTACCTAATACCAAAAAACATAGCTCTGTACTGTACCAGATGAACGGACAGAGAGCAAAGCCTAAGAAATTGTGTCTGATTACCTCATTAGTATGCTGGGATAATAATAATAATAATAATAATAATTTATTTTGTACATACATTTGGTGCGTTACAAAGAGAAAAACATTATTCAGTTGTACAATAGGTCAGATAAAATTGTGGTCGAAACTTTCGACCCCTAAACTAGGTGTTAAACCTGTGCCTTAGGGGCTTGAGTTCGCCGGAAAATTCAGTGTCGGAACAAACATGGAAATAGTACTGTGTAACAGCAGATGAGAACTGACTCTAATTAGACAAGTAAAGTACTGTAAGGAGATGAATAAAAGTCTAAAGATAAAAAATAACAAAGAAAACAAACAAATGAATATTTAAAATTACCAAGCAAAGCAGACTGAAATAGTACAAATTACAAATGAGGGTAATGTTATGTGTTACTTATGATAAGGTTCTCTAACCAATATTAGTATCAGCACCAAAATATACGAAGTTTAGTTAGGTAAAGTTAAGAAATTTTAGTTGCCTATGAGCTCAAGATAGGGACAGAAGAAGATTTTCCGTGTCGTGGTAAGACAAGCGCTGCAGCCAGTCCTGTACCCTGGCCTTGACTTCGAACTTTGTTAAGGGGTAAATAGAGATTAGGTTATTAATCTTATTATAAAGTCGGGAACCTTGGGCAGCAGTTTGCCGACGAGCAAAAGCAGTTCTGCAGGGAATCGTTTTGGATACGGGGTGACCTTTGCGTTTAAGGATGATGACGGAGTCCATTGGCAGTAGCGAGTGTTGGCGTAAAACTATACGAAGCAAATATATTTGCCTAACTGTGAGGACTTTGGATTCCGAGAATAGTTGAGCCGTAGAAAAATCCCTTTTTTTGAAAAACATAACTTTTAGCACAGCTCTTTGTGCCCGCTCAGCTTGAATTAGACTGGTTTTATGAGTGCCCCCCCAAACGGGTATGCAATAGGCAATGATAGACTCACACAGAGACTTGTATACCAGAGTAAGCGTCTCCCTAGCTGCTGAGTGCCTTAACTCTTTAAAAATATACATCAGTCTACGGAGACGCGTACAGAGGGCCCCAATATGGGAACGCCAATCAAGCCTATGATCCAAATATACACCCAGGTATCGGATATCGGGAACTGTAGATAGGGTTGGGCAATTGCAATTTGCAGGTTGGGAGGCGCAAGTGTGGGCTTTTATTAAGTCAGACTCATTTGGGGGTTTGGGTGAATTAGGTAAAGAAAAGCGGACAACCTTTGATTTTTCTGTGTTCAGTGTCAACTTATCAATTGAAAGACATTCTTTCACCTTTCGAAGCGCGAGCTCTGCGTTCTGCTTGGCCCCTTCCCAAGTGTTGTGATATACCAATAAAGCAGTATCATCGGCATATGTGAAAATTTTGCAATCAGAGATAGACATTTGGCACAGATCGTTAATGTATATTAGAAACAGAGTCGGGCCTAGAATGCTACCCTGGGGGACTCCAAAAAAGAGGGTGTCATCACTACTACGATGAGCATTTATTTTTACGCATTGAGTGCGATTTGAGAGATAATCTTTGAAAATACTGAGCGATAAACCTCGAACGCCAATCCTTTCCAATTTGGATACCAAAATAGGGATGGAGACAGTGTCAAAGGCTTTTGAAAGATCTAGGAAAATGCCGTAACAATGTAATTTGAGGTCTAGCTTACTAACAAGAGATTCTGTGAAAGCTGTGACAGCGTCTTCGGTGGAGACCCCTGCCCTAAAGCCATATTGATTTGGAGCAATGATTTTATATTTGTTGAGGTAGGAGGTAAGTCTGTTATTCAGAATTCTCTCAAAAATTTTCGAAAGAGAACTTAAGATCGAAATAGGTCTATAGTTCGTGACGTTGGCTCTATCTCCGCTCTTAAATATGGGGAGTACTACTGCCTTCTTAAATATGTCCGGGAAGCAACCGTTGTTGATGGCAAGATTACACACATGGGTGATAGGGGGAACCAGGGTATCTTTTGACTGCTTGAGGACTTTGCTAGGTATGTTGTCCCAGCCTGTGGCACAGTCAGAACGCATGCCTATTATAAGTCGTTCGACTTCAACGTGATCTGTAGGTAAGATGCAAAGGGAGTTACATGGGGTAGGGTTGGGAATGGGGGGAGGATCATTACACCTATTGGGGATTTTGGACGCCAGATTTCTGCCAATATTAACGAAATAGTCATTAACAGAGTTTATCGACGCTTGGGCATCGCCAGATGACTGGATAAGTTCAACGGGAGACCTCTCAGCACGGCCTGTACCGGTTATAGCCCTTATCACTCTCCACGTCTCCCTGGGGTTATTCTTTGCCTTCTCCATCTCATTTTTTTCGTGGGATCGTTTGAGTTTCCTGAGAAGTGCATTGCAGAAATTACGGTAACGCTTATATGTTAACTTAAGGATCTCATTATCAGGATTCCTTTTTAATTTATGATGCATATGGTCACGATTTCGTATACAGCGGACCAATCCAGAGGTCATCCATGGCTTGATGAAGCGAATGCTTTTAGGTACCAGAGACTTATGCATATGCTGATTGATAACTTGTTGAAGCGTGTTGACTAACATATTAGCAGCTAGATTAGGATCCCCAGATTACTGAGTAAACCCTTAACAAAACAACCCATGATAGTTTTGGTACTCAAGACTGTAGCGAAACGTGCATGTAGTTGCCCCAAATTGACTATTACGCCAAGTAATTTTATTAAATTAAATAAATATGTTTTATTTTTGTGCCGTGACCAGGCTCGAGGCATTGAGTTGGTGACGTCAATAACGTTGCGTGGGATGGTTCTCTAATATGGATTACGAAAGCTTGTAAAAATAAATCTAATCTTAATCTTAATGTTATATTCTAGTACAATAGGTTAGGTATCTCTTAAAATTGATCCGGAATATTTAGGCAGGCGGTTGGGTTTGTTTTATTGAACACACCTGTGTAAAAGTTTTTCATCGTTTTTGTGGAATCCAAATTAAATCACCCCTTTGACACTATACTTTGGACATCGATCATTTGTATGGAAACATTTTGTCAACCACTTTCACAGCGGTGTTCATCTAGCTAACTCAATCATTTGCTTGTAGTATCATTGATTAATTTTGTCACAGTCAGTATTATTACCTTAGGCACTGTCTACCCCGTAATAAAGACATGATTAATGTATGTATCTACATATGTAAAAGTTGTAAAACGTTATACAGACTTGCGCTTCACGATACTTGAATTCCGTGTCACTTGATATTTGGGAGGTGGTTGTGCAAACCATTATTCGTTTCGTGAAAACAATACACGTTTAGCAATACGTAGTATTTATATGCCAAGAAGTGGAGCATTATTCAAAGTACTAGCATTTAAAACCAACGTAAGACCCGCCTCCGGACAGCAAACCACTCAACCGAATTGCAGACGAAACACTGCACTGCATTTCCGAGTTGCTCTAAGCGTGAAAAATGAATACTCTCTAGCGAATATTTTTTGGTAAATGGAATGCAACAAATTAAGTTTTTATTAAGTTTATTAGCGTCGAGTATTCTTACTACTGATCAAAGGAAGGAAAGAAAAAGAATACGTTTCTGACGGAACACGAGATGAAAAAATAAGAAAATGTAAGGACAAGTGGTTACGGATTGGTTCCAACTCGGCATGATACGGGACACAACGTGCCTCACTATTATCTATCCATTCCTCAGAATTAAAAAAACACAGTAGTTTACTTTCAAATTAAATGCACTTTAGTCAACTAGATTGGTGACTTTCTTAATTGTCCGTAATGTTGGGAAAATAATATGTTTTATGCAAATGAAATGTCTCGTGACAGAGTCTAACGAATTTTTACAGTATTCGCAGCGTTTCAGACCATTTTGCCACTTGTATGGCCACTTTGTCTAATTGCTTAGTTTAGTAGATTTTTATATCAGCAGAAGTTATATTCGGAGCGCTGTCGCCGCACTGAAAATTATATGCGTCGAATTGAGAACCTCTCCGTTTTTTTCGGCGTTTAAAATAACTTTTGCCTCTGTAAAGCTCTTTATTCTGTTTATTATTTTTTGACATAAGAGCTCGGCTTTGCTTTTTAAAGCTTTAGTATCATTGCTTTCATATCGATGATCATCTGGAACTCTTTATTCGGCTATTGTCGCATGCCTGATAAACCTTTAAATTATCTTAAAATAAGTTTATTTATCTTTAAATTAAATTTATCTTGTACTTAGTTACATCTTGATTTTCAATTCATTTGAAATCTAATTTGTGCTTTACTCCGTTTGTTTTGCTTTTATTATCTTCTAATTATGATTTGTAATTCAATAATATTATGCCAGTAAATTAACTTTTACAAAATATTTAGTATCAACATTTTTGGACGGTTCGACGTATTATTCAGATAGCTTGAATTTCTAAACGCATTTGATCATTAATGTAAATAAAAGCATTTCATCTTTAAAACAGTACTTTATTGAGATAAATTGTTTAAGTAATATCTATAGAACGAGGGCTTAGTATTCCAATATTGGGTAACCGTCAAATTTATATCTTGACAAACACCATTACTCTGTGTACACGGCCCGGTAACTATCAGGGGGCTTCTCCGAAATTCCTAGTTCGTCTCGTACCATCCCCTTCACTCTCCTATTAATGACAATTAGAGCGAGTGGAACAGCACATTATGAACCTTGAATTTGTAACTTCGCACGAAGCCTGTCGCTAGCATTTTCCAATAGTCAACAATGTGATGAGTCAGCGGTCAGTGCGCCCAATATTATGATCAGTTTGCGTTGTTTAATAGGGAATTCACGGATTTGGAGAATTCATCTGTTTAATGTTTGATCGTTTGATAAATTGCAAACTGTTGGGGAAAATTTGTGGGAGTCTGCGATTTCTGGCTGAATACAATTGTTTTTAGGAGTCTGACAGAGATGCAGAAAATTGATCGCTTCTGTAATAGTTTACCGACTTTTTCTTATCCTTGTAATGTGATGTGTTCAACCGCTTTGATTCCCTGGTTTCTGCCACTCGTTTGCGTCGTTTCAACTTAAGCATTCTGACATTCCATTGCTGCTGGACATATATAGACCTGCTCTCAAAATGTGTAGTTCCCTCGTGACATCAGTGCTGATTAGAAACTTCACATACAACGAACCTCTTCGAAAGCGTTGATCATGATTCCTCATTTACCTTAACCTAAGCCTAGGTACTTGTCAAATTAACTGGTCCCTAGCAACAATCTTTCGTCACAAAAAATATATAGGTACGCTGTAGCTTCTTTATATCACGACCGATTTATTGAATAAATAAGAATTCAGTTTTCCTCAGTTTGCAAAAAAATATTCTATTTGAATTTACCCATGGCGACAGTTGAGAAACCTATAAAATGCTCACAGATATTAATTTTATTTTAACGTTCTGTTTTTTCTGTTTTATTTTTTGGTTTCGTTGTTAACTTACCTGTATACTTGTAAAAATTAAGTTGATCCCCAGCACTTCAGAAAAGTATTACCCAAATACCTACATAGATTTTCAAAGTTTAATTTTATCCATCGTGCTGACATATCGAAGTGATAGGGGACAAATCGTTTCCGTGCTACGTTCACCAAGCTTTCCGTTCTAAACGTATATTTTACCAACGTATTCCATTTCTGAATATTCCACAGCGTATCTCTGAAATCGACTGTGAACTAGAGAACATGGGAATTCTGTACAACCCGTTTTTTTCCGGATTCTTGTAGTTTTTTAACAGCTTTTCTAGGCATGGATCTTTTTTTCTCTGCCCGTCCACTTTTTTCTTTTTTACAGCAGACTGACTAGCGATTAACACCTATAACACCTAGTGGGAGGTGCACATGAGTCCAACGATATAACTCACTGGTTCAATCATCTTTCATCTCTGAAAATACAGATGACACAGGAGCTTAGTGCGTATTTCGCACGCCAGTGAAAAACGTCACAGGTGTACGCAGTTTTCCTCACAATATTCACCGAAAAGCTCATGGTAAATTTCAAGTGAGATTTTGCACGTAAATTCTAAAAGACGATGGTTCTAGTCCAGGTTTGAACCCACAACCCTCTGCTTCAAAAGCCATAAGTCAAACCACTAAGCTACCACCACGGTTTTCTGCGACGGTTGTCGGCGACTTTACTGACTAAAAAGTTATTAAAGCCGAAACGATGTGCTTTTAAAGAAATGAAAATTAGACGTTCCAAAGTCCTATTATGTTATTAATTATTTGCTCAAACTATTTCTATGTAGGTAAATTATATTGTAAGGAGAATTCTTGTATCAAAAAATGTATTTATTCCGAATTCTTAGCAAAAAGAGGTGCCTACCGAGTACCGTCACGACGTGCGCAATTCTCACTCAATTAGCCGCCATCTTTGTTTTGCCGCCATTTTAAATGTGCTTCAACCGCGGCCCGTTTAGTTGAGAGCTGTGTTTACGTCGTGGGTGTTTTTGCAGTTTATACGGCTTTGTAATTTATATTATGGAACTCTGTTTATTTGAGCTTACTACGTTATGGGTCTCACTGAATAAAATTGTGTAGATAACTTACACTGTAACTTCATAAACAGATATATAGATAAATAAAGAATAATAGACTATGTTAATCAACTTATAATGTTATAATTCGATTCAGTCCTTCTACAGATAAAAAATACCGACAAAAAAACAAACCAATAAAGTTTTTCGAGTTTAAAAGAAGTCAACGTGAATTCGTTGGTTATCTTATCTTATCTTACTTCTTGTGTTTCTTACAAATACTAAAAAGGAGAGCTGTAAGTTTGGATGTTTGTTGCTCGTTCATGGCAAAACGGCCTACTTAACCGATTTTATTGTAATTGGGTACAGAGATTAGTTACAGCCCCAGGATTTTTATCCCGGATAATAGTATAGTTCCCGCGGGATAGCGATAAGCGAATCCATCGCAGACGGAGTAGCGGGCAACAGCTAGTCTATCATAAAGGAATTAATACACGCTAGATAATTAGTGTACTTGTCTTAAAAGATAGCATTCGCATTTAAGGTAAATATTTGTATACCGAGATAAAACAACCTGTCACGTGTTTGCGTTTCCCTCTGAAATTTAAACTCCCAACTACATAAAAGAACAGGTAAATATCTTTGGTAGTAAAACATCTTATTTCTTCCCATTCATTCGTGAAGGTTGACAGTAAGCTCTTTGAACCTTGCCCTATCCATAACAAACTAAAATAACCGTTTACAGCAACTTATTTTGCATGCTTTTAAATTAAGATGTTTTAAAAGCATTTTCAGAAAAATAAATTTCTTAGTCAAATGCCAGGCACAAACAAGCATAGTTTTTCTAATAATGTCGCTTATTTATTCAATAAGCGAGCGAGCGCGTTGCACTCGATATTTCGCTGCGTTCGGTGCAAAATGATATCGTTTAGCACAAAAGACCGGATTTTCTTACAAACGCTTAAAAGTTTCATAAGGTTGATAGTTTATAGCGCTATTTATCCTTGATGTAATGGCGTAGTATTAATATAAACACGTGCCTGAAACAAAATGGCGATAAAGTGCGAAGTGGCGCCCAACGTGGGGCCGCGTAAAAAGTAATGTCGTGTCGCTCCGCGGGAACAGCACGTACCTGCCTGAAGTAATTGCAGGCACGGGATTCAGGGCTGGCGGAAGGACCTGGCCTAGTTGTATTTCTTAACTTGAGGACCTTCCACATCTCTTAAAATAGATGTTCTTACATACTCATTTAACTTATAGGGAATATTCATGATTTTTTTCTCATGGCTTTCAGAAAAAGCTCATTTATACATTAAAATATATAAAAAAATCAAATAACTATAAAAATAACCGAGATATGAGCTATCATTGATTTGTATCCATCACTTTCCAAAAAAATTGAAATTTAATATGGAGTTTATATAGGCGATGGCGTCACAAGTCGTATCGGATCTCGCTTTCTACTCGGTAACTAATTGGTAGTTTCAAACTTGTATTTCTTGACCGATATTACTTTTAATTTCAATTTATGTCGTCTCTTTCGATATTTTCATATTTTATTAACAAATGCGTCTTTTTTATGCACATTCCATATTATTTGATGTTTAGTTACCTGGACGTTTCGGCCGTGATGCAGCGACCGTGGTCAATAGTAGACTTCAGCAAAAAGTGCTATCAAAAGTAATAAAAAAACTTTCTTGCTCGACCTTGCTATGTAATTACTTAGTTTTCTTGATGTGTGTAGTGTAGACCCAAGCTAATACAGCAAACGAAACCTTGATGAGTTTAGTGGCAGCTCAGGCCAACTAAGGACCAAAGGTCAAGGCGATAAAGCTTCAATATTTTTGTTTCTGTTTCTTAATATTTGTACAATAAAGCATCACTTACTTATTTATTTGTTACAAAAAAATTACATAACCATAGGCAAAGGCCTCGCCTATTTTCCGCCATTCTTTTCTGCGTAGAACATGCTCCTTTCATTATTTTGGCTAAAGAAGGAATACTAAACATGAAATCACCACTTCTGAAACTTTGAAGTCGAGTTGACGGACTCTCCATTTTGTCTCGTTAAAAAGCTAGTTGACGCTAGAACGCGCGTGATGCTTCAACTCCCAGCTCCCAGTTCCCACTCCAGCGCAGCCCTGAGAGCGTTATTATGTTGTACGCCACTCCGCCTGACAAGTCATTTGTTTCGGACAAAAATAAGCTACCGTTAGCAACGTATAATAAGCGTAGTACGCATCGCGGCGTGACGCGACGCTTTCGCCAATTAGGGCTCGCACGTGTTGGGAAACAGATTTGGGTGTTGAACGGCTGAATGTGGAATAATTTGAAAAAAAGCTTGTAAAAATAAAGATACCAGTGAAGAGCGTGAACTAGGTTTTGTGAAAATGGAGGTCATAGGGGTGGCCTCAAGCGTATAATCACATTACAATTTGGCACACATAAGGTTATTGTATTGATTTAGCTTGATGTTTCATGTTTCTCATATTCGAAATTTGTAGATCCGCAACAAGCGACAACTAAATTGTATGTATGTATGAGACAGTGCTGTGGGAAAACGGTAGTGTTATTAGTTAGGAAAAGGTAACGCAAAAAAGACCCTCGACTTTATTTCGAATGTTAAAAAAATAACGCGAATAGTTGTGGAACGGTATAATTTGACAATATGTTACAGTGGAGACCTTTTTCCCGTCTGTCAAGCTGTCACAACGGCGTGGACAGATAAGGATGGAGGGTCGGCTTGACAAAACAAATAACCTGGATAGAAATGTAAAATGTTTAGCTCGCTAAGTAGCCTCCGGTAATCTGCGTAGCCCCATGCATCCTAAATAGGGCATGCAGAACCGGTCCGGTTCCAAGAATTTCATTTCCCGGTTCTGAGCGGGTCCAGAACCGGGATTCCCGGTTCTTCCCGGTTCTTGGTTCATTGTACGATTTTTTTAATAAATTACATTTATCCATTAACAATGCAATAAAAATATGCTTTAAATAAGCATGTAATATACAAATGATATGAATCATACGCATTGTAATAAATAATATACGATAAAATGGTATGTTTCTTGACAAGAGTAACAAAACGACGACGACGACTAAATAAATTGTAATATTATAATAGTTACCAATTTATTTTATAAAATGTAAAGATATCGTTTTATTGTATATTATAATAATAATTCAACAAATTACTTTAAAATAAAAAATATATATTTCAGCGTCAGCGTCCTCCTTCCTTTGTTCACTCTCCTTAATTTAAATTCACAACATCACAATTACATATTTATACTTCATTTAATTTAGGATGCGAAACCACAAAAACATTATATTGCGGCTCGTGAACTGTAATCTCTTTACGATTTGTACTAGAGTAACAATTGACGCCACGCAAATAAAGTGGCACTAAAACAATTTTATTTTGCGGCTGCCAAACTATTGCACTGTACTGTTTACTAGGTAAGAAATAGTTGACCAGCCGCAATATAATGTTATTGTGGTTTCTCATTCTAAATTAAATGAAGTATAGTCCACAAAAATATAAACAAACGAGCTTGCAACGTCAATGTTTCTGTTCAACTGAGACAACTTAAGAGGCTGACAACACCTAATTTTGTTGAAATTGATGTTATTTAAGCACTTTTTTAAGAAAAACTACACATCAAAAAAATACCAAAAATATATATGTTAATTTGCATCATATTTCAAACACGCTGGACGAACTCGATACATAATTGAACAAAATCGGCTCGATAGAAAATACTTGCAAAGATTGGTCTTAAAATCATCATTAAACGGTTCTAGGTCTTTATTTCTTCGACGTATGGGTCTGTAATTAAAAACATGAAGTCAACATATTCATACCTAAACGGCTAACGAATCATATTTCACAAATAATCCATACTTTTTTATTTCTTATTATTTGTGTCTTATTTGCAACATTTTAGACACGCGCCAAGCTGCCGAAATAGTTTCTTCTCTTTCACTAACAGGCTTCTCTTTCACTGACAGCGCCTTAAAACAAAATATTAAAAATTTGGAGGGTGGGTGGAGGCGGTAAGATCTAATACCGTCGTTTTCTTATCACTATACTCTATACTCCATTTGTTTAGGTAGTTAACTAAATGTAAACAATCTTGACATGTCTTTTTATTTAAATATACACCTTAAAAATCTAAATTTTTACACTTTACAAATTAATTATGAAATAACAATGTAATGACTTAGATTTTTAATTAAAGAGTATATTTCAATTAAATTCAATCTTTTTCAATCGCCAGGTACAACTGTTTAGATATGAATTTGCTAAAACGAAAGTAAGCGAACAAAAACGAAAAGAACCGGGAGAACCGGGATTGGAACTTTCAGAACCGGTTCTTTCGACACTATGAAATTCCCGGGAATTCCCGGGAATTTCAGAACCGGTTCTTCCCGGGAGCACGCCCTAATCCTAAACAGCCATCGACAACTCCACCAGCCGCCCCCCAAACTCGGGAATAAATTGTTTATTCAATAAACTTTATTATTTATCGCCTGGAGTTCGCTGGTAACTGTCGCGTGCCCGCCTGCGATAAGCAGCCCGGGATAAATTCCGGATTAAATTTTGTAACGTACACCTCTGTTACGATTATTCGTACGATGGGAAACGTCCTGTGAGTGCTTTCTACTTTGCCGTTTATTCTCGCACCTCGAGCGGCTCTGTAGGTGTTGCCAGCGATTCTATCTGTAATTATTTTACCCATCGGGCTGCGAGTTTCACGTGTATTCCTCTCCGTTATCCGCCGCGCGGTGGGCTGTAAAAAATCTCATTACTTGTACTTTGCGAGAGCTAAAACTTTTTCTTCGAAGCTTTGGGAAGTTGTGAGTTGTATATGTTAAGATTCTGCTTCCTTTTTGTAGTTCGCGCTCTTCAGACTGTATAATGTAATATAACTTTGGTAGTAAGTTTGTAACGGCATATCTGACTTAATTTGTGTTTTAAGTTTCGATTTGCACTTTCCGTTTACCCCAATGTTTATCCTATCGTGTGCGTGTTTACACTGTTTTGTTTAATCTTCCAGAGAATTGACGTAAGACTCGTTAATAGACCGCACTGCCAATAAAACATCAATCCACCATTTGATTCAAGTTCTTTCGAATTAAATACAAACCCAACGATCGTGTGAACGCACGATGTTTAAAAAAGATATAATCACTATAAATGACGGTATATATGAAAATGCTAAACGATCTTCTGTCGGGTTCCGAGGTCCATTTTGCCATTTGCCGTGCGAAAAGGTTGATATCACTGTACAAAACAACCATTTTTTACCTGAAACTCGCTCCTAAATTCTAATATCCCGCAGTTTCACACGCGTCTATCCAAATAACGATTATGAGACCCTCCTCATCCGCGGATGATAAAAACGTCACAACAAAGGACAGAACGTTTTGGGCAGAAAAATCAATTTGTTACGAATACCCTGGACAATATCGGAATTAAGATTGTGTGCTTTGAAACGTGTCTCGGAATTAGGTTGGTGAGCGGCGGCGTCGGGGACTTGAAAAGTTGGCATGCGGCTGCGACGACGTTAACGCGGCACTGCCACTTAGTTCTTTCGTTGGCGAACACCTAGCTGTTTAATTAAGGATGCTTTGCGCCTAAGTGCCGTTGTGGAATAAGTAATTTTAGTACTTTTTTAGTTACAATTAGAATCCGACTTAATTGTCTTGTTTAATGGCGTATAAAATTAAGGTTTTTGGTACGCCGTGAGGAGTTAAATTGTAGGCGTTGTAGCCTATTCCGACAACAGAAATCTTTAGAATTTTAGCATGTGAACGATGCTTTTGCTCGTCCTGTTGCTTTATAAAATGTTTCATTTATTTTATGAATCACTTTAACATTAGATATTTTCTGAGTTTGACATCTGTCAATTCAATACAATCCTGGAACATGTTTATTTTCAGCCACATAATGATTCTATCAATCATCCTAAGCTTTGTAGGGGTATTATTCAGTTGTACTCTGAATAAAAATGTTTTCCTCTGTAACTTTCTACTCAAAGAATGGTAAATTGTTTTGAATACATCGTATTGCTTTAAATATCAGTGTTTATCAAGTTCCAGTAACGTATGTTCCAATTTATTATTGAAGTTGTGCCTACAATGCTTGTAAATTATATTTCTTCTTAAATGAATCTATCAAGAAGTTAAATAAATAAACCATGATGGCATTTGATACTTACGTTTCATTAAATTTAACACAAACTCCGCAAGGTACTTTGTACTCCATTTAGGTACTTGCTTCTCAAGACGTCAGAGTAGCTTAATCCAATTAAAGTTAGGTTAACTGTTAAATCTCGACGTTCATTCCTCATTGATCTCGATTTCTAGAACAGAGAATCTATTGTTTAACGTGCGCGCCGTCATAATCTAATACACCTTCTCGTTTTACCACCTCATATCGTGACTAAAAGATAATGGCAAACGCGATTGAGACGATGCGCGTTAAACAAAAGGCCTGCGATATTTATAGAATGTTCCACATTTTACATTGTTTATTATAATGTAAAATGTTACTTGATAATGTTATCAAATGAACCGAGAAATTGTTTCCCCATTCTGAGTTTATTTTTAGGTTAACCCGTTAGAAGTTACATTTAATGAAAAACATAGAAAAATCCGAAAAGTTAAGCTATGATACGTTCTTCAAATATGCTTGATAATCCTCGATATCTCTTGGGATTTTTCAAGCATCAAGCTTGTTCGTCGATTCCTTTTAGCACCACACAACTATTAAGATGCAAGTCGACATAGAATTCAAAATTTTCTTTATCAAAATGGTTCGTTTCTGTTTAAAGTTGTATATGAGATTCTGTCTTATTATTGGCATTGGTCCCAAGGTACTGCGGCTCGCTTCAACTTTAGCGAACTTTCAAATTAAACAATACACCGACCTCATTGTTCTGATTGTACTTCTGAGACCTCCCTCTCGTTTCAAATTCAGAAAACATGCTAATATTTGGAATAGAGTTCTTGCTCAACAATCGTTTGGATACAAGAATAGTTAGATGACGACCTTCGGCTACTTTTAATCCCGGAAACAAAGTGCCCGCGCAACACACGGAACTATAAGTAATAGTTATATCTGGATATCTAACAAGACAAGCGTATATAAAGCGAAATAGATTTATATCAGAAAAATCTTAAAAGCCTCAGCATTACACTCCGACGTCCAGTTAAGTCCGTGGATTATCCACGGATGTTGTTTAAGCGAGCGGATTAAGTTGACGCCGGCAAGATGGATGCTCCCTGTTTCAATTAATTCACATTTCAATCCTTTCTGGGATGATCTTGACGGGGATTCGTTAGCGGTGATTGCGACAGGTCTCCGAGAATTTCACTGTTCCCCCGCCATTTTAATTACGCTTACGTATTTCTAATTTGATGTTCGTTTAGTTTTGGAGCGTTTAATGTTGCGATCTACTTGAGTCGTTTTGTTCGAGTTATTTGGAAGCTCTTTTTGCATCATTGAGTGTGACTGATACATCTGTTTGCATACTAAAGAATTATGATTGGCTTTTAAAAAACTGTTACAACAAACGTTTTCTTGATCTTCCATTCTTTTTAAAACAGACGGGAATCCATCGCAATTAACTGACTTATAGATATTGGACTCAAAACCTAGAAAACTGAGTTTTATTTTATCACGTAGATAAGGAACGTACACAGGGACCGGGAGTCCCACAACGGCTGCGATAAGCTAGTTACATATGAGATCGTAGCTTTTCAATATTCTAGTTTTATTGTTAACAAATACATTCGTAAACCTTCCAAGTTCTCATACAGAGGCTAGAAACGACATCAACGACATGACTAACTTAATAATATAAAACCACTCGATAAATGTTCAAACCCGTAACACACCTCACTGAATTTGAATTGGCCCCACGTTGGGCGCCAATTCGTTCACACAATGTATAAGTAACAATGTAAGTCTGTTTTTATTAACAACCGAAGTGTTGCGTTCGACTGAGCCCTTAACATTACGGCTGCTATAAATATCGTTGCCAGTTTATTTTCCTTTAACGTATGCTCTTTGTTAGTCGGAAATTGGTTTTGGCTATTGTCTGAAGGCATGTACAGTTCCATTTCGTATTTACAAGTCGCTTTCTTGTTTTGTTCCCAGCTGCGAATACTGTTCTAAAAGGCTGTGTCGCCGTAAAATAATAGACATTATAAAACCATTGTCGAAATGATGAGTATTTATAGTGTCGATGACGATCTTTCGACCGATTATGGCCGCGGCGGCCATTTTGACAGTTTGAAGCTTGTGCGCCTGAAGGTGACTTGAGGCCGATCTTCGAAGTGAAAACTCGCGTATGTACTTACAATGAAAGCACGTGAGCCCACATGCAACCTATAATATTTATGACGTATAAGATGGTCTTAAAGAGTCGTTAATTTTTTTAGTCTATAAGGTTTAACTGGATTTTTCAGATTCGTTTAGCTCCCACAAATAGAAGCATCTGACTGCCAAATGATCGACAATCAACGAAGATATAGACGAAATACTTAGATATTTAGAAGCGGCCTAGGACCTTTAAAAAAACACGTCTCTAAAAGAAAAAACATGTGTGCTTTAGTGGGATAATGTGTCGTTATCGTCGTGGTGAACGGAACACGGAATCGCGGCCGGAAACTGGGTCGGGTATATTTGCACAGTTTTGTATTGATCCCTACAAAGTGGCGGCTTCGTTGTTACTTCGCTGATATTGCTCGGGATGGAGTTAGCGATAGTTGCGCCTTACAGGATGTTTCAGGCCTTTGTAATTGACGTTTTGTTATTAACAGTTTAAAAGCTGAAGTGCGAATAGGGATGGTGGACTATAATGAGTTTGAGATGCTGTGAGATGATGGAAGATAGGCTATCTAGCATTTTTAAAGATTAAAATATTATTTATCTTTGTGGTTTCTGAAACGCGGTGTATTAGTGTCGCACTGTAATGCCGTGTAAACTTTTTTACAAACTGTACATACAAACGTTCATAAGTATTTTAAGAGTGCTTTGGTGAAATAAATCTTCTAAAACAATGAAGTTTCCTATCCCAAAAAGATCGTCTTTTGTTCTAAAATTTCTAAGGTCACCGGGTCACCGCAGCTTAGAGTTACCTTGTTTTTTAAAAAGCTTGTTTAAGGCGAAGGGATAGGCAAATGACCTTGCCCGTTTGTGACGTGGCAAGCAGTCCGATCAATGCGACATCTGTTAAATAATCGACGCGTGAACTCGATGCGAATGGGCGCGGGCTGATGGATTGAAATATTGCACTGTGATGTTAGTAGATGGCGCTTGTTTCAGTTTTCCGATTGCCTTACACAGACACAGCATAATGTTCAAATCAGATTTCGCAAAAATAATAAAAATTGAAACATTTCGGCATTCGTAACGTGGCCTTAAAGTCTTGTTACCTTGGGCTCTGTCTGCTCCGCAAGGAATAGAGACGTTATTTATGTATGTATGTATGTGATATTATACATGAGAAAGTTTGTGACGATGTGAGTGAGTGTGTAATGTTTGTTTCTTCTTTTTTTTATGTGAATAGGAAGGTAAACGAGCAAGTGGGTCACCTGATGGTAAGCGATCACCACTGCCCATAGACACCCGCAACCCCGGAGGGATTGCAGATGCGTTGCCATGCCAACCTAGAGGACTTAGATGAAATACCTCTGCATGAAATTTGGAACGAAGACAGTTGGTACCCTAGATTAAAACAGGCTACTTTTTATCACAGAAAATTGCAGTTTCCGCGGGATAGTGATGAACGTGACGTCAAAGGTGTCCAGAGTCTGTCTGGAGTCGCAACGTAAATTATTATTGCAGAATAAAGTAAAACTTGAACGTGTGCGGGAAAGGTACAGAAAAAGGTGTAGTTTTTCCAATGATTATTTTCAAAACCGATATCTGAGGGTCCGAGAGGTCCCCAAACATAAATCCGTTATCAAAAATGAAAAAGATGGCCGCCATTTTGAATTCTTTAAGTTTTGAAACGATTATTTTCAAAATCGATATCTGAGGGTCCGAGTGGTCGTCAAACACAAATCTGCTATCGAAAATAAAAAAACTGACCGCCATTTTGAATTCTTTACTTTTTGAACCGATTGTTTTCAAATTCGATATCTGAGGATCCGAGTGGTCTCCAAACATGAATCAGTTTTTAAAAATGAAAAAAGTGGCCGCCATTTTAAAAACTTTTGTTTTTGGACCGATTGATTTCAAAATCGATATCTGACGATCCGAGTAATTCCCAAACACGTATCCGTTATATAAAATGGAAAAAGTGACCGCCATTTTGAAATCTCTAGTTTTTGAACCGATTGTTTTCAAAATCGATATCTGAGGGTCCGAGTGATTCCCAAACACGTATCCGTTATATAAAATGGAAAAAGTGACCGCCATTTTGAAATCTTTAGTTTTTGAACCGATTGTTTTCAAAATCGATATCTGAGGGTCCAAGTGGTCGTCAAACACAAATCTGCTATCGAAAATAAAAAAACTGACCGCCATTTTGAATTCTTTACTTTTTGAACCGATTGTTTTCAAATTCGATATCTGAGGATCCGAGTGGTCTCCAAACATGAATCCGTTATCAAAAATGAAAAAAGTGGCCGCCATTTTGAAATCTATAGTTTTTGGACCGATTGCTTTTAAAATCGATATCTGACGATCCGAGTGGTTCCCAAACACGTATCCGTTATATAAAATGGAAAAAGTGACCGCCATTTTGAAATCTTTACTCTTTGAACCGATTGTTTTAAAATTCGATATCTGAGGATCCGAGTGGTCCCCAAACATGAATCCGTTTTTAAAAATGAAAAAAGTGGCCGCCATTTTGAAAACTTTTGTTTTTGGACCGATTGTTTTCAAAATCGATATCTGACGATCCGAGTGGTTCCCAAACACGTATCCGTTATATAAAATGGAAAAAGTGACCGCCATTTTGAAATCTTTACTTTTTGAACCGATTGTTTTAAAACTCGATATCTGAGGATCCGAGTGGTCCCCAAACATGAATCCGTTTTTAAAAATGAAAAAAGTGGCCGCCATTTTGAAAACTTGTTTTTGGAACGATTGTTTTCAAAATCGATATCTGACGATCCGAGTGATTCCCAAACACGTATCCGTTATATAAAATGGAAAAAGTGACCGCCATTTTGAAATCCTTAGTTTTTGAAGTGATTGTTTTCAAAATCGATATCTGAGGATTCGAGTGGTCCCCAAACATGAATCCGTTATCAAAATTGAAAAAAAGTGTCCGCCATTTTGAAATCTTTAGTTTTTAGATTGATAGCTTTCAAAATCGATATCTGAGGATCCGAGTGTTCCCCAAACATAAACCCGTTATCAAAAATGGAAAAAGTGGCCGCCAGCTCAGATATCGATTTTGAAAACAATCTGTTCAAAAACTAAACATTTCAAAATGGTGGTCACTTTTCTATTTTGTATAACGGATACGTGTTTGGGAACCACTCGGATCGTAAGATATCGATTTTGAAAACAATCGGTCCAAAAAGTAAAGAATTCAGAATGGCAGCCAGTTTTTTTTATTTTCGATAGCAGATTTGTGTTTGACGACCACTCGGACCCTCAGATATCGATTTTAAAAATAATCGGTCCAAAACTTAAAGATTTCAAAATGGCGGCCACTTTTTTCATTTTTAAAAACGGATTCATGTTTGGGGACCACTCGGATCCTCAGATATCAATTTTGAAAACAATTAATCCAGAAAGTAAAGAATTCAAAATGGCGGCCAGTTTTTTTCATTTTCGGCAGCAGATTTGTGTTTGACAACCACTCGGACCCTCAGATATCGATTTTGAAAATAATCGGCCCAAAACTTAAAGATTTCAAAATGGCGGCCACTTTTTTAGGTTTAAAGATCTTTATTCTCATTAAGGATTTACATTCACTTATAATGAGAACTTTATACTAAAATCGTAAATAGTACATTTCGATGCTAGTGCGGAAAGTATGCCATTACTTCACGAGTCTCGAGATATCTTGCCACGAGCCGAGAGGCGCGTGTATCGAACGACGATTTTCAATACAGTTGCGAAAAAAAAATACAACAGAATAATTTGAAATAACTAATTCACAACACTTTGTCAACAAATGTCACTAACACTAAGCTTAACTTTAACAAAATGCTGTTAATTGAGCAAACCGGTAGGTTCACTCCACAAATCTCGTCATTCGCGCTTTTCATTTCAAGTAAACAAAATAAAACTCACTTAACCTCAAAAATCTCTTTCCCGCCGCTCAGCCGCTCCAGTTCTACGGGCAGACTCTCTCCCAGTCTCTTACCTCGACTTCTTTAACCACCGAGCGCCGCCGTGACAGTCTGCTTTACCGACTCTACCCAAGCGTATCGCCCGCGTTTACTCAACAACAGTTTGGAATTTAACAGATAGTATTAATTGTAATGTCAATACAATAAAATTATCTCAGCTTCAGTTAATCTCCATTAATCTCCAACATATATCTACTATCATTATATCTATCACTTTACTATTATTATCTTAGTATCATTATGTTCGATTATTTATTTATTGTTCAATATTTATTCAATCAATATACATATTTACAAGATTTAAAAACATATACCTATTTATAAAACCTTAAAGTACTTTAATCTAAACCTACCTAAACCTATTTACCTATTTGAATTGTATAAACACAAAAACTACTGTTGCCTTTAGAACCTTAAAAACCATGGTTGCAGTTGGAAAAACACCTCCAATTTGACAGGCGTTTCGGCAGCTAAAATTCCGTTCCATTCAGACACCTTAATAAGAACTGTTTTTAGGAATTCAATATTTTATAATAATAATGATGAAAAGGCTAGTAATAAAATATAAAATCACAATATTTTGATATTTTTACATCAATAATAGGTTTTTATTTTTATTACGTCTTGGTAAGACTAGCATTATAATAACTCTTTGGTAAGTAGTCGTGAATTGGAACAAATAAAAATTAAAAAAAAATGGAAAAGTAAATCGCACTAGTGCGCAAAAACGAACTTTTCGCACGCAAAACCGCCAAAAAAGGGCACTTTTTGAGCAACTGTATTGTAAAATATATAACATGCAATGAGCGCTGCGCGCATTAACAAAACAGAAGCAGGTAGAATCTACATCACTATAGTTACTTGTTCGCTTGACAACATCAACAATATGTTCTTAGTGGGTAGAATTTTTGTACTGAGCATAACAAGACTTGAGTAAGATAAACTGGAAGTGGCTTTACATGGATGAGCGTAGTAGCATTTTAGTAAGAAGTTTAGGTTTTTTTTTAATACATATAATTGAATCCTGAATAAATTATTGTTATTTATCAATATATTTGTATTATATTTATTGTATAATTATATTTTTCATTTTTGATAACGGATTTATGTTTGGGGACCTCTCGGACCTTCAGATATCGATTTTGAAATTAATTGTCCCAAAACATAAAGATTTCAAAATGGCGGCCACTTTTTCATTTTTGATAACGGATTTATGTTTGGGGACCTCTCAGACCCTCAGATATCGGTTTTGAAATCAATCGGTCGGAAAACTAAAGATTTCAAAATGGCGGCCATTTTTTTCATTTTCGATAGCAAATTTGTGTTTCACGACCACTCCGACCCTCACATATCGATTTTGAAAATATTCGGTCCAAAACTTAAAAATTTCAAAATGGCGGCCACTTTTTTCATTTTTGACAACGGATTCATGTTTGGGGACCACTCGGATCTTCAGATATCGATTTTGAAAACAATTGGTCCAGAAAGTAAGGAATTCAAAATGGCGGCCAGTTTTTTCATTTTCGGTAGCAGATTTGTGTTTGACAACCACTCGGACCCTCAGATATCGATTTTGAAAATAATCGGCCCAAAACTTAAAGATTTGAAAATGGCGGCCTCTTTTTTCATTTTCGATAACGGATTTATGTTTGGGGACCTCTCGGACTCTCAGATATCGGTTTTGAAAATAATCGGTCCAAAAACTAAAGATTTCAAGATGGCGGCCACTTTTGTCATTTTTGACAACGGATTCATGTTTAGGGACCACTCGGATCCTCAGATATCGATTTTGAAAACAATTGGTTCAGAAAGTAAAGAATTCAAAATGGCGGCCAGTTTTTTCATTTTCGGTAGCAGATTTGTGATTGACAACCACTTGGACCCTCAGATATCGATTTTGAAAATAATCGGCCCAAAACTTAAAGATTTCAAAATGGCGGCCACTTTTTTCATTTTTGATAACGGATTTATGTTTGGGGGCCTCTCGGACTCTCAGATATCGGTTTTGAAAATAATCAGTCCAATAACTAAAGATTTCAAAATGGCGGCCACTTTTGTCATTTTTGACAACGGATTCGTGTTTGGAGACAACTCGGATTCTCAGATATCGATTTTGAAATCAATCGGTCGGAAAACTAAAGATTTCAAAATGGCGGCCAGTTTTTTCATTTTCTATAGCAAATTTGTGTTTCACGACCACTCGGACCCTCATATATCGATTTTGAAAATACTCGGTCCAAAACTTAAAGATTTCAAAATGGCGGCCACTTTTTTCATTTTTAAAAACGGATTCATGTTTGGGGACCTCTCGAACTCTCAGATATCGGTTTTGAAAATAATCGGTCCAAAAACTAAAGATTTCAAAATGGCGGCCACTTTTGTCATTTTTGACAACGGATACGTGTTTGGAGACAACTCGGATTCTCAGATATCAATTTTGAAATCAATCGGTCGGAAAACTAAATATTTCAAAATGGCGGCCATTTTTTTCATTTTCGATAACGGATTTATATTTGGGGACCTCTCGGACTCTCAGATATCGGTTTTGAAAATAATCGGTCCAAAAACTAAAGATTTCAAGATGGCGGCCACTTTTGTCATTTTTGACAACGGATTCATGTTTGGGGACCACTCGGATCCTCAGATATCGATTTTGAAAACAATTGGTCCAGAAAGTAAAGAATACAAAATGGCGGCCAGTTTTTTCATTTTCGGTAGCAGATTTGTGATTGACAACCACTCGGACCCTCAGATATCGATTTAGAAAATAATCGGCCTAAAACTTAAAGATTTCAAAATGGCGGCCACTTTTTTCATTTTTGATAACGGATTTATGTTTGGGGACCTCTCGGACTCTCAGATATCGGTTTTGAAAATAATCAGTCCAAAAACTAAAGATTTCAAAATGGCGGCCACTTTTGTCATTTTTGACAACGGATTCGTGTTTGGAGACAACTCGGATTCTCAGATATCGATTTTGAAATCAATCGGTCGGAAAACTAAAGATTTCAAAATGGCGGCCAGTTTTTTCATTTTCTATAGCAAATTTGTGTTTCACGACCACTCGGGCCCTCATATATCGATTTTGAAAATACTCGGTCCAAACCTTAAAGATTTCAAAATGGCGGCCACTTTTTTCATTTTTAAAAACAGATTCATGTTTGGGGACCTCTCGGACTCTCAGATATCGGTTTTGAAAATAATCGGTCCAAAAACTAAAGATTTCAAAATGGCGGCCACTTTTGTCATTTTTGACAACGGATACATGTTTGGAGACAACTCGGATTCTCAGATATCAATTTTGAAAACAATTGGTCCAAAAAGTAAAGAATTCAAAATGGCGGCCAGGTTTTTCATTTTCAGTAGCAGATTTATTTTTGACGACCACTCGGACCCTCAGATATCGATTTTGAAAATAATCGGCCCAAAAACAAAGATTTCAAAATGGCGGCCACTTTAATTTGACATTTTTGATAACGGATACGACACATGTTTGGAGACAACTCAGATCCTCAGATATTGATTTTGAAATTAATCGGTCGAAAAACTAAAGATTTCAATATGGCGGTCTTTTTTATTTTGATAACGGATCCATGTTTGGGGACCACTTGGACCTTCAGATATCTTTTTTTTTCTTACTAATGATAGACATATACATACATTGGAGTACTACTTGCCTAAATATCAAAAAAATTCATGCAGTAATTCCAACCAAAATCCTATTTCCCATGCTTGTTCGCTAAACAGCAAGTAAGTATCAAACCAACCTGCCACTAAGTTCCCAAAAAACGGATTGAAAATAATCACTTTTAACTTAATATAGGTATTATACGTGCGAAGCGAACGAGTACGACTTTTTGAAGCACTGTTTCGCGCCTATTCTGTGACTCAAACAACATGCTTAGCCAAACCAATATGAAAAAACGCGAAGCGAATGTTGGCAACGTCGCGTCGCTTACGCACTGCCGCCACCGAGCGAACATGCAACGTTGCTTTTTCCTTATTTTTTTCATACGTCTTATCCAAATTATTTTTTTATTTATTTATCTATTATTTTTTTATTTTTTTTTTATGAACATTTTTGGTTTTATCTTAATAATTTATTTCACTGTATTATCTTTTTAACATTTTTTTGGTTTACGAATTTTTTTGTACATTGAAAAGCGCCTGATTGAATGTGCGGGCAAATATTGCGTTCGCCCTTTTCACAAGCTCAGGGCAGTACTACTCTCTAAAGCCTTATTTGTTGGCTAATTGAAGCAAACGCACCGTGGAATTTTAATTATGAGTTACTAGAGTAACCTCGTCGAGATTGGTAGCAAACAGATTTGTTTCACCCGAGCAAAAGTTGTACAAAATATTGTCGAGACTCTTAGAGCAAACGAATTTTTGTACTAACTACGACATTAAGGAATATGTTTTCACCGGTGAATTCTAATTCAAGACATGTTTTATAGAATGTGCAGTTTTCAAAACTCCAAATTGTGTATTATCGCCATAAAACATGCACAAAAACAACCAATTTATGAGCTTTTGCCTATCCCTTCGCCTTAAATAAGAATCCCCTTGCATAATTTAACATTAATGTTTGGCCAGGACGGTCAGAGTGAATAAAAATAATAAACAAGACAAGTGAATAAAGTGCGGTCTCTGTTGTGGCCACACAAACCTCGGCTTATCCTCCAATTTAAATTCGTGTAAAAACCGCGCGCCGCGAGAGGCCCAGCCGTAGAGCAAGCAACCTAATAGAGTGGAAATGTCATATAACTCGTACGAAATAAAATTACTAAGCCCAGCCGAAATTGGTGGTGCACTCTGATTGGCCAGCCGAAGGTCAAGCGGGTCACTAAAGTTGATCAAGAAGATATTATGATCAATGTGAATTAATGATTAGTCGTTTTGTAGTAGTGTGCGAAATTACATTTGAAAATTATCATGAGCTTTTCAGTGAAGGAAAATATCGTGAGGAAACCGGACCAATCCCAATAAGGCTTAGTTACCCTTCTGGGTTGGAAGGTCAGATGGCAGTCGCTTCTCTAAAAACTAGTGCCTACGCCAAATCTTGGGATTAGGTTGTCAAAGCGGACCCCAGGCTCACTGAGCCGTGGCAAATGCCGGGAAAAACGCTAGGAAAATGAGTATGGTATAAGCGGAAATAAACTGATGTGTTGCTATTAGATAGCCCTTGTTGCCACTCTATTTGCTTATTACTCCTATGGCCCAACGCAGGGATAATATTTACTACCAGAAACCGCGTCGAGAGAACAATGCGACATGACGCTACAATGTTAACACAATTAGAAACTCATTTGTTAGGAATTCGAGTGGGTAGTTGCAAGTTCGGCTTATTAAAGGGAACAAGGGGTGTTAATGGGGAATGGATAGCGTCGGTAATCAGACGAAAACTTGATTTTATCCTGCTCTAATACAGTTTATACCGAAAGTTTTATAATGTGACTGGACCCGACCCTGCATCGCACGGGCGCAAGATATTAACACGGCGCTGCCAGAATATTTGACATATTTCAATCAATTTATAAAAAAACTTAACAAATTATATACGGTAACCTTCTTAATGAATTGCTCTATCTATTGGTCATCCAGTAGTTAATATCGCGAATAGACAGACAGACAAACGCGGTGGAAGGCTTTGTTTGTACAAACAAATATATATATATATTTCGCTGATGTATATTTCGGTTTTTTAGCGCGAATAAAAGGTATACAATCTTGACATGTCTTTTACAAAAACAGTTTTAAAAGATAAATAACAGCAAGTTGAATTTTATAACCCTCGAATATTGTGATTTGTTTTGTTACGATTGTATAATGTTCCAGTTACCTTTTTTTAAAAAGTGTTTTTCAATAAAAAGACATGTCAGGATTGTTTACCTTTTTTCTCATGCTAAAAATCACTCTCGGTGGTTATCTTTCAGCTTCCGATATTTCGACGCAGTATGCATCATGCTCACGATGCATCTTGCGGCGAAATATCGGGAGCTGAAAGTTAATCGCGGTCTATAGCCTACAGAAAATATGTTGTGTTATTAACAGTTATTCATTTAAAATTATTAAAAGTGAATGTAGCCGTTAATTTAGCCTTGTTTCCGAATTCACTCGTATGGTTATCGAATCATTAAACTTAATGTATTCGTTCCATTATGTACGGCAATCAACGCAAATTACTTGCTAATCCAGGCGTCGCGTTAGTTATTCCGAATGAGGTTTTGATGCTGCATTAATATGCTATTGTTGTTCGCAGCGCAGTGTAAAGCAGCTGGACTGTAATTTTAATACATAAATTGAACGCAGATGTCCGTTTAAGTATTCTTACACCGGTTGACTTGAAGATTGATGTGGATGTGTATAATTTTGGAGCGTTTCAGTGCCGTGCCGTCTACGTCACCAAGTTTAAAGATTCAAGGTTAATAACATCAGACATAATATCAACGGGGTATAGACCGCGATTATATTTAAGAGCTCCCGATATTTCGACGCAGGATGCATCATGATCACGGGTAGACACAGTCGCAGTCGGGGTCAGGGATGCAATGCGTCGAAATATCGATAATCTATATACCGTTGATAATATTGTGTTTTTATGGGCTATCTGGTCTGAATAAATCATTTTTATTTTATTTTATTTTTATGTCTGATGCGTTACCAAAATCGAGAAATATGTATGTACACACGGCAAAATAATTCGGTAAGCATAGGCACGCACACAAACGTCGTCTATGTGTTGAGTACCGACATGAACATTACGTAGAATCCACATGTGAATGTGTGAGTGAGTTCGATCGTATATCTACCCTCTCAGAACAGTTTTTTTTAGTAATAAGATAAATAAGTAATGTCGCTGTAAATTACCTATTTATTATATAAACAACAACAAAAACTATAAAATAACAATGAAGAAAGTTGCAACTATTTTAGTTAGGTAGTTTATAATTTATAATAAACTAAGTTAAAAATAATTACAAATTAAACTAAAAAATCCCCTTGGTATCGTGCCTGGCTCAAAGGTTTAAAAATTCAATATCTCCGGTTTAAGTTAATTCTACAGAAATAATGTAAAAGTATTGTTTTATTTTTGCATTTTCCTAAAAACATTTTACATTATTATCTTACATTGGATATTGTCATCGCAAGTGTAAGGCAAGAGAAGGCACCCCGGATCGAGTCTTACTTTGACCTTGAATCTTTAAATTTATGCAATCTGACGCATTGAACTATTATTACCAGCGTAGTAGCTACACCATCTCACTGATTCAACTTGTTATATTTTTATTTCTCATCAAGTCTGGTCTGAGATTCAATTCCAACATTTCCAACCAATATTCCTTACAACCAGCATCGCCATTTAAATAACATCCAAAAATGTCATTTCTTCTAGGATTCGAACTCGGTTTACTGGAGAGCGAGTGCACAAATCAAGTATCCGACTTGCCTTTGTGACCGCTGAGCCACCGAGACATTTAATATAGTTGGTGAATTTATGAATTACTACGTCCAAACTGTGACTACTGCATTTGCAATGTGTAAATAGTTGTTTAAAGAGCTTTGAAATAAGGTTGAAATTTGCTAGACGATGCACATTTTATTAATTGCCGTCTAACAATATAAAGTATATTCTACCCTCAAATTATTAGTAATATGAATTTGTCAACGCTAGCCGCAATTCGTTACGCCTTGTTTTACAAGTGGTTTTACAACAACGAACTGTTTAATTTTGCCTTTGAAATACCTTGTGATTTGCAAAATATGGATAGTCATCATTTTTTTTGAAAAGAGCAGAAATTATGGTTCTACGAACAAAATATTTCTATAAGTAAGTAAGTAGACAAAGTGTCTGATAAAATAATTACTTCTTATTTTACATCAAATTTCTTCATGGTGTTAAAAACAATGATTTATTATTGTATCCGTAATGTATTCAAATAACTTTCTTTGACGAAGAATGTTTTTTATTAAACTTCATTTATTTTGCAGCGGAAGACTTCAATTATGGATTCACCGTTATGCAGACTTCGAGCACGATAAGAATATTCCTTCTGTGTCAAAACAAGAAGTCTCATCTTCACGCCATTTGACATAAGTAGTTGCCGCACACGCTAAAGGGACCTATTTCACATCAACGAGAGACAATGTTACCTACGTTGTGTGCGACTTCATCTGCATGTTGCAGGATAGCATTGTCGTAACTCGTAAACCAGCAAAAAAAAATGCTTCAACGGATCAGCCAGCATAGAAGAAATAGAATGAACTTTGATCTTGAATATTTATAATTTTGATTCGAATAGGTAATAATGTAGTGATTTTTAGTGATGAAAAACCATTTACGTCTGAAAAAGATGGACGAAAAATTTTGTGGCGAAAAGTGCTTGGATGTCATCCATGGGATTTGTGAGTTAGTGGGTTGGGGGTCGTAATAACAGTGCTAAAAAAAAGTGATGTGTGACCTATTTCGTGCATAACAATGTTATTGTGTCATAGTCAAAGACTGGCTGAGCACCCAACAAGATTCCTTAACTGTTATTAACTGGGATCCATCTGATATAAAATCCAAAGCAAATTTAGGTAGCTTAGTCACTTGAAAGTGGAGATTTAATCCAGTGTGCAATGATGTTATTGTTAATGGCTGTCATTTAACATGTCGATTCATTTCACCACTGACTTTATTTCTCGACAAATAAAACGTTTCGTTCATCTTTCTCAGACTTAAGTAAACTTAATAAATCGGAAATTCTTATAAATGATACTCTTTTCAAAACCCTTGTTAATTCGAATAAATTACATCTTAAAAATAGCCCTTTTGTGGTGTGCATTCAATTTACCATTTGTATTGTAATTTTAAATTATGTTTGTAACAGAAATTTTTAATTAACCTAAAATCATACTGGTCACTATAGTGTGTGTTGTTTTACGAATAAATGTTGTCCTTCTTCTGTTATATTATAAGGAAAAGCATGCAGTTTTATTTTGCTAATTTAATTAGTTATAGTCTTATGGTAATAATAATTACTTAAATGTTGTAATAAACAATTTGAAACAATAATTTTATTTTCTTATTTTGTTCTTTTACTTTCTTTTTTTCTTGTTTGAAGTAGTCATGATTTGGTTTTGAGATAGTTATAAGTTGAAAAAAAAAAATACAAAATAGACACATTTGAGCAAGATTCGAACCGAGGTCTTTAACATTCATAGTCCTAATCAGTACGACTGAGCCACCGCGCTCATATTATTCATGACGAAATTATTCTTCCATTGAGCAAAATCGTTTGAATAACAATAACCTATACAATAAGAGATATGTGAAGGTAGTCAGAGAACACAATCAGCACACATAGGCCATGTTAGTGTGAATACTCGTGTGGATACAAAACCATTTTGTTGTGTGAGTAATTAAGGCAGCGGATAGGTGCGGATGTGTGTATAGAATGACACACATGGACAACTAGGGTGCATACCGAATAGTTTTGCTGTGTGTACATGAGGTAAAACCAAGAGTAAGCTAAGCGCTGTCCCAAAGTTGCCATACGATCAGGAGGCTTATTGTCTAACTCGCTCGCAATCGCCATCGCGTTCATTTTGACAGTTCTTGTATGAATGTGACAGCTAGCTGATTCCGATGCCAATTGTCAGCCCATACATGAACTGTCAAAATGAACACGATGGCGATTGCGAGCGAGTTAGACAATAAGCCTGCCGGTCACGTTGTTTCCGAGTTTTATTCCCTCTCGATCACTATACTGTTGTTTACTAAGGACATTGAAGTCAAACAACTTCCAACCTATTCACATAAAAAATAAAAAATAAATAAAAAAACTTAAATAAAACTGCGGGTCTATTACAGCTTCTGTTTTCTTTAAAAAAATACTGCAATCAATTTTCCTTTACGGCGATAATTAAGTGTCGAGCTAAGGAAGCGGTAGTAGTGGTTCACTTGGCTGGAATACCTTCCCTTTCCATCAACACGGTCCTTAATTTACACATACCGCTCTACTCATAAACTAGACTAAATTAGACTTATTTCCTGTTTCTTTTTAACTCTATACGCTCTTCGGTCTACTCAACGTTAACATCCATCCCATTTGTGTTCTACCCGTGATCATGACGCATGCAGGGTCCAAATATCGGGATCTTATAAATATCTAAGCAGCAAGATTAGCAAGCAAGATGACGATAACGATATACATCCGGATTCCGGACGGACGTTGCACAAAGTTCTATATAAGAGACACTCGTAGTTACTGTTTTAGCTTCAAGAGCTTTGCGACATTTCTAGAATACAGCGGTTAGTCTGTTGCTTGTCCGCCATATTGTTTCGTATCCCGCAGGGCCGCTTGCGGTGGCTTACTGGCCGCCATATTTGCTATCCGAGCTCCACATTTATATACTCACTCCTGTGTACCGGACTCAGTTACACTTCATTTCCTGCCTCGTACGAAGTAGGCATGTTGTGATCTATCGCATCAGGATATGGTCACGGATATAGGAATTATTCAGGTTTCGGATACGGTTATGAAATTATTTCGGATTATTTGTTAGTTTCCGATAATTTAAATCAGATACTAGATTTTTAAAGAATTGCAAATTTAAAAGCAAATTAGATACTTAATGATTTCAAGTAGTATATTACTGTGGGGCAATAATTAATTAATGAAATAAATCGGGTTACTAATGTTGTATTGGTAAATCATCCGATCGCGAACACTGAAAAAAATGATTTGTTGGTTTTACCAAAGTAGCAAAGGTTGGCTGAATTACAGGGAAAACTTGATAAAAATGACAAGACATCGCTTTTGAATTTACAAAACTAAAAAGGTTAACGTCAAAATAATGTCACTACCAGAGTTATGGTTAAAATTACTAAAGAGTATTGTACATTTTACTAAACATATTAAAATTATTTGGTATTGTTGATTTTATCATGTTTATATGTTGATTTTACAACAAATAACAGTGGTTTTTAACATACCAGTTGGTTGTTAGTACTATTTTCATTTGATAAAAAAGTTTCCAGTGCCGTCGCATGGTGGCGGTACTATCGCTACCATAGTAACGGTTAAAACGACTAAAGAGTATTGTAAATTTTATCAAACAAATCACGACAATTTAGTTTGGTTGATTTCATCATATTACTAAGTTACTTTTACATCAAATTATAGTTTATTTTACCAGAGCAGATTGTTGTTAATACTATACTTATTTGATAAAAAGTTTCCAGTGCCGTCGCATGGTGGCGCTGCAATCGCTACCATAGTAACGGTTAAAACGACTAAAGAGTATTGTACATTTTACCAAATAAATCACAACAATTTAGTTTGGTTGATTTTATCATATTACTAAGTTACTTTTACATCAAATTATAGTTTATTTTACCATAGCAGAATGTTGTTAATACTATACTTATTTGATAAAAAAAGTTCCCAGTGCCGTCGCATGGTGGCGCTACTATCGCTACCATAGTAACGGTTAAAACGACTAAAGAGTATTGTAAATTTTACCAAACAAATCACAACAATTTAGTTTGGTTGATTTTATCATATTACTAAGTTACTTTTACATCAAATTATAATTTATTTTACCATAGCAGAATGTTGTTAATACTATACTTATTTGATAAAAAAAGTTCCCAGTGCCGTCGCATGGTGGCGCTACTATCGCTACCATAGTAACGGTTAAAACGACTAAAGAGTATTGTAAATTTTACCAAACAAATCACAACAATTTAGTTTGGTTGATTTCATCATATTACTATGTTACCTTTACATCAAATTATAGTTTTTTTTACCAGAGAAGATTGTTGTTACTACTAATACTCATTTGATAATAAAGTTTCCAGCGCCGTCGCATGGTGGCGCTGCAATCGCTACCAAAGTAACGGTTAAAACGACTAAAGAGTATTGTAAATTTTACCAAATAAATCACAGCAATTTAGTTTGGTTGATTTCATCATATTACTAAGTTACTTTTACATCAAATTATAGTTTATTTTACCATAGCAGAATGTTGTTAAAACTATACAAATTTGATAAAAAGTTTCCAGTGCCATCGCATGGTGGCTCTGCAATCGCTACCACAGTAACAGTTAAAAGGACTAAAGAGTATTGTAAATTTTACCAAATAAATCACAACAATTTAGTTTGGTTGATTTCATCATATTACTAAGTTACTTTTACATCAAATTATAGTATATTTTACCAGAGCAGATTGTTGTTAATACTTTACTCCTTTGATAAAAAAGTTTTCAGTGCCGTCGCATGGTGGCGCTGCAATCGCTACCATAGTAACGGTTAAAACGGCTAAAGAGTATTGTAAATTTTATCAAACAAATCACGACAATTTAGTTTGGTTGACTTCATCATATTACTAAATTACTTTTACATCAAATTATAGTTTATTTTACCAGAGCAGATTATTGTTAATACTATACTTATTTGATAAAAAAGTTTTCAGTGCCGTCGCATGGTGGCGCTGCAATCGCTACCATAGTAACGGTTAAAACGGCTAAAGAGTATTGTAAATTTTATCAAACAAATCACAACAATTTAGTTTGGTTGATTTCATCATATTACTAAGTTACTTTTACATCAAATTATAGTATATTTTACCAGAGCAGATTGTTGTTAATACTTTAATCCTTTGATAAAAAAGTTTTCAGTGCCGTCGCATGGTGGCGCTGCAATCGCTACCATAGTAACGGTTAAAACGACTAAAGAGTATTGTAAATTTTATCAAACAAATCACGACAATTTAGTTTGGTTGATTTCATCATATTACTAAGTTACTTTTACATCAAATTATAGTTTATTTTACCAGAGCAGATTGTTGTTAATACTATACTTATTTGATAAAAAAAAGTTCCCAGTGCCGTCGCATAGTGGCGCTACTATCGCTACCATAGTAACGGTTAAAACGACTAAAGAGTATTGTAAATTTTACCAAAGAAATCACAAAAAATTAGTTTGGTTGATTTCATCATATTACTAAGTTACTTTTACATCAAATTATAGTTTATTTTACCAGAGCAGATTATTGTTAATACTATACTTATTTGATAAAAAAGTTTCCGATGCCTTCGCATGGTGGCGCTGCAATCGCTACCATAGTAACGGGTAAAACGACTAAAGAGTATTGTAAATTTTACCAAATAAATCACAACAATTTAGTTTGGTTGATTCCATCATATTACTAAGTTACTTTTACATCAAATTATAGTTTATTTTACCATAGCAGAATGTTGTTAAAACTATACAAATTTGATAAAAAGTTTCCAGTGCCATCGCATGGTGGCTCTGCAATCGCTACCACAGTAACAGTTAAAAGGACTAAAGAGTATTGTAAATTTTACCAAATAAATCACAACAATTTAGTTTGGTTGATTTCATCATATTACTAAGTTACTTTTACATCAAATTATAGTATATTTTACCAGAGCAGATTGTTGTTAATACTTTACTCCTTTGATAAAAAAGTTTTCAGTGCCGTCGCATGGTGGCGCTGCAATCGCTACCATAGTAACGGTTAAAACGGCTAAAGAGTATTGTAAATTTTATCAAACAAATCACGACAATTTAGTTTGGTTGACTTCATCATATTACTAAATTACTTTTACATCAAATTATAGTTTATTTTACCAGAGCAGATTATTGTTAATACTATACTTATTTGATAAAAAAGTTTCCAATGCCTTCCCATGGTGGCGCTGCAATCGCTACCATAGTAACGGTTAAAACGACTAAAGAGTATTGTAAATTTTACCAAATAAATCACAACAATTTAGTTTGGTTGATTTCATCATATTACTAAGTTACTTTTACATCAAATTATAGTTTATTTTACCATAGCAGAATGTTGTCAAAACTATACAAATTTGATAAAAAGTTTCCAGTGCCATCGCATGGTGGTGCTGCAATCGCTACCATAGCAACAGTTAAAAGGACTAAAGAGTATTGTGAATTTTACCAAATAAATCACAACAATTTAGTTTGGTTGATTTCATCATATTACTAAGTTACTTTTACATCAAATTATAGTATATTCAACCAGAGCAGATTGTTGTTAATACTTTACTCCTTTGATAAAAAAGTTTTCAGTGCCGTCGCATGGTGGCGCTGCAATCGCTACCATAGTAACGGTTAAAACGACTAAAGAGTATTGTAAATTTTACCAAATAATCACAACAATTTAGTTTGGTTGATTTCATCATATTACTAAGTTACTTTTACATCAAATCATAGTTTATTTTACCAGAGCAGATTGTTGTTAATACTATACTTATTTGATAAAAAAAAGTTCCCAGTGCCGTCGCATAGTGGCGCTACTATCGCTACCATAGTACCAGTTAAAACGACTAAAGAGTATTGTAAATTTTACCAAATAAATCACAACAATTTAGTTTGGTTGATTTCATCATATTACTAAGTTACTTTTACATCAAATTATAGTTTATTTTACCAGATAGTACGGGTCCTTAACTTAAAATACGGTCCCATCCTGAAGAAAGCATGAAACTTGGCATGAATGTAGCTGTCATATATGTGTTTCAATGTCGATATGGAAGCACGTCGAAAAATTATTTTTTCCCCCCATCCCCCCCCCCCCTTTTTATGTGCCAAATCGTGTTTTTTATTATTTTTTATGAAAACGGGTACAGCTATCAGAAAACTGTCAAAGATCAATACGTACCTTATTAAATTAGCTACAAAATGACACTTATTTCATAGTCGTAAAGGCATTACTTCTAGAGTTACAGCTCATCGATTCTGACTCAAGTACTCTTTTTTTTACCTTTTTACAATACCATCTTTTCGTATGCTGTTCAAGAGTACCGAGTGGTTTTGGAGTCCAGAAGATATGCCTAGTAAAGTAAAAAAATTGGTGCTGGTTTCAGGAAGAAAAAAAATTTTTTTCGTTATTTCAGGCGCTACAGCGTCGTCAAGTTTTTGACCATAACTTCGTCATTTTATATCCGAATTTCAAACTTTGAATTGTAATGTAAAGTTTAATAATTTATTTTCACTATCGTAGCACATTATTTTAGTCTTTCATTTTGGTGCAAGAAATAAAAGTTCGTAATATTTTTCCAAGATTATTATTATTTTATTTATAGCTCTTAAACGTGAACATTAATGCAATTACAGTTAAGAGCACAAAAATAGTATATTTAACTAGCTTTCATTTGATACCCCACATGTATTCGTGCGTTGCATAAGTTGGGTGTAATTTTAATTTTTCAAAACGCGGTGGCGGCCAATTTGATGACGTCATAACTGGTGACCTTGACACCTCAGAAACTGTCTCCCGGCAGTTTTGGGGTCCAGATGATATGCCTAGTAACATATAAAAATTTGGTGCGCATAGAAGGTCAGATTAGACTTACGTGCCGGCACTTATTAAAAGTTGGCTTTTTAATAAAACTTTTAAGTAACATGTACATATTTTGTAAACTATAAGTTCTATCAACATATGTCTAAAGACAATATTGTAGCTAATTTAATAAGGAACATATTGATCTTTGACAGTTTTCTGATAGCTGTACCCGTTTTCATAAAAAACACGATTTGGCACATAAATTTTTCGACGTGCTTCCATATCGACATTGAAGCACATATATGACAGCTACATTCATGCCAAGTTTCATGCTTTCTTCAGGATGGGACCATAAAACTGATTTTTGTTAGGACAAGGAGCCGTACTAAGAGCAGATTGTTGTAAATACTATACTTATTTGATAAAAAAGTTCCCAGTGCCGTCGCATGGTGGCGCTACTATCGCTACCATAGTAACGGTTAAAACGACTAAAGAGTATTGCAAATTTTACCAAACAAATCACAACAATTTAGTTTGGTTGATTTCATCATATTACTATGTTACCTTTTCATCAAATTATGGTTTATTTTACCAAAGCAGATTGTTGTTAATACTATGCTTATTTGATAAAAAAGTTTCCAGTGCCATCGCATGGTGGCGCTACTATCGCTATCAGATTAACGATTAAAACGACTAAAGAGTATTGTAAATTTTACCAAACAAATCACAACAATTAAGTTTGCTTAATTTCATCATATTACTAAGTTTCTTTTACATCAAATTATAGTTTTTTTTTACCAGAGAAGATTGTTGTTACTACTAATACTCATTTGATAATAAAGTTTCCAGCGCCGTCGCATGGTGACGCTGCAATCGCTTCCAAAGTTACGGTTAAATTGACTAAAGAGTATTGTAAACTTTACTAAACAAATCACAACAATTTAGTTTGGTTAGCTTCATCCTATCACTAAGTTACTTTTACATCAAATTTTAAGTTTTTTATACCAGAGCAGATTATTGTTAATAAAAAGTTCCCAGTGCCGTCGCATGGTGGCGCTGCAAATGCTCCAATCGCTACCATAGTGACGATTAAAACGACTAAAGAGTATTGTATACATTTTACAATCACAACATTTTTTTTCTATGTTAGTTTTACAACAGATAACAGTGTTTTTTAACAGAGCAGTTGGTTGGTTGCTTGTTACTAATCCTCATTTAATTAGATAAAAAAAACCAGTGCCGTCGCATAGTTACTATGCAAAATAATTAAATTTTAAATGCCCAACCTAGACTATTTCAGCACTTTCTATGGCTTTCTTTTGAGTTCCAGTGGAAATCTTTCGACCCTTATCATCATGCTGAATATGTATGTATGTATGTAAAACTCTTTATTGTACATAAAACACATGAAAAAGATGAATACAGGAAAACACGAATGCACAAAGGCGAACTTATCCCTAAAGGGATCTCTTCCAGTTAACCTTTGAACGATTGACAGGACATAGGTATTAAGCAAGAGTAGACACACAGAAAAAGTAAAAAAACTGATCAAAACCTAAAATAATCCTAAATGCCTAAATTTTAAATTCTTAATGTAAGATATAATACATAACAGATAAATACGATAAACTAATACATATATACAGTCATAATAAATACATAATAAATAAAATGTATTACACAACATATACATATACATAAGTCATAAGAATATCAGTTACCTATGACGAGAAGACATGTCAAGACAAATCAAACAAGCCCAAACTCGACGGAGTTGCGTCATGCTATCTTCCTGCATTCCTGCTCAATTATCAGACCCTAAATATCATCTATGACCAGATAGTTCTTGTCGTGACAAGTCAAACGAGCCTAAACTCAACTTTTCATCAGGTTGTAGGACTTAATAAGTACTTAGGTATGCAATATTTCAGCTCAATTGAACGTCGGGAAGTGGGTCAAATTTAACTTAAGTAAATAAGATTTGATTAAGTTGATCAGGTAAGTACCTACACTACACACACACACACACACACACACACACACACACACACACTGGTTGGTTTACTTTGTTCTCCTTAAAATGGTATAGGTAATGATCATTTTTGTGCCTTGTCGCTTTCAGTCGTTACATGATTTCGTATGGTTTTTGAAACATGACTTTAAAGTGACAAGGTACAAAAGTGATCACTTATTTATGCTGGTGACTGTACACTCTATAATAACGACAACAATACTTCATTATTTCATTATTAAGCAAAAAACAGTACACCTGGTCTACCAAGGTAGGTATCTACTTTCTAAGTTTTTTTTTTTTTATATTAGAGGGGGAAAACGAGCAGACGGGTCACCTGATGGAAAGTAATCACCATCGCCCAGGGACACCTGCAAGACGTGGGGAATCACAGGTGCGTTACCGAAATGAATAAGAACTTAGGTTCTTTTTTTATTGCTTTACCTAGACTAATATACCTTATACCTATTAGTGGGTTGGTTTTTCGGAATGTATACTGTGCAAAATTACATATGTAATTTATCATGAGCTTTTCGGTGAAGAAAAACATCGTGAGGAAACCTGCACATTACCTACCTCCGAAGCAATTCAACGGTGTGTGTGAAATTCCCAATCCACACTGGGCCCGCCTGGGAAGTGGGAACTTACAGCCCAAGCCCACTCGGTTTGAGAGGAGGCCTGTGCCCAGCGTACCTATGGTATACGCTGGAGATGATGAGGCAATCCCGAATGAGTAACGGTGATGATGGTGACGACACGAATAAGGGAATTGCCTAATGCCTAAAATCTCACACGTAGACCTACCTGTATGGCATTTCCGAGCAAGTGTAGGTAGAAGTACCTAGTAATATATATACACCAATTGATCTAGTCCCAAACTAAGCAGCTTGTATTAGGGGCACTAGACAACGGATAAACATACATAAGTAGGTACTTAAATACATAGGAAACATACATTATGACCCAGGTTCAAACATTCGTACCTATTCGTATTCATCAATACGCTACTATCTGAAGTTAGGTTTTTACAATATTCAAATAAAAAGTAATAAAGCAATATTAATACAAAATATAAAAACATTATAGAAACCTTACCTAGGGTGCCGCCGGCAGCGAGGCCTAAGATATTTGATAAAAAAAAAAACGTCGCATTGTTACCTACTAGCACAAAAATTCAATAAAACTCACACATTAAATAGGTGGTAAGGTCAACCGGGGCTATGTCGTCTACGGGGCTAATGCGTCCATTCCAATTATCATAAGAAAAGCGTTCTTTAGAACTACTCACGTCCGCTCACGCACGCTTTGTCACTAAAAGTACAAAAAATGATCACTAAATTTAGTGGCCGAGCTCTTTTTTTTTAATTAATCCGTGATCTTTAATTTGTCATTTCGTTTCGACTCTTCTTGTGTGCCAACACGTGCATTTGTATCTAACAAATCTCAGTGTCTCTAAGTGAATCGATGTTTTTAAACCGTAAGTACTTTTGTTAATTCATTGGAATATGGAATACATGTTGTTTTGATTATTTTATCTAATTAACTTAAGATTTAAAGTTAATTATGCAATTTCAAATTTGTATTTTATGTTTTAGCTTCGGGGCTATTGCGTCAGTCCTGTTGGGGCTATTGCGTCTGTTGTGACGCAATAGCCCCTTTTCTCAGGTCCGAAACCTTTTATTTTAGGATAATATTATAGCTGTAAAACTTTCTGTACATGTCTAATAAAGGAATCTATATAAATAAAAATTAATCAACGAAATGTACGTACAGTTAGAATTTTATTTATATTTTTTATTTTTATATATTTAGATAATTATAATTATTTTGTTTATTTGTTGATTGTTTGTGGCGTGACGATATGTATGTATGTATGTATGTATGTATGTATGTATGTATGTTGATTCAATATAAAATTTTCGGGTAAGATATTAAAAAGATCAAAAATGAAAATGAAAATGAAAAATGAAAAGACATGTTTTTATTTCTAGACTTACGACCAAAAAATACTCGAACGGCTCTATATCTGAATCCCTAATAATCGAATGCCAAACGTAATTTTTGGTCGAATGATCGTTTGTCCTAAACTGAATTTATACTGAAACCATGAACTTTTCAGAAAAATCATAAAATAAACCTAACCTAACCCAACCTATTCTACAAAACCTTTGTAAAATAGTTTCAGAAATATTTTCAGTTTCAGCTGGAGAAATTTCAGGACAAACGATCATTCGGACAAACGATGTTAGAGGTATGTATGTATGTATGTAAAACTCTTTACATACATACAAAGGTAGGTATCAAAAGGTAGGTAAAGGTAGGTAGGTATCGCGACTGCCACTCTACTCGAACCTATAGGAGATAAAATTTTTTGGTACTCCTGGAATCCAGGAAGGGGCTAATGCGTCCATAAGAAACGTAGTCAATTAGACACTACAGCACCGAATATTTTTGTTCAACTGATTACCCTAGAGCTAAAGCTAAAGCTAGAATTTAGCGTACCACATCTATATATATAAAATTCAAAGTCCTGACTGACTGACTGACTGACTGACTTAACTATATATCAACGCACAGCCCAAACCACTGGACCTAGAAACTTGAAATTTGGCACATACATACATACCTATTAATACAATGTAGGCGTCCACTAAGGAAGGATTTTTGGAAATTCTCACGGGAATGGGAGAAAACGGGATTTATATATTTGAATCCAAGTGACCCTATCTCAGTGACTATAATAACTAGAGTTCAAATTTCATACACAAGTAGGTGATTACAAAACTAAGAAAGTTATTTCAGGATTTTGGAAATTCCCACAGGATAAGGAAAAAACGGGATTTATATATTCTGTTCAACCAAATCCTATGAACTATAATGACTACTCTTCAAATTTGACTTAGAAAGTAGGTGATTATAATAGTAAAAAATAATTATAAGGATTTTCGGAAATTCCCACGGGATAATGATAAAACGGGATTTATATTCAGTTCTACGGGATCGATTTTTCGTTTTACTTGTCGTAGAAAACTGAAACTTGGCCTTCAGGTGCTTTGGGGAGTATAAGGAAGCATTAAGAGACAATTGACTAAAATTCCCACGGGAACGAACGGGAAAAAAACTTGATTGAATGAGGAAGATTTACTGGTCGTAGAAAGCTGAAATTCGGCATGTGGTTGCTTGATGAGTGTAGAGGAGCATTAAGAGAGCATTTCCCGAAATTCTTACGGGAACGGGAAAAAAACAGGATTGAAATACTCCTGGTACACGCGAGCGAAGCCGCGGGCAGAAGCTAGTAATAATATACTTTTCCATGAGTGCTTTTATAAGGTTATCTCGATTAAAATCATTCCGACCAATCCGATCACATAATACTAGTGAAAGACGCTTTAGCCCCACCTGGGGCTATAGCGTCTAAAAATCCCAGCTTTTACAGAAACGTATGAATTTAGATAAAATATGCTAACTTGTATCATAAGTTATAGCTTTTAAGCATACATAATGTGTTTGTTATAATCTGATAAATATGCTGTTTAAAGTATTGTGACGCATTAGCTCCGGTTGACCTTAAATACACCTATTTAAAGTTTTATTGTTTTACGTAGGTATTTTCTTTGGCCTAGCCTAGCTTTAGCCCACGACGACTTTTCCTAGGTAGGTACTGTAGGGAAGTGTAGCTCAGAGTGTAGATAAAGTAAACTCATTATTCTTCAATTAAATAGATTGTAGGTATTCTGCTTCAAAAGTATTTCATTTAACAACCATGGGCTCAGCGTAGCCCCGAGATTCTACACAATAGGTATGACTGAGCGTCAAACGTATCCGTAACCATTCCATTAAATTAATACCTATTTTAAACACGTTCCGACACGCAATAATGGCTAACTCGCTACAGTATGTACCTACCTTATTTCTTATATTTTACACCTAAATGATCATTAAAAGATGTCATGCCATTGATTGATGGCAAATACCAGGCAATTATAAGATTTATAAGGCTAAATTTCGCTTATGTACCTACCTATGTAATGTAATGTATGTATGTGTAGGTATGTATGTAATAGTACTTTTAAACTTAAGTTTTAGCTCTTGGTGATACATGGTGAGGTTTAAGACTACCCCCGAGCGGTCGTCGGCGGCGCCGGCGCGTGAGAAGGTACTTCGTTCGTTGCCTAGCAACGGCGAGTCAAGGTCACACTACACGCCGCTTTTCGATTTAAAAATCGCGCGTTTGAAAAAATAATGAAAAATTAAATACACGTCATATCTTTACTACAACCCCCTCCCCCCTTGTGACATTTCGTGATTTTTGTCAAACCCCTCCCCCCCCCCCCCCTTTCAAGCCTCACGTGATTAATGGACGGCCCCCTATGCGTCTAAGATTCCTAGTCCTACCGTAGCGAACAAGAGCTCATGACCTTGAATGTCTAAAAACCATCGCTAGACAACCGGCTTTCAAATAAAAAAAACCGTATTCAAATCGATTCACCGGTTTAAGAGCTAGCTACGGTCACAGATTTGATAATAGTTACCTACGGTGCCTGCAGACAGACACACAGACACACTTGTACCTAACACCCCTCTTTTATGCGTTGGGGGTTAAAAAAAGAAAAAACAAAATGAAATACCTACCCAGGTACCTATGTACTCGCGATGACCTACCTATATTTTTGAAGTCTATAAAGTCCAAGTACTTACAGCAGGTAGGTAGGTATACCAATGTTATAGGGTCTATGTTTGTAATGGCTAAATTATAATATATTTTAATGTTAAACCTACAAGGTGTCATGACGACCTTGACATAATTACGCCGTACCAGACAAGTTTCACTACTTAATCCCGTCTTGATGCATATTTCTGCCACGGCATGCGCTGCGATCGTTTTCTATAATTTCTATATTATGTATACCTAATCCACCCAACCAACTTCCCGCTGCCGCCCGCTCGTCGGTCGCGCAGGGTGAGGGGGAGGGGATCGGCGGATCGGGCGCGCCTGATACATCGATACATCGATGTTTCAGAACAAACATCGATGTTCAAAAAACATCGCCCGAAAAACATCGATGTATCGAAACATCGATGTTTTTTTAATTTCTTTTATTATCTATCTATTCAATAGTTAAATTATATATTATCTATCATCTATAGCAATATTTTCTATTGAATAGGTAAGTCTTTAGAATAAGGAAGGTGTAGAGTAGAGTATAGGAAATAAAATTACCTTTAACACCTATTTTCTGCTCTGCTAAAAGTACCAAACATTTCTAATAGATGACAGGCAAAAGAAAAACATCATAATAATAAAAGCACTAAAAATTTCTAACAGATGGCAAGCAAAACATTGATGTAAAAACATCGCATAAAACAACATCGATACATCGATGTCTTGCAATGGTGAACATCGATAGCAAACATCGATGCATCGTTTGCATCCCTAAGCACGCCGCGCCGCGTGCGACGCGACGCGAGCCGAGCCGAGCGAGAGCGACCCCCCCGCCAGACAGAAGTGAAGTACAGAGTAGAACACACGTTCGTTGCGCCTGTCGTCGTGTGCAAATCCGGCTCGCTACTAAATTTCCAAATCCAAATTAAATTTCTTTTAAAATAATGGAAAGTGATTCAGAAGACGACTTAGGGGTGAGTTATTTGGCTGAGTGGGGGCTATCTGAACCCACTATAAAGAAATTTGAAGGTAAGTTTGTACAACATGAATATATTCTTTGAAATATGTATTTATTTAGTGAAAAGCGTTTCGCATTTCTGTTTAAAATATTGAATGCATCAGTGGCAGTGGTTGTATTGTGAGGTAGGACACGATGGTCGGCGGTTGAGCTGTTACCTACCTACATCGATAAAGAAGCGGTTTTCGTCCAGGAAACTGCTTTTCGTTTGTTTTATTGTATAGAAAAGACCTACTTTATCACTTTGGTAAAATTAACAGTAATACTTAGGCAGGTATTTACTAAAGCAATTTGGTAAATTTTACAGTAAAATTTATTCGTAAACTAGCTTTTGCCAGCTAAGTTGTAAGTGTTTTTTCCCGTTCCCATAGCTGGGCACCGTTAAGCAAATAGTTAATCGTTAGTTTAGTTTTGTTTTTATTTCACTCTGCCACGCGCCGCCTGAAACTGGTTTGAACCTGTTTTTCGCGCCGCGCCGCGGTGCCGTGCGGTAAATAGTAGGTATAGGATTAACGATTAACGGACTTCTGCATATTAACGGAAGTTAACGTGTCCGTTAACATTTTTAAAAGTTAATCCTTTAGTCAAAATGTTAACTGTTAATGTTAATTAACGAGGTAATGCCTAGCTATGCCAATATCTATTTTGAAAAACGAAACCTACAAACCTAGCTTTTGCTTTTGTGTTGACTGACGAAGTACCTAGGTGTCAAACATAGGTTGAACACGCACGTCTACTAAACTAACATGTACCTAGTAAATTAATCTCCTATTTTTGTATTTTAGAAAATCGGATACCCTTCAAATTGATGAGCGACATACAAGAGCCAGAGCTTAAAGAGCTCATTCCCGACCTAAAAGAAAGGATATTATTTAAAAGAGGTCTCAACAAGTTGCAAAAAATTATTACTGTAAGTACCTACCTACTATTATTTCCTGCCTGTTACCTCTACAGAAGTTCTTAAACTTCGCTCTCAGTAGTTAGGTAGGTATAGAGGGTTAAATGCAATTTATTATAAACTAGCTGTTGCTCTTGGCTTTGCCCTGTTGCAGCTTTATTTTTCAAAATTTCCTTCATACAAGCCTTGTGCTGGCAATAGGTTATTTTACTAAAAAAATATAATTAGTCCGTCAGATTATCCAAAAAATATAGGACCCTTTTTTTTCTTAATTAAACAAAAAATTATAATGAAGCCTGTTAAAGTTCCGCGTGACGTCACACCGTCAGTAGGTACAATTTTATTTATATGTATAAAAGAAGATGCCTAGATATAATTCTTGGTTTCTCTCTAACCCTAAAAGAGAATATCACATGATTCACAAAATAAATATATTTGTACTTTATTGAGTAAACAGAAACTACATTCATACATATCAAAAATATCTAAAAGAAAGAAAGAAAAAATACCTACTATTTACAAAACTTATACTAAATAAAAAATTAAATATAGTGCACATTGTAATATTAACAAAATTATTACAGGACACAGCGTCTGAGGACACTCTTAGCTGTTCCAGCGATTCATTCAAAAGCGGAAGCAGTTTGAGCAGTCATGATGGGACAGAACCGGCTGCAAAAAACCCCACTCATGTAAGTACTTCATTGAATCGGGCCCCTATTTCACCAACTCGACAATTATCAGAATTATGACAATTCGAAATGCAATGCGTGTTCAATATGAAGTCAACCGGCGTAGATTCTCATCGAGTTTGTAATGTAAAAAGAATTGTCACTTGTCACTGACAATTGTTGTGTTGATGAAATAGGATTCAGGTGTGTGTGACTTGTATTATCTGTCTGGACCGGCGATTGTCAAATTATATTATCGTTAGATCATTACCCTTTATTTCGCAAAGTTGTTTATAAACATAAACAACATAACTTTTGACATACATGTTGTATTCTTTTACTTAATTGCAAATTTTCAAAGGTTTTTAAACAGAGCTAAACAGTGATTGGAAACAGAGGCTGGAACTCAGTATTTCTTTTTAAATTGCGAAATGAGGGGTTAGTATAAGGCCGTTTGTCCACCGCCGCCGTCACCGTCACGTCACCGAGAACGAGATGACGGCGCCGAAGTAGCGGTACATACATTTACTTAAGCCGCGTGTCGCTGCGGTGGACACGCGGCTTAAGTAAATGTATGTACCGCTACTTCGGCGCCGTCATCTCGTTCTCGGTGACGTGACGGTGACGGCGGCGGTGGACAAACGGCCTTAGGCTATAAAACTGCTCAAAATGGTTGTCTGCATGCTTATTCTGATTTCGTTGTAAAAAATGATGTTTTCTTTTGTTTAGAATGATGATTTAGAAATTATCTTAAAAAGTAATAGTGCCGGAGAACTATGTCTAGCTTCTTTAAAGAAGAATGGAAAACTAGACACGACGGCACGGAACTACTTAGTTAAATCAGTAGTGGAATATTGCATTAAGCAATATGGCGTTATGAAAAGAGATCTATTTGAAGATATTTCCTCACAAATTGTGTCCTTAGTCCCAACTGAAGTTAAGGTACTTACCTATTAAAATTGTAACTGAAGTTTTTGAAGTGGATACTTTTTGCTATAGTTTGGCAGATAAATCACTGCAGCCAGATGACACTTTTCAGTGTTGTCAGTTTTTGGCGAATATTAAATAGTGATGTGACTTAGTGAGTGAATGAAAGAATGAACGATATAATGAAATTCATTTTCGTCATTTATGTTGAAATAGTGAATTTTCAAAGCGAATTTTAATAAAATTATTTGTTCAATAAGGTTTTTTGTATGTTTTCTAGTTAGTAGTAGTGTAAGAGCGCGATTTGGAAGCATGACAAATCAGTTACCAGTTTTCAACTCATTCCCCATTTTGCCATAAATGAAACAACTATGATCTCATTAATATTTTTTTCTATCTCTGTACTTTACTTAAAAAGTTGCAGTTCGGAGTGGAAATGCAAAAGTCATTTTTGTTCATTAATATGAACCTTGAACCCATCAAAAGTATCGCGTTTAATTTAAAATATACTAAACTAAGAATGTGACATTCATAAAATATTTCGTTCGTTCAATAATCAAATCATTCATTACGTGACCTTAGTCGAGCACTAGTGAAATAAATGTGGTATCATTATTTCGTAAAATGACATTTGGAAGTGTCATCTGGCTGCAGTGGTTTAGCTGCCAGACTATAAGAAGGAGATGTTAAGAAATTGTATGTCAGTTCCGGTATAATTTTTTAAAATCTTTTTTTATTGAATTACAGTTAAATTTCTGACTATAGATTACTTATAACGTTTTTAACTTTTTAATAGTTTACAGTTTGTAAAGATTTAAAACCTCGGAAGTAAGCGCAGTTAGTGCCGTCATTGATTATTTCTTCTGTGATTGATCGCCCTGGTGCGAATTTGTTGCCAGTTAAATGTGGCATAAGAAAGTATTCACTTAACTTAGTGAAGTAGATCAGTAGGTTACAGGTGTAGATGTAGTAGTTAGTAGTAGCTAGTATATATTTTTATGTAGACTATTAAAAAAAACTTACTTTATACTAACATGTCAATGTCATATAAGTCATTTAATTTGACACAGTACCTACGTAGTACTATTAGTTATTCTGTGACAGTGTGGAGTTTCATACTAAGAATACTGAGCGGGTCGAGTTGAGCGGGTGCCGTGCCGGCGCGGAGCGGTAATGTGTGCGTCAACCTATAACTGGGTGCGTTTCACTCTCTATAAAGACAATTGATATATTATTGACTCGCACTTGGCCGGTTTTTTTTAGATAACATTAGAGTAAACATTACATTTAGAGTAACCATTATTCCCGAATAAAATCCAGTGTTATACTTGGGACTTTAAGGTACTTAAAATTATGTAAACAATCTTGACATGTCATTTTAAAGAAATGTACACTTTAAAAATACTTTACAATTTATGTAGTTATAGCTTTTGCCCGCGACTTCGTAAGCGTAGACAATATAACTCAAGTAATACAAATACTGGTTTTTAGTAAAAAGCTACATTGTGTCTGATTGAAATACTACTTTTATCCCAAGAAAGTGTAAAGTTCCCGTGGGATAGAAAACAAAACAATAAGACTTACTGATATTGTATATTACTGCAAATTTATTATTATTTTAATAGAAATACATTTGCAGTGATATGAAATATCAGTACTTAGTCTTTTGCTTTAAACGCCTCGGGCTATCTGTCAGCGCCATCTACATTCACGAATTGAACTACATATCATCCTTGGTAGGTATATAAATATATATATTGCAATACAAGATATTTACTGTATTCATGTTTTACGTACCTAGTGTTTGC